>OY982581.1:7408854-8100158 GCA_963859945.1 Euplagia quadripunctaria | reverse complement strand
AACAGGAAATACAACAATTTAAATATATATACCTTAAAATTACCTAACTCTTCTCCCTGTCCAAGTTTTAGGATTCAAACGACTGGTCAAAAATTTATTAATTAGTAGGTACCTATTAGCGGTCATTCAAAGTGGAGTTCGGCGTGAAATGAATTTCTGCACAGCTGATAACTCTGTCATTTCTCTGATCTGTCTGATATTCTGTCTGTCATTTTGAGTTTTGGGGACAATCGGACACAGGGACACTTACCTACTCTACGAGATGGTACAACGATTGGAATGGGAGATCTTCTATTTTCTGGGAAGGCGTGGCATTTGTCCTGACTACTGATGAGACGATCTACCCGTCGGAGATGATTCTCCAACAAATTTTCTGTCGAGGAAGGGTTGGCTAACACACTGTTTTCTAGGGATGCGCTGATCAGATCTGATCTTTTCAAAGCTCGGATAGTGGGCATACAAATGATTAAAACAAGCACATCCCTTACTCCTCTTACTGTTAGTAGAGGCACAGATAAGTATGGCGTCGCCTTCTCGCACACTAAAAAATAACGGTACGCCGGCCCGCAGGGGTTCGCCAGTGCACGATGAGACTCAACGCTGGGATGTTGTCTGTTGCCGTTACGAACGCGATTACGCGACATGACGAAACGTATGTTATGTGGTTCCCACAACCCTAATGTACACCAGTATATACTTGAAACTAACTCTGTAATACTTAGTAGGCAATAAATATTGACTTAAAAAATCATAACTGTCTGGTATTTTTCGTCGTTCGGTCGTTTCGTTCAGGCCGTAATTGGTATGGTAATCGGCCTGACTACTGACCGACTACTCCTATGTCTATGTTGGTACAATTGCCCGTTACCTTATACAATAATTATACTTTACCCTTTTTATAATCGGCAAGTTTGTACAATACTGTGTGATCTTCACTGCTCGGCTGCGATATGACTCGGTCAAGAACTGACCCTTGTTGCACACCATCGGCCGAAGCTACCTTGCTAAGCGCTTTACCCATTATAATTAGACCTTTTGATTCTTAGATTACCTGTGCAAAAAAGAAAATATATGTTTATCATAGTGTTGTAATGGATAGAATTTTGTTGTCGGCTGAAACAATAGCAAATTTAGGACATTTTACTCGTATTTGGTATAGGTATGGTACATATTATGTTTTTGTAAGATTTTTACCAAAGTCACCGAAGTGTTCGTAAATATAACGGTGAAATACATATTTTACGAACAATACTGTTAAGAGGTAAAATAGTCCTAGGTAGTTTATAAAGTAATTTTTATTTGTTCTAAAATATTGAGTGAAACAATCAATTATATATTTATTTTAATTCTCATTCGTCCACGGTAGGACGAAGAACTGTGGAAGAGCCAAGCTTTGGCACTTGTGGGCCGGCTTGACGGGAGTGATACCACGGCCTCACAGAAAACCGGCAGTTAAGCAATGATTGCATTTTGTTTCGCCGAGAGAGTGAAGTGACCGGAGGCCCTAACCCTTCCCTCTCCCCCTCTTCTCCCACTCCCCACGCACTCTCCCTCTTCCCCCCTTCCCCTACATAGACATTAAACGCCGGCAACGCACTTGTGACTCTTGAGTTACAGGTGCCCATGGGCGGCGGTAGTCACTTACTATCAGGTGACCCTTCTGCTCGTTTGCCCCCTATCCAATAAAAAACAAAAAATAAATAGAAGGGGATATTAGATTATCTTAAAACACGTAGTTGTTTCAATATTTTGAAAAGCCAGCGCGTTTTACATTATTTAGCATCTTATTATTTTTTAGAACAGATAGAGCACAACAGTTTTTTTTGGAGCACTACCTTACAGAAAACCACGGTAAATTAACACTATTAGCGTGTGTTATCAGTGCTATAAGGGTCGCTGCCGTCGGCAACGCAATAGATGATACCACTAATTAAAGGATTTTCTGTTAGTTTTATCGTTATGATCAGGTTTATCGTACATAGCCTAACCTACATAGCTAATTTTACAAAAAGATATTTGCACGCCACTGTAAGAATTTAATAATAATAACTTGACATATCACACACACAGGGCCGTCTGATCCTAAACAAGGCAGAGCCTGTTCTAGACAGCTGATAAACATACTTATCTATACTTATATTAAAACTGTAACAGGTCCAATTCTGTACATTGAAGAAATATTGAAAAAAATTTTTGGGGGGCACTCTATTTATCGATGAAGAATTTTTTGTCTGTCTGTATCATGGCCGCGCACCACGCCGAAATTACTAAACGGATTCAAATGAAACTTGGCATGATTTGAGTTCATACTTTTTTTTTTTTTTTTTTTTTTTTTATCGTGTGGAAACCCCCACGGGTCATCACTTCACCGGGGCTAGCGATGAAGTGGTATGTCGGAATCGAACCGACTAAAACCACACGGTGTTCCAACATAAGTGGGTCTATTGCAAGGGACTCGGGTATACCCTAGGAAGGAAGTCCCCGAGAACCCCGGCAGACCTTGGCTGCCTATTAAATAATAGGCAGACACACCAAAACAGGTAGTTCATACTACGAGGTAGGACATAGGATACTTTTTATCCCGAAATTCAGAACGGTTTCCAACAAAGTTCCGTTTTTCACTGAGCTGTTTTGTTCAATTCACTGGCATAAAAGTCGTGTTTTCTCTAGAAAATAACTGTTTTTGTATTATGATTATGATTATGACACTTTTTTTGCCGGGTGGCGATATGTACATACCTACATTTATAAATATGGCTGTAGAACAAGAAGATCCCACACAATATCTAAAACAAAATTAGGTACATCTAATAGCTGAAATTTTGACAGATAGCTGCTGAAGTTTTTTTACATTTAAAGACCATTGACTTTCAACCAATAAACTCAGAACTAAACTTTCTTTGCTACGGGGGTGGACCGTGTCCGTTATGTTAGCGTACACCAGAGCTGTATTGAGTTGGTTACTAAGCCATTAAACTCTGTGTAAATAATACTGCCTAATTAGTGTAAAAATAAAAAAAACTCTTCCTCTTTAGTCTAGGAAATAAACACCAATTTCAATGTGTACGCTGGCGTCACGATCAAGCTAGCGTACACATGGCCGTACTCGAAAACTGCTAATTGTAAAGCAACAGAGTTTACACACAAAAATAGTGCTCTAATACTTCTCCCACTATGCAAAATTTCATAACGATTGCTCTTGTAGGAACAGAGATATTGAACAAGACTTTTCAATGACATTTGGATCTGGCGTTATGGCAGCGTACACATTTCTTATAGAAAGGGAACTTTTCTTTTAATAAATGCTATATGTATAAATAGTGCGTGAAATTCTGCCTCTATTAGTGTAAATACTTTATGCGAATTCGCAGTGGAATAATTAAAAAATCCATGTTAATTTCTGTTCATAGTACAGGTACAGATATGCTCAAAAGTGATTTGTCAAGTTTTTTAAAATACAGAACTAAAACTGAAACGTGATGAAATACTGAACTAGGAGGATATTCACTTCATTAATTTGTAGATATAGTTCTGAGTGAAAATGAAATAATTGGAAAAATTCAAATAAATAGCTTTATCAGAAAAATAACATTTATTTTGCTAAAAACAATTATTTTTTATCACAGTTTAACCATATTATTACCGTTTTGTTATAATAATGACAATTTACATTAAAACTAGGTTTTGTTGTGTATATATAATGTAATACAACATAACAGGTTATGATTTAAACACATTTATTTGTCAAGCACATAAATAGGTAATCATTTTATTTTAATTTATATCAAAACACATCATGCTAACTTGTATTAGAAAATAACGCTATATCTCTGTTTATAATTTCACTAATAATTCATTTTGTTCGCGACTGTACGTCAATACATTTGTTCTTAACATAGATTTTTTGATTATTCCACTGCGAATTCGCATAAAGCATTTACACTAATAGAGGCAAAATTTCACGCACTATTTATACATATAGCATTTATTAAAAGAAAAGTTCCCTTTCTATAAGAACTATTATGTGTACGCTGCCATAACGCCAGCTCCGAATGTCATTGGAAAGTCTTGTTCAATATCTCTGTTCCTACAAGAGCAATCGTTATGAAATTTTGCATAGTGGGAGAAGTGTTAGAGCACTATTTTTGTGTGTAAACTCTGTTGCTTTACAATTAGCAGTTTTCGAGTACGGCCATGTGTACGCTAGCTTGATCGTGACGCTAGCGTACACATTGAAATTGGTGTTTATTTCCTAGACTAAAGAGGAAGAGTTTTTTTTAATTTTTACACTAATTAGGCAGTATTTACACAGAGTTTAATGGCTTAGTAACCAACTCGATACAGCTCTAGTGTACGCTAACATAACGGACACGGTAGACCTTAGTATTGGCACATAATACATAATAGGCTGGGAGTAATCTGTTAGGCATACCGAGGGGACCCATCGTTTCTAGGAAGCGGCACTGACTGACTGCAGCGAGAGTCTACCAATTGGTAGGACGAATCGAGGCGTTAGGTCATCACAGTTGTTCTGCAATGAGAACATCTCGCGCAATGAGGTTGCGGAGTGGATCTGAAAGGAAGTATTCCAGGCGGAAACGTTCACTCGCGCGCAGGTGCGGACGCTAAGAACAGCCGCGAGTGGATGAGACAGATTGTATGTTCTTTAACCGCAGTAGAGTCTCCCGTGAAGGGTGTATCTGGATATCGCCCAGTTAGAAGACGTAGCTCCTATGCCAGCCGCAGACTGGCTCTGAGTGAACCATAAGAGGCAAAACGTCGCAGTACCGACAGTCCACTCATTTCATGCGTTGTAAGGCACACTGTGTCGTTTCCAAAACAATATTTTTTTTACGCTCCAGGTTGTTTCAACTCCAACATAGTATAAAAATCCTGCTTTAAGACCCCTTTTAGAAAGATGAAGCGTCCTGCCGCGACGGTGTCTGGCGCTTCACTCCTTGAAAAAGGGTCCAAAACTAGTCGGGCATCCCCGAAATACAAATGTGAGTAAAACCGTGTAGTCTTTAATAAGCTAGCTATTATGTTGTGAGCAAACCAAGATACACCTTTTACACGTCTATGCCTACTGCTAATATCGCCTAAAAAAAAATAACAAGAGACGCTGGAAATATAATATTTAAGTACATAATTACAAAGACCTGGCCCGGCGAATAGTTGAACATATTTACGTAAGAATTGACAAATTGACGTGAGATAATACTTAACGAAGCGTGATGCATCATGGAATTTCTAGATGTCCTGCATCCTGGATTGCTGGAGTTTTGCTATTTCTAGATAAATCATATGCCTGGGAACTTATTCTCGAACTCTAACGAACTCGAACGTTGAGCATTCTAAGCAAGAACAAATATGTAGTTGCTAGGTTAGATACATAACCCCTATAAATCGCATATGATATAGAAAGAAATAATACTTACTTCAAATAAAATGATCGATGTTTTACTTCATTTCAGCATTACTTGAAAATGCATAAATTCCATATTCGCACCTTTAGGCCGCAAATACACCATCACATAATAAATTCTCTCACCGGCATTTTAAATGAAATACGGTCATGCGAACAGGCACGTCCCTATTTCTCTCTTCAATAGTTTCACTATGTTGTTACTTAATGAGGTCACCAGGTCAAGCGATTAATTAACGGCCAACTTAAACTTGCTTTGTTTATGACGTGAACACAAGATAAAAATAAAGTACAGTATTACATTGTATGAGAGGAACACACTGAATTAAATAACAAAGTACAAACGTTTCTTAATTTTTAGTTAATTAGGTAATAAACACTTTCTTGAGTTCACAATAGATTTTTCTTATGTACCTATACATTTTGTTAGTCCCTGCGTTTTTGATACATCGTTATTAATAATCGTTTGGCATATTTGAAAATATTAACAATTAAACTTCGATTACATTAACAAACACAGTTTGCGTACATTTTTAGGGAAATAAACAAGTAGCCGTTGCTATGGTAACGTAAACATGGCGGATGCAGATAACACGATAACACGTGCATGACGAATTGCTAACTGTCACCGGAGTAGACAAATAAGAATATTTTTTTATTTTCTTAAGACGCGACGACGCGCGTGGCGAACGGTTAGTGACGCGTATATTATGTACAAGCTGTGCCCGCGACTTCGTTTGCGTTTATATCGGAAAATAGCAATATGTCGCTTATAAACGGCGTTGCATACACCTCTTCCTGAAAGGGGGAATCCTCCAGGCAGGATTTGTAATCAGGGCTCCGTCTACTAACGTGGCGATGTCCAGACACCAGACACCCTCAGGAGACTCTGCTGCGGGTGAAGAAAATAAAACTCGTCTCATCCACCTCCGGTCACTCTCAAGCGCGAGATATTCTCGTCGCAGAAGATCGCGATAAAACAACTGTGACGACCTAACACTTCCTAAGAACTATGGGCCCCTTGGGCCGTCACCAACGTGTCATCGGTATACTTAACAGATTACTCCCAGCCAATACTAAGCTCCACCCCCGCAACAAACAAATGTTTGGTTCTGAGCAGAAGACATACACACACACGCACGCACGCACGCACGCACGCACGCACTGTACGGTAATACCTTTTAAATACGTGATCGTGTTCATTCCCGTCATCATAATTACGTTATCTTGGATAGCGACAGTTTAAAAGTTGAGATCTTCTTGTTCTATAATCATATTTATAAATGTATGTATATTTCCTTACAACCCCCTGAAACATATTTGTGAATTTAATGGTGGCGCTTGGTAGCTGCGAGTTAAGAAAATAGCTCGTGGGCATAGCCAAGAACTGGCTAGCAATTACTCTTGGATCACCAAACTTTTTTTACGTGGGAGAGCCATGCTTCGGCACGTATGGGCTAAATATACATATATATTACATGCGTCGAGGATAAAGAGTAAACTCCAATAAAGCACAAAAAGCACAACAAAGCGTTAAAGCATTACGCTGACTTACGCTGCGCTCCGATCACTAAATTTTACTCTTCATATTTTTTTCATACCGGGCGCCTTATATGAAAATCGATTCTTAAGGAGTGAACTCCAAAAATGCAAAAACGGGTACATACAGCTATGAGTGTCCAGTATATATTTTGACCTGTCATTGATTCATTGTACAAAAGTCTATACAATGACAGGTCAAGTAATATTGGCCAATGAAATAAACCATGGTTGAAATTCGACCACCACGCGATCTCTAGTTACATTTTTTTTTTAATTTTTTTTTAAATTTAAATATTTATAATTATTATTCGCGAAGATTTTTTAACAAAATAAAGGAATCTTTAAATTGTTCCGTGAAAAAAAGCAATCACGTGTATTTGTTAATATAAATTTGGGCGAATAACGGAAAGTACAACGCAAGAAACAATGCAGTTAGCATTTCGATGATATGTTTTTTTGGAACATTTTAAATTCTTATTTCTATAGATAAAGTGAACTACGTAAAATATTTTTGCAGAAAAGATTTCCATGTGGTTGTTTTGTACTTTTTACGCGTTAAGTGCAGTGCAAGTCGCCCTATAACATTCCCACAAAAATAAAATCAAACATACGTATCGTCACGACCTTTATCCCAAACGGGATGATCAGACACGCCCCAAACATAAGTGCTTGGGTGTTCCAAACATTGAAAGCTTTAATGCTTAGAACATCATACCATACCCTTAGCATACCCAATAATACACATACGTGACAGGGGGTGACCCCATCGTGGAACCGTACAAGTCTGATGATTTTATGTAGATACCCTTATTTCTCTAAAACGACTCGATTCTCTTAGTCAGGAAGAGATGGATTGGCTCAATTCTTCCGCACATTGTAACGGGCGACTACGAAGCCCTACACCCCCTTCACTTTTAAACCTAAAAGTTATTACGTTACATCGCAACAAACATTTTAGTCGCATAAGTGAAACTAACGCTACTCGAAGTGCTATAAACGTCGTAATTAAGTAATTTCATTATGTAATACGGCTTAGTGTCTCATAACTTTATACGACTTTTTAGTCGTATTAGACATCTTATTCGACTTCTATACAACCTGTCGTATATGACTTTTTACAACTTTTAGCGGTAAAACCAGTGCTGTCGTCTTAGTAACGCCTATACAACTTTTACACCGTTATTAATCGTATTAGAATCGTATTAGATGGTCGTGTAACAGTGGCAAAATGCACTATTAAACGATTTCAGTCAATTTGATCACTTTTATATAACTTTACAGTGACTGGATGTCGTATTAGTGTATAAAAATTCAGTAAACAGACATTCTTTTATTATTCTTAAAAATAACTGTATGACGTTAAAATGAATAAAAAAAGCTGGGCAATGGAATTTTTACACGAAATCTTTAAATGAACCCTAATTACGTTAATGGCTGACATATACTAAGTGCACAGAATGAATAAGTTGTTTAGACGTTGTATTATGGTCGTGTCTTAGATTATATATAGGTCCAGATGCCTAATCCGTGCCTCAAAACTGAAGCCAAAAAATACAAGCGTCTAAAATAAATATAAGCGTCTCACTCGTCACACGCGAGCGAACGTTCGCCGCTGAAGTACGTCTCGAGTCGCTACTTATAATATTTAAAAATGCCTGCTTGTGCTGTCACATTCTGTAAAAATTATACAAAAAAAAATCTTAAGTGTCCGAACATCACATTTCATATGTAAGTATTCTATTTCCTAATGTATTTATAAACAATAGAACAAAATTTCAAATTAATAAAATTACGACGCCATTACTAGAGATGTTGCCAGGACGTGAATTTCATTTACCCATAACGCATTCTAGCAGTATATATATTTTTCTTTGCCAAACTTGTTATTTATAGAAAGACGAGAAATATGCTTAACGTTAATGTTCGCGAAACTGGAATCCTTCAAATATTCTTAATTTCTAAACTGAGCACCCGGAGTTCAATGTGTCCGTCAAACGATACTTTAGCTGTGGGATTGTACTCGTATTATAACTTTTTATTACTACTCCTAACGAACACAGCTATAGAGCACTTAGGACTTGTAAAATTTTGCTAGTTTCTTGATACTTTATAAATATATATATATATAAATATATATATATATATATATATATATATATATATATATATATATATATATATATATATATCCAAGCCCTACAAAACAAGGCAAAACATTTACTTTATTTTATCAAAATACCTTTTGTTACTCTGTTCCTGTGAATAAAGTTGCATTTAATTTTATTACTCAAAAGAGCTTTTATGTTACATTTACCATAAAAAAAAATTACTCTTATTCTCATATTTTTTTCATACGGCCATAAATGAAAATCGATTCTTAAGGAGGAAAGTCTAAAAAAAATGTCTTGAAAACAAACCAAAAAATATTGTGATAAATAAATAGTTCCTACTAAGTAGTTTTATTTTACATTTGTCTTTTTAACTAAACGAATTAAATGAAAAAAACGAAAAAATGAAATAAACGAATATTTGTAACTGATTTAAATACATTCAAAATGTATTTATTTAATATTACTTACATAAAAAGAAAATATATGTTTAATAAAAAAGTCCCTGAATTTTGGGGTAACCTCTATGCACTGGTAGTAAAACCGTCAATGCACACAAACATAAACATTGTACGTAGACACTCGCGTTGGGCGGGGTTCACTCACACAGCACCAAAAAGTGGCTTCAAAGTAAACGGTGACTTTTGTACTAGTCACGGTATCTGGACCTATATATAATCTAAGGGTCGTGTCTTGAACTCTAAGTCGTAAAAAGGTAACTGTTAGCACGTTCGTTAAAAATATTTGTGAAAATATTGCTTAATTTAAAGAATTTATAAGGCGAGTTCCTTTTATAGATAAAACTTGCTCATATTACTCGATAAAATTAATTTCCCAACAGAATAATGTACAGGATACTTTAGTTTTGAAGATGCAAATAGCTATACATAAATATACAAAATGGACACTGACAATGAAAATAATTTATCACAATATAAAATTGATCGTCACAGTCAATCAAAATCCTTTAGAAAAGTCGCGATAGCACATAATAATATGTCATTCGATAAAATGCCGTAAAGCGGTTATGGTAAACACTATTACTCGATGAGAAGACTTTTATTTGGGCTTTCACGACGTCTACGCAACCACTACATGACTATTTAGTGATTAATGCGACCACTTCGCGACTCTATTACGACACTGATTCGTATAAAATTGGCCTTTTCTCGGTCGTGTCGACGTGTTAGCAACGTATTTGCGACCAGCTTATGGAACCAAACGTCGTGGCAACCTATAAAATGTTTGTTGGGATTATCTTATTACTTTAAATGAGCAATTCTTGTATGAATGTAGCGGTCACGAGCGCTCCACCTCTGGAAATCAGCACCTACTAGCCTTTCGTTCAGAGCGAAGAGTACGAGTTCACATTTCGCATAACCTAACAGAATTATCACAACAGTAATACTTTATAATAATATGTTATTTATATATGTATGAGACAAATCCCATTAATATTATAAATGTGAAAGTTTGGATGGATGAATGGATGGATGGATGGATGTTTGTAACTCTTTAACGCAAAAACCACTAAACCGATTGCGATGAAACTTGGTTTGTAGATAGCTGGAGACCTGGATTAACGCATAGGCTACTTTTTATCCCGATATTCCCACGGTATTGGGACTTACGCGGGTGAAACCGCGGAGCGCTGCTAGTAAGATAATAGTTTCTTCGCCCTGAGGAAGACTGGAAGAAAATACCTATGGCATTAAGTCCGCCATTGTACAATTTTTTTGTGCATAAAAAATCAAACAAGTGCGAGTGTGATTCGCGCATCGAAGGTTCCGTAACCGTTCCGTCCCATACCATACTATAAGGGTTCCTTTTTTCCTATTGAGAAATGGAATCGTAAAAACATAATAAATTATTTTTGTACCTACTAGCGATCACATATTAAAATAGTGAAGTCTCGAATATCTCCTAATTGGGACATACAGTAAGTATAGTTTTAATAATATTATTATAGACGGTCGTGTGTAAGGTATCTCAAGAGAGTGTCTGATTCCAAACTAGGCAGAGCCTGTACTATGGGAACCAGACTGGCCCGTCTGCTATCTTCTTCACTAGCGCTCTTTCCCTGTTCCTTTCACATTTGCCCTACTTATTTCCTAATAAGTAGGTCCTCTTCGAGACTACGTTGACGGTATCCAATACTATGAACGTCACAAATTATATCATATATATTCTATTATTATCTACATATAAATAGGCAAGATAAAAAAAGTTAAGAGCCATCTTCTCCGGTGTTTTTAAACTATTCTCTTTAATTACCTATTTTTTGTTTTGACGAGTTTTAGTAATTATAGTCAATACAACATTTTTGGATCAGATAGTTTTTTCTTTTCAAATAATTTAAAAACTATAAATTAAAATTTAAAAAACCCCCGACTCAAAATAATAAAAATAGTATGAACGGCCATCTTGGATTTGAAATTTATCATAGTCTATGCACTATTTACTATGCAATATTCTACTAGTCAAGCCCTTTCATCTGATATTATACGATATTATACGACATATACGATTACATATTTTTTCAGAACTTGAGGAAGTTGTAAAAAAAGTATGTAACCCGCCATTTTGTGGCGGCGGCCATCTTAGACCGATTTTCATCAAACATAGCTAAGAACACTCCCGACTAATTCACCTTTCAAACAGAAAAAAACAAAATCAAAATCGGTTCATCCGTTCGGGAGCTACGATACCACAGACAGACACACACACACAGACACGTCAAACTTATTCACGTCGTTTTTGCGTCGGGGGTTAAAAACAGCTACAAAAAGCTTCAGGCAGCTTCAGGTGTCCAGGATATATTATGTATAGTATGGAAAGTTTATATAAAAACAGTTCACGTTATATTGGTAAATGAAATAAAATAAAACATTCAAAACTTTGAAAATCGACTCCAGGTGACCTCTAGGAATAGTAATGATTAAAGACCGGATTATATGCATTTGCATATATGCATATGCAATTGCATATTTGCATATGCAAATATGTATGCCATTCTCAGCGGGAAGTTGCATATTATATCTAACTAGCGACCCGCCCCGGCTTCTCACAGGTGCAATGATGATACTAAATATACTACAGAATGTCTTTATATGCAACGTTCACAGCTTTTTTGTCATTAGACAATACAAACATGTTTTCTTCAGAGGTTGAAAGAGGGACATATAATTGGCCGTGTGAAAATCACTCAACGCTCAAATCTAAGCCTGCAACATTGAAAGTTTGACCTTGTGATTTATTAATGGTCATTGCAAAAGATATCTTTACCGGAAATAGTCCGGCCCTCTGGCCGGTACCGCCGCAACCGCTGTCCCTGCATTTTAAATCTGTAATATCTTCGAAAATATTCATTGAAATTACATGCTGTAATGGGGCAATTTGATCTATATTAAATGCACAATGCATTTAAGGTACTTAATTGGATAAGGATTAATGTTGTGTTGCTTAAAATCGCTTCGTAAATAAGCCATTATTTCTCGTAAAAAGTAAAGGGTAAAAAATGGTTATTATGGGTTATCCCTAAGTGATAGACATATACCATCGCGGACTTTTTTGTAGACCTTTTTAAGGTGTATAATACTGTGGTACATTATTTTGATCTATCTCGTAGGGTTCAACCAGCGTTTGCAATGTAAACGCAAAAAAAGTGTTTATTTACGACATCACATTAGAAACCTCTAAAGTTTTCAGTGTTTCTCTACTATATTATGCATGTATTATACAATTAGCAAACGCATAAACAATAAAAAGCTGTAACTATAAAAGGCGGTGCAATGACTTGTGGCGGCCATTTGCTTTTCGACATTTGAACGGAACGGTTGTATTCGGCGCGACTTGTTGGTTAATTCGTTTATGTAATAGTGTGAAATTAGTGATTGGTGTCTTGTTTTCTTTTAGTAATTAGAATTAGAAGTGTTATGTCATAAGTTCTTTTGTAAATTGAGAATAAGAAATTATAATTGTAGCAAATACAAAATTGTTTTTTTTTAAGTATTAAAATCAATTAACCTAAATTCAGAAGTGGGATTCCTTCTCAAAGCTCACCGGGCCTGAGGGGAATCTGTTTCTCTATTTAAGTTTCATAAAAATAAGACACCAATAGGTAAAACTTATCTTCGGGACTCATGTAAGTACATCTTTTCAAATTCGCTGTTGCTGTCTAAATACCTACTTAGTGTTCTTTGTGTGCTAATTATGGCCGATAAGCGGCAAGATTCTAAAACCAAGTCGCGTCGTTACAACACGCGTGCTAGGTCGCGAGATCGGTCTCGCTCGAGACTCAGAGACAACTCTCGGGATAGGTCACGATCTAGAAGTCGCAGTCGATCGCGTCATAGGAGTCGCTCACGCGATGGCAGTTACTCCCGCGATAGGACTCGCTCGAATGATAAATACCGCTCGCGCACCGCTAGTCGTTCGCCGCACGAATCGCGCTCAAAACGTTATTCCCGCGATAAAGATGTAGTGATGCAACGAACTCTAGACACGATTCTAGCCCGATTAAATACCCTCGAAAGCCAGCGTCCCGATGTATCGCGTGATGAACTGGTTGAAGCTAATTTATTAGAGAGATCGCATACCCCTTCGACTTCGTTGGGTCAAAATGACGCTGTGATTGAAGTTACGCGCATGTCTCGCGAACAGGGAGCTTGTCATAATACCCTGCCGTCTGAAAGTCGCATATTAGATTCGACCGCCGCGTCGGTTGCGCACCCGGAGGACAATACCGCGTACAATATACCCTCCAATACAAACATATCAGAGCCCAGCCCGTCGCGCAGTGAACAAGGATCAGTAAAATCTGCGCGCATGTTGGCCGATGCAATTAGAACACTTAGTACCGAGAGGAATCAAAAATATTTCGTATCAAACTTTGACCCCGCTATCCACGATATCGATGTATGGTGCGAGGAGGTCGAACGGGCTAGACTCAGTAACGGATGGGGTGACGCTGAGTGCTTGTCGCGCGTATCATTGTGTCTTAAGGGTGACGCACGGACGTGGTTGGATGAATGGGTGACTAACGATAGATCTTGGTCCAATTTTATTCTCGAATTCAAACCTTTATGCTCGCGAAAGTTAGATTACGCGAATATTTTGTTTAATACGATGCAAACCAACTCTGATAAATATAACACGTATGCTGAGTATGCGAGGAGAACTTTATTGCGTCTTAAAATAGTTAAAGGGTTGAGTGACGAGTTGAGAGCGCTGATTGTTATACGCGGTATTACTGATGCTCAAGTGAAAGCGGCCGCGACTAACGCTAACCTGTCTTGCTCTGATTTAGTTACGTTTTTGTCCATTTATACGAAGCCTAGTCGCACTAAACAAGACTCCCGAAATTTAACATTTAAACGACCGTTTACGAATCGACCACATAACCTAAAATGCTTTATTTGCGGATTATCGGGTCATAAATCTAATAACTGTTCTAAAAGGTCGAATAACAGTCAGAGCTCTAAATCCACCACTAGTGACTCGAATAAATTAACATGTAGCTTTTGTAAGAAGCCCGGTCACACAGAAAGTTCTTGCTTTATAAAAAAATAAGTCCGATCAACGCAATAAGCGCAATATAAATTTATGTAAGAAACCATTAACTGATTGTCCTCTAAATAATGATTTAAAATCTGCTGTCATACAAGGTGTCCCAATAGATGTTCTTATAGACACAGGCGCACTTAATATCTCATTAATTTCGTCGGCCGTGTTAAAGTATTTCTCGTGTGAAAGGAAACCTAGGTATTGTTTCTTGAAGGGAATTAGTAGTACGATTATTGAAGTGAATAGTTATGTAACGCTAACAATCGAATTTGACGAAATTTCGATCGAAGCTGATCTCGTAGTAGTACCTAGTACTAGCATGAATACTCCTATTATAATAGGCACGGACATACTTAATCGCGATGATATCACATATGTACGAACTAAGGACAGGCAATATTTAACTCGGTCTACGAAGACAGTTTACGCAGTCTCTTCTAACAATACTCTTGACGTAAACACACCTCTCCAAGGCCAAGAGCGTGAATCCCTTATGTCAGTAATTAGTCAGTTTTCGGAATATTTAATATCCGGCACAGCTTCGACTACAGTCAATACGGGAACGATGAGTATAACTCTCACGGACGATACCCCAGTCGCTTATAGGCCGTACAAACTGTCACATTCAGAAAAACTGAAAGTCCGCGAGATTATAACCGATCTTAAGGACAAGGGTATTATTCGAGAGTCTAGTTCTCAGTATGCGAGTCCGATAATATTAGTGAAGAAAAAGGATGGCAGTGATAGAATGTGTGTCGATTATAGGGCACTCAATCGACTCACGATTAGGGATCGCTATCCCCTTCCTTTGATAGACGATCATATAGACCGACTAGGCAGCTTTAAATTCTTCACCAGCCTTGATATGGCGACTGGTTTCTTGCAAATTAAGATTGATGAGGATTCGATTCATAAGACCGCGTTTGTTACCCCAGAGGGGCACTATGAATTCCTTCGAATGCCATACGGTCTTACGAATTCTCCAGTTGTTTACCAGCGGATAATCAATTTTACGCTTCGGGATCACATTGAGGCTGGTAATGTCCTTGTGTACGTTGATGACGTGCTCGTTATGAGCAATACGATAGACCAGGGCATCAGTCTGCTGAAAGGTGTGCTGGAAACTTTGACTAAGGCAGGTTTTTCAGTTAACCTACGTAAGTGTTCATTCTTATGTACTGAGGTTGAATACTTGGGCCGAGTAGTTAGTCAGGGTCAGGTTAGGCCGAGCCCTCGTAAGGTTGACGCTCTAGTAAATACACCTGCTCCTCGTAACGTCAAACAAGTCCGACAGTTTCTGGGTTTAGCGGGATATTTCAGGCGATATATTCAGGACTATGCCAGCAAGACAGCGTGTATATCTCGGTTAGTTAAAAAAGAAGTACCGTTTCATTGGGAAGCCGAACAAGAAAGAGTCCGACAGGAAATTATAACCATTTTAACCAATGCCCCAGTTCTGTCTATTTTTGACCCTACACTGTTGACGGAAGTGCATACTGATGCCAGTAGTGTAGGTTACGGTGCAGTGTTGATGCAAAAGAACGCGTTTGGCACCAAGCACGTAGTCGCCTATTTTAGTAAGACGACCCAAGGGGCCGAAAGCCGGTACCACTCTTATGAGCTGGAAACTCTAGCGGTAGTAAGAGCGTTGCAAAACTTTCGTCATTATTTAGTTGGATTAAAGTTCAAAGTTATTACCGACTGTAATGCCCTTAAGGCTACGCAAAAGAAAAAGGACCTGCTTCCACGTGTGGCTCGGTGGTGGGTTTACTTACAAGATTTTGATTTTGACATTGAATACAGGAAAGGCACTATGATGTCCCATGCCGACTATTTAAGCCGAAACCCATTACCTGCTAGGGTACATCAAATCACTAGGCCACGAAATTGGGCACAAATTGCACAGTCGGCAGATGACGAGACCCAAAGCTTGTTACAAAAATTACAGGATGGAGAACTAGATCCCCAACGTTACGTTCATCAAAAGGACCATATCGGGTGATAAAAGTATTACCCAGTGGACGATATCAGCTGAAATTGCTCAGTGGATCATATGGAAAGATCACGCAGGCTGCAGCTGAATATACGGTGCCCTGGCATGGAGAGTGGTGTCCAGATTCATGCGCTGCTTTCTTTGAAAGTGAGTATGTGTGTTGGTGTTATAATCAGTTGGTGTCTTGTCTCGTTATAGCCCCCTAGACCCACCTACCCTAATAATAATTTCACTTCGTAGAATTTGCCCAAACACCTATTCATTTTAGTGCCCGCATAATAAGCCATTGACTGACATATACACTGACAGACTAATGAGTCCTATATTATTATTCCCCAAACCTCTGCGAGGTTGTGGCGGGTCAATACTCCAACTTGGTTAACACCTTTTGTCAAGTAGCTCATATCTGGTGGCAGACGATGTCTTGCCATCAGAGTAGACAAGCGATTCAGTGATGCCTCTGTCTGGGACATGTGATTCAGTGATACCTCTGTCCGTGTAATAAAGTGGACATGCGATTCAGTGATGCCTCTGTCTAGGACATGCGATTCAGAGATGCCTCTGTCCGTACAATAAAGTGAACATGCGATTCAGTGAGGCCTCTGTTCAAGTATATTAAGTGTAGATGTGCGATTCAGTGAGGCCTCCATCTACCTTAGGCAGTAGGGACGCCTTCTGCCTAATATGTTCACAGGTACAGCTAACAAGGAGAGCACCAAATTCACAACAACGTATTAACAGCTGCAACGATGCTGGAAATGGTTAAATTGTGAGGGTGCACATTCGAGAGCTCTCATATTTTTGGCATGTTTATTTTGCATGATGTGTACACTGTGTATGTTGTTTCATAACTGTTTCGATTGTGTCAGTCTCAATGATCATATGCTTCAGGTGATGATACACCAGACACGGAGGATTGGGGACCCTCGACGTCTGGCATGCAATCTAATTCCGATCTCGACGATGTGGCCAATAAGGACTTGGTGCCACAACACGGTATAATGGAGGAACTCATCGAGGACGATGCGAGCGTCAGGACGGCCGAATTAGCAAACGCATAAACAATAAAAAGCTGTAACTATAAAAGGCGGTGCAATGACTTGTGGCGGCCATTTGCTTTTCGACATTTGAACGGAACGGTTGTATTCGGCGCGACTTGTTGGTTAATTCGTTTATGTAATAGTGTGAAATTAGTGATTGGTGTCTTGTTTTCTTTTAGTAATTAGAATTAGAAGTGTTATAAGTTCTTTTGTAAATTGAGAATAAGAAATTATAATTGGAGCAAATACAAAATTGTTTTTTTTTTAAGTATTAAAATCAATTAACCTAAATATACATATAACCCTTCCTCTTGAATCACTCTATCTATTAAAAACCGCATCATTTTATGTATGCGTAGTTTTAAACATCTAAGCATACATAGGGACAGACGGACAGCAGGAAGCGACTTTGTTTCATACTATGTAGTGATATCTAGTGATGATGCATATTTTCGCTATATTTATTATATTTTTCGGTAGGTTACCCTATTGATAAGTGTAACAATAGACTCTAAAACCAAAATTTCGAAAAAATACACACCAGTCCACACCACACAATTTTCACTTCACTACATATTATAAAACAAAGTCCCACGCCGCGTCTGTCTGTCTGTCTGTTCGCAATAAACGGTAAAACTACTTAACGGATTTTCATGCGGTTTTCACCAATGGATAGAGTGATTCAAGAGGAAGGTTTATATGTAGTATACATGCATATTATTGTAGAGAAAAGTCGAGAAATTCAAAGATTTGTAATGTCATGTCGTAAAAAACATATTTTTGTGCGCTTACATTGCAAACGCTGGCTAAACCTTACGAGATAGATCAAATTAATGTACCACGGAATTGTATATCTAAAAAAGATCAATAAAAAGTCTGCGATGGTATATGTTTATCTACTAAGGATAACCCACAGTAACCATTTTTATCTTTTACATATTACAAAAAAATTATGGGTCATTTATCAAACTATTTTAAACAATACAGTATTATTCCTTATCCAATTAAATACATTAGGTACGTTGTGCATTTCATGTAGATCAAAATTGCCCTTTACAGCATGTAATAAAAATGAATATCTTAGAAGATATCAGAGATTTAAAAAGCGGGGGCGGAGCGGCTGGCGGGCCGAACCGATTTTGATTATTCTTTTTTGTTAGATAGGGTACCTCAAGGGTGGTCCCATGTCAAGGATCTGATGATGGGATCCTGATAAAATTGAGAGAAACCCTCGAAAATTGTAGGAACGAATAGTTTCTGTTTACTTTTCATTACTTTATGAGGTTTTTGCGTTTAGAATCATCATCAGATCATGTAGCTGAGCTAATGATGAAAAAAAATCATATTATAAAAATCTTCACCTCATATCACTACATATTATAAAACAAAGTCCCCCGCCGCGCCTGTCTGTCTGTTCGCGATAAACTGAAAAACTACTGAACGGATTTTCATGCGGCTTTCACTAATAGACAGAGTGATTCATGAGGAAGGTTTAGGTGTATAATTTGTACCCGTGCGAAGCCGGGGCGGGTTGCTAGGATTAAAATATTTTGATTGATTGAAAAGCATTCGTTTAGAACACCTACCTACCTGATTGTTTACGTTTACAAAAATGTTAAATAATTTTTCATTTTAGTGCATTATTATCATCTACAAAGTATTGATTAATTTATGATTGAATAATTCAGTAATTATATGCTATTTAGAAAAAAATATTAAACCGACCACTTTTTCTTTTTTTTCGTTTTCTAAAACTTTAATGTTGCATATTTTAATCATGCATACATTACGCATTTTCATGCTTATTTACATGCATATTCCAAGCTTTTTATGTTGCATATAATCCAGTCCTTAGTAATGATACAATTATATCATTGCCGCGTCCAAGACGTCACGCTACATAGCACATCGTGACGTCACACTAGTCAGCTGCTACTTGCCACCCGTCGCAATTGCTAACTTTTTTGCAGATTTTAGATAGACTTTTTACAGAGAAGCGATTCAATTGGCCAATCTTGTGTACCTATGTATATTCAGCTACCAACGTTGCTAAATGTATGACGGCGGTGCACCGATAAAATGAAAAATCAGAGAATACCTATTTGTTTTGTATTGATTATTAGCTGAGCCCCGTGGGTTCACCCGCTTAAGTCCCGATCCCGTGGGCATATCGAGATAATAAGTAGTATGTGTTAATCCAGGTCTCCAGCTATCTACATACAAAGTTTCATTGCAATCGGTTCAGTCGTTTTTGAGTAACAAACATACATACATCTATACATCCTCACAAACTTTCACGTTTATAATATTAGTAGGATTATCTTCTCAAGTATGAGTCCAAATAAGTTGCTGGAAATGATAAAGTTTATCTACATGAGATTATCTTGAAAATAAAATAACTTTTATTTGTAAGGCCTATGCCTAAAAACGACGATTGAAAATCAGGTTTTAATTTTGTTTTGTTTTTTCAACAGAAAATGTGTTATTTATAAGAGATATGTATATGGTACCGCGGACTTTTTTAAAATCTAAGTAATACATAGTTTTTATGTATGACTGACAATTTAGGTTCAACTCACACTTGCGCAGAGTCGAAGCATCGCGACGCGACGCGTCATGTTCAGTCAGCGCACGCGGATGAAGCAGCTCGGAAGCTCTTTATCTTCTGGCTTACGAATACCAATATTTCAGGCTGAAATCTTATAATTACTGGAATAAAATATAGCTTATGTTACTTGCTGATAATGTAGCTTCCTACAGGTGAAAGAATTTTTAAAATCGGTCCTGTGGTTTCAGAGCCTATCCATTACAAACAAACAAACAAAGAATCAAATTTTTCCTCTTTATAATATTAGTGTAGAAAGAAGATGTTCAAATAGTCCCGCTTCTTGTTACACACTTCCGTCTCTTTTCATGAAATCACTCTCACAGATTGTAGGAAAGCGAGAGGAAAGATGTTACACATCAAAAACGCAGAAAGCAGTCACCATAGCCTATAGACGTTTACGTTAACACTAAACTACTTAATAAAATATAATCAGAAGCGGCGGCGCTAGCATAATGGCTAATACGACGGACTTGCGAACAAGTGGTTGCGGGTTCGAATCCCACCCAGTACCCTACGGTCGTGACCCACTCCTAACACTAGCATTTAGCTTACCTGGCTTAACAAGAATACTAGTAATGTGTGACCCATGAAGAATTTTTATCCTTTGGAAACCCCCTCGGATCATGACCTGACCGGGGCTGCCAGTGAAGTGGTATGTCGGAATCCAACCGACTAAAACCACACGGTGTTCCGTCATAAATGAGTCTATTGCAAGGGACTCGGGTATACCCTAGGAAGGAAGTCCCCGAGAAGCCGCCTCTTAAAAGCTATGTATAAAAAATTCGTTCTTTATCTTTACCGGAATACGCCCGGGGCCTTGACCAATCACAAAAGCTCCTTAGAAAAGGACATAGGGATATAAAGGTCCTGTTCCTTTGGGACAGAAAAAAAAATGTGTTTGCGAGTGAAGCCGCGGGCACAAGTTAGTTTATACATAAATCACAGCTGTCGTTTATTGAAAATAAAATGCTATAATACTATTAAAGCATCACAACCCTGCTTATACCATTTATATTGGCACACAATACCTATTTTAAAACGTGATCGGCGACCGCTATGCGTATTGCGTTGCCTATATATAGGCAGATAAGCTAGCTAGCGAGGTCACAACTGAATACCAAAATAACACCGATTTCAAAATAAGCTAAACTAAACTCTCTACTGTACGGATAAGGTCTATTTTGACGTACAATAACAAACAAGTTGGGGTGACGTTTCTTCAATTATTAAGAGCGTGTTCGCACAAACCACTCGCACACGACTTTTCAGATAATTATTAATTTCATATGAAACGTCTATATTGATATTATAAATGCAAAAGTAACTCTGTATGTCTGCGTTACGTTTTCACGTCTTAACAGCTGAATAAATTGTGATGAATTTTGGTATAAAGATAGATAGGACCTTGAAGGGGGAAATAGGGGATACAATTTTGTTTGAGAGAAATTATACACAGCCGTTACGGGCACCAGCTAGACAAATAAAACAGCTTTAGTTTTTTTTTTAATTTAACATATTTAATAAGTCATAATATTTAATAAAATTGAACACGATTATCAAATTGCAACAAATGTAGCTTCTTTTGTGCACAAAATGTGGGCAACATATTTTATTACTTACAGCATTATTTAATTTTATCTAAGAAATATCACTATAATAACTTTCATTCAGATAGTATATCAATTATGACAGTGATTTTAATAATTAAATCATAGAATGCTTTCTTTTTTTAAATATTTTTATATCTCCACTGTACCTTATATTTATTTCCAATTTATAAATATCAAGCTTACTTATACCTATATATAGTTTACAAGAAATCAAAATGTTTTAATATCATAAATATTCATTTATATCCTTAAAACATAAAATTTAAAATAAACAAAACAAAATGTAGTACCTATTTTAGCGCGTTGATAGCTAGATACTGTTCTAGGAGAACATAGATTTAACGCTCTGCTAATAGGACTTAACTTTAAGTGACTGCGGGTTTTGCAAATTGGATAACATTAATTAGCCTTTACAAGGTATATTCTATAATGAGATTCTGAGCAGTCGTTAACGAACTTTAAATTAAAGTGACTCACACTACGTACTTGCATATCATATTAATAATTGCAGTCGTAAATATATAGGTAAGCTGTAAATCTGAGGATAAAGTAAACAATATACAAAATGTACATAACATTATATAGATATATATCATAAATTTCCTATTTGATAATGGAAACGAACTTAATAAATGGTAAAAAAAAACCCCTACCATATTTGGACCTGTCTAAGCATGCCGACAGTGTATCTCGAACTACACTCACAAAAAACTCGACACTGCGTTATATGAAATGATAGGCATAACAGTAGTTAACTTAAATATTTACAATGTCTTTTAAAGTTTTCAATTAGATGAAACTATGAAATGTTTTTTAGCCAGAGAGAATTAAAATTAAACAAAGTAAAAAAAAATATATAAAATAAATTTACTCTCTGGAATAAGTGTCGATGGATTGATGATGTCATTTAAAATTTTACACATCTACTTAAGAAATAGGTTATGTAATTAGTACTTAAAATTCACTCTTCAATTCAACTTATTTTCTAAGCTCATCTTGGTCAAATAGGTATACAAAGCTAACGCATGAAGTATAATTATTCATTTAAATATAAGTATTATTACCACTTTCTTTAGAAATATATATTTATGTTGTTATAAATAAAAAAAACCTGCTCTTGAGCGTCCAATGGTAGGTGCTAACGGAGTAATATAAAACTATAATTATCACTCAGTCTAAAACTATCAATAATATTTCAAACGAGCAAGGTCAATACCCGAAGTTCATGGTAGGGGGCATTCTGACTATATCATAAAAGTATACAACCTATACCTACATCCGTATTGTATCAGAACAAGAATAACAACAATCAGCTGGTTATGAGATTGCTGCTGTTAGCTGTGGGAATTTCCTAACATAAACAGTAGGTAGTAGTAGGTAACTATTAAAAAAAACTATTTTTAAAACTGAATACGATAATGAAAATACAGATTAAAGATCTCTGTGACTCTACTTTCTAAAATTTTCAATAAGAATTCACTAAAATTTCACTTAAAACACTCGCTTCAACTTTATAAACAAGACGTAATTGCAAGCGTTACGTCTATTATTTGGTATTATTTTTCAATGTTACGACACGTCCAGCTGCCTTAGCGTCTACATATAAAATGGTTTTCAACTGACAGCGTTCAATAAAATGATTCCATCTCGTTTGCGCTGTTCAGCGGTCACGGTGTGGAAAAGAGAGAGCAAGTTTCTCTGTCCCAGCCGCACTCACGCTGGTCGTTTTCATGTCGATTCGAAGCGCTACGATACGAACGTGTTATTCTCGCCATTTTGTTTTGAAACGTTGACGTGTTCGCAAGTGCAAACCAAAATGTGAAAGTGAACTCTAATTTTATTTACTAAGGACGTGTAAAATTGTTTTATGACGGTGATTGAAGACTTGCGGCCCGGTGTTTCTTTCATACTATGGGTAATATAACATTATTTCTTTACCAGTAGTCTTCTAAAATTGTTTCACTCTGATCAGATAATTCATTTCATTCCGAGCGATAGACGAGGGCAGACGTCAGTCTTGTGTTAGGGTAAGTAAGTAGTAGACTGACACTACTACTTGTATTTTAGTAAATTCAAGTCCTTCGAGACTTGAATTGATGTAGTGGGAATTGGAATCATTAAAATATAACACTTTAAAACAGAAATTAGTATTTATGTTTTTTTACTGTTATATTTTCTTATTTTAATAACCGACTTCAAAGCGGAGGAAATCTTCAATCTAGGTAATTTTCTTTATTTATGTTTTTTTTTGACGTTTGAAAATTTGCTTTTAATGTTTTTTTAAAACATAAGTTATGTGTACTGTCCCTAATCCCTAAAACGGAAAAATAGTTTAAGAATTTCTTTTAGTGTAATTATTTAAAAATATTAATTTCGTTTTAGACTCATTATTAATTAAAATTATTTGATTATTAGGTATACTGGTATACAGTAACTTATTTTTTACCTTGCAAGTGATTCCAGAATTCGTTTTCAAGGTGGGCGAAGTAAATATTGGGTATTTTACCTATATATTTCATTGTTTATAATACGTGCTATATCAAAAAAATAAGAAGGCAGTCGTTTCTTTTTCGTTATAGTTTTAACCAGCTAAGGATTTTAAATCCATACAAAGCATTCAGGCACTTTACTTACATTAATTGAGACACTTATATTTTTTTTACACGATGAATACTTAATTTGCAAATAAATTCAACTATGGGCGTTTCGTACATTTTCAAAATTTCGTAAATTTGAATATGCTACACGGAGTTTTAACTGAATGACGAACATTCAGTTAAAAGTCCGTGTAGCATATTCAAATTTACGAAATTTTATTCACCACGTTTACTAAACGCGGTCGTGAACTAAAGCATGGAAGTGTGAAGTGAAGGAAGAGAACAATATTACCACGCATCGAATGTTAGCGTACGTTTGGTGTTGCCATTTCTAAAACCAATGAAGGAAGTAGGGGAACTGCAAATATTTTCGATTGGGTTCAATAAAATTAAAATTATGTTTAATGAATGTTTTTAGCATATAGAACCTAACTCTTTTTATGTATGAAATTTGGATTTCAACTTCAATATATATAAGTTGAAATTCAAATAGCTGCTTTAGTAGCATATATTATAGTATAGCAGCTTTTTGCCTGAATTGGAGCTATTCGACTATCTAATTACTTTCACCTCACAGCAGATTGCGGTAAACAAGCTGTATTCTGTTAGTGAGTAAGACTACTACCCCTTACGGGGGAGAACCGATAACAATAGCTACGCACAATTGACACCACTGGTTTTGCATATGTTTATAGTCACAAGTATTAATATTGAAAATTTATGGATGTAGCGCGAATCCGGTAATATTGCCTACTTATATACATACCATTGTTGCACAGGTATGATCTACTTTTTGTAACTAGGTTTTCATGACAATAAAATCACATAATCATCATAATCATAAGTACAATACTGATTAATCTGTACTAGTCTGTTATTCTTTTACGTTTTAACGCAATAATTGCTTAATCCAACATTAAGATATTTTGCATAAACGTTATCAGGGGTACAGAAAAAGACGTAAAAAGTACCCATTCAGAAAAAAGTATTTTTCTCCAATAATAGAAAAAAAAGTGTGTGTGTGTGTGTCAGCTCTGTGCACAACTAGAGTTTACAATGTTACGGTCTCTCTCTTTCTCTCTCTCTCTCCCCCTCTCTCCCCCCTCTCTTGTTCTATGCACGACTCGAGGTTACAATACAGTCAAATTTACACACACACTTTTAATTTTTTATACACATGCATGATTTCAAAGTGACAGAAAACGCAACGCTTGTACTAATTTCACTCTTCATAAAATTTCCATACCGGGAGCCTTATATGAAAACTGATTCTTAAGGAGAAAACTTCAATAACTTTTACATGTAACTCATAACTGTGTAGAAAAAAAACAATGCCCTGTTCAAAACGTTGACCTATTCGTTCTAAAAGAATTTGTTACTCCAAAAAAATGTTTTTGTATTTTCTAGTTCTAACTAAGCGAAATATTATATGTGTATAATGTAACATTTGAACATTAATATTTTAGACATTCATTTATGTTGTAAATGTAACGACACATCTCTCGCTGTAGTAAAAGATGCCCTGTCAGTGTGGAGTCATGAGTTTAGATAATAAGCCGACGTTTTGCAATAATATTGGCTATATTTAACGAACTAATCAAAAAATTCTGACACAGATCACAAGAAAATAAGATTCCTACATTTTCGGAATTCCTAGTTAAATATTCTTATAGACATCTACACGGCTTATTCATTTTTCTGAATGTGTATTTATCACCAAAAATAAAAATACCAAAAATGAATTATGGTCGAATTTCGTTGATTTATTTCATTGGCCCGTATAACTTGGATACGTTGCTTTATGTAGCCGTTATCACGTAGTTTTTAAAATTACATATTACCTATTAAAAAAAAAATGTTTTCGGCACATAAGCTTGCTTCTATACATAAACTTTAAGTATCCCAAATTTTACGTTCCTCCTATCTCATAAAATGCGTAAAAAGAATTCTCTTCACGTATAAATATATAGATTAGGTAGGGAATATTCCATTTTTTTTGCCATCACTCTCACGGAAAACGGATAGTTGTAGTAGCAACACCAGTAATTGAACTTCAAACTAGTTGAAAACATTGTAAAATATCTTTTAAAAATATTTAAAATAAAATGTAATGTTTCAATGAATTGAATTCGATAAGCCATTATTTTACTATTGAGTTAGAGTTACCATAATAATAGTTAGGTATCATAATAATTTTTGTAAACTAAAGAATAGAATTTCCAGTGCATGTTATGTAAAGTTGAGAATCTTGTTGATGTTCTATACTTTGAAATACGTACCTATTTAAGTAAATAAAGTTGCTATTTCACTCAGAGGCGAGTTTCTGATATCTATACAGGGCTGATATGATTATTATGTTATATTAATAACTTTTAAAAACTTAATAATAACAGGTAACACATTCTGCTACTTCCATATTTTTATTAAGTATTTTGTAGAGTTACATATAAATATTCAGTTGTCATACTTTTTTCTTTAGTATATGCACTATAAAAAGTATTTTTAGATTACAAATCGACAGCCTAATTGTAAAATTTCGTAACTTAAAAAAGTTTTCTTATTCTCTAGTAGAAGTACAAATTGTAGAACTGAATGTTAAATCATTAGTATAAATCGTTTTTGGATGTTTATGTGTGTTTATAAACATCCAAAAACGATTTAAATTAATGATTTAACATTTATTTGTAAATGAAACAATATTGTCGCTGTAGTACAATTTTCCATATTAAAGTTACATCTTTTGATAATTAGGCCGACAATATGTTACATTTGTTGACAAATTATTTACATATTGTTAACATTTCTCAAACCCCATATTTTTATCTGGAACAGCAGTAGTACTAAATTTATCAAAAGAAATATATGTTTTGATAAAAACACATCAATCACAATTCTTTTAAGTTAGGTGTCACATTTTCTAAGCACTTTAAAAGCTGTCTGAGCTTCTATTTATACTGGATTAACTTAACGGGGTGCCTTGTAAGATCTGAGTCAACTGTATCTAAGTCTGTGAAATAATAATTAAGGTAATAATATTATTTTAAGTGCCTAGTGAGTGCTACCTCAACCATTTCTGATCTATTGTAGCGCACTCTTACTTTATAGTTCACTGACCTCCAGATCTTATAAGCAGGGATTGTTTGTATTTCCTGTGGTTTCACGATGTGCAACTTCTGCATTAGTCAGCTCAAGAGCATAGAATATGAATTGCAGTTTCTTCTGCCTCTCGACAGATTCTGCATATTCTGTTTTCACCAAACTAGGTTGAACATAGGTTTGTTCAGTTTGCAGTATCCGGTATGGATCTGTGTTACAGCACAGGTTTTGTATGTTTTGAAGTAAGGGTAATAAGACCAATTAT
The DNA here is from genome assembly GCA_963859945.1 of Euplagia quadripunctaria. Taxonomy (NCBI): domain Eukaryota; kingdom Metazoa; phylum Arthropoda; class Insecta; order Lepidoptera; family Erebidae; genus Euplagia; species Euplagia quadripunctaria. The sequence goes on along the minus strand of OY982581.1, from coordinate 8,072,309 downwards.
GTATTTCTAATAGTTGCCATAAATCTAGGATAAATATTTCTTTATTGCAATTCATTCACGGTCTACCCAAAGGTGTTTTGTTTAAATCAGACTTTCTGTTTGGCTTTTGACTAGATTGTTATGATGGGATGGAAGTTTCCCGTTCGTGTTTAAGAGGTCAAGTCTGGTCAATAAGAAAAACTGCCAACAAGCCACATCATCCAATTGAAACAATTATGTCACATGGTTTTTTTGGAATAATGTGGTTGGACTAAAAGAATCCAATAGTTTTAAAATTATTTTGTGACAAAAAAGTTCTTGAGAGAATTCTTTGTACCCCTTTTTAAGAAAATTTCGCAAACGTAGTAACATGAATTTTAGAATATTTACCAAATTCTCCCCCCCCCCACATGGATCCGCGCCTGCTCCCGCCCCCATACGCCCTAAAGCATGGCTGTCCCACGATTATGTTCGAAGTTGTGCCCATATGTCCAATTGATGGTTATTTCCTTTAACAACAAAGTGAAAAAAAAAAGTTTAAATTCTCCTGTAGGTCGAGCTTTCGAGTCTGGGTGCGATATGATTCAAATGCATATTCTTTGGAGAGACGGGTCATTTCGCAAAAAAAATTATCCTACCTCTCTAGCAAGGAGTCTCTCTCTACTAGTGTTTTTTAATGCAGACTGATACATTTAAAAAGTATTAGGCCGTTGTCTTGGAAAATGTACGGCTTAGGGACGGCCTTTAAGCGTTGCGAGGTCCTTGTCCTTTGAGGAATTTATGTGAATTGAACCTATATTTAATGTTAATGCTTGACGAGAAATACAAAAAAATTTAGTTTTAAAATATATAATTTCAAAACTATAATGTACATATTTAAGAAATTAATATAACTTATGTAAATGTCCTTCACTTTTCTATTTTATGGTTTTCACTAACCAATAATTTACAATCTGCTTTATTGTCCGCTAAATCATTCAGAGCGCCATAATATTTCGCTTAGTTAATATTTAACGGCCTTCATCAACTCTACCCTGCATTCCCATTTCTTTTTTCTGGAATAGCGGGCAATCGAGCAGATGAGTCACTTGATGGTAACCGTCGCCCATGGGCACTTGCAACTCAAGAGTCACAAGTGCGTTTCCAGCCCTCCTAGGTGGGAGTAGGGGAAGGGAGGGTAGAGGAGAAGAGGGGGAAAGGGAAGGATTAGGGCCTCCGGTTACCTCACTCACTGGGCCTAGTTTCAGATAGCGGTTTTTGGGTTAAAGATGTTTCCTGAGCTTATAAAAAAGTCCATTTCTGACTTCAGCCACCAAAAAAATTTATCTACTTGGGTTGTTGTGGGAGGGGGCGGGGCCCGCGCGGTTGCCCTGTTTGCCATCCTCCGGCCGCCACTGCTTCGGAGTTGTTACTTGTGTTCAAGTTGTTTATTATGGGTTCGAATCCCACCCAGTACACTGTAGCTTGAACTAATTCCTAACAAAAAGTTTTAGCTTAGCTGGAAGGGTTTACAGTAATAGTACCTAGTAACTTGTGACCCAAGTTAGTATCTATTATAAATACATATGTAAAGTAACTAATGAGCTATCTACAGTTATTCTTTTTGTAAATATATACACATTCTACATTGGAACACCCAGACTAATGCACACAATATTCATGCATACAAATATTTGCACTGAGCGGGAATCGAACCCGCACCCTCAACGTGGCAGTCGAGCGCACGACCGCAGTTTAATCCACTAATTTCGAAATAGACAAAATTTCTTTAAATAATATTGGCAATTAATACAATAAGAAGTCACAGCTACAGGAATTCTCACTTTTTCCACTCACTATTCACTTGTACGCTTCGCTGTACTTCGGACTTGTAAACTCGTAGTATCGCTCAACTAGAACTGAATGTCCATACCGCAATTCAACTTACTTATATGCATAGTTCGAAAAACTTTCCTGAAACATCTCGTACTATCTATTTGACTCGACCGCTTTTGGGACTTATAGAACTCGGTAGACTATTATTATTGACAAACAGATTAGTTCGGGTATATCAAGCTAGCACTACAAAGTTAAGTTTCCTATTCCTAATAAGCACTATAATTTGTCGCTAATTTGTTAGTAAATCTAAAAAATTGTCGCTCTAGCCATTTAATAATAAATCGACTTAGTGCTAGTCTGATATCAAGCTATCACTACACTAAACAATCTAAACATATCTCCACGTAGGAGCGGCGTAAAGCAAACATAAAGGCACCTAAATTTGTCGCTGAACGTTGGCACCATTGCTTATTTTGTCGCGAGCCCAGTATCCTGCTGACCAGGGAAGAACGTTTTAGAAGACATAAAGCTAGCTCTACACTGAGCGTATCTCCACGTAGAAGCTTATAGTATATTTAGCGAATATAGCAATACAAACTCTGTGAGCATTTCAAGCGTCTACTTGTTGGCATTATTAAGATCGACCAATAAAAACCAAAAAACACGTGTAGCCCCCTTTAATTTTTAATTTATTTTTAGTAGGTATTTGTTGTTATAGCGGCAACAAAAATACCTATACATTCTGTGAAAATTTCAATTGTCTACCTATTACGGATCATGAGATACAACCCGCTGACAGACAGACGGACGGACGGACAGCGGAGACTTAGTAATAGGGTCCCGTTGGTTACCCTTCGGGTACGGAACCGTAACAAGCAATTACTGATGCCTATAAACACTGTAGCAAAAGTGAAAACTTGTGCGTTGTCCACCTTACACAATGGAACTTTAAAGACCCTACTCAACTGCGACATACAATATACTATTGTATGCGGTCACCTAAAAGGAGACGCCATCTGTTATCGAGCAGCGGCACCAATCGTTCCAGAAAAAGTTTGAACATTCCAGAATGTTCCACGACGTCGGGTTATAATCAGATTTTTCGGGAAAGCTTACGAACCTTCTGGAATTGCCTATGAGATAAGGCCGTACTTTAAATAGAGGCTGCCTTTCGTTGTGGACACATTCAAGTACTGCGATATCAGTGAAATTTGTTGTTAATTGCGGATTATAGTGTTTATTTTCCCTATTGACGTGGCGTAACTCTTACGACTACACCCGTATTCACAAACAATGCAATCTGGACTCACAGTGAGCCCGGATACATAGAGTCGGCAATTTCAATTCTTAAACAATACTTGAGCGATGGACAACGCTATGCGTTCATTAAAAGGAATGCTCATGTAAAGTAGCTCGACAGTCGACAGCTATTTTGTTGCAAAACAGTGTCGGTGGGAGTGACAGTTGATAAAAATTGCTGTTTTATTTCATACTTTTGATTGAACAGAGGACAAGAATTACGAGAATAGAATTAATAGATTAAAGAGGTTTTCACACTCCTTACCATTACTACAGTGAGGAAGAATTTAGAAGACGTTTAAGATTTGCAAAGAATACTGTACTTTTTGTACTCGTACCACTTATTAATTTAAATCTAATAAAATTAACTAAAAGTGGCTTTCTAATGCCGACTATTTGTCAATTACTTGTGGAGATTACCTTAAGATTTAATATTTGTAAATGAAAAAGTAATTTTCTAACATATTCTTCCTGCTTTCTTTAAATATTTTCTCCCTCTGCATCCTTATAGAAAGTTCAAACTACACCGAGTTTTTCTAACACATAAAAATCACCACATGATTATAATATGAGAGACCACGACCAAGACCATGTCCATTAGAAAATGCGGTCAGGGTCACGTTTCGCAAAAAAATTCTGAAATTAGTAGGTAATTTTGGAATCAGAATAACCAAATCTATCGATTTTATACTGTTTTGACCGTAAACCGATGAGACAAAAATGTTGGTCATGGGCTCTTGTATTGTATTTATGTCATACACACATCTGTCAGTCAAATATCGGAGAGACCTTAGCAACGGAAATGGACCAATCACAGATCAGTATTCGATGCAGTGCGTTCGCTTAGCAAAGGGTAACTTGAGTATCGTTTGTGAATGACTAGGCTGGCCACAACGAACGCTATGAGAAATTCCTTGCTTCCACGCTACTTAAAGTATTGTTTGTGAATACGGGTGTTAATACTACACTACCCTTTTTCTTCCTCTATCCCCTTCCTCTTTTTCGCTTTCTTAAACTTTTGCTGATTGCTGACTGTGCGGCTCGCGGCTTCCCTATATATATACCCCTGTCGAACCTGTTAGAGTCGTCATTTCGATCTTATTTTGGAACGGGAACGACATGCAAATTATACTTATTTTTGGTGTAGGAGTAGGATTAAATGCATTAAAATTTACCTAGAGGAAATACCCATCTGGCGTACGTTGGTAAAAACAGAAACGTGTAAGGTTTTTCATACATTCATTGATTACAGAGAACAATGAAGGACATGGAAAATTACCGCCCAGCGGCAGTAATATTGAACTGGAAAAGTTCAAGCGGCGGTTGATTCGGGCTGTGGCTCGGATGCTCCTGCATGAAAAGAGAAACGAAAATGAAGTGTGGGCAGGTCTGAGGAAAGAGACAGGTTGTGATTGTAAGGAGTTATGGTGAGTCAATAAATACACATTTTAGCATTAACTTTTTATTATTTGCCTGATGTGAGGAGACTCGCTCCTTATTTGTTTTCTTTTCCCTTTTCAAAGAAGATCGTAGAAGAAGAGTGATGGAAATAAATACTATTCAAGTAAAGATAAATGTTAAAATAATAACCTTTATTGACAAAAAAATTGCCTTGAAACCCGTCTTAATCAGGCAAGCAGCACCAGCAAGTACATAAAATTTCTTAAATATAAAAATAAGGTCGGTGCAAGCTAGCTGCCTAACCTGCGTGTTGCACTGTCGCTGTTTGTTTGTCAACTTATTTTATACCAAAATGTAACACTTTTAGCTTCGATTGACATCAATTTTTCTTTATATGAAAGAGAAACAGACGATAACAGTCGCAAACACAACACTTATATAGTTCTACAATCCATAAGCATAAGTATTGTATTAATATAATTGATACTGATTGACACCATTAAGTTTAAATCACTATCAATACCTTATCATAATATTAATTTAACATCGTAACTAATATTATAAACGTGAAGGTGATTTTTTTCACGCTTTCACGCCTTAACCATTCGACCGATTATGATGAAATTTTGTATATACCTTGTCAGGGGTACAGAAAAGGTCATAGGGTACGTTCCATCAGGGTTTTTCAAAAAGCCAGGGTTGTGCTCTCGCTCGCTGCACGTAATGTTTTTGACTCCGTTTGCCTGATTGTTATTTTCTATGTTGGTACAGACGCTTCCCTAGCACTCAGTTCTCCTGATTCTAATCCGCTTTTTGCAGTGACGTCGGGCTTGCGTAAAGGCATCCCAATGTTGGCCAAAACAGTTTCAGGGAACTCAGAACTGTTGATGACAACTCACTTCCCGGGATGCCGTATACCAATAACAAGGACACATGGAAAGATGTGAAGGAAAAAGTACCAGATGATTCAGATTGTACCAATGCCCGCAAAATCGTAAATCGCGAAAAATTAAGGTGGGCTACATTAAAATCGGAAGGATTGAACGGTATTTTCCTAGGCCGATTAAGATGGTGTGACACTGGTAGATCACCTCCAGACCATCTATAGGAGTTGCTTAGCACACCACTGTATTCCTTTGAAATGAAGAGAAATCAAACAGTTATCATCAAACACACAAACTAAATCATTCAGACCTATCAGTCTTACATTATTCTTACTGAAGGTTCTAGAGAGACTAATAGACTGCAAAATCAAGAGCACTGCATTAGTCAGCTACCCCTTGAGCCCCAACCTTATACGATTCAAATCATCAGAATCTGCCTTACATCGCGTTGTCTCATACATAGAGGGCAATCTAAAATCCAAAATTTCATCTCTAGCAACTTTCGTTAACATTGAAAATGCCTTTGATAAAACGAACTTCACCAGCATAAGCCAAGCTCTGTCAAGACATGGATTCGACTCCACAATTGCCTGGTCGATGGACAACATGCTAAGATACAGAGCCATACAAATCACTGTGAATAACATAACAAGGGGGTGGTGGCCACAGGGTCTAAGGTCAAGGCGGGGTCCTCTCACGTCTCCTGTGGATCATTGTAATTTATGAACCCATCACCCAGCTCAATGAGCACAAATTCCTCACAGTAGGCTATGCAGGCAACCTGACCATCCGCAATAGTCCCTTTGAGAGCGTAGTATACGGCCAACTGAGGTCTGCTCTGAAGGTCGTTGAAGAGTGGTGCGAAAAACACAATTTTTCAAAGGTTCAGGTTCACTGCCTGACAAAGACGGAGATGATCATGTATACAAATAAACGCAGTTTAGAAGACCTTAGACGCCCTAAACTATTTGGCATTCATTTAGCCCTTACCACGGAGTGTTACTTGACAGTAAACTCCTTGGCTAGTAAACAGGCACCTTGACGCAAAACTGAACAAAGCCTGCATTGTTTTCTGCTATTGCAAGCGACTCCTCGGCAAAAGCGGGGGGTAATCACCGAAAATCACATTATGGCTCTGCTAAACAGTCATACGACCAATTATCACGTATAGAGTTGTTGCCTGCCAGAGAACAGAGCTAAGCACTGTCAAAAACAAACTGCAGCAATTCCAGACACTCGCATGTTCTGCTGTCACTGTTTCGATGCGCATAACTCCCACAACTAGCACCACTTAACCTGTTTATACAATAGGAGGCAGACATGGCAGCCATCAGACTTAAATACCTGGGTCTGTGGTAGGTCCCCATTCCAATTATTGTATCCATTAGTGGAATACCAACCACTAATAGCTGTCGCATGCGATAACGTCTCTAAACAACGTACCTTCGAAAGGAGGTGTCAAATACAACTTCATAAAAATGACCCAGATGAATTATAAATTAAGTCGGGATCTACACGGACCACTCCGAGATGGGGTAAGAGCCGGAGTATTCTTACAAGACCTATACATATACATATCACTTACGCTAGACCAACACAGCTGTATATTTCAGTGTGAATGTGTTGCAATAACCTACACCGCCACTGCGGTTATATTAAGAGGTATAAAAGAGTATAACATCCGTATACTAGAGGGCAACACAATGAACTTCGGTCTCTTTTATGAATGCTGTTCGCGCGCTTAACACACAAACAGGTGTATAGGCGCGCGAGTGACGCGGGCGCTTGCGGGGCCTGCGGTGCGGCGGACAGGGACTAGCGACTGAAAGTCATCGACCCCGGCGCACACCACTGCGCGTTCGGCTTCTACATACATCGGACACACTACTACTTGGCGCTCGGCTACCATACGCTTTGCACGCATGCATAGGAAGAGATTAAAAGTGTTTTACAACTATACAGTCCACTTATTTTTATCCTACCATACAACAGTGGTTAAAAGTTTGCACAAACAAATGCAATCAAAGTTTTGAGGAGCTTTTAGCCTGAACTAATGAGGTATTCATTCAATGGATCAAAGGGCATAGCTATTCCCACGGGAACGAGCCGTGGATGAACTAGCAAGGAAGGTTTAGGGGATGTATGTGTTTCTGCCAGTTGGTCGGCGTGTTCGATTACTGTTCAATAATACCCGTTGGAAAGTTCACTTGTCATATTTATCAGAAGGTTACAATTTGGTTACAAAGTTACAAAGTCGAGAGAGTTAGGCAAGAAGGGGGAGAACTGAACTAACTTGCTACGGCGTGCAAACTGTGTGCCTACAAAGGGATCTGCAACATCTTGGGTAAGGCAAACTGGGGTAAGGAAAATGAATTCCAAACTGGTGCTCATAGAAGTCTCACTACGTTTAGCCTGCAGACGACTTAGTCTCAACCGACTCGACATCCGAATAGCTGTAGGAATAATTACGGGCCATTTGAATCGGCATCTATTTACTGTCGATGCGACAGACAGCCCTTTATGCCGAGGATGTCTCAACACGGAGGAAACAGCCGCCTAAGTTATCCTGGAGTGCGAACGGGTGAGCACACAATGAGCAAGTATCGTCGTAGATGCTAGGTCGCTTCTAGAAGCCTGTGAACGCCCCAGGAGGATTCTTTGCTTCTGGAACGAACTAGGCTGGTTCAGCTAGCCAGCATTATCTTAACGCGTAATGAACCTTTGTGAATTTAAACGTGGAAACAGATACCTCTACCAAATACCGATAACTACCTTTTGTCCCGCAGCATCGTTCGCGTAAGTTATTTTTCAATCCCTCGAGAACAGTATTCTTTTTCAGCATTAACCCATGAACATGTAATCTTATGTCCTTTTTAACCGACGAAAAAAAAGGAGGTTCTCAATTCGACCGTATATATTTTTTTTTTTTTAGGTTTGTTCAGCCCTCTCTCCGTTATTTATGAACCGATTTTGATTATTCTTTTTTTTTTAATAAAATTATTAATTATATCTACGTACAGTTGGTTGTTTGGCGCCGACTCAAAATAAGATTATAAAAATTTTATAGTTATTTATTTTTTGCTTTTTAGTTCTTTTCGTCGGTTTAATTTTTTGTTAAAAAGATTTTTATTTATACTCCTGACAAACGTGTATGCAATGTGCGTGTATGATTCATGATGATCGTTTGAGTAGTTTAGGCGTGAAAGGGTAACAAATAAACTCACATTCGCATTTATACTACTAACTGTCGCCCGCGGTAATTTTGGTGAAATCTATCCCAATTTTCCGGGATAAAAAGTTGCGTATGTGAAATTTCTTCAAATTCATTAAATTTCATCCAGATCCGTTCAGCCATTTTTGCGTGAAAGAGTAACTAAAGTTCCTCCATCCATTCATCCATCCTCACAATCTTTCGCTTTTATAATATTAGTAAGAATACTAGCTTCTGCACGTGACTTCACTCGCGTTAATATAGGATTTGCCAATCAATTTAAATATCCATCGAGAACAGGTTTTTTTTTTCTGGATAAAATATACCATATTATCATGTCTTTCTGTACCCTTTCTGCATCAAAAATTTTATGATGATCGGTGGAGTAATTAAGACGTGAAAGCGTAACAAACAAACGCACTAATGCCCGGTTCCTATAATCAATAAACGATTCGTTTTGCCTATGGACAGTAAAATTTTCGTTGAAAGTTCTACGAAATTTTACCGTCCGTAAGCAAAACGAATCGTTTCTTGATTATAGGTACCGGGCATAAGTCACTTTCGCATTTATAATACTTATTAGGATATAGTAGTCAGGATATTAAATTTAAGTAATGTTTTAGGGGCCGTATGCACGCTTTGACCATAAAGAAATTGGACCGTTTGTTGAAAGTCCAGGATCGCGTTGATTTATTGCCGAAAGCAGCCCGTATGTCCATCACCGATTGGTTGATGTTTGACAGGGTACTCGTGCATGAAGAATTCGACGTTATTGGTATGGTAAGTGGATCCATAATCTTTTATCAGGGTCAACATTAAAGTAAATTATTATTACACATTACGTAACATTTAAAAAATTATTTCTCAATATTAAGAAAATAATAAATTTAAATATGGTTAATGTATTGAGAGAAAAAACGAACTAAATGTCCATATTTTTTTAAAGTTTAAGCATTAAAAAATATATCAGGAAGTAAGAAATAAATTTAAAAACAAAATTTAAATTTTAAATACTTACCCATTTTTTTTTCTGGATAATTCACATTCAAAATCATTTATTCAATTAAGACACTAAGTGACATTTATGAACGTTAAATTGAAGCTACTGTTAAAAAGTCATAGATCGATGCAAACAGACGCCACAGCATGTACTGGATATACGACTAATACCTAAAAACGGGCATAAAAATTAGCCCTAACATTTATGCAGAATTTCTTTAGGTTTTTCATCAGATACTTTACATATATTTTTACTTATTTTTTTATTTTATTTGTATTAAGTATCATATTGGTCATATAGATATCATATAGGTACCAAATTGTCAAGCCTCTTTAAAAGCATTTCTGTTTTTTTTGTGCGTGTGGAGACCCCCTCGGGCCGTCACTCCACTGGGGTTTTCGGTGGGGCGATGTGTCGGAATCGAACCCACTAAAACCACACGGTGTGCCGTACTGCGCCTAAAATCTCTTTAAAAGCCTAAACCAACCTCAGTTTCTTTCAGTCTCAACTGCTCGTAATTGTACGTACAAGTCATAACATTCTTTTCAGACTGAAACTACAGCCGAAGACAAAAAGATCTTAGTGGATCTGTTCGACCTGGTGGAGAAGTATACAATAGAGTTTTTAGCTGGCGAGGAGTTGACCGACGCCTGGTTGAAAGTTACCTTGGAATATAATAAGGAGTAAGTAACACTTAAAAATAAATTAAAAATAAGCTCATAAAGCACTTACCTGTACATAAGAGGATGCGGCTTCTACCGACATAGATACATACAGGATATACCTATGTTGATATTGGATACAACCTTGCTCAAGAAAGCTTTTTAGGGTTCCGTAGGTACCTAAAGGGTGCCAACGGATTACTAGAGATTTAGCCTCCACTGTCCACAGTCAGCGGGCTGTATCGCGAGTGCCGTAATAGGTAGACAGTTGAAAATTTCACAGAGTATGTTTTTCTATTGCCGCTATAACAATAAAAATAAAATGAAATAAAAAACAAAAGTGGTACAAGAAACGTGATTTCTTGTTGTTTTTGTTAAGTCTTGTACGATGGTACGGGACCCTTCTTGTGCAAGTCCGACCCGCACTTGACCGGTTTTTGTTTTATAACTTCGCTGGCATACAATACGCCCCTTGACAGTGCTACATCACTCGCTCGAGGTCGCGTTTTATATACCTACCAATTTAGCATCCGTGGCCGGAATGTGTCAGTAGGGGCAACAACAGTGGTTGAAAGCACGCACGCACTGAACGATATTCTTCGTAAATAAAAACAAAATGATAAATCGAACTTATTGTACAGTGGACGTGTTTTGTTATTGGTAAATGTATTTATTATGTTAAATTGCGTTATTGCTAGATGTTAGTGATCTGTTAAATCCTTTAAAAATAAGTCGCAATAATTATTTTAGTTATTACTTATTTTGTCAATATAATTTAAAAATACTTCAGTTGTTTATTCTTTACTCGCCGCGTGGCTGTGCTAATAATAAATAATAGTTATCTTCTTAACACAAATAATAAATGTTGCTTACATATTCTATATATATATAATCTAATATATACAATGTTATATACAAATTATAATAAATCAGGTTTAGAGTGTTCGGCCAGGGTGGATGTTGTAGTAAATGTAGTCTATTAAACTGTAAATAATGAACCCATAACATTTAAGAAAGGTGACGAACTTTATAGGTGTGGACTGCCCGCGTATTCATTTGTAGTAGGCAAGGCGAACTGTCGGCTGCTTCTCTCACACAATATGTTTGACATGGTACCTACCTATAGGATTATCTTAAAACACGAAATTAAATTAGGACCATCTATAATAAGGCTAGAAAATAATATAGTAAGAGCGACTGAAATGAATATATTGAGAGCGGCACGGATTGGGGTATTTATTCGAGTAGGTAGGTAGTTATTTGTTATTTATATATACACTTTTGGATAACAGAATATGTTATACAAAAGTATTATATTGGAGCGCATATCATAAAACGTGTTGCCGATTAAAAGGCTCTCATAAGATATAAACAGTTCCAGGTAGCAGGCAGATACCTTTTGTCTCTAATACTCCTGCAATTGTAGACTTTCGTTGTAATAGTAAAAATGTTCATAATGATATCTATGATAGATTTCACCGTATGATTCTGAACTGAATTCATACTAGCGCTACTATAACCGACGAAAAAATGTGAACTGCAACAACCAAAGTCGGAGAGTAAAAAAACAGTATTTTAGAAAAATAAACAGTGTTGTTTTTTAAAATTGAGAAACAACTTTTTGGAGCTTCTCGCACAAATCAATATCTTACGCTCATTTTTTAAAAAATCACACATTTAAATCTTAATTAAAATAAATGAGGAGCAAATTTTTTTATCAAATTGATACAAGCCCTTTTTCTATAATCCCGTCACTTTCACTTGGCATACATTACAGAAAAGCAAGCATTGAATCGTAAGCAGAGTATCTTTCTCCCGTCTACTCAGCGGCCATTAGTATATATGTACATGTGGACAACATCAACATTTTATGTTACTATGGAAAGGTTTAAGAATAATAATAATAACTTGACACATTTCACACACGGCCGTCTGATCCCAAACTAGGCAACCAGACTGCTGATAAACATACTTATTTATTTCTAAATACATACATATTATAGATAAATTAAGCCCACACACAGAACAAATGATCATGCTCATCACATAATTATTTGTCCTGGGTGGGAATGGAACCCAATATTAAAAGTGAAGAATGTTTTAATTGTTTTAAAAAATTAAACTTGGGAGAAGTAATTTTATTTATCATTACCTATGTAAAACTCAACACCCATAAATTTAATTCTCAAATAAATAATCTATTTCATTATTTGTGTATTTTGTACAACCCTAAAGTGTCTGGCAAAGCGGTTACACACAGACAAAGGTCGCGCGGTGGGCAAGGCGTTCTCAACTTTCGAAAAACGTAAATAAGATATATTTCTGGTCGCAGCTAACGCCAGGTATTATTAATTAAATTGTGTAGGCTATTATAACGTAGGTATTTTCACTTTTGTACGGGAGTGATGTATCTGTTACGAAGTAACTATTCTCTTATCTAAAAAAATCAAAGTTGAAAATAGGATGGCCTTGCTTATAATAATTTTATATTTAAACAAACATCAATATTATGTACTTCAATAGTAATTTAGTATGCTACAATGGAAAAGGGAAAGAAAACAAGTTATTTTCTATTGCATAAATTGACTGAGAAAATAACATAATTAAAACTGTTTCGTTTATTATTGCATTGGAAATTATGTTTATTTAAATTATCAATTTCCCATAAAGACCAAGCAAGATCACGCCCAGTGGCGGCCCTAGGGCGGTGCGAGTGGTGCGGCTGCACCGGGCGCCGAAATCAATAGATAGAATAGATCGGAGGCGCAACAAAACAACATTTTAATTACATTTTGATTCACATTTTTAACTAAAAAAAAGGTCATCCAATTCTTTTTACAGCGAACAACATTTTGATACCCATTTTTATCCGCAACAACCCTCAAGTAGGTCCAAAATATTTTGTATATGAGGACTAAAAAAAAAGGTCATCAAATTTTTTTTACGGCGAACAACATAGGAAAACTGAGGTTTTGAATTTATAGGGGCGCCACTTTGGAGTCTCGCACCACCTAAAAATGTAGCTAGGGCCGCTACTGATCACGACACGTAGCAAATAGTTATGCCAATTCCTTTAACATAGTTCTCATATGCCTTTGTGTCAATTCTAAGTAAAAGCTATCTCCAGCCTAAATGTAACTTAACAAACGTTCTAACTAATCTCACACACGTAATCACAAATGTTCGCATTTATAATATTAGGAATTTATTATTTCAGCGGCCGCCAATGTACTCCAATGTTACTGCAACGACGCTGGTACCAGCTTAAATTGGCCACCAGAGCCCGATTCTACAAATTCTGGTCAATGTACAAAGGTATTGTCAAAAGGCAGTATTTGGGCGAACCATTTAAACCGACGGCGTTGCAGGCAAAAATTGCTTTGCGGTTAGTATCTTCATATAATTATGTACTTATACGGGAATTAACGCGATCACGAAAAGGTATTACATACCTCTGAATTGCCTGACGTTTCGACCAGGTTGCACTGGCCGTGGTCACAGGCTGACTGGCTCAGCGGTGCACGCCCTCCGTCGTCGAGATCGTGAGGTAGAAGGTTCTTTATCCACCCGCACATTTTCGATATTTTTAATATTTTGATTTCGCCATGTACCGTCACATACTATACGAACAGTGTCCCTATTCTCTAAGCAAACCGATGTGCCCCTATTCTGGTGTTCACCCGACTGTGCATAAAAGCGAGGTGGCATGTTTTTTATCACTGGATTCCACGCTGTTGATAATTTGAAACCATCTTCCCGATTGAAAGTTTTGTGTTTTTTAATTTCAATCGCTTCACGTACAACTCTTGAGTAAAAGCGACGTTCCGTGGAGAGGACTTGCGTACGGTGCTACTCAATCCAGTGGTTGGTGCCCGCTTCGCTCGCGTTAATTCCCGTATAAGTACATAATTATATCATGGAACGCGAAAGTTTAAAAGTTAGTATAGTATCTTCATAGGCATGATATCTGTAGTACGAGTTCGTAATAGGGGCAAGCCTATTGCTATCAAACTTTGGGAATTAAAGATGGGAAAATTGGGGGTATATTGAAAGGGAAAACTAGGTAAGAAGGCAATGGTAGGAAATTGATATTGCTTATATAAAAGAAACTAGCAACGCCCCGCGGTTTCACCCGCGTAAGTACCGATCCCGTGGGAATATCGGGATAAAAATCCTAGCCTATGCGTTAATCCAGGTCACCAGCTATCTACATACCAAGTTTCATCGCAATCGGTTCAGTGGTTTTTGCGTGAAAGAGTAATAAACATCCATCCATCCATCCAAACTTTCACATTTATAATATTAGTGGGATTATCACAAATAAAAAGTAACTTGCGCACTGTGGCGTAACAATAGGGTGGCAAAGCGAGCAAAATATCACCGGCCCCTGGCTAGAGCGGGCCCCTGGGCACTAAAGACCCTGAACATAGGAGTCACTAATTACAAAATGTATTTAAAAAATATTAATTTTGCCTTTAATAAATATAAGTTATCTAATTTAATAAACTTAATGAAATACACGAGTTATAATTGAGTGACGAGTAGACTTGCACTCATCCGATGAATTAGCCACGGACCTCAGATGGTATAGTTACGCCACTGCTTACGCAGCTAACTGTTTTGTACCAAAAGGCTCCCATGTCCCACAAGACACCGGTATCAGCAAACTATGAGGCAGAACGTGTAAAAGAGTCAGAAAGAAGAAACAGAAGGACGAAGCTTTTTGAAATTCATGTTCGTTTTTGTAACATGCAAACTCGTACTAGGAGCACTGAATAACTTGTCTTCGTAAGTCAGGAGTGTTAGAGATAATACATTGATTTATTTTTTCAGGTATAAGCCGTTGGTAGTTAAACCTTTTATGTTATGGGAAGAATTAGTAAAAAATAACCTCGTTGTATTACCGGAATCGTTTGTAAGTATATAATAAAATTCATTTGTTTTTTTTGTTCGTATGTTATGCATTTCTGAACTATCATCCTTTTGCGATGACACTTTGCATAAATACTGTGTTGTGTTTGAATCATGCGTTCGTTACATTTCGTTACTTAGTCAGTCATAAGTATTACTAGTTTGTTAGTTAGTTCATATTTCGAATGTTGCAATCCAAACGTAGTGGTGTAGTAGCAGGTAAAATCTTTAGACATCAGATAGATAAGGTCATTTATGTTTCAGGAGCGCAAAGAAAACATCAAGTCAGCCAATAGTAACGGTAAGTTGAAAATATTATAATTTCTCAATATTGCACACTTTATATTTAAGTTCAGTTAAATAAATTAATTAAATTGTTGATATTAACAAGAAAAATATTTTTTGATCAAACATAATACGCTTGTTAACTTCAGAAATCGACCCTGACGTGATGTGCGTAGAACCAGTCGTAGAAATAATCGACTTAGACGCCGAATCTGATTTAGAATTAGAATACAGAAAGACAGCCCAAAATAATCAAAAGACGCAAATAGTGATAAAGCAAGAACCGAAAGATAAAAATGAATTAGATATCGATGAAAATGCTCCTTATGAAAACCGACAAGAAAAGATCCTTCATTTTGCTGAAGCAGCTATGGAGGCAACTGCCATGGAGCTTGATGAAATTGAACTTGCTGATGATATAGATGGTTTTCTGTCCCCAAATCCTGGAGTAGAGGTTGAAATTCCTTTAAACGAACATACCAATAAAGATCAAAACCCTGACAACACATATTTACAAGGTGATAGCGTTCTTCCTATAGTTGACGATGAAAATAATGAAGCTGTAGTGACAGAAAATGCATGTAAGGCAAACTTGGTAAATATAAGTGAAGCTAACGGTGGTCTTGTAATTGGACACGAAACTAGCTCTGTTTTTGAAAATGGAGCAGAAGAACAGCCATTAGTTGAAGATGTAGAAGCCGAAAATAATGACATTGAAATGCAAAAAGAACAAGAACCGGTATTGCCACAAATTACCAGCGTTTTTGGTGGCGTTGATGTCTCGAGTGAAACACTATCGAAAATTGGTCTTTTGACAGCGCAAATTTCCAACTGCGCCAATAAAACTATACTTGAAAATAAACACGAACCAGAAGTCGAAAGCGCTACATCTATACCACTCAATAATGATTCTTCAGACGATTTAATCTTTGTTGATGATGCTAAGCCGGACGAGGACGAAGATACCAACAAAGATGCATCTGCATATGTTAAAACCATCGACAGTAAATTAAATCGCAATGTCAATACAAATCCCGATATAACTAAAAGCAATTGGTTTGGTGATTTGGCTAACGACATCGACTTTGCTGACGATGGTATTCAACTTGTAGATGATGGGATCGCATATATAGATGATGAATCTGAATACCAAATGCGTAAGTACCTTTTATTTTACGTTGTCCCTTTATATGTCATTTGTGATTGCTCTTCTACTTAAACTCTTTGGTTAAGGACATGTGTACAGTTTCGATGTTATGACTAGATTCGCCAAACTTGCACGAAATGATGTGATTGATCTTTTAACGAGCTCCAGATTACGTAACTCAGCGGTGTGGTCATTCGCGATAAAAAGTAAATGTTGCGGATCTCTGCATCTCTCTCTGCAATACTGACTCCCGAGCAATCGCTACGTTGCGGTTTCTCTTGTTTTTCGAATATTTGTAAATATTTTTGCAGCTTTCTGTAATATTGGAGTAACTGTTTTTTATTATAATTACAGCTGAAATAAAAACTGAATTAAAAACTGTAATCAAAATAGAAGAACATGAAGCTGTACTGGATAAGGTAGAAGAAGACGAACCAAAAGTCGATGAAAAACTGCTTATGGTTCCAATAGTAAACATGTTAAAACTAGACGACATGGGTATATTACCCATACACATGTTAAACCATATTGATAGTAAATGTTTAATAGACATTATAATTTCCAAAAATAATCCGATTAAGAAGAAGGTACGTTTATCAGAACCCATAAAAGAAGAAATAAACACATCATATCCTATAAAAAAAGAGGCAGACGACTCAGAATCAAGTGATGAAGATGTAGTTGATGACGTTAAACGAGTAAAACTATCAAGCATTTTGCTCCAGAAACCACGTTGTCGCACATACAATCCTATACAGTTATGCAAAAACCCAGATTTTAATACTAGACTTAAAAAGTTAAACGTTGGTTTCTTTAGCTCGGCTCGTAATAGATTGTTGCTTAAATCTTGCAAACCACTAAGTATAGATGTAAGCAAAGCCTTTGAACATAAACTTGTAAACGGAACAGTATATTTAGAAATGAGTGACAGTGAAGACTTACATAAAGATACAGAACCAGAAGAGAACAATCAAAATGTTTCTGTAATTCCATCAGCAATGGCTGTACAAAGTCTCATAGATAATACTAGGGGTGATATTCCACCAGTATCGTATTCTCCTATAGCACCAAAACCCGCTGAATCAGCTCTTTTAACATGTGAGAGGAACAAAATTATAAACTTGCCTGATATATCAGAGATTCGGAGAATTAATCAAAAGCTTTTAACAGCCGAAGTAACGCCACTACAATTAAAAAGCGGATCTACTCAAGTACCTGTAACTCTTGTCACGGCAGCAAATATTGAAAGTAATCCTAGTCATGTGTATACCAAATATTTTAAAGCGGGCCCTGCTAGTAGAAAAAAGTTAATGCAGTCACAAGTGGTAGATATTACCAAAGAAGATAATACTGGTAAAGACGACTCACATACAAAAAATGTAGCAGGAAATAAAGATAGTTTGAAAACAATCAACAAGCTTCCTCCATGGAAACCCAGGCACAAACCAGAAGTACCTTGGTACAGTAATAAGAACAGTATTTATGCGGAGGACACACTCTTAGCTTTAGATTCTCTTAATAAAATGTTATATCTGATAACTGAAGGGGATGGAACCCTACCCGTTCCTAGCGGCAAAGGTAATAAGGGAAAGAGAAAAGGTGCTATGCGTAAAGAAATGTCAACTGTTAAACCCTTACTTAAAGACGTTGATAACGATGATGTACAAGTTGTTAGCGAAATTAAACTTGATAATGCAGAAGCTAAAAAATCTCGAAAGGGCAAAATTGTTCAGTCTAACTCCGATAAAAAACAAAAACTTCTCTACTGTTGTTGGGCTCGTGAAAGAATATGTCAGCTGATATTTTCAAAGAGGCAAATAACCAAACATAATTGTCCATTTCCGTTATGTTTGTGTTGCTGCAAGACCGCTTTGGTAGAGTTCATCAGGAAAAAAGAAGAAGTCTCTAATCCTAAAAAACCAACGGGTGCACTACCGTTAGGTGATATAACTTCTGAATTAAGTAATACCGGTACTGAAGATGTTACTTTTATAAGTGAAAATAGAAATATTTCTGCAGATGTGGCAGAAATTATTCCTATAAAAGAAAAAACTGCCGAAATTTCAACTTCTGATTCACCTTCATGCAAAGAAGATAAAGTAAATGAAATTATTACCATTGAAAGTGAAGTTAATACAGACACTGTGGTTTGTGGGGATGATTCAACTCAAGAAGTGGTAACCCAAATGACTCAAGAAAATTCGAGTGATGTAACCATAGGGGCAGAGATATCCGTCACAACTTCTGAAAGTACAGTAACAATAGATTCAAAGAACACTTCTACCACTAAAACCGATATAATTCCAATTGTTAAACCAAAACCGCTTATACGGGTAAGAGCTGCACCCGGGTCCAGAAAAACTGCTGACACAAATCTAAGGAAAAAAATTGTTCAAGAACAATCTAGTCGAGTACAACAAAGTCGACACCTGGTTCTAACACAGAGTCTAGAAGTTGTTGAAAAAGGAATCGCTGATGATCTTGCAAAACCATTCAGAATACGAGAAATATCCCCTGAGACACTCCCAAAACAGTTTCTTAACTCAACAGTTGCCAACGTATTGCCGAAAACACATTCAAATCAAAAAATGATATATTTAAATAGTAAACAAATTTCGGAGCTACCTTCTGATAATCCAATATTCTTGGGTAAAAATAAAATATTATTAACTACGGCGATATTTCCTCCCAATTTTAAAGCGTTTGAAGCTTTTCAAGCTAATATAAGACAAACCTTAGCTCTCCCTAAAGGCATACAATTATTACTACTTCCCTCTGGACGTTTAACTTATATAAGAGATCGTAAGATAGACGTCAATGAAGAATTTATGGCATCACTGCCACTACTAATCACGGCAATTCAGCAACAAATAAACGGTTCTGTTGCACAACCTGTTGAAAACTGTAGTGTACAAACGGAAGTCATTGATCTTTCTGGTGATGAAACGACTGGTGCTATAGAAAATATTGAAAAACAATCAGAAGTTGCGGTTTCTGAAGATAATGTAGATCAAACAAAAAGTTCTGAGAAGTTGCATACAGAAAATACTGAGGAGATTAGATCTGACGACATTCCTACAGTGAATCTGGAGGAAACAAAAACTACGGAAAGTGCTGCAAATGTAAATACACAATCAGATGTAATTACTCCTGAATCGGCTATAACACCTGAAGCCAAAGAAAATAGTGGCAAATTTAATAACATTCTTTCAGATTTAATGGCTATGTCAGGTATTGTACCAACAGATGTTACATCTACCTCCAAAGAGTGTTTATCTCCAGTGAAAACCTTAGAAGAATTACCGACGGCTAACGTAGAAGAAGTGTCTAGTCAAATTACCGACTGCAAAAACTTACCTGTACAGTCCATCCAACATTCAATAAACCCTCCTTTGTTACAACCTATTAATTCTACACTTGAGCAAAATTCTTCTCTACAACTTGTACATACATCGAAGGATGACAATGATGATAAAACAGAACCAAGCATAAATAAGGTTATGACTAAATCGCTTACTCCTATTACGTCACTATCTGAACTGAAATACGCATGCGCACAGAGCGGTTTATTCTTTAAATTAGACCTAGATACTGGGTTACTCGTGCCAATAAATGTCTGCATGAAAAAATTTACGGACTCCAGCCAAAGAAGACAACATTATGTGCGAAAATTAAGTAACGCATTAGAACCCAAACCCATAATTGATTTGACTGATGATGATGTTTCGGAAATCCCTGCCATAACACAAGCACAGCTAGTATCAAATTTGGCAGCAAGTCAATCGACTGAACATCCAGACGAAAACGTAGGCAATAATATCCAAGGTACGTCTAATGTTGACAAAAGTACAAGCTCGTCTGACTTAGATGTAACATATGAAGTAGTAAATGCAGATTCGGAAAGCATTGGTACAAGTAGCTGTAATGTAGACCCAAGAATTAGTGGTAACAATGTAAATAAAGACGGCGAAGTAAAACCGTTGAAGTTATACAAATCATCTGTAGGCCGTCCAACTATATTAGAGCGAAAATTAAAAGAAATACAGAAAAGGATCTTCGACGCCAAGTTGACGCAAGATATGGTCCGTCGAAAGTTAAAAAGAAAACAAGAATTTGAAAGCTTAATCCGGGTTGTTCAACCCAATTCAGAGAAGTTAGATGAGAGAGTATCATCAGACGACTCATCCGATGAAGAACCGTTGGCCAAAATAGCCACAAAAATAAGGGCAGCAGAAAAGGCTGGAACAGAAAGCAATGAAAATGTAAGTGAAACCGCTGTAGATGAAAATGAAACAGATTTACCGGCGAACAGTAGACTTTATATGGAAGTCGAAAATATACATAAGTTACCGGATGCGATCGATGAGCCTATGGACGACGAACCTAACGTAGATCTGCCAATGGAAGAAGACGAAGATATCGAATGCCTGGATGAGACGATATTGAATGAAGACGAACCAGAAGAATACTGCATTTTAGGGGTTTGAAACATTAAGGAATATTGTCTACACGTTTCAAGGACTAAGTATACAGAAAGTAATATTTTACCATAAATTATTACTAATTATTATTTGTAATAATATATAATTATGATAGCTCCCCTGTTATATTGAAAATGTGTAAATAATCTTGTGACAGCACAGACACTAATACTTTAGAAATCAATGTTCCAAGGAACAGTTTTTCTTGTAAAGTTTCTTTATTTTTAAGTAGGTTTTATAGAATACAATACATCACACTTAAATAGCAATGAAAATAATAGAATGATATAGTCAAAGTCTGTAATAGTTTGAGCCATGCTTCCTATTCACGTCTCCATACAAAAGCTGGAAAATGTGATCATAACGCGCTGTAGATTAGAACAGACTGATCAGAGTGCGATGTTTGTATTACACCGTCTGCGACCAAACTCCATTTGTGATTCTAACAAAAACTTGTCTGTTTATCCTCCGGATTCAGGTATTTCGTAGATATTGTAGTGTAAACGACATACACACACATTTTTTTCCAAAAATATGTCAAATATTTATTAAAAAAAAACAAACCGTTCTGAGCCTTTTTTTTGTTCAGGAACTTTATGAATGCCAGAATTTTTAAATTATGAATAAGTAGTATTGTTCAAATAAACAAGATAATTAAAATAGGAAGTTTTTATTGACCTTCTCTTTTTATACAATACAAACTCCTTTTAATATTATATCTTTCAGAAACTGAATTTAATGAGAGTTAATCCCGAACTCGCCTATAATAACTACAGCATTATACAATTAATTCCGTCTAGATTTTTAGTGGTTCTACGACGTCGATGGTGTAATAGTATAATATACGTTTCAAATTACGTAGAACGTAAATATAAAACGTGTAGTAGGAAAATATTTATTATTCGAGACTGCAGATTGTTACAAAAGCTAATGAACTGTTTTCTTCGAGAAGAACATAACATTCGACCAACCGTGACACCGGTAATAGTATGTAGGCAATTTACTCAATCTACAACTGATACTCAGCTACTAACCTGTTAGGTAGGTAGCGATATTCTGTGTTTTTCCATGGAAGAAAGGCATTGTCGTGTTGAACCACTAGAAGGTTTTGTAGTTGGGCACCTATAAGATAGATATATATCAATTCATTTATTGAACAGTTTAAATGTTTTTTCATAGTAATTATTAAAATGATAAAGCGCATGTACCTATTTTTCATTCATAGTATATTACTACGATTAAGATAAAAAATTGTAAATATGTTGGATTGCCGACTATGGATTGAAATAATTTGAATTTAAATGTTATAAATTTAAATAAAAGCTGTCTTTTTTAAATGTGATAAGTAGTAATTGGAGATAAATAGTTAACCTAGAAACTTTGAAATCATTGTTTCAGTATTAGCATTTAGATATCAAAAATTATGTAGTGTTTATAGTTTTTAGCCCCATTTGGCCACATGCTGTTGTCTGTATGTGTATCTGCCTGTGGCATCATAACTCCTAAACCGATGGACCGATTTTGTTTTAATTTTTTGTTTGTAACGTGACTTCATCGTATATAGAATCTTGTTGACATTGTCTGTAAAGTCAATCATTGTAAATTAATAGTCAATGAAAAGGACATTCTAAACTTTCTGTGGTTTTTCAAGGGTTAGATATTATCACGAAGTTCTACTAACATAGAGCTTCATGGGTATTATAGTATGGCACTCGGTGCATAACTAATGCTAAAGGAAGAGTGCGACTATGTGTTAAATGTGAAAGTAAATGAGCATGGAGGGTAATCTTCGGAACCGCCCACCAATTTGAAAAAATATTTTATCATATCACAGATAATATAATAACTTTACGCAAAATAAAAAAAAAACTAGAAAATGTAAAACTAAAATATAAATTAAAAGTTCACTGTCTGTTAGCTCTCTTATTATCCTGAATATTTGGTGTTGAATCAAATCAAATTTTTCAAATTGAATTATCAACAAATCTGTCCTTTGCGGAACTATATTTTTTTTTAATCTTAGAATAGTATTTTTCGAATCAATACGTGTTCTGGTATGTAGTATATTTATTATTGAAGTTTCTGTTAATAAACGTCAATATAAGAAATATATAATACTTAATCAGCGTTTTGCGACATTAATGTGTGTTTTATGTGATGTTTTTGAATAATTATAAACTTAAGGATATTAAGTAGAGTAAGGAAAAAAAATTAATAGCAACAGTAGCGTTAAACGTTTCACCAGCTCAACTTGTTGTTCGTGTGTGGCCAAACCGGCTCCTACCCTAATGGTATCTGACTGTGATATTAGTTAATTAGCTAGTAGAAATATATAAGTAATACTATTTGGTATTATTTAACACCCCGAAAAAAGAAATGCCGAGTTTAGCAGACAAAATTAAATATGAAATTATCTTGTATTTTTGACAGTAGGCATGATTATGAAAAAAAATCGTAGCGGGTTATTGTTTACTTTATAGTTTGCTTCAATCTATTAGAAATGTAAACTTTAGATCATTATTTGGGATAATTTTAATAAACAGTAGTCTTTATTAAAATTATCCCAACTACAGCAAATCAATAGTACTTAGCATATAAGGCAACTAGCTCTGTGCACTGTTTTGATGTTCGATGTGCGTTTTTAATAATTATGTAAAAATTAAATGAGTTCTAAAATATTTCTGGCTTTTATTTATACAACAAGTGTTTACATTGACATCAAACATTTTCACCGAACTTAAAAATTTGTTGAACGGCCTTTCAAAATACCGAAATTTCCAGGAAATCTAAACTTTAGGGTTCTGTAGCCTTCTTATAATAATAATTTCAACTTGACTTCAACTGTTAATTTCAACTTGACTTCAACTGTTAATTTCAACTTAACTTCAACTGTTAATTTCAACTTGATGCCTCATCGAGTTCCTGAGAAAAAAGATCTTGACAGACAGATATAACGATTTTCGGATTATTTTCTTTACTTGTGCTGTAAGACCTTCCTTCTTACCAAATTTCATGATTCTAGGTAAATAGGTAGTACCCTATAGATTTTGATTTACCTGCGCAATGTTAACATTTTTTTAAATCTGAGGCTTTATGGCCGTGTCTTTTGATATCGTTGATTTAGAAAATAGGCTAAAAATTTCCGGAATTTATTCCCGAGTACAGAAGTTTGTTTTTGCTTAAGGAACCCTCGGTGCGCAAGTCAGACTCGCACTTAATTGTCCGATCTCTTTCGCTTGCGGGCTGGTGATCTATTTATTTCTATTATGTTGTATTATTATTATATTTATGTAAATTATTATTATATTAATATTACATGTATTATTATTACGTTACAATATTTTATGACCTCTTTTGATAACCTCATGAATAAAATTGAATGTCTCCTGGGATATTAATACTTTTGATGCAGATCATTCCACAGTTGGTGCTGTTGACTGTATACATAATAATGGCCTATATAATAATATTAATCAATAATAATAATTTCCTTTAGTTTCCTCACATATCAAACTCTTTACCGTAACATACATCTAAAACTAAGTTTTTTGTGCAGTCTAGTTAAGTCTAGTACGTCATGTGAGGAGCTGGTGTCTGAATTGGTTGGATCCTGTATTACAGATCACTCCCATCCCAGAGTGAAAGATTAACATTTACATTTTTAATACAAAAAAATACAAAGAGATCCTTATAGACTCCATAATTATTATTATTTTTTTTTAGTAAAACTTCTTTGGCGGCGTTGGGCACTTTTTGGTATGGATAAAAATGTTTAAGTCGCGTCAGGACACGTGACCTGATCGAAAATTCGTAAGACGGAGCCGAGTTTCTTATATTTAAAAAAATATAACATTCGAAATTCAAAGATTTATGAGCGGCCAGGAGCGCAGAACTTCCAATGTACCCTATGTATACATTGAGATATTATTACCTACTTTTTATTTTTAACCTAATTACAAATACTTTGTGAAGTTATGTTTTCACTTCTGACGTGCAGTCCTACGACTGACTGTTTTTATTTTTTGGTATATTTGGCAAACGAGCAGACGGATCACTTGGTAAATGGCTACCGCTGCCCATAGGCACCTGCAACTCAAGATTTACAAGTGCGTTGCCAGCCTTTAAGGTAGGAGTAGGGGAAGAGTGGGAGAGGGAAGGGTTAGGGCCTCCGGTAGACTCACTCACTCAGCGAAAAGCAATGCAAGCATTGCTTCACGGCCGGTTTTCTGTAAGGCCGTGGTATCACTCCGGTCGAGCCGGTCCACACGTGCCGAAGCATGGCTCTCCCACGATAGATAGGTTGGAGGAGTTTATCTAGGTAAGTATTAAAGCTCGTGTCTTTGCGTGTGTGTGTGTGTATGTATATGTGCGTGTGTGTGTGTGTGTGTGTCTGTGTGTGTGTGCCTGTGCGTGTATGTATTCCTATTCATGCAATAAGCTTTCTGTAGTTCTATCAGGGGAGATGGTTTGATTTTGTTATATATGTATTTGTACAGTACAATGTGCGTTATCGAAAGTTGGCCAAGTAACTCCTTCAGGTAGGTATCTAATAATAATATATATTCTGGAACATATTATACAACGCTATCTAGACCCAAACTAAGCAGAGTTTGTGCTATGGGGTCTGGAACTTCAATAAACATATTTAGATTTTTTTTAAATACGTACATATTACACATAGAAACACCCACAGCAATGCAAATAGACATTTTCATGCATACAAATATTTGCACTGAGTGGCAATCGAACCCACGACCTCAGGCGTGGCAGTCGAATGCACCAGAGGTTGTCTATATAAAATATTAGTAAAATATAGTATCAAATGGCAACACTTCATTCCATTCCATTACACGAAATCAAAAAGACTGGAAGTAAAATTAAATTTATCTGATATAGTTAAATAAGTCAAGAATAGTAGAATTTACTAAAGATAATATTTTTTTAAATTAAATTGCAATTTTAAATAAAATTGAAATATTTTTCTTAAAATAATATAATAATATCGCTGTGTCAATTTACTGAGGATAATTGGTTAAAATTGTTAACTTGTCAGAACGGAACGTAATTGTTGTAAGTTGTCTTCTGTCGTCAACGTGAACATTACTGAGATTTCGTCATTATTTTCTTTATTGCCTTCTAAAAGCAACAAAATAACTAGAAAAACACAAACAAGGTAATCAAACTACACATCATAAACATACTTCAATCCAAAACTCGTAACATACATCAGGTGTAAGGTTATAAATGTAATAATTTTCAGATGCCTCTTTCGTGTCGATTTTATCAAGAAAAATATCCTGAAGTGGAAGATGTAGTGATGGTGAACGTAAGGTCTATCGCAGAAATGGGAGCTTATGTCCATTTACTAGAATACAACAATATTGAGGGCATGATCTTGCTCTCAGAGTTGTCGAGAAGACGTATCCGATCTATCAACAAATTGATCCGTGTTGGCAAAACTGAGCCCGTAGTCGTTATTAGAGTGGACAAAGAGAAAGGTATACGAAGACTTTATAATACAATAAACTTTAAAAAAATAAAAATAAATAAAAAGAAAAACTAGCTTTTGTCCGCAACTTCGCACACGTGAAATTTTATTTGTTTTACTTAGGGAACACTATTTTTTTCAAGATGAAGGTAACCTATGCCCTCTTTTGTTTCCCTGTTCCCTTTTAACATGTATGCAAAATGTCATAATTATTGGTTGAGTAGTTAAGGTGTGAAAGTGTAATAATCAAACTTACAAACGTTTCATTTACATTTATGCACATATTTAGAAATATATAAGTATGTAATATATGTAATACATAACTATGTTTATCAGCAGTCTGGTTACCATATTACAGGCTCTGCCTAGTTTGGGATCAGACGGCCGTGTGTGAGATGTGTCAATTATTATTATTATTTATAATATTAGTTAGGATTAGAATTGTTTTTCTTGTAGATTTAATTCCTTGTAGCTGATATGTCAGTAAACCTGCATATTTGGTTTTTATTAGGCACACAAAACAAATTTGACTTGATAGTTAAGATGTTCACAGAAATCTTTCATTGATAACAAAGTTAATTTGTTAAAATTCTCTGGCCTATTGTGAGCTTATAAGTTACTAGCTGCGCCCCGCGGTTTCACTCGCGTAAGTCCTGATCCTGAATATCGGGATAAAAAGTAGCCTATATGTTAATCCAGGTCTCCAGCTATCTACATACCAAGTTTCATCGCAATTGGTTCAGTAGTTTTTGCGTGAAAGAGTAACAAACATCCATCCATACTCACAAACTTTCACGTTTATAATATTAGTAGGATTAGCTGGTGCCCTCAATGTGGTCTAAGTAGAATTAGGACAGGCATAAATATTTGTATCACTGTTGAGAAATGATTAGTATCCCATATCTAGTATGGATAAATTTTTCACACTCTTCAACTTTTATTTTCACAACAAAAAGTAACCTATATCCTTCCATAAGCTCTCTTCTATCTCTTTTCTAAAATTCATCAAAACTGGTTAAGTAGGAGTAAAAATGCAACTTGGGCAGTTACTTTTGCAGTATAATATTAGTATAGATTATGTGCTATAATGTCCACTAATTTGCACTCAAAGAATCAATTCATTGAACATCTTTTTTTACTAAAAAGGTTGTTCTTTATGGCAAGTCCAATAAAAGTTTTAGTCATTATTGCAAGTTTGGATTTCTTTATTCATATACTAGCTGTTGGGACCATGTATTTTCCTGGGATAAAAAGTCTATGCAATTCTAGACTATAATCGATTTCCGTGTCAAATTTCATTCAGATCTGTTCAGCTGTTTTTGCATGAATGAGTAACAAACATCCATCCATCCAGCTACCCTTCCTCACAAACCTTCACCCTTATAATATATCATTGATAAACTTTTAAATAATAAATTTAATGATGTCAATATTAAACATATTTTACTTATATCTTACAGGGTACATTGACTTGTCAAAACGTCGTGTATCTGCAGAAGACATAGATAAATGCACAGAAAGGTATGCTAAAGCCAAGGCAGTGAACTCGATTCTACGGCATGTAGCAGAGCTCCTGCACTATGAATCCTCAGAACAGCTAGAGGAGTTATATAAGAGGACTGCTTGGCTCTTTGAGGAGAAATACAAGAAGAAAGCATCAGCTTATGACTTTTTTAAACAGGCTGCTGTGTGAGTTCTTTAAATTACTTGTTTTCTTTGCCTGCAGAAATCTCTAGTAGAATAAACCTTCATTATGTAAATAAACAGACCTGCAAATAATTAAATAAATTCATAACAGTAAATCTTGATCAAGCTCCCTGAAAAAAGCTCCCTCCCTCTGAAAAAATCATTGACCTACATGTAATGCTATTATCAGAACTAGAGAATTGTGGTTGATTTTCGACCATAATTAATAAACTTTAAAAATTTTGTTAGCTGTACTATGTGAAGTCAACATAATATTATACTGCACCCCTGTAGCTTTTTTGCATAGTGGGGTGCAGTTGATGTGATTGAAATATCACACCACCTGCGCCTTACCCGCGTAAGTCCCGATGTAGGGAGAATATCGGGATAAAAAGTAGCCTATGTGTTAATACATGTGTCCAGCTATCTACATACTAAGTTTCATCGCAATCGGTTCAGTAGTTTTTGCGTGAAAGAGCAACAAACATCCATATATCCTCACAAACATTCACATTTATAATATTAGTATCATATTGATTAAAATTTTTATCTCGCTTCACTTCAACATAAACACTTTAAGGAGCAAACTTTGGTTAAAAAGTGGTACAAAAAATTCTCTTCACATATTAATATATTGAGAGGAGATATGAAAATAATTTCCATACTCTCCTTATAATTGCACAGTATTGAAATCTTATCTAATTTTCTTATTTCCTTTTTTGTTAGAGATCCAACAGTGTTGAATGAGTGTGGTCTGGATGAGAATACGAAAGAGGTTCTGCTCGCTAACATCAAGAGGAAACTAACATCTCAAGCAGTCAAGATTAGAGCAGACATTGAGTGTGCTTGCTACGGATATGAGGGCATTGACGCAGTGAGGGCAGCATTGAAGGCAGGCCTTGCTCTCTCAACGATTGAGTTGCCCATTAAGATTAATCTTATTGCACCACCTTTGTATGGTAAGATTACAACTATAAACATAAATGTAATATAAAAACACTTTTTGAATAAAAAATCTGCAATTTTCTGCTGCAAAAACTGCATAATTTTATTGTCTTTCATGTAGAAAACAGTACACTTTATGAGTACCTGGATGAAGTGGAGGGGTGCATTTAAAAGCAGGTTCAGAGTCACTCGAACTAGAACGTTTTCACTAGATAATGCTGTGCATCATCTGCTCCATAGGATTAAGATAGAGTTGATAATGCATGATTAACACTGCTGGATGTGCTGGTGTTGCAAATGTTTTTTACTAGTTAGAACACCGTCAACTAATTTTCATTATAGCTACTGGTTTGACTGTAAACTCTTATTTTTAGTAATGACTACATCAACACCTGAAAAGACTGACGGGCTGAAAGCTCTGCAAGACGCTATCGATAAAATTGAGGAGACTATTACGGTCTCTGGGGGTGTGTTCAACGTACAAATGGCGGTGAGTATTAAAATGATACACAGGCATATTATGAAAAGAGTCTTTTTGGTTAAAAAAACCGGCCAAATGTGAGTCGGACTCGCGCATGAAGGGTTCCGCACCATCGTACAATATTTAATAGTATAAGTCACAAAAAATACGTTTCTAGTAGGGGAGCCCTCTTTAATTTATTTTTATTATTTTTTGTAATAGCGGCAACAGACATACATCATCTGTAAAAATTTCAACTGTCTAGCTATCACGGTTCATGAGATACAACCTGGTGACAGACAGATAGACAGACACCCCACTGTCTGTAATAGGGTCCCGTTTTTACCCTTTGGGTACGGAACTAAAAAGTAGTTATTTATTTGATAAAAGTCTGTAACATCTATTACACATACAACTCTTTTATGTTAATGAAATTTTGAAAAAAAATAACTTATAAAACAATGTTCAGTTGTGTAAAGGATGTCTTTAAAGACTGGTTAAACCACAGAATTACGTTTTCTCTAAATTTGTTAATGAATTCAATATTTGACATTTTCGTTAATCCGTTTTCGTTGTCCATTCCAGCCTAAGGTAGTGACAGCGACGGATGAGGCCGAGCTCGCACGACAGATGGAACGCGCTGAGGCCGAGAACGCGGAAGTCGCCGGCGACTCGGCGGAGGAAGACGAAGATCAGGGTATGTAGAACTTAACATCCACCATGTTATATAAAAAAAATCGTCAGACAATGTAATATGGTGGAGGACGAAAGAACTTTTCATCCTTTGATTTTTGAAATGAAAAATTCTTTAGGCACGTTTGTGCACTTTTGCTATGGGGGAAAAGCACTGAACTCGTGACCGTCACGCTAATAAAAATATATAGATCCACTAGAGGGCGCTAATCTAAACATTGAGTTCTGTCAGCTCCTTATTAATTAATGTCACCAACCTGTTAACGTGACGTTTTAAGTTCGTCGTTTTGTTTAAGTTTTCACTTCTGTCGGCAGTCCTATGACTGCCTATTTTTTTTTTTTGTATGTACTGATTAGGTATTGGTATTTTTATTTTTACACGCTTAAAATTACCTTGACCTGTATCTATATATCTATGTAACGGAATCTTTCAACTTTTCACCAACTTCAAGACGATTAACTTGACAATAAAAGGCTAAAAATTTTTTTAGTCTATTACATTTTCTTCTTACTGCAGTGATTAGTACTCCGCTAGTCAGCATTGCCTCCTATTGTACGAAACAAAATATGTAGATGTGTTTCATCCATATATTTCTAAAGTAGCTATTTCAATCACGTAATTGAATTATTCTCCTCTATTAGAATCTTAATTAATTAATTTAAAATTCTGTAAAGAAATTAAAGTTTTTTATTAAATAAAAATTGATTGAGATATAATAAACTGTTTATTAAATAAAACAATTTAAAAAAAATGAACTAACTTAAAAAAACTAAGAAATGGCACTGTGAAGTGAAAAATAATAATTAAAAACTTAACACACTACAATACATGTGACACTTTTAATATACTAATATATATACTGGTCTGTTTAAAGTCGAATGTAGAGAGTAGAACCTCCTACTTTTTTTTGGTATAGGGGGCAAACGAGCAGACGGGTCACCTGATGGTAAATGACTACCCCCGCCCATGGACACCTGCAACTCAAGAGTCACAAGTGCGGCCGGGCCTTTGTTAAACATGTCATGACAAGTAGTCATTCGATCCTGTTAGAAAAGATGTATTAACAAAATCTTCTCTCACAGGTATGGGCGATGTTCGCGTGGATGACGAACCGCAACAAAATGGCGCGTCGGACGAAGACGAAGATTGAACTAAAAACTTACTGTAACATTATAATATATATATAACTATCATGATAGCTCGCGTTACTATCTAAATATACTTGTTTTATACACATACGATGTCTTATTTATGTGTCAACTAGCTTTGCTGGTGGCTATGCTCGCTCGTGAACAGTACCTACTTTTTCAGGTTAAAAGGTATGTACAGCCTTTCCTATACCACTGACAATGTTTATGCAACATTTGGTGTGGATCGCTTGAGTAGTTAAGCGTGAAAGTTTAACAAACAAACCTATTTTCGCATTTTTATAATATTAATTATAATCTGTCCATTCGTTTATCTTCTTTTGACAGTTGCTTGAGAACATAACTGTGCCAGAATGCGTAAAATGTAACTTTAATACGCGCAGTTAGAAAAATGTATAGATTATCATCATAGTCGTATATATCGATAGTGTAATATATATTTCTTTTTAAATAAATGTTGTTTTATGATAAATGTTAAAAGAATAACAAGAGTTACATTCTATTGTATGTAGTGACATCACTATTTTTTTGTTGCGTAATCAAAAATAGATGATAAACTATTTTTAAATCAGTATAAAAATTCTTTCGTCTATAGTTATGAATATAATACTAGCAATAAATTACTTTTAAATTATTGAAATTCAAGGTAAAACTTAGAGTAATAAAGAAATGAAAAGTACGTAAGAACGAATCTAGTGTGTGTGTCATACACACTAGATTCGTCACTTGAGTACTTTTTAAAATCTTATATATTACTAGCAACCCGCCCCGGCATCGCACGGGTACAAATTATACACCTAAACCTTCCTCATGACTCCCTCTGTCTATTAGTGAAAACCGCATGAAAATCCGTTCAGTAGTTTTTCAGTTTATCGCGAACAGACAGACAGACGCGTCGGGGAACTTTGTTTTATAATATGATATATAAGAATTTATGTATAATAAATATTAAACATGGGTAATATAATTTATTAAATAAGTTCAGTATTTTTAGCTAAAATTAACTTTTAACTCTTTTGAAGTCGAAGAAAACTCAATCTTAAACAAAATATTAATTGTTATTGTTAGTGCACTTCACTTCATCTTTAACTGCTAAGTTCACATCACTGAAGTACCCAAAGAAAAATAAAACAATAATAATAATTAGATAAATTTCTATTTACAAATATCTTATTTATATACAAATTTTATTACAATGGAACTAGAACAAAGTTCACTATCAAAACTTGTCTATTTAAGTAAATAATCACAATAATTTCACTAATTTTATTTAGACTTTTTTACCATTTATTCTGTTTAGTTTACTCCTGTGTAATTTGTCGAAAAACAATAGACCCGCAGCTTTCTCCACTGTTTCTGGGGGGACCTGAAATTAAAATGTTTATTAATTTGCCGGTCCTATGTCCTATCCTCTATATCAATACAAAATGATTTCCGTCATCATCTCAGCTATTCCATTCACTTGAGACTTCAGTCCTTTAAAAATTATACTGCGCGTAAGTATCACCGTCGCGAATAACTTAAAAAAAAACGTCTTTGGATACTTATCACAATGCAAAAGTCAGTTCATCATAGTGCGAGGTTAAGGATTTACAGTCAATAGTTTGATTTTGAACTACGCGATATATGCAATGTATACACTTCGTATACATTGCATACAACTGCCGTCCTGAGGCCCTAAGTTTGAATTCCAGGTCAAAAATATTTTGTTGTCATCCTGAAATTGAGACTGTACCAACACATAATACGAGCCAAACGTAGTTGTCATACAACTCTGCGAAATAAGGTCTTTAAAAATCTCACCATATAACTAGAGACGGGTGTTTCATCGGGTATCTTCTGATTTGGCATGACATAGGCTTCCATATCGAGGGTTCCATCGCTGGCTTCCCCCACTACCACCTTGTAGAAATGCGTCGGTACTGCTACGGAATTCGCTCCAATCACCTGGTACCGAACGTACGACTTGCCGTCCGATTCACGCCTGGAAATTAAAGATAAAATATTGAAAGGTGTAGTAAGAATCGGTTTATCGATAGTTTCAGCTAAGTAGGAATAAAATTGACATACGATATTCATTTGAAGCGATTAATGGTCGCTGAGAGGACGAAATTCGACAGTAATTCATTAAATTATATTGATAACAATAAAGCTATGCGTCGGAGAAAAAAGAAAGTTACGCAGTGTAACGCAACATGCGTACTGTGCGGTACAGTGAATGACCTTCAGCGCACGGCGCCGTCGAAGCAGCTGATTGCATAAATGTTTTACATTGCAGTTTTTGGCCGAATGGGGTTTTTACATTTTTTTTTTCGGTAAAATGTACTGTTTACTCATTGTGATATCACTTTTAAACAAAAAAATGAAAAAAAAAAAATGAATTTTATGGCAGAAATTTCCAATGATTTTCCACTCAGAATGATGGTCTGAATACACTATTTCAGGATTCGGTACGGTGTCACTTACACCCTGTATACAGTGGGTGCTTATCATTCCATTGTTTATAAATAAAAGGAAAAGCACCAATAAGTCCAAGTGTAAATGTGATCAACTGATCCCAAACTAGGCAGAGCCTGTACTATGGTGATTAGATTGCTGCTAAACATACTTATATAGACTAAGCACATCCATAATTATAGTATAGATAAATTACAATCAGACAGAACAAAAATGATTGTGCTCATCACAAATTTATTTGTCCTGGGTGGGAACCGAACCCACGACCTCTGGCACAGCAGCCAGGATCACTAACCACTAAATGACTAGATCCACAGGCCAATTAACAGTAAAAGTTGCTACATTTTTTCATCAGCAAAAAGGCTTTTAATAATTGGTTTTAAAATTTGACTTCGTATAATCAGGGACCCAGACCCCAATTGTCGTAAGTGGGGAAATACGGTACCGTGCTTTTTTGCTAATTATAACATCATAGCATGCATTGAGCATGAGAGGTAATTTAAGAACTAACCTGGGTAAATACAGGGGTCCAGTACAGCAGTAAACATTATCATACACCTTGGTAAGTTTCCGTACATGTTTCTCTAGCTTGTTCCACGCTGATCTATTGAAACCCTCGCCTACCTGTAAGTATGGTTTGATTATTGTTTAACTTTTTTAGCTTTATTTTTTTTATTTTACCCAGTACCAGCCATGGGCGTACTTTTTGCTTAAGAGCAAAGATCACTTTTAAGGGCCAGGGGGAGTTTTCATATCAATGGACTTTATAGCTGCGCCCACGCCTATAGTAGGTGGTAATTTCCCGGATTTTCACCTTCGTCAATCTCTGCTTGTCACTGCTCGGCTCCTAATAGTCGTAATGTGATGTTAAATAGCCTATAAACTTCCAGGAGAAAAATCTCAGGGATTTAACCCAAAAAAATATTCAACAGCTGTATCCCATTAGCATTGATGATGCACAGGGGTATACCATGAAAACCTAAACTACTATTTCCAGTTTATAAACTTCATTATCTAATTCTGCTTACTTGTGGTGCCATGTTGCTGAGGAAGAAAGTTTGATCCACATGTTTCTGGTGAAGCCTATGGTTGCCAGCTGCAGCCATGTGGCCCCGGTCGAAACCAGAACGCTTGTAGTCACTGTTCTGTGATCTGCAACAAATGCAATAATTGTCTCAACATCTGCAACAAATGTAGTTGTACAAAAGCCAATGCATGTGTACCTTTTGCTGAAAAAGCTATGTCAGGTGGCTGAGAACATGCTTACTGACTAAGGTAACGTAAACAAATTTTGCCTTTTAGGAGACCTTTCAGTTGACAGCCGGACAGTAACTAACTACTCCAGAATAATTGTTGTTTTAAAATTTCGCAACTTGCATAAATATTAGATGATAAATGATAAATTGAGACTTTAATATTTACTTTACTATAATATGGATCTACTCCTGACCACTAATGGTGGAATTCGATTGAAATGTCAAGTAACCAAAGGGTATTGTGCCTTATAAATATTATCTCAAATAAGTCCCAATTTACTTTGTAATTCTAAGTACTCATGAATGTCTTACCTAAAGAAAGGGTGTATGCTCTCATCGGGTTGAAATTCACACTTGCTACGATCCACTGCATCATTCTTAGCAACATGATCCTTAGTTATTTGTTCAAACACCCAGTGAGGAACTCTGTTACGTCTGTCGTAAGAAAGTACAAAGTCGTCATATGATCGTACATTGTCTAAACCAGGGAATCCATACTTCATGATTTGTGATATCTACAACATATTATGTAAATTTGTAGGATCACATCACTAAATTAAAATCTTCGATTTAACAAAAAAAAAACAATGTTAAAAAGTAGTGCCTTGTTTTAAATAATAAATCTGAAAATACCAATCCTTGTAAATTATAATTTTATCAGAGGCATTGTTTCTACCTACAGTATATTTATTAGACATTTTAGAAAGTAATTAAACATAATTAGAAATCATTCATAT
The DNA here is from genome assembly GCA_963859945.1 of Euplagia quadripunctaria. Taxonomy (NCBI): domain Eukaryota; kingdom Metazoa; phylum Arthropoda; class Insecta; order Lepidoptera; family Erebidae; genus Euplagia; species Euplagia quadripunctaria. The sequence continues at coordinate 8,036,360 of OY982581.1, read as the reverse complement.
TAGGCAGTAAGTACAATGAGCAGTCTTTTCACTAAATGCTATGTCTTCCAGAGACAGATTACTAACACAACAGAGGAAAATAAGCGGTTGCTGGTGGTGTACTAAAAATGGAACAAAGAAATAAATATAGTCTGTATATAAAGCGACGTATGGAAGTCATATTACGACGTATATGGGAGTTAGAAAAGGAGGTGAAAGGAAGACATAGATAAATATACAGGAAATCACATACATATAGTGCAATAAATATAATAATTAGTAAGACAATTTAGTGGAGTTGAATGCACAATGCTAGAGAGCAGAGAGAGTTGTACACCAATTATATTGTTACAAAGTGCTCTTTTACAAGTGCTATAGAAGAGCTTAAGATTTGAGCATGTCTAATTTGTATAAGTAGTGCATTCTATAAACGAATTGCAGTTACTGTACAGTGTAAAGACATTTTAAGTTGTAGATTTTCACAAACTTGTACAATGAAGGAACTCACATCATTCTATAAGATAGGGAGGGTTGAACAGTACATATAGTGATGAAATTTAATGTCTGAATTATTATTACGTGTAAATTATTTTCGAATGTACATAAAAACTGTAAAATGAATGAATTAATAAATTGTGTATTTAAATAATATTTTAAGAAACCAACGGAATAGTCACATTCTTTATGTGAGTATTTGGGCGAGTTCTTAAAATATTAGGAGTTACTTCTTTTATATCTAAAAAAGAAAACATTCTTACCCTGTCCTTAGATCCACCGGTCTCGACGAAAGGGGTAGCTGCAGAGACTGTACCAAATACAGGTAAGCCTGGCTTATTTACAATACGTTTGCCATCGATGGTTACGGAGTTTCCGTATAAAAAATCACAATATTTGTCTTTATTATGCCCAACATAATAACCTCCAAAACCAACAGCGCTTAATTGCGCTAAATACAAGAGTCTCTTACGTAACATTGTATTTTTACCTCTGTTCTATATGTTTAAAAAGAATGCAGGTAGAAAAAATCGTATTTAATTCAAAAGATTGATCAAAATAAACACGAAACAGCTGAATATTTTAAGTTATTTGAGGTTATGTAAAAGTGACATTTTAATTGACAAATATAATCCTATATTATGTAAGTTTATGAACCATTATAAGTTGACAGGTTTATTGATTTGTTACCTAACACAAAAATAGATTTATATTTAAAGATTACTCCAGTCGAGTGCCTTAAGTTATCCTTAGTGGCGATACGAACCGTGAGCCATGAGAGAAAAAAAAAAAGTTCATTCTAGACAACTATTGGTAATATTGAAGTACTATTATTTTATTTCTAGTATCAACAATAGTTAGTACGACAGGGTGCGTCTAAACGGGCAATACTTTTACTACAATGTAGTAAAGTCCATCCCGCAGACGCATCAGGCGCCGCACAGTGGGACAGAACCGTGCGTACCGTCTCAAAAATAGGTTTTCGTAATGTTCTATATTGAATATTTTGTTAATGCAAATGTCTAACTGAATGTTCAATGCATATTATATAGCAGTTGAAATACACTATTTCTCATTTTTTTATTAGTATTAGGTCGCACAATGACACACTTCCATGCATCAGGGAAAGTATTAGTCTCAATTGATCTATTTACTATAGAAGTGATAATCTGAAGCGTGGTTGGCAATGAGAGTTTAAGCATTGCCAGACTTAAGCCATCAGTGCCAGTTGCATTTGATCCGAGGTCCTGCAAACTTTTGAAAACATCTGCCTGGCTGACACTCCTGAGCACAAGCTGAGATTGTGGAGTCTAATATCTGTTAAACTCAAAGAATGTCAGCTGAGATATTGACACACTACATGACCCCGGGACACTAAGAAAAGCTCTATTTATATTATTTGGGTCTTCAAAGTGGCTCGGGAGCATGCGGTCACTATGATTAAGCAAGACTTGTGTTTTTAGGTTCCTCCATAATACTTTAGGATTCTTTAAATGTTTATTAATATCCCTGGAGAAGTATACTTGTTTCTCTTGGGCCAGAGCGTACGTCGCATAGTTTTTGAGGTCTATATAATATCTCCGGGCAGCCTCAACTCTATCCCCATCACTTGTGGGTGTTTTTAAGGAACGGTATTTTCCTCTTTCCTCATCTCTTAGTTTAAACATCAGCTATATATTGTCTGTAATCCATGGAGTGGGGTGGTCTTTAAAAATTTTAGTTTTTATGGGCGCATGGAGGTCAAATAGCTGATTGGTAGTGTATATGAACTGTTCAACTATGCTTTTGACATCAAATAAACAACTTATCTGTGGCCATGGCACGGATTCCAAGTCTGTTGTGAAGTTATCTACTAATATGTCCTTGGTTTAGTCTTCTCCTTCTTAATCACTGTCTCAAAAGTTATAAAAGAGTGACCCCCAAGCTCACTGATGTGATTCACCACAACATTCCGCACCTTTATATCTGTGCAAAACAAAATCTATTAAGGTACCACTTTCTCCCACGAAATGCGTTGGTGACTGTACTACTTGATTCATCTGGGTGTAATTGATAAAGTCATTCAAGGTAGCCGTATTGTAGTGATCTTTATTTAATAAATTAACATTGAAATCCCCTAACAAAATAACATTGTCGTAAGGGGACAATGCGGTGATGCTGTCAGTTATGCCGTCTAAGAATCTAGATAAGTCAAACCATGGCGGTCTATACGCGGTGCCTACTAAAATTTTTCTCCGGTTAGCGCTTAAGTTCAGCCACATTTGCTTAACATCCATCTGTTCCGGATGCTGCATCACTCGTACCCTAATTCCCATCTTAATGTAAAACCCGACTCCTCCTCGCCCTTCGCGCACAGACGTCGATCGCGGTACGTGTTTCAACCTATAACCCGGGATACTAGGCGCTCGCCCCTCTTCGCTCGGCCTCAGCCATGTCTCATTGATCGCCATGATGTCCACAGAGTGATCAGACATGGCAATACGAAATTCGTCATGGTTGGTTCCCAGTGATCTCGCGTTCAATAAACTGATCTTTAAGCACTTAGATTTAGTCATTTCTGTATATTTTCTGTTTGTTAATATTATTGTGTACATAGTAACCTTGTGTGTATATAGTATGTGTGTACTGTACAGTTTGTATATAGTAATAGTTGTAAAAGGTTAAATGCGGGTGAGGTGTGAGTAAATAGATTGTGTATATAATAATTGATATTTTGTACATATGCTTAGTTAGTAATTTTGTAACTGTAATTATAACTTTACTTAGTATGTGTATTGCCATCAATTTTGTAAATATGTAGTCCAACTCTGTGATTATGGAAACAGCTGCCCTGTAACTCATGCTCTTTCCTATGGGTTGCACCCTGTTATAACAGACATGACGCATTAGCTCCATGTAATAATATTTGAACAAAATAAAGATTAACATTATAAACTGCATAGCTATATTATTATTTCCAAACTGTGTACTGTCCAATAATCTCTTGAATATTCTGCTCAGTTGTTATTCTACGGGCCAGGTCTCCAGCCTTGTTGCGGGCCAAAACTCCCCCCACCGCAGCCGCATCAACAGGTACGTCGGCATGCCACTCCTCCAGAGCCTGCAGCCTTTTCTCAATAGTGTTCATCCGTCCGTTACACGTGTCGCTTGATGATTTGAGCTCTTTCCTCAACTCCAGGACCTCATGTCGCAAGCTACGCAACTCCTCCATGATTACTCGCAACTGGGAAGCGACATTTATTTGCTGGCCGTGGCCCATTCGTTCTACGGTCACACTGGTAGCCGGGTCTTCTTCCGTAGGCTCCTCCGAGTACGTGGACTCCAGTACAGGTGACTCTGCAGGGACCGAAGGAGGCGCCCCAGTTTGAACATCCGCATGATAGCTTCTAACAAGCGTCTCTGTTTTGTTCTCCCTGCGGCCATTTTTCCTGCACTCTGGACACTGCCAGGACGACGGTACAGTGCCTTTACCCGCTAGACCAACACAAACACGATGATAATATGCATTGCATTTCGTGCACCTAGCGGCATCTGCCGGTGAAGTGAATTTACCACAACCTCCGCATTTGGTCATAGGCATTGTTGCTGTTAAATAGCATAGTATTGTCAAATACGAAACAGTTGCTGACGTCTCAGACAGATGGCGATAACGGATTGCGGATACACCGAAAGATGTCGCCCGGGGCGATGAGCTTTGGCGTTTTGATCAGCTGTTCACATATGACCGATGCCAATAATAGTCGTATACTCGTATATTCTTTATTGTACACAAAAATAACAACCTTATAAGTACAGGAAGGAAAATAGATGTACAAAGGCGAGCTTAACCCATAGTTGAGTTTTCTTCCAGCAAACCTTGGGAGTGAAGAGAGGATAGTAAAGAATAAATAGAGGCAAAGTGTGTACGTTATAGGGAATTGAATAAACATAAAATTAAAAACCTAAACTATAAATACATAATGTATACCTACAGAATAACAAGTACCTATATGTTCGCAATATAAATTTACATATATTACCACATATATACTAAGTAATATGTTAAACATATACATACACATATAAATACATAAAAAAATAGTCTTATAAGAGGGTAAACAAATTGTGATTCTCCGATAAGAAGATTTTATTTTTGTTTTTATTTGAAGTTTTATAGTAACATAGACCCTATATCAGCACTGACTTCAGTAAATTTGTGTCTTTTTTTTTGTATTTTCACTACACTAAACACTATTTGCTAGATTTAAACTGTTGTTTTATTTTATTCAAAGAAATATCTGTCAGCAAGTCCGACCGGTACGAACGCCGAAACGTCACTCCCAATCGAATCGAATATTATCTATTTACTCAATCTTTAGGTAAAGTGGGAGTTTTGGGTAATGTATTAATTTTTTTATCGTTCGGTCAAATGTGGTTAATGTTTTGTTATCACTGTGTGAATTACATGTTTCTCATATAGTTTATTATTTCTCTATCGCGGTGAAGGAAAAGGGAACAAGTGGTATCTAGTTATATTTGTTAGTGTACATTATTACAGTACCTACCTACTACTAACCACCTTCATAGATAGTGGTTAGGAACTTGATAATGACATTATAGATAGTAATATTTTTTCACACGAAATTTCAGTATAAAAGTTATTGATTTACGTTGTCATTTGCCAGTACTTTAGTGTGCTTTAACATAATATAGTCTTCGCCAATCTCGGTAAAAAAAAGTAGTAGTTAAAAGTAAAAACAAAATGAGTGAATTTGTTGTGCCTCGACGAGTATTATGCGAATTTTTTATTGACCATGTAACAAAATCAGAAGATATTCAAAAATGCTTAGAACAACACCACCATTTGTCGTCTGAAAAAAGTGAATTAATTGTGAAACGTATTCAAAAAACGCTTATAACAGCGTTTAACGATCGCTGGACCAAATCAAACCGAACTAAAGAACGTTTCTTTAGTAAAAACATATCGTGGTTAGAAGGCGAATTTAAGGTACAATTCGAAGAAGCACCGATGGATATTACACCTACAACATCTGGAGAACGTGGACGTCCACCAAAGTCTTATTAAGATCTATCAGAGAAATCGAAAACAAGAAAGAATATGGAATTGGTACAAGAATATGGACTCGAGTATATACATAATGCATACGTTCACGGATTGCGGTCTGAAGGAGAATTCGAAGAAGCTACTGTTGTTTCAATGATGCGGAATTGTGAAAGAAATGAAAAAAGGATCATGAAGGAATAATTATTGCATGAAAGTCGCAATGGAACAGATTTTACGGTGGATGAAGCTTTAAGTATGTTTGCAGATTTAGATCTTTCGAAATCACAATGCGGATTACTTCGAGCAAGTCTGATTAACCAAAACTTCGACATATTGCCATCATATAATTACTGACGAATGCCAAAAAACTGTGTTATCCTCCACTATCCAGCATTCAAATAACCGATATAAGTGCTACAGAAAATCTACAAGATTTGCTGGAACACACTTGTGCTCGCATCTTAAAGATTGAAAATGTTTACAACTCAAGAAGAAAATCTCTTAAATTGTTTACCAAGTGGGGATGTGATGGTTCATCGGGGCAAAGCGAATATAAACAAGTTTTAACAGACGAGAGTGACTTAGTCTCAGATACAAACTTATTTATAGCGTCTTTGGTACCAATAAAGCTGACTGACACAGAAACACATGAGATAATTTGGCAAAATCCGGCTTGTTCTTCTATTCGTTATTGCCGACCAATCCTGATGGAACTTGGAAAAGAAACGCCCGAGAAAACCCGATCAGTGGTTGGTGATATTCGGGGTCATCAAAGATACACAAGGAGATGCAGGTAATTGAAATAAGTCACGATCTATTTCTAACTATGGTGGATGGAAAAGTTACACAAGTTCTTACTGACACAAGTTCTGGAGCTGTATGTACAGTGTGTGGGGCTAATCCAAGTGAAATGAATAATATGGAGAAGATTGCATCAAAGCCAGATAATATAAATGCTTACGAATACGGTTTGTCTACGTTACACGCGTGGATCAGGCGCATGGAGCTAATTTTACATATTTCATATAACCTTTCATTTCAAAAATGGGCTGCGAGAACTTCGGAAGATAAAAAAAGTAAAGAAGACAAGAAAAAGCTTGTACAAAGTTTGTTTCGAAGCCGGATGGGATTGCACGTTGATAAGCCCCGACAAGGAAGTGGAAACAGTAATGACGGCAACATTACAGCTTGGCATTTTTTTTAAAAACTACTATTGCGCTTCAGAAATTACAGGAGTTGAGGAACTTATTAAAAGGTTCTATGTTATTCTGCAAACCTTGGCATCCGGTATTGCTGTAAATCCAGAAAAAAATCGTGAATATACTCGTGCAACCGCACAACTGTACGTAACAAAATATATGTGGTATAATATACCTTCTTCAGTACATAAAATCTTAATACATGGGGAAAGTATAATAAGACATTTTGCTGTTCTGCCCATTGGTCATTTATCTGAGGATGCCCAAGAATCGCGTAATAAAGACTACAAAAAATTCAAATTGCATCATGCTAGAAAATGCTCTAGGTCCGCAACAAAGGAAGGTATTTCATGGTCTTCTATTTACGTCAGATCCTTATATATCAAGTATCAGAAAACCCTCAGTCACTATACCCAAGAAATTGTTAGACGAAGCTAAGAACCTCTTAGCTATTTAAATCGAAATAATTTCGTACATTATTTGTAAAACATATTTTTGGAGTGGATTATTATATATTTGTCATTTATTTAAATGTAAGATTTATATGTAATATAAAATAACATAAAATAGGTTTAATATCATAAAACTGTAAAATTATAATTCAATAAGTTAACCAAACCATGGTTCAAAATTAAAATAATACATTTTTATTTTGGTTTTTTATTTTTTTTTATATTATTTATTAAACATTTGACAATGATACATTAATTATTGGATTGTATGTACTCTGGAGACACTACATGCCAAATTTCAGATATTTACTTCAATCAACAAAAAAGTTACAGATTTTTGAGACGATACGCACGGTTCTGTCCCACTGTGCGCCGGAGAGAGCAAGTCGATCTCGCGCTCAATGAGCGCTTGCTTGGGGGCGACGGACAAAGTTATCCGAGCCCGAGAAAGCGGTGCCGTGTTCTGCGCGTGCCTCTCTCACTGACAGCGGCGTCGCCTGGCGTCAACACGTGGCTAACTCTGTCAGGGTTCACAGGGATTTCCGTTCAAGGATACACCTGAGACTCTGGCAATAAGTTTTTAGTCGGTTCCAGTGCGACATACCACTCTATCGCTTAGCCCCGGTTGAGGGACGACACGTGGGGGTTTTTAAAAGTTAAAAAAAAGGGACGGTAGTGCAATTATTGACAATTTTTTTTTAAATTAATATTATTGTGGACTAGGGACGACACCTTCCCTAATCGAAGAGGTCGGTAGGGGCGGCAAAATTGAAATAGCATACAGGCGGCAAATGTGTAAATCCGCCCCTGCCTAAGTCGTAGTAACTATTGTATCAATTACCACAAATGAGATAATACTTACTTCGATATTACCACTAGTTATCTAGGACGAACTTATTTATTATGGCACTCGGCTAGAATAATCTATGTTAGTGTTGACAAACGGCAACTGTATTGCAGCCATACATTGTAGTAAAAGTAGGTATTGCCCGTTTTGACGCATCTTTATATTTGAACTTGAATAGTTATTGTTCCACCTTCTAGAAGAAGTAGGTAAATTATGAAGATAGTCGTCGTGCATCTTAAATAAGTATTTTATTATGTCATTGCAGCACATAATGACATAATAAAATACGTATTTAAAATGCATGAACAGTTACAGCAAATGTATTATGGATTAATATAAGATCAAATACTTAATTAAAATAAAAAAAATCCTATATAGAACGCTATATTTTGAAAAGCCAATCAAAAGATGGACAAAGAATTCTTGCCTTTCCAATAGGACGTGTTTTAACATAATGCCAAACATGCATGTGCCTCCTAGTACCGTTTTTCTATCAGACCCTTTGTGTTACAGATGAGCGAAAGTAATCTTCTATCTTTCTAAATATTAAAACGTCAAGAGAATACTTTGTGCACATTTTTGAGAAAATTTCACCCGTCTACTCGTTTCCACCCTATACCATAACTTATATATATATATTTTAACAAACTTAACTCGTACATGATATTTCTCATCTCGTCCCGTTTCCTCCCCGACATATTGGATCGTTTCCATTTCCCAGTTTTATCAAGCATCTAATAATTCTCGTTAAAATAAATAAGATTTTAGTTCCTCTACACCCAATACTTTTTTAAAGAAATAAAGTAGCTAATTTTGAAATGGCAACTTTGGTCGTATGTCACTTATACTGTCATCTGTCAAGTAGTCAAGTTCTAATGTTGATATGTCAGTCGCTGCGATTTTGTCAAAGGTTATGAAAGTCGGAAGGAATCGTAATAATTGTTTAAAATATAATAATATTAAAGTTGATGTACCGGTAAACGGAATATAGATATTCTTAATGTAACGTGTTCCTCAATTCATCTTTCAAAGCGCATTATATAAATCATGATTAAATTATTTTTCAAAACAAACCGCATCCTATCAGCGGTTTTATCAAAACATTATGTTAAATATAGTACAGCCACAAAGCCAGTCACGACAATTCAAGTAACTGGGAAAGAATTCGTAACAGACGATTACACTAATATCACTCCTAAAATTATATCATATCTTGGCCGTAATTTGCATTTGCAAAAAACCCACCCACTGTCTATAGTAAGACAGAAAATTGTTAATTATTTTTATTCATCTTTCACTCGAGGGGGTAACCCTGCCTTCAGCGTGTATGATAATTTAACTCCTGTAGTTACAACGAAGCAAAACTTTGATGATCTGTTAATTCCTTTAGACCATCCAAGCAGGGCAAAATCTGATTGCTATTACCTAAATCGAGGAACTTTACTTCGTGGACACATGACGGCTCATCAGAGCGAACTATTGAAATCTGGTTTAGACAACTTTTTGATGATTGGTGATGTCTACAGGAGGGACGAAATTGATGCCACACATTTTCCAGTGTTTCATCAAGTATGTGTTTAGTTTTATTCAAAATGATTTCTACTTTCCAATGGCTAGTAGATATCCCTGTCCTGTCTGATCACAGGAGGGATATATGGGTACGCGACCCGGCTTCTTTGAGCTACTGTGTACTGTCTCATTTCCGTTTCTCCATCCAAGACATGCAGTATCCCTTATCCTAGCTCCCTCACTCTATCTGTTTTCCTTACCTTCTTCCCTTTTCCTGTCTTAAAACGATAATATTTGCAAGGAGGGTTGGTGTCGATCAATCAATCAATCAATCAACCAATGGAGTTGGTGGTAGGCAGCTGGCCATAAAAAATACCAGCCAAAACCTATTGCAACTCTACATAAAATTGGGAACAGGACAGAAAGATGCTGATGATTTCTTCTTTCCAAAATATTGAAAAATGTTTACTTTAGTATCAAGTAAAAATATTTTTAAATCAGCAAAAGTCGCAGAAATTTTCCCAATCCAAAAACTGAAACCATGTGTCTTATTAAATAAAAGAGGAAGTGTCAGTGTCTATTGTTCTAATTAGGTATGATCTCGCAATATTTTTTATGACATATATTTTGTTCTTATAAATTGGTGAGGAATAGCATTTGTGATTTGCAACTATAGTTTAAGATTAAATTAATGATTCTACATAAAACAAATATTCTTTTTACAGGTAGATGCAGTACGATCACAGCGTAAAGATGAATTATTCCTTAATAAGCAAGACCTACATATATTTGAACCAGAGTTCGATTCTAACAATCCTCACGCTTTCACCAACTCTATTGAAGACCCTATGAAACAAAGATGTCACACTTTGGAAGCTTCAAAACTAATGGAAACTCAGCTAAAAACTCATCTTATTGGTTTAGTGAAATCTTTATTTGGTGAAGATATCAAGTTCAGATGGGTTGATGCTTATTTCCCATTCACTCATCCTTCTTGGGAGTTAGAAATTTATTACGAGAATAACTGGCTTGAAGTATTGGGATGTGGTATTGTTAGAAATGAGATCCTGGCTAGTGCAGGACCTAATAACACCATTGCATACGCATTTGGTTTGGGTTTGGAACGTCTTGCAATGGCTCTATATAAAATTCCTGACATCAGACTAATGTGGAGTACAGATTCAGGTTTTCTGACACAATTTGAAAATGTGGATATAAACGCCAAAATAAAATATAAGCCAGTGTCTTCATTCCCACAATGTACAAATGATATGTCGTTTTGGCTGCCACCCAATCTAACCATAGACACCTTTATGAGTAATGACTTTTATGATGTAGTCAGAGATGTCGGAGGTGATATTATTGAACAGGTTAGTTTATAATCAGTACCGAGGGTGAAAATCCCTTATTAATCCTCAATAATTTATAATTAAATTATTGTGGGTATTTGTCATAAAATATTATATTGGTTTTAACACATGACAAAATTACAAGGATGTAGATATTTACAGTTAAAAGAATAACAAAATTTCTAAAGATTTTGAAATTATTAATAATGAATAATTTTGCTACACATCGCTAGCTAAAATGATCAGAAAGCAGCAAACATAGTTGCTGAGAAGTCATTTATTTTCAAGCAATGTAACAAAGATCAATGTAAAATTTATTTATGGTGCATATTTTACTTTTCAGGTGAAACTCAAAGACAAATTTGTGCATCCAAAATCAAAGAAGCATAGTCTGTGTTACAGTATAGTGTATAGACATCTAGAGCGTACTCTCACTCAGGCAGAAGTCAACCAAGTGCACAAGGAGATTGAGAAGGCTATTGTTGACAACTTTGATGTAGTTATTAGATAAAAGAGTATTTATTGATATAAAATATTATAATGTTGAGTTTCGATCGGAGTTTTTTGTAGACCTTTAAACATTAGCTTGTAATTTGGATATGTACTGGACACAATCAAAAGATGCAATGGCCTTACTGATTTGATATGCTCACTATCATATTACCATGTGTAATGGACTGGAGCATGAATTTACAGTAGGTACATAATACAGTATTTGAATAAACAAACTGTATAGTCTATAGCGTGAACACTACACTGAATTCAAGAATTCATACTTGAGTACTTGTACACTACAAACTATAGATGGCTCTAGCGTCGGACTTGCTATGGAATGGTAGCGGGTTCATACCCCACCTAGTACTATTACCGACGTAACTCCATTTCATACACAATCAGAACAAGAATATCTGTAATGGGTGATCCATGTTACTTGTACCTATTATTTACATAAAAAGTCTGTAGTATGTAGTTAAGAAACCCATCTAAGTATCATTTATACTAGGCATAACTTGATGAGTATATAGGTAATAAATAACCAGTGGTCTGTGTGGTACCTACTCTTGTATACCAGGATCAACACCAGTGATTCACTAAAACATCAAGCAATATACTCGGCGGGACACTAACAAGTTATCGTTTAACTTATACATCGAATTACACAACATTTACACAACGACGAACGAATTTAATTGATATGAGCAATTCTCGTTTGAGGTAAGCAGGTAAAATATTGTTGGTTCAATAATGTTATACATGATTTTATATTAGATATTTTAATAAAATGTTAGGGTCATTAAAAAGAGTCAATGTTTTTCATGAAAAACAGTATATTTTAACTTTGTTATATCTAATTATATACACATAAGGCAGTATTTTAAAATTATTTGTTAAATTATTGTAACAAGATATAAATTACTTAGGTACAAACTACTTCACTAATCAATTATTTTCAAATCAAAGTAACAAAAATATACAATAATAAGTCTGATCGAATCCAAAACAATAAAGGAGTCCTATCTATATTATAACAGTTAATAATAAGTCTGATTACATATATTATACGCAGCGGTAGCGTAATAGGTATTGTAACGGTTAATTATTGAGTGCGTAACCACGCCACACGTTTTGCCGTAACTAGGGCGGTTCCAGCGGTGCCCAGGCGCGGCGCAGAAATGCCAAACCTGCGCAATTTTTATGTCCGTATGGATTGAGGAGCCACTTTCACATTCATATAACTTTAGACATATTTTACTACAAATTTCAGAATTCAGTTTCAAAATTATTTACTTCCCTACTAAATAAGGGGGCGAGCTTCCTTTTTAAATCTGAAGTGGCTCCTCAATCCATACGGACATTAATTTTTAACAGTATACCCAGCTGATACAATAGGTATGTATATTCTTCTTCTCAGCAAATATTTCGAATAAATGACTTTTAAAACCTAACTGCAAGCCCAACAAGACCTTCGTAGCTTATGGTAGTGCAACGCCTCTAAAACTCTTGGGATAATTTCAAGCCAACATTACATTTATAGAATCTTTAGATAATACTACATTCTACGTGATAGCCAATGGGACCCGAAATTTACTAGGACGCCTCACCGCAACGTTTTTAGGAGTACGTCAAATTGGCAAGCAAGGCATTCCCAAAGTTTAAAGATGTGTTGGTGGTTATCCCCATAGATAACTCAGTCAAACCTATAGTACACCCTATCACCGGAATCCAATTCCACTCGGGGAAAAAGTACAATCGAAACTTATTGAATTGCTCCTTAAAGATATAATAGAAGAAGTTAAAGGCCCATCCAGTTGGGTTTCACCTATAGTTCCAATTATGAAAGAAAACGGCAACGTTCGTATATGCATTGATATGCGATGTGCTAAAAAGCTATCCGAGACGACGATAACGAGAAAACTATCCATTGTCGACCATGGATCAGTTATTACCAAAAATAAAAATTATTTAGCAAATTAGAAATTCAAGATGTTTTTCATCGTTTAGAACTTAATCCTTTTTTTTTTTTTTTTTTTTTTTTGTGCGTGTGGAAACCTCCTGGTGGGGTGACGGCCCGCACCGGGGTTTTCGGTGGGGCGGTGTGTCGGAATCGAACCGACTAAAACCACACGGTGTGCCGTACTGCGCCTTAAGTAGGAGGGATCCGGGAACAGCTTTATTAAGACATCCGGAACCCTCCTAGCGCCTGCCCGCAAAAGCGCGGGCACCACCTTTGGGTAAAATCCTCTCAATTAGGCGACGTCCAGGCACACGCGGACGCCGCCTCCTCGCGGGGGGCCACTACAGCGGGTGGAGGGGAAAACCCGTCCCGTCCACCCGCGGCCACACTCAGGGCGGCATGAGGCGCTGGTAAGCGCGCCTCCGCCGCCCGGTTCGCCGGCGGCGAATTAGGTCCGAGTGGAGATCGTCCTCCCGGACCCTTTCCGCCGCCTCCTTCTGCGAGATGTTTAGAACTTAATCCTGAATCAAGGTATCGATAAAGGTATATATAATCACTACATTAATTACCAGCCAAGGACTATTTAGGTACAAAAGAATGATGTTTGGTATAACCATGTGCACCGGAAATCTTTCAAAAGAACCTTGAAATGATACTACTAGGATGCGATGGAGTAATTAATTTTATCGACGTTATATTAATATTTGGAAATAATACTTGATATCATGATGAGAAATTAAAAAAGGTCGTGAAGTATTGAATGAGCATCAGGTTGTACTTAGAGAAAAGAAATGTGTAATAAGAGTAGAAGTTATTCACTTTCTGGGCCATGAACTTTTAGAAGAAGGGGTCAAACCGCTTGACAAATTTATTACTGCTATAAAAGATTTCAGAGCACCTGCAACAATTGCAGAATTACAAAGTTTTATGAGTCTAGTAAATTTCGTAGGCAAATGGATTCCCCGCATAGCCACACTTACAGAACCACATAACGAAATACTCCGACAAAAATATGGAAGAAACGCAGATATTCGGGAATATTGAAAAAACCCTCAACAAAATTCATTTAATAATTTTAAATATGCACTCACTAATGTACCCGAATTAGGTTATTATGATACTCATGACAAAACTTTAGTTATGGCCGATGCCATTCCTGTTGGTTTAGGGACTGTGCTTGTACAAAACAATAAAGAAGGTCCAAGTATAATTGCATTTGGTAATAAGATCTTGAGCTCTTGCGAAAGACGCTACTGTCAAACTAAAAAAGAGGCGTTAGTCCTTGTGTGGGTAGTCTAAAATTTTAATATGTTCCTGTATGGTATGAAATTCGAACTGGTTACAGATCAGAAACCATTGGAGATAATTATTAGCCCAAAATCAAAGTCATGTGCGAGAATTGAGAGGTGGGTTTTAAGGCTACAGTCGTATGATTTTGAAGTCAAATATACGCCAGGAAAACTAATATAGCCGATCCACTATCAAGACTGCAAATTGGCCACAAACCCTAAGGCTGTATAATGATGATTATGTCTTAAGTGTATCGGGGATGATCAGACCGATTGCGATATCCTTTGAGATCTTTGAGTAATCCCGTCAGGATCATGACATACAAAAGGTAAAGGAAGGACTTTACTATAAAACTGGGATGAAAGCGTTAACACTTATAAGATTTTCCAGAACGAGCTCTGTTTCCACGGTGATATTCTGTTGAGAGGAACAAAGATGGTAATACCAATTAAATTAAAAGGTAGTGTTAGAAACTGCACATGAGGGTCACCCAGGCATTGTTGCCATGAAGAGCAGGCTTAGAACTAAAGTCTGGTGGCCGAAGTGCGATAAACATGAGAGAATTGTTGCAAAGCTTGCAATAATGTTGTCTTTTGGTTTTTGCTCCGAACCCCCCCAAATCCTTTAAAAAGAAGAAAGTTACCGACCGAACCTTGGATTGACACGGCAATCGACTTAATGGGTCCACTACCACATGGGGAATACATATTGGTGGTTGTTGACTACTATTCCAGGTACAAAGAAACCAAAATATGCCGGGCAACAACCAGTGCTGAAATAATTATCCAGTTAAAAGATATATTCAGGAGACTTTGTAAACCTGTCTCTATAACTGCCGATAACGGACGGCAATTTACAAGCGAAGAGTTCTAAAGCTTTTGCCGTGAAAGAAATATTACCATCCATAATACAATTCCATACTGGCCTCAGCAGAATGGAGAAGTCGAACGCCAAAATAGGGATATATTAAAACGGCTGAAAAATTCCCAAGTTGAAAAACAAAGACTGGAAGGAAGCTTAGTGGGAGTACATGGTGATCAATCAATTAATCAATAGTACGCCTCACTCTGTAACTGGGAAGACTCCCGCAGAGTTATTCTTCCGTCGCCATTTCCGAGGCAAGCTACCTATGATTCAGGATATGCCTTACACAGAAGATCAGGAGATGAGAGACAGGGACAAAAAACAGAAAGGGAAAGCATACACAGACAAAAGGCGACAAGCATCACACTGTAAACTAGAAGTAGGGGATAAGGTATATGTCAAGAACATGACAAGGAATAAGTTAAGCTTAAATTACAACCCGGCTCCTCACACGTTGGAGTCGAGTAACGGTGGAGACATTAAAGTCCGTAATGACGAGACGGGCGAACGAATGAGGCGGGATGTAGTTCTTCTGAAAAAAGTAGAGGGACAACAGAACAGACAACAGAACAGATTATATACTATACATTACGCATTACCATAATTGCGGGTATATTTGCTGGGCTCTTAAAGTAAATAAAAAAGTATGTCTCTATGTTTACTTACGTGAGAAACTGCGTTAAGGTATACTAAATGGCAATTTGAGTTTTAATAATTCGTTAATGTGTTGTCCAAAATTACCAGTACCTACAACTAATGTTGAGATATTTTGTTACATAAATGGAACAAAATATCTCATTATATTATAGGATTTTAGACTTTAATGCCTAATGCTAGATATATTATACAGTTTACTAAATATCAAACGTAATATTCAACGAAAGGTAACAGTGCTAACATGGATCTATAGCTACTTATTTATACGTATATTGCATGCAGAATATATACACAACATTGTATTGTAGTCTTTTTACCAACAAACGTGAGAATTTCTTAAAAAATATAATAATCTTACCACCATCTTACCTATTTACAAATAATGAAATTAAATGTGAATTTATTGTATTATTATTAATTTATTATAATAACGGGTGTAAGTTACAACCTGCCGAATTTTGAAATAGTTGATTCAGATCATCATTCTGAGTCGAAAATCATTTGAATTTTCTGCCGGAAAATTCATATTTTTTTGGTTAAAAGTGATATCACAATGAGTAAACAGAACATTTTACAGAAAAAATCAATAAATACCCCATACGGCCAAAAACTGAAATTTAATTAATTTAACAACATTTACGCAATTAGCTGTTTCGACGGCGCCGAACGTTTAAGGTTATTCACCGTACCGCACAAAAATTATACCTACGTTTATTATGTTTACATTGCGTAGCGCAAAATCAAACTAAAAACTGTAACTGTACTGTAAATCTTTAATCTCGCATTTTTATGATGAACTAGCTTTGCATTGTGATAAGTATCACAATATTGTGATATTGTGAAAGACGTTTTTGTATGTTATTCGCGACGGTGATATTTACACGCTGCATTTTGTAATTGCAGACATGAATGAAACTATGTGTATTTATACCAAGAATGTTGATGGAATGTCTAGATTTTTCTGAAAATGTCCGAATAAAGAAATTAAAAACAAAAACATTTAAATCGACATGAAAATTTATAATATGATGTTAAGAAATGTGCACCTACACCAGGAATGCATTTTCCGAAGAAAAATATTTTTCCATACTTTTTTCAAGCTAAATCAACTATTTGTCGGCTATACATAACGCTCCTACAGTTTGACCACAACTTTTAATAATGAATTATGTAGTTGAATAAATGATATTTCCATACAAATATGCATATCTCACAGGTATTTTAACAATATAAAAAAATGTAAAAAACTGATCTAGTTGCAACAGGTTCCACCTACTATCAACGGTATTTAATTTCTCTTAGCCATCTTGAGATAAATTTAAGGATTTTTTAAAACTAATATCACAGAACAATGTGGACATGATGATTTCTAAATCCATCTGTATTTTTTGAAACGCTTTTGTAAATAAAATTTAACAAAAAATACGGATTCTTTTTCTTAAACGTTAAAACGAGCGTAGTTCAATATTTGTACGAACAAAACGTGTAAAATATGACGTCATTCATAAATGAAATAAATACAAAATGTGCGCCAACTTTCACTCTGGTCTTAATACGAACGTCATCGCAATATAAATATACCTACATTTTTACAATCTAATACAAATTCTTTAAAAAAACTTATAAAGTATTATTTTAATAAATTATTTATGAAACTAAAGTCATTTTTAGTTTTGGCCTTGGATTATTCTGTGAAAATGTTTAAAATAAGACCAATTGCTTTCATATTTTTAACAAGTTAAACGGCCTTTTGCAATAGAGTTTTTAAGAAAATGGCAGATTAAAAAAAAACGGTGAGGAGTAGCCATCCTGACATGGAATCTTGACCTAGAAATTCTGACAATACTAGGAATTTAATTCTTTGGCCAAGGAGGGACTGTTTCCGACACACTGTCTTCGTCTCGATAGGTGAGACTGAGCTTGTACATAGGAAATCCTTTCCTCTCTTACCTCGATTCCAGCCGATTTCCAGTTCATCTAGTCTGGAGGGATTTCCTGCACACAGATTGCACGAATCTCATCTCATATCGTTTTCTAAAGTTTGGTTAAAAATTTCATTACCTACTTATTCCTTCCCTTTTAAGCAATTTTTATGTTCAATTATGTTTTAGCCGAGTAGGTATAGAATTATGTGAATCATGTGATTAAATTCTAGTATTGGTTATAACTGTTCAACTTTAAGAATTTTTACAAATTGGTCTACTTCGAAAGCTACAGCAGCATTTGAAGAAAATTCTTGTTGCAGATTAATAGATTCCTTAGTGTTGTTATCCAAATTTGGATATTTGTCAATTGAATTCCACGTTTCTACATTAACGTCGTCACTAATGAAAGATGTGTCATCAACTTTGCTTGAGCAACACTCAAGGGGTTTGTTAATTAATGTAGGTGACAAACATAATGGTGCATCTGACGTATAAGAAATATTAGACACTTTACAAAGGCTATTGCTGTCAGATATAGAAAGTTCGCAAATAATTGATTCAATTGGTTTGCATGGAATTTGTCTAGGTAATGTGGATGAAATTGACCCCGGGGATTTGGATGGAATTGATTTAGGGGATTGGGAGCGTACTGATTCCGGAGAGTTGGATGTAAGTAATCTAGGTGATTGAGTTTCAATTGGAATGAGTGTTTTGGGTTCTCTTGGCACAGGTAATTGCTTGTTTGATACCGGAGCACAGTCTTGTGAGGCTGTCCGATTCCCTGTAATGCACACGTTTATAGGCACAAGTGATCCAGTGTCTAGATCTAACTTAAAAAATAAACCATTTTGTAAATAAGCATACTTCAGTTCCGACACTAATTTAATTTGAGTGAGCGTTTTACAAAATAGCATACCTAAACAGGATTTTATTTTACTTGCAACGCTAGGGCCTTTTTTGGTTGATTCTATAGGTTCCTGTTCAAATTGAGCAGGTATTTTTTCTTGAGAAGTTGTGTTATCCGCTCTTGTATTAGGCGTACTGCTTAGCTGATTAAATTCGTCAACTAAATCTATTATTTCTTTTAAAATTTTGGTGTTTACATATCCTCTAACGTCACGATTGAGAACCACTTGACCATTCGGCTGCAAAACTAATTGGATAGCTTTAGGTAACGCTAGGGTTTTATTTATATAACGTTGAAAACGTGTAAACATTTTGAAATTTTTAGGAAACTTTGTTGTAGTCAATAGTATTTTATTATTCCCCAAAAATAAGAACTTGTCTACAGATTGATCAGAGAAATTTTTTGCTACATCGGCCAGAATGTCGTCAAGTTCATTAAGTTTTTCTTTGGGTTTATCGTTTTTCATATTTGTGGGAGCTTTCAAATATTTTTTTTTTGATCTCTCACTAACAACGTAATACTTTGCTAATAAAGTTTTACAGCAACATTGGCATGATGGAAATTCGCAATTATGTTCCGGTAGCACACGCCTCCGAATAGTAATTGACATTAGCTTTGCTCGCGCCCAACAACAGGGTGCTGAACGACCAATATTCATTTTTCTATTTTTTTGCTTAGTTTTAGGCTTATTCGAGATTTTAGTAATTGATCTGTCCACAACTGTTTCACTAGTAACTTGAACATTATTACTATCTTCGTCTACAATTTTTGTTTGATCTGCCATCGCCTGGATATTATTTTGTGCAACCTGATCCTTTTCAACATTGGCTAACATAGACAATAGTTTATTGAGTGTGTACAAGTCTAATAATCTCTTTCTTTCCATACAATTATTAACCTGCGATAGCTCTGTATTGGTTCCTGTCGTTTTTAAAGGTACGATCGTTATAAATTTTTGTGAAGGTGGATAAGTATTTTGATTTAGATTTGTCCCAAGTGAACTTGTGTTAGATTCTAGATCATTTAAATTGTTTAAGGCTGTGTTTGCTACTTGGGATTGACCTGATTTTGTGCTGCTCACAGAATATGTAATCAGGTTATTTAAATATTCCGTATATAATATATTCGTAGGACTAATAGCAGATACAACAGCGCCAGGTACAGGAGTTAGCGATATGTTATCTTTAACAGGTTTTGGCGCCTTTGAAATTAATGCTTGTTCAGAGTTAGTATAACCTGTAACACTTTCTGGTGGTTTTATATACATTCTTCCGTTTACAAGTTTCTTTTCAAAAGATTTGTCAACATCTACACAAAGTGGTTTGCATGCTCTTAGCAACATTCGATTACGATCTGATCTAAAGAATTGACGATTTAGTTTTTTAAGGGTTATATTAAAATCGGGATTCTTGGATAGCTGAGAATAACTATATGAGCGTTTACGTAACTTGTTATAATGTAAGCTAGACAATTCAACTTTATCCGAACTTAAATCTTTCATACATTTTAACTTTGCACCTATATTCTTCATTACTTTACTTTTTGTATTAATGATTTCTATTATTTTTTTGTTTTTAACATGACGCATTAAATGCATAGGTAATACACCCATGTCGTCTAGTTTTACCGTGTTTACTACTGGTATCATAATCAGTTTTTTATCTATTGTAGGGAGGTCTTCACTTATCTCTTTATCTACAATAATCTTGCGCTGCTTTCCTTCGTCATTCGCTTTAGCTTCATCTGAAATCATAATTATACTTATTATTATTTTAAATATAAATAGAGTTATAAACGATTTCAGTTATAAAAACACTGTTACTTTTTGACAATTAAATTTTACTGAACATAATCCTCTATAGATATCTGACGAGTTAATCATATTATTATAAAACAAAATGGCAAAGAATCAGGTTGTCAGTAGAGTAATGGTGGCTATAATACGCATAATATTAGTAGTAATTTCATGCTACAAAGCAATGCTTGCATTTATTTTCATCATAGAAATCATTATAATACACCTACCGATTCGATCTGACAGAATTTTATGTTCACACTCTACTGGTAGACCATCGTAGATTTGATTGTTTTGTTCTTTATGAGAAGCATTAATATGTCTCTCATTGTTAACACTACTATTAGCGATTTGCGTAGCCAATAAGCTGATCTTTGACAAAGCTTCAATAGGAACGTGAACGTTACCGAAAATATTAGTTATTTGCGGTAAAACTGGTTCTTGTTCGTCAAAACTTGTGGTTCCACTAAAGGGTCCAGGTATTTCTCCTGGATTTGGTTTGTCAGAAACCGAGATTTCGTTGAATGGAATATGCATTTCTATATCCATTTCATTTTCAACTTCTTGATTCTCACTTTTGATGACAGTAATTGCGTTACTTTGTTCTGTTATCGTATCCATTGCCATCATATCTAGAGAAACATCGCTATCGTTTTCCTCTTTAAGCGGAGTGTCGATGCTAATCTCGGGATCGTTTTCAATTGAAATTTCTTCACTTATTTCGGTAATTTGTGATATTTGGTGTTCTTGTGCCTTAGAAGACATGCTTTCATCCATGTATAGGAATGGATTAACTTGCTGCAGTGTGACGGTTTCGAATTCTCCAGGTTTTATTGAACTTATTTCACCTTCTGTCGAAGTTAAATCTATAGTTATTGGCGCTTCTGTAAGTAAATTTAATATTTATCTTCTTATTGTTTTTTATTCAGATTATTACTGGCTATAACGTCGAACTAAGTTTTTACGACCATATTGAACAATTAAACAAGCAAAGAAGTTCATGGTCAATTAAATTCTCCTGTGTTGCGAGCAGTAATAGTACCTAACTGGTATTATAGGCATTGTATAAACTATTAATATTAAAACCTTTTTCTTAATCAAATACACACAGAAACTGAACCATGCGAGCCTCGAGACAATATTTTCTGAGAAAAATTAAGTACAATCAACAAACAAAAATCCAACTTGTTCCTGCATCGCTTAAGATTATGATTACTGTGCCGGCGCCATTCTCCGTAGCTCAGTGGGTGACATGAGTCCACGTGTCGCAGGATGAGCATGCCATGCCGCCATTAACAATGCACCAGAAATGACATTTGGGCTTTGTCAACTCTAGTTACCGTTAATAAAGGGCACTGGTAACTTAACCTAATTTTTTTAACATATTACGTAATATGACAAACATCCAGTCTTTCAAAGCAATTTATGGCAACATTTGTTCACTTACCTATTATCTGACTACCTGGTACCTGACCTTTTTTGCTCTTATTCATTGCGATTGATTCCTGAAATTTTTATTGCTAAATTAGTATCTGCAGCAAATTATGAAAATAAAAAAAATACGATTGTGGTGACTTCCACGTACAGCAAAAACATACTCCAACAAGTTGAACTACGAAGTAACTACTAATCCTGCATCGCGCTATGAGAGTTCTCGCGCCGATTAGTATAGATTCAAGTTCCCAACATCAACCGTTGGGCCGCAGCCCGCCAGGTATGATCACCTCGCCTGGTCGGAGGGTCCTCCCTTTGTGTTGGAGTGTGCAGTAACGGTGCCATGACGTTTTTGTAACCGATTTATAAAAGATGAGGTTCCAACTGATGGTGATTTTCTATAATAGCTTCGTCGTTTGTCAACACATGGCACAAACGTAGTAGTTACAACCAAGATGTTTAAGACTGAATCGTGTCCAGATCGTAAATGACGTTGTATTATTTACTCCCGCCCATATGAAAATTACATGTAAGGTCCTACGCAATAGGGGGCGAACCCTGTTTGAAGTCTACCGAAAATGTTTGTACACCCTGTTCTATTACTTAAAGTTTCTCCACCTAATAATAAATTAGTCGGATCTGGGAATTTAATCCAGAATCCAATCCATCTCATGACTAGCGTGTCAGAATAAAATAGGTTTATGTGGGAATACTTACGAATTGTTCCCGAAGTATGACCAGTTTGTTCTTGATTTGATCCTCCCATGACATAAATGGTTCTAATGCCAATTTCATATACCTACAAAAATAATTAGGTATATTTAAATTCCTAGATTTCTTTAGTTACATGATCTATGAATAACACATCTGTTAACTATAACGTATGGATGGATGTTTGTTACTATTTCACCCAAAAACGGCCGAACGGATCCGGATGAAATTTGGCACAGAGTTAGATTATAGTCTGGTATAGCACATAGGCTACTTTTATCCCGAAAAAATTAACACTTCCCGTGCCGTGAGATAGACTTCACAAAAACTTCAACACGAACGAAGTCGCGGGCACCAGCAAGTAGTATAAATGCGAAAGTGAGTTTGTTTGTCTCTTGTTTGTTCCGCTTTTAGGCCTTAACTACTCAACCGATCATTATGAAGATTTGCATATACGTTGTCGGGCATAAATAGAAGTCATGGAGTACTTTTCAGCCCGAAAAAAGCACTGTTCCCGAGGGATGTCTGAATTTATTGATAAAATTTACATTTAAACTAGCAGTTCTCGCGTGTATATATTTATATATTTTGCGCGGAACCCTAATTCTTTTTCATAATAAAAGTAGCCTAAGTTACTCCTTATAACATCAGCTATCTGCCAGTGAAAGTCCTGTGGAAATCGGTCCACCCGTTCCGGAGATTAGCCGGAAAAACCAAACAGACAGGCAGAAAGACAGACAGACAAAATTTTTAAAAATGAATTTTTAAGCATAGGTTTCGTGCAAATAACTGTATGAGCTTTAAACAAAATTTATTTTGACATTAAACACAAACAGACACTTAAATTTTATTTATTTGTATTGATAACAGCTTTTACTAAATGTATATGAATAATTGCACGATACCTATACCTAGCAAAAAAAGATTTTTTAAAGATTTTCTGTCTCTGTCTGTTAATCTCCGAAACGACTGGACAGATTTTCACATACCTCTTACTCTAAGTTACTCCTAACTTAGGCATTTATATTTTTTAAGGAGCCGCGCATAAAAATATACACAGCCGCGGTGAGCACATCTACTATGAAATAAATATGGACTATTGAATCTTAATGTGATACAGTCGCATTCACTTAGTGCAAAATTGAAAATGATCAGTAGCAAAATACGGATAATACATCATTCAACACGGCTTGATTTCCTTCATAAATGTTCATCTATATGGGTGGATGAAGAACCTTCTACCTCACGATCTCGACGACGGAGGGCGTGTACCACTGAGCCAGTCAGCCTGTGACCACGGCCAGTACAACCTGGTCGAAACATCAGGCAATTCAGAGGTATGTAACACCTATTTCGTGATCGCGTTAATTCCCGGATAAATACATAATTAAGTATTTCATAGAACGCGAAAGTTTAAAAGTAAATGTTCATCTATATGTGTAGTACGCACCGTATAAGGATGGCTACCTGCAACGGAGTAGGTCTGTGCTTTAGAAGTAGGTCCGTATTGTTCAGTGATTCTAAATAGACAGACCAAAACTTATAGATCCGTTCTCTGGCGGATAACTTTAACTGGTACCAACGGCGTTGTAGTAACATCGGAGTACACTGGCGGTCGCTGAAACAGTTCACATCTTCTTTTTTAAAACTACAAGTCTTTTTAAGTCAGCTCCTAAGCTGATCCTTCTCCTTATATATATCAGTAAAAATAGCTATATTGAATATCATCAAAAGGTTGGAATAAGTCATTTTATTTTTACTCATAAGTAAATTTATTTGTCACCGAGTACGACAATTTAGCGATAATAAGACAGTCAATTGATTTCATTATACGGAGGCGGGGATGCCGTGACGTTGTGAGTCACATGAGCGGAATCGTTTGGAGGGGCGATGGTTAAGTTTTGAGTCCGGATGGACATTAAGGACGATTCTCTTTTGGAAGCCATGGGTAGTTCGGACCCTCCAAAAGGGGCCGCTGGTTCCCACTGCTCAGATAGTATTCAGTATACCAAAGCCTGTAATTTTTGCCAATAACTCTGCTGTAAAGTGTAGTCGTGTCCGTAAGTGAATGTAAGAAGTGGCCATGAATCCTGTACCAGAGTACGATACTGTTGACCGCTCAATCGCTAAATTATCGCATTCCTTATTCAACATTATGAGCCAGAGGATATTCAGCCCCATCTCTCATTTTCTTTTTAGCCTTTCACAGTAAGGCAGCAAGGTTATAGGGTAATTAACATAACTCTAGGACCTTAGGAGCGGAGTCTGAGAGAGTCTGAAACTTAGGGGAAATTATGTGCATGGGCGTACTCGCATTCGCATCAAAATTTTTGCTTAAACATTGATTTAATAAACTCAATACTACGTAAGTATACAAAACCAGGGGAGGGGGCAGCAGCTCTCCCCTGCACCCCTTGGGTAATAACATAAATGAAGTAAAAAGAACTTACCTTTCGTTATATTCTAAGGTGAGAGCTGCCCATGCTTCTGCCAGCTGGCCGCCTTCTAATGACTCTATATTATACTTCTCTACCAGGTGAAATAAAGCACGCAAAGCTGGTAGGTCAGCTATAGTCGTCCTTGTCTAAAAAAACAGTTGTCAGTAGTCACGCTATTTGTTCTATGACGAAATGAGAAATCAATTTTGAACCAACTCACCATATGAATAACGTCGAAATTTTCATGCACAAGCAACGTGTCGAATAGAAGCCAATCTGTGATGGACATTCGGCAAGATGGGGGTAGTCCTTCGGTGCGATCGTTGGCGCACAATAAGAGGCTCAACTTATTCATGGTAGTGCTTCGTAATTTGGATCTAAAACATAACGTAATTGTAATAAATGTAGACACATACATTAAAAGTATACATTATTTAGGGTGTCTCGTCTTTGTAAGGATTCCTTACATAAATTATGCAAATGAAATATAAAAAAAGAAAAATAATAATAAGGTGCTCCCTCACCGGGAGCATTCGCCTGTAGTGTAACGTTACAGATCCGAGCATTACATCAGTGAGGGAGGAGAACCGAGGATTACAGTGCGCAACCTATAATGTTACAGATTCGAGCATTACATCAGTGAGGGAGGAGAACCAAGCATTACAGTGCGTAACCTGTAATATTTTCATACAACTTGTAAAACCACGTGTGTTTCGTCGGTTTCGAAATAATTCATGACACCAATATCGTTTCTTCTGTTTTGTTTTTAGGTAAATAACAATTTCGAATTAATACACAGGCGAATCTCGTCAGTCAGGGAAGCTATGTTGTAACGTAATGGTCAAAATCATTTTTGAAGTGAAAACTTCTTTACCGGCGTTGTGCACTTTTTGGTTGCGTTGTGGTTAAACTCGCGTCAGGACCGAGAGCCTGATCGAAAATGTGTCATCCTGTCCCCATCGAAAAGGGAGGGAGAAGGAGTTGTTTCATTTTCAGTTTAAAAAAAAAAAAAAATGTTTAGCTTTCTTCTATAAATAAACTTTAAGAAATCCAAATTTCATGGTCCTTCGTTTGCGATTTTTTCTCAGAAATGTGTACAAAGAATTCTCTTCACTTATTAATATAAAGATATTTTGCATTAAGATGGTTATAGCCGAGATATAACTATTACTTATATCCCAAGGAATATCTAAAGTAATATAATAAAGCCGTAGAGTTTTTGTTTGATTGATTGTTTGTTTAAACGCGCTAATCTCTGGAACTATTAATCAGATTTGAATAATTATTTTTGTATTGGATAGAGTATTCATTGAGGTAGATTATAGGCGATATAACATCACAACACTTAAGGGGTGGAGCAGTGAAAATAGTCACAGGTGAAACTGCGGAAATCAATAGCAATCAGTTTTACAATAATTTGACTAGATTAGTCTAGTAAGATAATTAGCCTAGTAAGATGTTATGTTATGAACCACTTCACTATCCTACTTATAATTATATCCCTAGGCATATAACTATTACACGGATATAACCATCTCACTGTAATATATGTGTATTGTATGTATATTCAGTATATAGAAAAAAAATCACTTACATACTGTTTGTGCTAAAATCATTTAAAACAGCAGCTAAAGCGTTCAGTTTTTCATTGATTACTTCTGTAATTAAAAATATATGTAATCTTTAATTATTCTGCTGTATATCTTGCTCTTTAAAAAATTAAACAAACTAGAGAATGTATGTTTTGATTGTTTTGTTGTATTTCAAAAGCTAGTATAACTAGAACTGCCATTCTATAGACTTTCCAGACAAGACAGGTCACCATTTAGACTGGACGATTTTAGTTGTTTGTAGTAGTTTTCACATAATTTACATTGAATCTGATCAATTTTTTTGTTATTCATCACTATAACTCATCATCAATAGCTACTAAACAAAACAAATTGACAAGCATAGGAGAAAATGGTTCTTAAATGTTTTATCTCGCTTATTAATATATAGGTAAGCCATGCTTTCCTGTGGCTAGAGAATTTGCAATAAAAAAAAAAACAAGAAAAAACCTATCCTATCTCTCAAGTTGGAGCAAACTGCACACATTGTGCAAAATTTCATTAAGTTGATTAATTTAGGAGTTCATCATGAACAAAAACGTCACACGAGAATTTTATATATAAGTATAGATTTATTTTGATAAATAGTTTCTGGCCACTCTTTTCTACAAAAAGTTAATTACAAGTTTTTGTCCACACCAAACTGTACTAACAATATTTTTTTTGGTTCAACAGATTTGAAAAATATTGACGAAAATGAAACTGCGGAGAATTTGTAGTATTTACTTTTTTTTAAAAGGCAACTCCCGCATTAGGAATTACTCTGTGTTGCGGGGGACTTTACAAATATACATACAACGGACACAAAGAACACCCAGACTCGGTAGGAATCGAATCCACGACCTATGGCGTAGCAGTCAGGGTCACTAGCCACTAGGCCAACAGGCCAGTCAATATATGTAAATATCTGATATATTGCTTTCGCATTTGCAATAACTTTTATATTATCATTATTATTCATTATCTATATTTAGAAAAATAAATTTTAAAAACTAACCTGGCGCAGGAGTTAAAACTTCAGTTGATGATTCAGAATGAGAATGCTGTATTTCAGGATGCATATTTATTTCTTTTCCAACAACACTGAGTCGACATCCTGTGCGGTGTCTGCTGTAAGTCTGATACTTCTAAAAATATTGTAAAAGGTCATAGTAAAATGTACTGTAATGTATGTGAAGTGTGTGAAGAAGTCCAATGGACATCTTTAAGGGACTTTCCAGGAGTTTATAAAACTGTATTTACTAACAACAGAATGCATCTGCTGAACACAGACATGAACATAAAAAATATTTACTAAAATCAGTAAACTATCCCCTTGTCAAATTTAAAAATTTAATACTCATGTACATCTTGTTGATGGTTTGAGAAATCAGAAACCTGTCTTTATATGTATTTGTTAGCATTCTTTATATAGATCCATGAAATCATTAGAATCATCTTCTAATTACCTTACCTTTTATAAATATTAACATGTTGAACTAGTACAATAACTACAAAATGTGTCAATATAGCCATGCCATGGGTATTGCAAATATGTGTAGGCTACAGTGACTGCTTTTAGTCATGTTGGCTGTACGCTTAATACCTTAGGCTACAGAAATGAAATAACATATTTAATTTTTTCTTTTCTTTTTTAGAAAAATTTAAACATGCTGTTTTATTTTATTACACGAAGGTAGCCTTTGTAAATAAAAATAAAATTATGTGTGTTATGTACTGGCCATTAAAAATTTTATGTAATGTGAAAAAATATAGTTATCTATAAAACTTGTTACATGCATATTGATATACCTACTTCCTTCATACTTATATCAAAAATATTTGTTTATTAGTTTTATTTAAACAAATATTGTTAGAAATCTATTAAGTAATGTAGTTAAAGTATTTAGTATAATACATACAACAACATTTATAAATTGTAAGTTTTATATAATAGTCTTTGCTCTACTGTTGGATCATTTTATTGGAGTTATATCAAAACTGAGCCTTATATAAATAATGTTGGAGTGATCTATATTAATATACATTATCAATGCGAAAGTAATTTTATCTGTCTGTTATGTTGTCACACCAAAAGTGCTGAACCAATTTTAATGAATTTTGGCATAGAGATAAACAAAGTTTGTGAAATATGGGATGAAATATTGTATGTGAAAGATTCTACCAACAGCTAGCAACTATACAAATTAAAGTGTGGAACAAATGTGACATACCTCCCTCCACTCCATTGCTGTCTTCTTGGGACCTTGTAAGGAATTTAATTGTTCAGCAATAATATCCCAACGGGCCAAGATTTTTTCGACATTATTGTTTTTACTATGAAATTTTGTAATTTTGAGCTCTTTATCTTCATCAACAAGCCTAAATAATAGACACCTTTGCTCAGGGCTAACATTCTGGCTCCGCCTCGCAATTCTTTCTTGCCCATACATGGCTTAACAATAATATTACAATGGTTTCTAGTTATGGATCAGTGGTTTAGGTTGTTTGTTTATATAAAACTAAGCTACTCAACCGAAATATGTAGAAGTAAATTGTAGCAGTGGGGGGTACCTACAATAATTTCAGAAAAAATACATTTAATTGTCATTAATTAGCAACTTTTAATAATAAAACACCACATATTTATAAAGAAACAATGTACCACATAAGCACTTCTGAGCCACTCAGCAATATTCAGAAAAAATTAGAAAAGATTGTTTAAAATATACATAAATACTGAGGTCCATGTCGTTAAAAAGTTAAAGTAATTTAAAAAAATGTAACTAAATTAAAAAAAACACTTTCACTGGCAACCAAAACGTCTTCTAGTTGGTTTGACACCTTTTTATTATTAACCCTGTCAAACTGTCAAAGTGTCAATCAAACACATGTTTTGATGATGGCAACATTTTATATTGAAAAAAGGTTGCCCGAAACACATTAATTATCGAAAATCAAAGGTTAAGGCCCATTTAGACGGAAAGAGTTCATTGCATGCCTTGAGAAGTAATACGCTATTATCGTAAGTATTAATAGCCATAATAAACTAAAATCTAGTCTAAATAAATTTAACTGTCACTGTTTAGTGGAAGTAATACAATAAACTCCGGTCTCATTTATGAATCACCAATCACGGTAGCGTTAAGGGGGAACCCTCCAATGGTTAAAAGGGAACACACAAGGGAACGACGACGAGCTGGCAAAGAAGACATCTACATCATTGGTGGCGGGTCCAACTAACTACATTGCTGCCACTTCCGTTCAGCCAACTTCGTTCCTGAGTAAAGCATCGGATTCGTGAAGCAAACACCGGTCGTTGAACAGCTGACAGATGTTTACCTTGAAGATATTTTACTTTTTAGGGTTCCGTACCCAAAGGGTAAAAACGGGACCCTATTACTAAGACTCCACTGTCCGTCCGACCAGGCTGTATCTTATGAACCGTGATAGCTAGACAGTTGAAATTTTCACAGATAATGCATTTCTGTTGCCGCTATAACAACAAATAATAAAAAAAAATTGAAACCCTACCCTACTAGAAACGTATGTTTGTACGATTGTGCGGAACCCTTCATGCGCAAGTCCGACTTGCACTTGGCCGGTTTTTTTATTTTATTTTATTTGGGAGAGTTACTGCTTATATAGTATTACAATGAAATACGTAGTAGCAGATGCAAATTACAAGCTTTTACATATAAAACCAAAATGCTTAAACTACTCGTCTTAAGGTATACATAATATAAATAGATATGCCCAGTTTAAGATCAACTTTATTACATATATTAACTGTTCATATTAAAATCTCTAGTGAGTGCACTCTTAGTTGCCACTAATACTACCTGCGAATAAATAGAAGCGGTTGTCTAAATTAAAATTATTAAATCGATAGGAATAGTGTGGTAGGAAGCATTTTTTTCTATATTGATTTTTAATTTCATCAGTATAATCGAAAACACAACGTTTGCGAGTGAAATGCATACAAAAACATTTGGTTACATTAAGACCAAGTTTGTTAACTAGTCAGTACTCCCCCAGTCTATCTAATTCATCCTGCAACATTAAGCCGTCTAATATAATGACTCATTTTTAACACCTTTGAAGATTTTTACATTGTCAGCAAATAAAAGGAGGTTAGAATGTAAAAAGCAAGAATCAATGTCGTTAATAAAAATAACAAATAAAAGGGGACCTAGAAATGATCGCTGAGGAAACCCAGACGGCACCTTGATCTACGAAGATGAAGCCATTAAGAACAACTGCCTGGGATCTATTTTACAAGTCTCCGCGAATGCCAAGATTAAATAATTTGGATAGAAGTATATGAAGGTCAATTCGATCGAACGCCTTGCTGTAGTCAGTATAAATTGTGTCCACCTGGTTATTATTCTCCATACTGAAATTGCTCAGTCTTAACCAACTCGACATTCGAATAATTGTAGGAACCATAACTGGCCATCTGCCACCTGGCCACCAATCTGCATCTATGATTGATACATTCGATTTAAACAACTATCAAAATCATGATACTTATGTAATTTTTAAACAACATGAAAATAATTCCTGAAGGGGAATTGGGAAAAAACCCATTGCGCAGAAATTAAATTAAAAGCTACAAAACTAAGATCAAAATGATCCAGGTTTTTCATTGAATTGATTGATAGTAGTTCTTTTATATAATATTTTTAAGACTGTGTGCAGTATAATAGTGTAAATAAATGTTGCGAAACAAAGTTATTGACAGTTAATCTTTCCCATCTATACAACTTGTCACCTCACTTTTCCGAGGAAAAATGGTAAGCACATTGACGTTGTCCAACGCGATAGAGTAGTGTGAGGGGGATAGACATTTTTTTACTGCTAATTGCTATGTCAACCTCGAGACACACCACTATTCTTGCCAAACAGAAACACCTTAGATATTTATTTGGTAGGTCCATCTAATATTATTTATAATCACAGATAAGCAACGGCACAGTATATGTAGGTATTGGTTTACATTAGGGTTTTGAATATATAGGGGCGCCACTTTGAGGTTTCGTACTACGTAAAAATTTAGCTTGGCCCGCCCTTGGTTGATAAAGTTATCGAACCAAGCTCCTCAAACTTATAGATACAGAATCATAGCCTATTTCAAGAATTCTTCTTTTCCAAGAATTGGCTAGCTATTAGGTCTTTACATTAGAAATTGGCGATTTGTCGAACTGGCCAAGTTTAGGCTAGTGTATTTATGTTTCGCATTTAGTGATTCGTTTGTTTTCGGTCATTTGATTTTTATTTGACATCGTTTTGTTCACAATAAGGAAAACTCAAAAATCGCGTTATTTACGAATACGAGTTCCGCCCTGGCAACAGCTCGCCGCCGCTGCTGAAACAGCTCGAAGGATTAATGATGTGTACGGGGAAGCTATTGTGAAAGAAAGCGCGGTACGTTTGGTTTGGTTTCAACGATATCGTTCTGGATATTTTAACCTACAGAATAAACCTCGTGAATGGCCGGATACCCTAGTTGACAATGAAGAATTAAAAGGGATCATAAAAGCGGATCCATCGCAAACCTCATCAGAACTAAGAGCAGGCTTCGGTGTAAATGTTAAAACAATTTTAATCCACTTAAATCAAATTGAGCACACCAACAAACACGACTTGAGTGTTGCTATACATTACTCAACCGTAACACTAACGCGGAAATTTTGAATAGGATTGTTCCTTGTGATGAAAAATAGATCCTGTACGATAATCGAAAACGCGCACCACAATGGTTGAATCCAGCAGAACCGGCCAAATTATGCCCTAGGTAAAAGTTAACTTAAAAAAAGGTACTGGTTAGTTTCTGGTGGACCAGTGCTGGTGTTGTTCACTACAGCTTCTTAAAATCTGGAAAGACAATAACGGCAGAACTGTATTGTCAACAATTGCAAACATTGATGCAAAAGCCAGCCGTTAAACAACCGAAACTAGTTGATTGTTCAGCCCATTGCTACTTCAGGACAGGCTAGGCCACACACTGCACAGCAGACGGTCACAAAATTAGAGTGGCTGCGATTGGAATGTCTCCGACACCCACCAAACTCCCCGGACCTTTCTCCAACAGATTACAATTTGTTCCGGAATTTGGATAATTTCTAGCGAGGAAAAAACATCAATTCCGATGAGGCAGTCAAACCACCTTTTGAAGGCAATTTTGACTGCCTCATGGGAATTGATTTTTTTTTGACTAAAGACCTACCTAATATTACGAGCAAATGCAAAAAGTAAATGTGAAGAGATTCTTTTAAATCCGACAGGCAGTTATGGAGATCCGCGTATTCAACAAAAAAACAGCTTCAGCTTTATTATATTAGCATAGATATGTATAGTTACGTTGCAAGTCAATACGAAGCGTGCACGCCCTGAGTCATTTACGAATAATTAAAACTGTTACATTCCGCATTGTAGGCATTTATGTTCATCTTCAGTAATGATTTACGATCTCTGTGATATTTAATCGTTTGTTAAAGAGTAGGAGTGGCGTGTGTTTATCTTTGTTTTATTAGAACCTATTAAGAATGTATCTAAACCATCGCATTCTTTGCATTAGGAACACACATGTTCCAGGAACGTGACCTATTTGGTTATTTTCCTGAAACAGATGAACGAAAAAGAATTAAGCATATGCGTTATTGCTTTTTTACCTTTAAAATTTTAGATCTCTGGGCGATATAAAAAGTGTTTTGTTTGATAAGACTTCCGCTCTAGGAAAGTTTCCTGTGACTTTACAAACATTTAAACAACGGACACAAAGAACACTAAGTCTTTTTACAATTATCTGTGAATCACACAAACTTTTGTTTCGTGTGGAACTCGAAGCTCCAACACTCGTCGCGACGTAGTGGCCAGGAGATCACTTTAACCATTGCGTCATCCGTGTAGTTCGTTTATAGTTCTAAGTTCTATATTTAAGCGACAGTTTTCAAGTGACATCATCGTAATGTGACCGTTACATAGGGTAGGTACACTGAAAGTTCTACACTTCTGGCCGGTCATAAATGTTTGAAGTCCGAATGTATATATAACAATGTGTATAAACAAAACAAACTCAATCTTTGATTTAAAAAAAAAATGGCGGGAAATCGTGTGTCAATTGTTTTTATCAAGTTGGAGTTCGTCGTCCGTAGCAAAAATGGAGTTAACGCGAAAAGATTTTAGGGTATTGATTTTAAAAGTTCACTGACTCCGCAGAAACGGCCTTCGCGCGCCTTCAAAATGCTTTTGGGAGAAAAGATGACGGAAGTGGAAATATAAAAAGTAGGTAAGAAGTAACCTAACTGTGGATATAATAAATAATTTGGCGGAACCCTGGTGACTTTTCCACAGAACCCTTGGGTTCCGCGGAACCCACTTTGGGAAGCGCTGCCCTACGTAAGCAATGGCTTGATAACCATGTCGGATCCTTTGAACAGTTTGCCCATACCCATTCAGCGTCCTATTGTTTCGCATAAGAAATAACTCATCTAATATTCAGTTGTGGTAGTGTGCCGTCTGTCAGGCGAGTAAATTGATATATGAAATTGTATCAGTGTGTGAAGGCAAATCTCAGTAAGAGCTTGTTGAGCTTCGGCGGCGGCGCGCTGAAGTGCGCTTGCGGATCTTAATGTACAGTTGAAATATTCGCGGGAGTGTGTGTTACTATGGCGGGTTTTGGGTAAGCTTTTTGTTAATAATTCTCTTTTTCATCATCAGGTGTAAGTAAATTATTTTTAGGGTACTTTTCAACTAAATATAACTTCTAGGGAGTAGTTCATCATAATTATCATATGATTAAAAAAATTAGGTAAGTAATAATTTAATTTGCAAATATTTTAGTTATGAGTAGGTATCTCAGACAATAAATGACAATCTTATCAACACTGCAAAATATATTTCTACTAGCCGTCCCCGCAGTTTCACCTGCGTTTATGGTCACCGCTTCGCTCCTATTGGTCGTAGCGTGACGTTATATTTTCGGTCGTATAAGGTCGTAGCTTTCCTCGATAAATGGGCTATCCAACACTAAAACAATTTTTCAATTCGAACCAGGAGTTTCTGAGATTAGTGCGTTCAACCAAACAAACAAACTCTTGAGCTTTATAATATTAGTATAGATTATACTTTGAATCTTTTTGTATGTTAAGAATTTTGAGTCTATTATAGTTCTAAAATGTGAAAATAATAATTGTATAAGAACATACGACTATTTCCCGAACACGACAATAACTAATAAATAATAATCAATTTAAGCCAAAATCTATAACTCAAGGTAGAAAGTTTCTTAATATGCAATGTTTGTCGGGTCGAGTATATTCGTGTTTGGGAAAGCTCTTAGCATTACGACATGCACTGCTGAACATAAAGCTCTCTTAGTGTCACTAATAGGACTTATTTACTCAATCATCTGTCAGTTGATTGAGTAAATGAGCTATATGAGTCTTTCGACAGACTTTTATATTATTATTTTTTAAATCTGTTTTGACACGACCAAAATTAAGTGCAGATTTTGGTGACTTAAATTTTGATATACTTCAACTGTATACTACATAATTATCTGTTAATAATGTTTTGATTTACTCTACCTGTATAAAGACTGCTGACAGTTGATTGAGTACATATCCCTCTCTTGTCACTAGGAGAGGCCTATGTCCTGAATCAACTGTCAACTTTTTCATATTACTATTTTTAAATCTATTTTCACACGACCAGCATTAAGTGAAGATAATGTCGGTGACTTTTTGATTAACATCAACATAATATGTAGATGTTATGTTGGTGTTATATTATACTGTTATATCATACTGTTATGTGTTATATATTATATTATAGTTATATCTCTACCTGTATACATAATATCGGTTAATAAAATTCTGTTTAACTAGACGAAATTTAAGTTCTGAATTTCAGATGATTCAGTTGATATCGTTTAACATTTTTTTCTTAACCGAAGATGAAAGTTTTTCAACTAAAGATATCTATATAAATAAAAATCAATATTTGTATGTTTTTCCTCTATGCGTTCCGAAACCATTGATCAGATTGTGATGAAACTTTGGTAGGGTGTTCTGGGGACGCCCGCGCGGATTTCTGGAACAAAAAATCTATATAAGTATTAAGAAAAAAGAAAAAAACTACATTGCAACGCATGCCAGGTGCAGCTAGTAGGATATAAAAAAATATGAGTTAATACACGTCGACGTTTCTGCACTGGGGCGCATACGGTACGGTACGTAATACGGTTGTGGGATAAGTAGAGATGGGTAATCACCCGGGTTAAAACCCACGACTGGGTAAAAACCCGGGTGATTACCCATCTAAAGGGATAAGTTGAAACAATGTGGTCGTGATTTTATGTATGTATTAACTCAGATTTCGTTCGCCGCAGTTTTAGTCTGTGATAATGCGTTGTATTAGTGCTCTGCTCTAAGAGAGTCATAGCGGGATGTTGATGTTAAACCCAGTGGCGGAATTACACATTTGCCGCCAGTAGGCTATTAAAATTTTGCCGCCCTTACCGGTCGGTCTATTTAATTCGTTACCGCAGGACAAGTCATAAAAATAATGTAAGCCCCAAATTTGCCGCCCCTATAATCTGCCACCCTAGGCTTCAGCCTACTCAGCCTGCTGGTAAATCCGCCCCTAGTTAAACCATTGAGATTGTTAAACAGCCTATCACCTACCTTAAGAATAGGCTATTGAATGCAAAAAGATCCAGAGACTAGAGCGTTCGATAAAAAACTCTTAAGCTTTAATATATTTTTACATAATTACAACTAAATGAAACTAAACATTCTTATTGATAATTATTACACTAACGACTATTTACCTACATTAATGCGTCAAAGAATTCCTAAGCATCATGTGCAAGAAAAAGCCCGGCTTCTGGTCACGAGAAGTGTCGATCAGTCGCTTAGCACTCGGACCCCATGATCCTAACATCTTGGTCCCAAACGGTAATTTTTTTTATTGCCGATTAAATTATTGTATTTACGCCGTTCAAGGGTTTTTACGGATGCAGTAGTAGCCGCAGGTTGCCACAACACTCACCAGATTTCAATTAAATTTGGTGCGTGTTTGTGGAATATCATTTTTTCTTTCATTCCAACTTTTTTAAACAGTAAAATTAATTGTTATCCAAGCCAGGCATTTGTACACAAATAAAAATGATGAATGTCATTTAGCACTGTCCATCTAACGACCCAAATGAATACAATGATAATATCACATCTCCGATTTGTAAGAATTAATATGCGGTTGCATTTCATCATTGAGTCATATGTTTCCTGAGTAATTCGTCTTCCTGGTGACATCAGCTGTCTATAGTTTATTCAGTTATGCTGTAAGTTTTTCTATTAGTTAGCTGAGCTATACTCGGAGAAAATTTTCTTCCACTTTCATAAAAAAAAAACATTTTTTTAACTCAGCGCAATTATCGCTAAGTTCATATTATACCCTGCCTTTACTAGCGCCATTCTGGTCGGTTCTTGAACTATTTACTGCTTACAACTGGACACAAGATGGCGTACAATATGGTACTCATTACCTCTACCCTCCATTCTTATTTAATCAATCATCAACATATTTCAATCAATATACACAAAATCAAAACAAATTATACATCTAAACCTTCATCATGAATCACTCTATATATTAGTGAAAACCGCATGAAAATCCGTTCAGTAGTTTTAGAGTTTATCGCGAACAGACAGACAGACAGACGTGGCGGGGGACTTTGTTTTATAAAATGTAGTGATACCATTAAACACGGTTCTATGGCTGTTGACAGTGTCGCAGAATTGGGTAGATGCCTATATGCTTAAAATAATTATTTCAGCAAGTCGGGCAGTAAAATAACTTAAAATAGTGTGGAAATTGTCAACCAGTTTTACTGTAACGTTTTTAATTATTTGTTAGTGTCGTCAAATTAACATTAATAAATTAATAGCAAATATTTTTTCTAACAAGCTTTTATACAAACTAAGTTTTAATTAAGTGTAGATTTGATGTTTAAAAAGTATTCGCCAACCCAAAACAAATAAGCCCAAACACGATGCGATGGGTTTAGTTAAGAAGTTGATGATCTATAGTACCATATTATTGTATTGTCACCGAAAATACATATGTACGCCAAATTTGAGCCATATCGGACATCGGGTAGTTCTAACTTTGCTTCCAACACACACACATACATGCGAACATTGCAAGAATTATAAGCTTGTAAAAGCGAATGGTTTGACAACAGTAAGGCGTGACGTCACGCCTAGGTATTACTTCGAAGTAACTATTATCTTATCTGTGGTATTACATACAAATATGTACGGAGCTTACCGTTTTGACGTTTACTAACAAAATACTGATTTGACTAGCTAAGCGGTAAGTAAGTTTGCTAAGTGGGAACCGAGTAGGTTAGCACATTACAAAGTGAAGTAATACTAGCCAGGTCAGTGTAGGATGGGTGATCATCGCTAGGATATACCTACACAGTTTAAGATTTTGTTAAAAATTTAAGACCTTCAACTACTTTTACCTCATAACATTTGGTGTCAACACTAGCATTTCTTTTCTCAAGGTAAGAGGTAATCTTTAGTTAACTATTATTTATTAACTATTTAGTTGTAACTAATGACTAATTATTTCTTACAACATACCATTAAAAGATTTTTTCAGTCTTGTAACGCTTGCTTGATGAGGTAGGCCGCATGCTTCTCACCTTAGCTTAATAAAAAAAGCTTCTGATACCACGATTACCTATGTATATAGTGATATACACAATAAATGTATACATTATATATTTCATATTAGTACTATTACTTCACATTAGTACATAGTAGTCCATAAATTAGTCATTAAATGGAGACATTAAGTGTTATTATGAAATATGTGTTGACACTAATGTAGTCTTGAACAATACGGAACAACATTGTAAAGGAACTCGTAATTTATTAATTATACTATTTCTGTTCAATTGGACGGAAGAGTTTGTCGGTAGAAGATGAATTAAAAAGCTGGCAACGCACTTGTGACTCTTTAGTTGCAGGTGCCCATGGGCGGCGGTAGTCATTTACCATCAAGTGACCCGTCTGCTCGTTTACCCCCTATACCATATAAAAAAAGAAAAAGAAAATGTGTTTGCATTCGACTAGTCGATTAGTTCAAGTGTGTCCCCGATCGCACCCACTAGGTGCTAGGGTTATGGTCTTTTTCAGAGAAAGTTTCGGTGTACGTCATACTTATGTATATTAAAATAAATGATATATCGCAAAAATCAGTATCGATCGATCAGTAAAGATATTCCAGTTTTGAATTCAGAAAAAAAAAACTAAGTTGGTGTAAGTTAGCCTCTCCAAGAGATTTTGTGCTGTGATTTTCCCTACGTGAGTTCTGTCACTTGTACAATGGTTTCTGATTACCTTAAAACAGTTTGCCACTGAGGTTTTATACTTTAAAGCCAGAGATAAAGCTAGCGTGGTTCGAAACAAACATCTTTTTTTTCATTTTGGACATTCCAATTTGAATAATAATATAAAAGGCCCTACGCACCTTCGTGTCTGACGTACGTCCCGCCAAGGACGCCGTGTGCCCGACGGTAGCATACGCACGCATCGTGCGCCGACGTACGTCCGCTCAAGGCCACGGTGCTGTAGACAGCGTTGCCATTGCCATTTTCCTAAATTACCCCAAAATAATAGTCAAATTCCACAGTTTGGGGAGATAAAACCTGCAGTCGTAATGTAATTAATAAGGCTAAATATTCCCGATTCCCCGCATTTTCCTCGCATTGATGGTCTCCCCATAAATTCGCCTATCGGTTTGAAATTCCCCGCATTTTTGGGCATTCCCCACAAATTGGCAATATACTGTCTATGTATCTACCAAAAACTTATATACTAGAACGTAAAGTCTATGGTATGTACAAAACGCGTCGTGCAAGTCCAGCAAGCAGTATATAATGTATATATATATATAATACTGACGTACGTCAAGACTACGCACGATCGTTTTGCATCGTGCATCGTGCGTGCGTGACCTTGGCGAGACGTACGTCAGGCACGAAGGTGTGTAGGGCCTTTTAACAATCGTTTACACATCCTCTCA
The DNA here is from genome assembly GCA_963859945.1 of Euplagia quadripunctaria. Lineage (NCBI taxonomy): Eukaryota > Metazoa > Arthropoda > Insecta > Lepidoptera > Erebidae > Euplagia > Euplagia quadripunctaria. The sequence goes on along the minus strand of OY982581.1, from coordinate 7,996,317 downwards.
CACACTATGCACTATACATAAAGGTAGGTTAATTTTCACACTGGCATTTAACGTAATTTTGTGTTCTTTTTCATAGGCTGTTTAGCTAGCTTAGGGCAACATTTCGTTGGGAAGTAGCGCCAAAAGCCGAAATACTTTAACCTAGTTCGGCAACGGATGCTAAATTCATGTCTGTTCCATGTAATTAAATCTAGCTAAGTTTTAAAGGCACTGTAATCATATTTTTGGAGAATCAACTTATTTTTATTTAAAAAAAAAATAATAACCTGGAACAGGTTCTAGAAAAGGGATAAACATAGCTACATCACATAACAAAAACATATGGAATGATAACTATTTAGTTGTAACTAATGACTAATTATTTCTTCAAACATATAAAATTAAAAGATTTTTTCAGTCTCGCAACGTTTGCTTGATGAGGTAGGCCGTATGCTTGTCACCTTAGCTTAATAAAAAAAGCTTCTGATACCACGATTTTTTATGAAACCGGTACGAACGTTGACCCAACTCGTAAATTTCAAGTGATTTGACGTCACAAATCGTTAGAGGAACCGTCAAATTGGCTTGCGTATTCATTGACTGTTGAAGGTCTTCTCAAGTAGGACATCACACAAGATCAATTAATTAGTTGACCTACGGGTATCGAGATTCAATGCCCGAAGTGGGACGAGTCTGATGTTTCAATTTATTTGATACTTTGCAATATGTTGGCCGGTCAATATTAGGTTGATAGCCGAACAACAAATATTTGATTGATTAATTGGTCTTTAAATGAGAATATATTTTATAAATAAACCGTCACAAGGCTATTTAATGAAGAAATCCTTCTGCCTTCTGCCTTCATTCTGTTTGTCAAAGAACTCATGCTATTTGAACCAATCAAGTTTAGTACACTCGCAGGACACCTCTCGTAATTTCTCAATCATGTCTTCTCAATAATCTATACTGATATAATAAATCTGAATAGTTTTTTGTTCGTTTGTTTGTTTAAATGAATTATTCATATAGTATTGGATAGAGTATTCATTGAAGAATATTATAGGCTATGTAACATCCCGCTACGACCTTTAGGAACGGAACAGTGACTATAAACGTAGGTAAAACTGTGGGGTTCGGCTTTATCTAATAATTTTGTTGTTCGTTTCAGGCAAATCATCTTTATGTTTGTGATATCTACACTGAAGACGAGTAATGGGCAAACAGGTGAGAATTGTCTATGGTACACACACGTCTGGTGGACACAGCGCTATCTAGATCCAAACTAAGCAGAACTTTTACTAAGGCTTCTAGAACGTGGATAAACATACTGAGATACATTTAGAAGTGAAACTTTTGAAGTGAAACTTCTTTAGAATCGTTTTGATTTGAAATTCGATGAAACGAAAAACTCACACTAAAAAGAAATAAACAAGACAAACATTCATAAATAGGATTAAGCCTGCGAGAGAATGAGATAGAATACGTGTATAGAGTGTTTTCTATAATCTTTGAAAAGAGACAAACATATTCATAAATAGGATTTAGCCTGCGAGAGAATGAGATAGAATACAAGTATCAGTGTTTCTTATAATCTTTGTCTTTGCACCTGCGTACTATGAAGTCTTCAGAAAATGCGTCAATGTTAACGTGGTGTCATTTTTGTGCATTTGCGCATTAAAATTCGTTGGTTAATTAATTTATGTTAATATTTTAACACATCTGTGTTAATTTGACCAATAACTTTTATATATTTATACTTTTATATAAACATTAGTAAATTATTTTATTGATTTTACGTTTTATTTCTCATTCTCTCGTAGGCTACTTTTCTGAAGTTTCACTTCTGCCGTGTGTACATTGCACACATACACTTTTTTTCCTAAATACCTACATATTTTATACAGAAACGCCCAGACCAAAACAAATACACTAATACAACTTACAACAGACATACGAGTTTGTACAGTCGATAAATGGTTAGGCCAACTTAAGAAATAGAAGAGATCTAGACAAAGAAAGGTTTGCTATTATGTAATAACAATAAGAACTCAATTCTTGTTTTGCTGACGTAATACATTTTCTTACAAAAGAAGAACAATCTGAAAACATCAACAAATGTACACTAATACATTTATCTATCTTTTATATATTAATACGTGAAGAGAATTCTATGGACCCTTTTTGAAGCAAAGTTCGCACACAGAGGAATGTGATTTTTGGAATACTTAAAATTCATATGTAGAAGAAAAAAGAAGACATTTTAAAACAATACTTATCCCATTATTATTATAAAGGTGAAAGTTTGAATGGATGGATGGATATTTGTTACTCTTTCACGTAAAAACCACTGAACCAATTGCGATGAAACTTGGTATGTAGATAGCTGGAGACCTGGATTAACGCATAGGTTACTTTTTATCCCTATATTCCCACGGGACTTACGCGGGTGAAACCGCGGGGGGCTGCTAGTGTGTTATAAATTTAAAAGTATGTGAAAACTACTACAAAAATCTACATTTTCCAGTATAAACATTGACCTGTATTGGCACGGCAAGTCTATACAACAACAGTTCAACTTATACTGGTCGATGAAATAAAATAAACAATGGCTAGGTACAGTAGGTATAGGTAGGTTCTTATGTCAAGAATCTTATGGCAAATAGGGAAATCAAAATCCGTAGTGTGCAATATCAGGGAAATTGGATTGAACGATCTTGACATTGATTATTTTTTTTATATGTTACATGCGACATGTTTGCTTTGTCAGCACTTGTTCACAGAACATGAACCATTAATGTATGTCTCATATAAATAAATTAATTCCCCTTTTGTTAAGTTCTTCAGTTTCGCGGTTTTTTCTTTATACGCTCCAAATCTTTGTATGTTTGTAGTTTAATGTTTTCCCACTCCATCGAAATTGTCCTTTTTGATGGGCATTTATAATAACAATAATCAAAACCAATCTCTTGAAGTATGAGTCTGTAAAAAAATATACATTTATCACGTTGTTCAGGGTATAACTTAATCACATTTTATTATTTTAATAAGATTCTCTCCCTCCGTTGAAGTAAGTAGGTATATTGTTGAAGAATTTGTAATAGTTTCATTACTGTTGGAATTTCTTTTCGTACAATATATAATTATTAGCAGCGCCCCGCGGTTTCACCCGCGTAAGTCCCGATCCAGGGAATATCGGGATAAAAAGTAGCCTATGCGTTAATCCAGGTCTCTAGCTATCTACATACCAAGTTTCGTCGCAACCGGTTCAGTGATTTTTGCGTGAAAGAGTAACAAACATCCATCCATCCATCCAAACTTTCACATTTATAATACTAGCAGCGCCCCGCGGCTTCATCCGCGTAAGTCCCGATCCCGTGGGAATATCGGGATAAAAAGTAGCCTATGCGTTAATCCAGGTCTCTAGCTATCTACATACCAAGTTTCGTCGCAACCGGTTCAGTGATTTTTGCGTGAAAGAGTAACAAACATCCATCCATCCATCCAAACTTTCACATTTATAATACTAGCAGCGCCCCGCGGCTTCATCCGCGTAAGTCCCGATCCCGTGGGAATATCGGGATAAAAAGTAGCCTATGCGTTAATCCAGGTCTCTAGCTATCTACATACCAAGTTTCATCGCAGCCGGTTCAGTGGTTTTTCCGTGAACTAGTAACAAACATCCATCCATCCATCCAAACTTTCACATTTATAATATTAGTGGGATTTTACTTTATTCCTAGTCAACTCTAAATCAAAACGAAACGAGGATTCTCTTCTTTCCCGTCTCCTCTTTTTAGCACTCTTACACTTGTGTAGTAATGTTGCACTTTGCGCCGACCCTAATGTAAATTGGGAATAGGGCAGGAATATATGATTCCCGAAAGTTTTACATTTAAGTTACTTCTGTATTTATTGTAAAAAGTTTTAATCATTTTTCAACGCGGACGAAGTTACAGTTATCAATAAATTTAATAACCTACGGCGGAATTTGAACCTCGAGGTCCCTCCAGTTAAACAAATTGTTGTAGAATCAATTTCAGATTTTTTGGGGCAGTATTTCCTTGTGTAAACAAACCAAAGCCGTTTAGGTAACGTGAACAAAACGCGCCCTATCACATTGGTCGACCAGATTTTTTCTCCTGTTATTTATTAGGGTTGTTTTTGTTTGTTGAAAGTAATTTACTGGTCTGGCCACGTATTGATTTTACTTTTTCCCAAAACGGGTTAACGCACATAGATTTATTACAAATAGGTAGACAAGAAAAGTTGTGACCAATTTATCGTCATGTTGTATTTTTTCGAAACATGTTTTCATCATCATCATTATAAACAAGATAATATTATTTAACGGTTTTATGGTTTATATTTATAGGATATTAAATTTTCTACGTAATAAGGGATGCAAAGTACAAATTCTTATTTATTTCTTCTAGAGTCGATTTCCTAATTCAGCGAACGTTAACAGTACCTGTACTAGGAAATTGAAGCCATACATCCATCATGTCATAGTTCGTTTCGATATCCATCACCTTTTGATACGGAATACCATTATAATTATTCTTTAGCCGCGCAAAGTAAAAGTAAAAACTAAAAAAAATATAATAATTTAGCATACTATCAATGATTATACTTAACTTTAAAATGGATAAGGCATAATATGTATATACCTATATATATTATGCCTTATATAAAAATGAATCCCTATTTGACTTGTTCACGCCATAACTTAAGAGCGATTTCACCTATTCCATTCATCTTTTTTTATGTTTTCTATTACTTTGTAGAAGCTTCCTACGGTATGATATTTGGATACATTTCACCAAAATTAAAGACATAAAATTAAAGATGACACCTCAACTATTTGTCAGCTAGACATAAGGTTCCTAAAATATTACCTTATGGTCTTTCTGTAACTCATAATCCCACTAATATTATAAATGTGAAAGTTTGGATGAATGGATGTTTGTTACTCTTTCACGCAAACACCACTGAACCGATTGCGATGGAACTTGGTATTTAGCTGGAGACCTGGATTAACGCATAGGCTACTTTTTATCCCGATATTCCCACGGGATCGGGACTTACGCGGGTGAAACCGCGGGGCGCTGCTTATATATTATAGTTTACTTTGAATCCACTTGATCAGAATAAAATAATCTATTTTCCTTCTTTTATAGAAGTTTACATTCAAAACACTACAACAACAATATCACCTTTGGTCAACATGCCGCCGTGTTCTCCCAACGTGACCGGTCATGTGGATTTCATCAGTACGGTAGACCTCATAGCCGTGTACCAGCTGGATCAGCCGAACACTAAAGGCATCACTAAGGTGGAAGGCTCTCAGAGTCTGCAGAAAGCCTACAGGATTGGGAATGAATCGAACCTGACGAAGCCTTTAACGTAAGTGTTTTTAATGTACTTCGAAAAGGAAAGCATTTAATGTTCTAAACAGAAAGGTGTGGTCAAATTTTAGGAGCGTTAGCCGTAGTCGACAAAAAGTTGATTTAACTTGAAAAAAGGCCTTAATTATTTTTTTTGTGTCTCGTATTTGTTTTTCCTAGTGTAGGTGCACATTTCTAAACAACATGTTATGAATTTTCATGTCAAAAACATTTTCTTTCTTTATTAAACACCGATAGTTTTATTCATGTCAGCCCTCTCTTATGCGAAATAGGAGCTTTTGCGGTCAATTTTCACGTTCAATATGTCACTTTCAAAATAAGATTTGTGTATTAAAAATAAAAAAAGTCCTAAAATTGTTATTTATGGGGTCTGTACGACCCTAAAATATGACCACACCTTCATGTAACACTCTGTATATAAATAGGTATAGACAAATAGTTCAGTAGGTTTTTCTATTGCTCTTAGGTTTTTCTGCTCTGTTTGTCAACCGATCTTTTTAAATTTTTTGTTTATCTATTGACGAACACTCGTCGAAAAAAATAGAAATACTTTTTTCTCCACCTGCGTCGGAGCTTTATTGTAATCAATAATTTGACGAACTGAGATCGAATTTCGAACTTTGAGCTAGCACTAGTATTGGGAAAACTACAAATCAAATTTAAATTGAATGCCGCAGCAATTTAGAACCAGATCCCTGTTCAGTATTGATCTTTTAACTCAGTGTGAGCAAGTTGTGCCGCTGATTTTTAGACTATTCACAGTGCAGTGATGTAGGATATACAGCACCGGCCTTAGGGGGGGCAAAACCAAGCGCTGCTTAGGGGCGCCCAGTTGGTAGGGGCTATGACGCCAGGAGAGAAATCATTTTTTCAAATTGTATTCGAGAGATTAAAGTAAATTTTACATGATTTCTTAGCAAAATTAATGAAAATGTATTCAATTGTATGACGAATACTTCGTTATCAAAGAAAATAAAATCATCTAAAATTTTTAAATTATCCTATAGTATGCACGTGCATGCCTATATTTATATATATATGTATGGTACTTACAAATTTGCCTAATGGCGCCACATGTACTGAGGCCGGCACTGTATAATACCTAATAATATATATTGTACACTTAATAGGTTATCATGGTATGGACAAGAGAAAGGATGAACAAAATGTGGTAAAAACAATTTTGTGTATGGAAATTGACGAGTACAAGAGACGAGGTAGATCAAAGAAAAGATGGATGGACTGTGTGAAAGAAGCTGTGGCTAGAAAGGGAGTTAGCAGTGAAATGACGAACGATAAAGTAGAATGGAAGAATAAAACATTGCACCGACCCCAAATAAAATTGGGACAAGGGTAGGCAGATGATAATGATGATGATTTACATTTCCCAGGTCGTACCAGATCGGCTAGGTTACCGTTTAGCCTCGGTGAGGACATATGGGGGTTTCCACACGCAGTTTGCTTGTGGAGAGACGAATACTGTGCAGGGCGAATGCTCGCGACTTTGTATACAAACTACTGCGTCAGCATTATGTCCATATAGGTAGAAGATATTGTTGTTTTTCCAAGGGAGATAAAATAAATAATGATATTTTTTTTCAGAGAGGTGTTCCCAGCGGGCCTGCCGCTAAATTTCAATATCATCGGCACATTTAATGCCCGTGGCTACCGTCGACCCTGGAGTTTGGTCAAAGCCAAGTCTAAAAGACTACTGTTTTCATTGAGTTTGTTACCAGTCACTAAGAAAATTGCTGTCTTCTATAGAGGAGCTAGAGTGCTGTTTAGCAGTTTAGAGGTAAAAAAGTAAAAAAAAATATAGTTAAGGATCTCCTTAGTTGTCTAATTTGGATCTAATTTTAATCGTTATATGGTCGGTAAAGGGGCTACAATTATCTCTGGATTCTTTTTTGGGTGTTAGGTGCTCGATATCACAGACCGATGTCTGTAAAGAGCCCTACGTCACAGAGGCGGTGGTATTCATTGATCTGGGGTTCTCTATATATATTGTATTTATTTGCAACAAAATGTATTTACTAACTTTTAAACTTTCGCGTTCCATGATATAATTTTGTATTTACGGGAATTAACGCGATCACGAAAAGGTATTACATACCTCTGAATTACCTTACTTTTCGACCAGGTTGCACTGGCCGTGGTCACAGGCTGACTGGCTCAGCGGTGCACGCTCTCCGTCGTCGACATCGTGAGGTAGAAGGTTCTTCATCCACCTCCACTTTTTCGATATTTTTAATATTTTCGTTTCGCCCTGTACCGTCACATACTATAATAACATTGTCCCTATTCTGGTATTTACCCCACTGCGCATAAAAGTATGTATGTAATGCCTTTCGTGATCGTGCTAATTCCTGTAAATACATAATTATAAAATACGTTTAAGTATGTTGAAAATTCACAACAATTAAAAACATCATGATGTGCGTTTACGGTACAAAATTATGACTGCTGTTGCCCGCGATTTCGTTCGCGTGGAAATTTTGGTGAAATCTATCCCACCGTACCGAACCGTACATTTTTAAGGGCTAAAAACTATTCAAGACTCAGGACTACAATCTATCCCTGTACCTGATTTCATCCATTAAGCCGTTTTTGCGTGATAGAGTAACATCTATCCATCCATCTTCATAAACTTTCGCCTTATAATATTAGTAATAAAATAATAAAGCAGTCAGCCTTCGTCGTAATCATCGACGATTGATAGAAAAACACCACTTATACCACGCTTTACACTCAAGTAAAACACGTATTCTACAAGTTCTTTATACTTCTTTCGTTTACGTGCTACTTAAACAAGTTGTGCGACACTACTTGACAACAAAATTAATAAAACACTTGTTAATATAATTATAGTTTAGTAAAACTAAAAAAAACACCGTTTAATAACGAATGATTTAAAAGTAAAGATCCATTGTCAACTTCTTGGCTTGGCATCAAAACGAATCATAATATGAGCGCAAACTCGAGGGGTTTACTGGTATAATTAGATTCAAAGATGCCAAATTACAGTAGGATCCGAACTACATATCCATACAAAGTTTGATTTGGGTACAACAATAGAATTAGCTTAAAATCTTAGATTTATTTACATTGGTAGTTAGTTACAATTGAAACTAATAAATTGTGTTAAAAGAAGTATAGAATATAGATGTGTAAATTGGGCCTTAACCCTAAACTTAACCATACAAATTTAAACTTTTCCAAAAAAGCTTTTAGTTCACCCGACCGACCGAATGGCACCGATCGTGATCTCGGGTACCAACGCCGTTCACCCGTGACCGCGATCGGTCAACCACAGATTGTCTTGTTCGGGAGAGTGAATGTATTTTTCGCCAGTATTATTTATCCCACTGTACATGCTTACCAATCTAAAACCTCGGTTAACAGTTAATCTCTTTTTTTAGATATTCACACCAGGTTGGCATAAGATTCACGCAGCGATTATAAATGATACGGTTCATATCGCTGTCGACTGTGTCGAGGTTAGTATTTATGTGTTCTATGTAAATAAAATTCAGTAAAATAATAATAACAATTACGTTTATTTATCAAACAGATTTTAGGAAAAGGAAATAAAATATAATATTTATTTATATTCACACAATCAAACCATTTATTTGAGTCAGACTAGTTTCTGATGAGAGATGCCAAACTAATGTACTGAGTCTAGAAAATGAGTCCTTGGACTTGGGTGGTCTATAAAAAAACAGTAAAAAAACGTGCAGAATTAAAAAAAAAGCCATTCCGGGTAAACGTCCTAATAGTCTTAAAATATTGTTTTGAGACTTTTTTTATTAGGAAAGAACTATTTCATTTCTATTTCTCACATTTACAAGTATTGAAAAATATTCTTTTTTCGTTTCATAGCTGAAGCCTGCAAAAATTGCTGTCCAAGATTTCATTAACGCTACATCTATCACTATAGTATCGAATGATGACGGCACCCCAGCACCGGTAAGTGGTTGAAAATATAAATAGCGACTTTAGAAAATACTTACTAAAGTACAAATTGACATGGCCAATAACAGTAAACAATCTCAAAAAAAACGAGTGCAATTTATAAATGGCATAAGTGATTATGAGTGAGATCTGTGCATGCGATTTTCTTCTCTTTTGGCCGTGACTTCTGATAAGAATAAAATAATTCCATTTGATGATTTGTCTAAGGTCTAATTGAACTGAGATTGATTGAATTATTAGAGTAGATTTACGTCATCGTGTGCGCTCCGTATGCTCACTTATTTTATTTTCATTATAAAAATAGGGGCCGTGTGAATTACCACACAAACTGCTGGCTGCTTTGTTGTTTTGGTCAATAGCTCCTTGGCAGATGGACAGTGAAAGAAAGATGTATTCGATGCAGTAGTTGTTCATTCATTAGGTCTTTTAGAATTGGAACAAGCAACTACGGATTAACAAGTTTGATTTTATTTCCAGATAGACCTTCAGTGGCTCTCTTTGAGCTGTAACAAATACAACCTGACTAAGCATAGCTGTGAAGAAATTGTAAGTAATTGTAAGAATTGTAACCACTAAGTAAGAAAGTAATGATGACATAACAAAAATTGAATCTGTAAAGATAGAATCATGATTTGAAAATAAAATCAAATAAGAAAGTAATTGGTACGGATTTTCAATTCTATCGTGACAAATCAAGTGACGACTTTTTGAACAAAGTTCCATATTGCACGTTACGAAAAAAGTGTTAGCGCAACGAAAAATACTGACCGCGAGTTGATTTTTTGACGCCATCTGTGGATTCAGTGCGATACAAATGTAATTGGATGTTGGTTGTATACCAATTATCCATACATTAGTTCTGGCAACTTTCATAGATGGTACAATTTTAATTTCGAGTTTATATAATATAGTGTAGTAGTAAAATATAGTAAATATTGTAAATTTACTATATTTTGATACAATTTATTCAATCCATTAAATATATTTATATATAGCGAAAGGAACTTCGTTCCAACCGGGGAACAGGTCACGTGTTTCTTTACACATAGTAAAAATTCACATAAATATATTATAATAAGTACTCGGGAATATTTTATTTACGAAAAAATAATGTTCTTTTTGACATATATTCGTTTGCACATTGCTAGAATGTTCCTAAATTGTTCTTGGCCAGAAAACACCCTCGAGGTGTACACTGGACAACAAAAGCGGGGACACTCCTTCTCCTATTAGAGAGAGAAGACAATCTTCAGGCTTATTTTTGTCGAAGTGGGAGTGGTCAACGCTTTGAGCCGTTATTTTCTTTGCCTTCTGATTAACAGAGGTTACATGGAAAGCCGCTGAATTTAACGCAAACTGCCTTATAATGATTTTTTTAATGCTATCTAAATACTATGTTTTAAGGACCCGCCTCCAGTATTGACTACCACAGAGACAATTACGGTAAGCTGTTTTATTGTACCTCTAATATTATCTTATTACTATACCCATAACTGTTCAAATAAGACAATTTATTATGAAAACTGTTGTAGGTTTCCACCTGAAAGGCGAATCGGTACCTTTATACCTGTATATAAACGTTTTCTTTTTTAAATGAATGATCAACACCTTCTTGGATCTAAATCAAGCAAGCTAATATGTGATAGCTATAAAAATACGACCGTTTATGGTGCATATTTTAACACTCGTAAGAAAATTAAAACTAAAGGACACTTCCTTTTTCCCAAGCTTACAAAACTTCGTGGAAAAAAGCAAGGTTTTACACCAACTTATAACAGAAAACAAGTCAAAAGTAGTAATTATCTGATACCATTTTTTGCGATCAATAACTTTGGTGTTGAAAAATTGACCGTAAGGGGAGTTGGCGTATGGGAAGACATTTTTCCTCTTTAAAGACAAGTTTTATTCCTGCATACTAATCAGTATGATAATGTGATATGTAATGCAGGATCAATAGTCGACGTGTAGTTTAGCATGTCTCAACTTGATAGTGCTAAACTTTTCTTGCTAGACTTTTCGTATTTTGTATATATAAAATTGAAGAAAAATCTCTTTGGTTGTGCTGGCTGGTTTTAATATTAATAAATATAGGACATTAAGAAAAAGAAAAATAAAAAGTAAAAACACTTTCCCGCCATTTTGCAACTGTTTTTCTTCTGTCCGCCAAACTGAGTCTAACGAAGAAATTCGATACATTCTGAAGTTTTATAAACAAAAGGGCTATAATGAGTTTTTACCGCAGGGCAAAACTATCGATTCGCGTCTCTACGGCAAAAAAACTAATGAGAAATTAAGAAAAAAACGGAATTAATCAACAGAAAAGGAGTGGTCTTTCATCATGATAACGCCAGACTACACACATCTTTGGCCACTCAGAAAAAATTGAGAGCGCTTGGTTAAGAAGTGTCAAAAAACCAATAAGTCCGGACCTTACACCTTCAGATTTTCACCTGTTTCGGTCTCTTCAGAATTCTTTGGGTAGTGTTAGGTTAACATCAAGAAGTTTTTTTAAACAAAAATCCCAAGATTTCTACAGCAACGGGATTATGTCAATATGTACAAGATATCGAACGAAATGGCACATATATGTTATAATTAAATTTAATTATACATTGAAAGAAAAATGTCTTGAATTTGTATTTAAATACGAAGAAACTTTTTCCCCGACTTTATTTGTAGAGTTGCCTATTAAAAATATTATTACCTATCAACAATAACAGTTTAATAGACATTACTTCTGCTGAAACAAATGTGAGACAAAAAATCTAGAAATTATCAAATATAGATTAGAGGGCTCGGACTTCCTAGCCCATGTTTGTGCTATTTCTTACACTCCCCAATTCATCTGTAAAAGCAATATCCCTCTCTTCCCATTACCTTCCCTACCTTTCCTTTTCAATATAATATATTTCGAATTTTCCCTTCTTTGATTCCCAAAGTATTTGGTTGACGGCAAGAGGCTTGCACCCTCCTAACAAATTATAGTTGCCAAAATGTGATTGCCTAATACTTCTCTGTCTACCTCCTCGGGGTTACAGGCGTGAATGTATGTATGTATAAGTTGTATTGTGTTGCTTGTTTTAAGGTCTTCTCGTTACTAATAGGCCCCATTCTTATCTCTTGCCTTGATTTTTTTATTCAGGATCCGCCTCAATTGCTGATAGCAACGGATTCGCCAAAGGTGTGTATGTGAACGATCGTTCATATTTTTCTGCTTTCATTACATTAAAAACTTATCTTGTTAGGTATGTGTACCTATATGTTAGATTAGGTATGTGTATCATCGTGTACTTATGTCGCATGAAGATGTTAAATAATACACTGGTGTCAAAGATTTTCTTAGACAAGATTCTCAAACATAAACTTCCCAACGTGAGTTTCATACTTATCAAAAACAGTTAGAATTTTGTGTATATACGAGATTTTTTTGATGATATGTGCCAATAAAAAAAACAGATAATTGCATGATACATTTGACTGTTTAATGCATTCATGTGATGTTGCCTTGATACCAATGTGCGTGCGTGAAAATAAGCGGCGGTAGCGTAATGGCTAAGGCGTCGGACTTGCGATCAAATGGTTGCGGGTTCGAACCCCACCCAGTGCACTACCGACGTGAACCCACTCCTAACACAAGCGTTTAGCTTAGCTGGAGGGGTTAAAGAGAATACTAGTAATGTGTGACCCACGTTGCTAGTATTCTTTAAAAAAAAAAAACATAAAAAAAAATGTGTAACAGCGTTTAATATCATTATATTATTTCAGGTATGAGACGTAGGTACAAAACAAAAATTAGTTTTCATAGTTAGCCCTTTTATTGCAGCGTTATTTAGGTATGTTTGAAATTTATACTTAACTACAAATAAGGAGTAGGTACATACTTACATATTACATTTTTCAAGTTTGAGTTGTGTTTATATAGACCACAAATGTCATTTTTTGTGCTTTTCAATTGCAATATTACTGTGAATATTTGCTTGTCGTATTATGTCTGACGTCTGTAATTTTAAAAATCTACATTATTTATCTTTTCAGATCGAAAACTCAACACAAGTCCTTGTGCCGGTAGTGGTAAGTGACGAATCTTTCTTAAATTATAAGTTAATTTATATTCGAAGTATATATTATTAATTGTGGACACTTGACCTCTTGAAACTTTGGATGAAATCAAATATTACTTAGGTTAAGGTACCAGATGCGGTTATTTTTAAATTTTCTATCGATGATCGCGATATCTGTACATGATTTCAGGGTCCCCAAGGACCTCCAGGACCAAAAGGAGAGCAAGGTTTTAGAGGATTACCGGTAAGTAGAACTATCAATCTTGTTCTAATTCACCACAAAAACGTTGCCATATTTTTCAAAAGACTTAAAAGTGTTTGGACGACAATGTAAACAGTTTATACTAAATATAGTTGAGGAGTATTGTATGGCCTGTGCCTATAGGATATCAGCGGGCTTACTTCGAGTCAGGTTTAAATTGGAAATGACTTCTTCAATATAAATACTTACGATTCTAAAAATTGAGGTTAGTAGTTTTTTGTCCATATAAAAGGTTTCATTTTGAAAATTGTTGCACAATGGCTGGAGTAGTAATGAAAATAATATAAAATTACTATGATTTTTCTAGTTCGTTTATTTATTTTTTATTATTGTCATAGGGAATACGTGGTACGAAGGGTGATCTTGGAGAGAAAGGCGACAAGGGAGAGCAAGGACCTCCAGGTGCAGTTGTCAATGTAAGTTACTAAATATATACATATGAAGACTACAGTCAGTCCAATTAGCGAGGGAGGTTAAGCAGCAATAATCGAGGTAGGACACAGCAGATTTCTAATGAAATGCTTTTAGAGCTGCCCTATGTTGTCGCCACATCAAAAACTCTTATTTATTTTATTAAAAATAGAGACAAACTATAATAGATGATAAAACAGTTTATTATTTAATAAACACTAGAGATCGCGTGGTGGTCGAATTTCGACCATGGTTTATTTCATTGGCCAATATTACTTGACCTGTCATTGTATAGACTTTTGTACCATGACAGGTCAAAATAAGTATATACTGGACAGTCATAGCTGTATGTACCCGTTTTTGCATTTTTTTTAACTTTGTAGCAAATATTGTTCAATAATTTTAGCATTCGTCACTTCTTCTCTGTATAAACTATAAGTGTGCGAAATTTTATACTCCTCCGTCCGCCCAATTTTCGTAAAAAGGGATCCAAAGTTTTCGCTTCACGTATTAATATATAGATTACTTAATAGACATTATTGTAACTAGTTATACCGATAAAGCAATGCTATTGGTCGGTTGATAAATATTGATGAATAGTGGGGTTGTAAAAGGCTAGGAATGTATTATAAGTTGTTAACAATCACTTGAGTGCTGATTGAGGTACTAACAATATGGCAGATACTGTTAGTGATTTTCATATGTTATAGCAGTGGTGGTGTGACTGTTTTTAACACCTACTAGGGAAGAACTTTCACACAACGGAAGACTGTGGTATAACTGAGTACATAAGTGACGTCATTGGTGTTGCTATAGTTTGGGCATCTATCAGCTGTGTTGGTTGCCAATTACCGACTCATGGATTTATGAGATACGATGATTACGAGATATGTTTTCTCCTAGATTATGGTAATCGAATATATATTTAAATTGTAAATTTTGAATATTTTTTGTTCAAGGATACTAGAATCAGTTTACCGGGGAAACAAGGAGAGCGTGGACCGAAAGGAGATAGAGGAGATACTGGACCAGAAGGTAAATATAACTTTTTAAACCAGTATATGTTAAGTTAAAAGTTTAACGTACTAAGCGCCACTTAACTTTCAATAGAACAGAAGCTTCTACTCGTAAGAGCTAAGACATGGGGAACGGAAAAGATGAAAGAGTACTAAAACTTTAAATAGTTAACAGACAACAATTAAAGCCTTCTAAGTCATACCTGTAAACTTTACTTGTTACTGCAATATCATCTCAATTTTAAACATAGTTTGAAATTGTGTTTGCTCGATGTAAAAGTGGCGCTTAGTACGTTAAACTTTTAATATAACATAATATAACACTGGTTTAAAAAATCGACCCACCTGCTTATTTTCGAAAAGTTCATTTATTCTTTCTTGTGGCATCCTTTCCTATTCTTCTTTGATGTCAACTTCCAACTCTCCAAGAGTTGTGGGTACTGGATTTCGAGCTCTGACGTTTTCTTAGCTCGTCCCACAAGTGTTCTATCGGGTTCAAGTCCGGACTTTGAGCCGGCCAGTGCATTACAGGAATTCCGGCCTATTCCAAATACTGCGTGACTATACCAGTTTTCCACCATTACCCAGCATAAGCATCACATGTTCTTCCACTATTTCTAAATGATGAGCAGTTAAAACCCGCCTCCGTAGGAAGACCAGCTCCGTGCCTCCAGTCAAAGATATTACAGCCCAGAACATTACAGAGCCTCTCTCGAACGTTACAGTTTCCTGTATAACACTGAGGAAAATGTTTACCTGGTCGTCGCATAACATGACGTCGTCCATCAGAGCCAGAATGGAGAGTCTATTTTAATATTCACTGTGACAAAGTCCAGTTGACATAAAAAATGGGGTGGGTTGTTTTTTTATGACTACTTTGTAGTTCGTTAATTGAATCAATCGTTAATGAGGCGAAATAGATGGCGCTGTGCAAATGTAGCCACTTTTTAGATCGGATTAAGGATTTTCAGCTACCATTTATGAGCTACGAACAAATTTTTTATAGATTATAATTTTAGCTAAAAAATTTTTGTATTACGTCATGTCAGATTTTAAAAAGTCGATGTGTAATATACCACAAGTACTCGGAACTGTATTTTATTGAATCAAATTCGGTTGACAGATTCCCGCAGAAACAGAAAAATTCTGTATTTTTCTACGTTAACAACAATTCCAAATTTTTTTTAATGTACCTGCAAATTATACTACTACATATTTTCAACATTTTCGTCCTCTATACTTCAGGTAGTCCTGGCCTGCCAGGCATAGTAGGGCTGTCTGGAACTCCAGGTTTTGATGGCAAAGATGTAAGTAGAAAATACTTTTGTAATTACTCGGTACTAGGTTTATTTAAAAAAAAATAGAAAAACATTATAGGAGAGCAGCAGAGTCCTGTAGTTTCTTCGCTTTTTCTTTTTTTCTTTTTCATGAGCCTCATATAATTTTGATCTTCTGTTTAACGTTTTTCTAAGGAATATGATATTGCTAATATCTCCAATATGCTTCTGATTAAATTAGTTTCGGGGTTTTAAGACAGTTTTATTTTCTCTGGGGCTCGCGTAATGTCATGCTTCGTGTTTTGTGGTAGATCCTGATGTACACAGGAGTCACATCAATTTTTATACGTAGATTCTTAAATGAAAAATAAAAATATAAAATTAGGTTAGAGAAGCTTTTTATATCTCCCGTATAACATTTTTAATTTATTGGGTAAATGATTAATATAATAATACAGGGTGAGCCGGGCCCACCAGGACCTATGGGGCCTCCTGGTGACATCGGACTCCCCGGTCGTCCTGGACTACCAGGTTCTCCGGCGAATATTAACGCGTCCCTGGTTCAAGGTAAGTAAACGATTTTACTGACTTGGTGGTAGACCTCCATAGCAATAAGCGACGGTAAATCAAGTCAGTACTTTCTTCTCACGTTTGAATTTCGACCTGTTGGGGTCACTATCACTGGTGTATATAATCGAGCCATGGAAATGACGCGTGATGCAATGTGCAAATATGATGGACGTAAGTGTTGACGTTACCACTGTTACTTAAATAATTTTTTATGTTTTCGAGATAATGCATTACATGGGTTATAGTTATATAATAATTGCATATTATACGTTTTGTTATATTACGGCTGACTGAATGACAAAACAAGTATATAAGGTGAACTTTAGTGCCTACCCCGAAGGGAGAAAGACATATGTGTGTGTTATATTACGGCTATATTTATAATAAAAGAAATTCCATGAATGATATACATACCTACCTACATACTTATTAAAAATATACTCGAGAGCAAAGAATCCGGGTCGCATAAAGAAACGAATCCGGGTCACATAAAAATACCTGAAAATCTCAGAAGCTAAGATAGAAATAATAGTATATAGATAGATGTTAGCTTAGTGAAATAAATTGTTTAATAGACAATTAATTACTCCTTTTTTAATGAAATTAATAACACTTGTGGCACTTTTTATTATATTCATAACATTAACTTAAAGAATAATATAACCAATCTCATCTTAAAACAAAAAAGAAATACACATGATATTTTACAACTACAATTTTCTCATATTATAATGTTTATAATAATGTTTATATTTGTCTCCAAGGTTTTTGACAAAAAATTTTTACAAACCTCTCATACAATTTTCTTATATTTTAGTACTATGTGTTACCTCCGTGCTACCATTACTGCGGTTATGCAATTTGAATGCTGTTCACCTAGTTTCTAAAAGGATGTTTAGTTCCTTTTTTATTTTGACATTTCTGATGGCATAACTTTGCAATAAACAAGAAGCTTTATTATTTATTTGTTATTAATTGTATTTCATCAATTTTAGTAATTGTCTATTAAACACAATTTATTTTGCTAAGCTATCGTGATTAGCTTCCGAAATTTTCAGGTATCCATGTGACCCGGATTCGTTGCTCTCGAGTATACACTAGAGAGATATAAATGTTTTAAGTATGTGTATATTATATAAATAGTAATAAGACCCACTATACGCTACACAAACCCACTGCGGTACGGCGTCTGACACCGAAGCCACAGGTCGCTACACCCCTTGATAAAGTGCCTCTCTCAGGCTGGTCGGGTTGCCCCGAAAAAGACACGCGATCACAACTGTCTAACTATAATAATATTACTACTTCTTAACTACGTTCGTCTATGGGTTATTCACTAATTGTAGTAAATGTTATCGAATGCTTTCAAGGTTATTGCGTTATGAGATGCAGGAAAGAAAGAGATAAATAATAAATATTTATGTCCCCAGGTGCGAAAGGCGAAAAAGGTGCTCCGGGTCGTCCGGGCAGGGATGGCCAAGCTGGTCCTCGGGGAACTGACGGACTTAATGGAGCTATGGTAATATTTTACATTTAGTTTTCATACAAAACCAGCTAAACTCAGATACACTTCGCTCTGCCTGTATTTTTTTATGTATTCTTTTTACGGTTCCGTATCCAAAAGGAGCCAAGACATTTTTTATTAGGTCCATAAAATGTTTATATTCAGGGAGTCTGAGGTTCTTATTCGAGTCTTGTATATCTTTCAGCTACACTTAAGATCATATATGATGATGTTTTTGCTCATATATCATGAATTTATGTATGTTATGGAAGCTGAAAATATATCACTTAACACATTTTAGATGTTGTTGATTTCAGGGCACACCTGGCTCCCCAGGGTCAATAGGAGCACCAGGGTTACCAGGAGACAGAGGATTACCTGGTTCTCCTGGACCTGCAGGGGAGCGTGGATTTGAAGGTCCACAGGTAGGTAATTTTTGTTTGTTTCTCTCTTATTCTGCTTGTCGTGGAAGACGTGTTAGTGGTAATGACGGTACAGGAGTACAGACTTGATCAGGTATCTACTTGTGTGCTTATGTAATAATGATATTTTTTGCGTAATTTAAGTTGTGAGAATTTTATAGAGAAGGCACCCTGTTTAAGCTTTACTAGTCTTCACTATTTTAAAGAAGCATAAAATTTAAAAGGAATTTATACAGAGTAAATTCTGCAACTAAAATTTTATTTTCATCATCGATTATTTTTATAATCAGAGATTTATATTTATTAAGAACCCATGAGACCGACGTGGAAGGTCACTTTAGTATTTCACTCTTTGATTCCCTAATCCACACGTGAATAAAACACCATGTACTTAATAAATATGATTCATGCCACTCACGAAAGTTTTTATACAAAGATTTTTTTTAAAACGCTTTGAGACTTATAATTTTTGTCTTTCGTTATATTACAATAATGACATAAAAATATAAGGATGTGGCGAATTCCATATACAGGACAATACATACCTCAACATCATCTAAGACGAGCTGAACTACGAAGTAACTACTAATTCTACTATCTACTAATATTCAACTTCTCAACATCAAGTGACGGGCCACAGTCCGCCAGGTGTGACCACCAGGTGTGAGCCTGATCGGAGAATCCTCCCTTTGTGTTGGAGGGACTTAACACCCGTTTCTCCGCAGGTGTATAAATAAATATCATTCTCTTACCACAAATGTTAATGGAGCTTAGATTGCATATATAGTATCCCCTCCTAATAATAAGTGAGCCTCGTAAATAGCGCAACCTGCGTACATAGGTATGTTGCTACATTAGCATTTTACGTTTCAGAAGACACGGCAATGATTTATGAATGTTTAGCTCTTGTATATAACCCTTCGTATATTTCTAGGGTCCAGAAGGTCCATCTGGACAGCCAGGACCACCTGGCCCTCCAGGAACTTCCACTGGCAATGTTCCGTATAGATCAGACCCACAGCCGGGACCACCAGGACCTATGGGACCAGTGGGGCAGGTAATAGGAGAAACTTAATTTGATAAATAACTAGTTCTAAAAGTTATTTTTTATATCCCCCAGGAACAGTACTTTTTTCTAGCAAAAAGGTATGTCCCTATATGTACCCGACGGCAACATGTATGCGAAATTTCATGATAAGGATAAGACTCATATCATCTTGATACTATTCTAAGTGACAGTAGTGTAATAGCGCGTTGGAATTTTGCTGCGGTGGTTACAGGATCGAGCCCTGCTAGTACACCGCTGAGGTGAACCCAGTCCTAACAGCATCATCCTTTGGCTTTTTTGGTTGGATTGGCAAGAATACCACTGTTGTTGTCATGTTATTAGTACTCTTTATATTAAAAAAAACCTATGGAATAGGTGCACGACATTATGGTATAATACACCTCACTTAATAGTTGTGTTCAGTACAAAAAAGGTCTATAGAATAGTTTGAATTCACATTTTATACAATAAAATACCAGCACAGTGTAGCATAATCTAAGCATAATAGCGTAAAATACTGCAAGTTTAAACCTCACCAATACACTACCGAAGGTACTTCTATCATTAGCATTAGCTTCATAAGAAAAAAAAACATAATAGGAAGTAGTATATTTAATTTATTTACAGAAAGGTGAGCCTGGTCTTCCGGGGTATCCAGGCAAGGATGGACTGAACGGTATTCCAGGAGCCCCAGGAACACAAGGGCCTCCTGGTCTGCCTGCACCACATCCTAGTGTCTTACAGGTACATAAATAACAGTATTTACTCAACTTGCTCAACTTGCCACTTGTAAAATTTCCTTATGGACGAGATATAAAAACTCGTGGGAAATAAAAAAGTTTTTTTAGCTTCAATGAAAATCAAAACACTTGAAAAAGAAAAATCTCAAAAACTTTGAAAACATTTTTTATTTTAAACTTTTTTTGTTGATTTTGTTGTTCATTTTTGAACTGTCATTGAGGACTAAATACCGGATTTGTTCTTTATATTAAATGTATAAATCGGGACTAATATTATAATAATATTTTCAAGGTACCTTTTTTGGTAACCCAATGTTTCAACCAAAAAGTTCAGGCTATAGAACACCTGAGAAGGAGCCGAGCAGTAATGATAGAAAATTTAATGATGACTATTTATAATTATTTCAGGTTCCAACGATGTCTGAGAACGAAGTAAGAAATATATGTGAAGATATTATTAAAGGTACATTGTTTATCTATATATATATAGATGAATCGCTATTTCCTTTGGCCACGCCATAACTTGAGAACGACTTAAACGATTTCATTCATATTTTTATTTTGTTTTCTAATACTTTGTAGAAGGTTCTTAAGGAAAGAAAAATTAAGAAAATTGAGCAGAAAATCGGTTCCCGTAAGATAAATTTGAATTTCTATGCGAACGAGGTCACGGGCAATAGCTAGTAATTATATAAAAGCCGCATTAATGCAAGACTCAAAGTATGGCGACCAGGAAAAACAATACATTTTTTTTTTATCTTTAGCTTTTTTATCTATTTGATAATGCATAGTTATTTTGATGAACAGATCGACTGCATACGCTAGTTGCAAATCTCGTTTTGCCAACGCAGAATCCTGTTGGAAAACGTGGTCATCCAGGTCGACCAGGGCCTCCAGGACCACCAGGTAAAGTTGAGGCTGATTATTACTTCTCACTGCTTTTATTTTCTGGTCTTGTGACCGTAAACTAAAAGCGGGCTTGTACCCACTTCACTTCAATGGCGGTGCCATTGGAACCACCCTAAACGCAAGCATAAGTATTACACAACAGAGTACTGATTTGCTGTGGTTTTCTTCAAAAAGTAATAATACACCTGGTGTGGGCTCAATTCGACGAGAAAACTGTTGTGCCTTACCCTCGCCTAAAATACTAAATAATTTAGTGTGACTAAATACATATACCCAGATTTTTTTAGGTTAAAAAGAAGTTTTTTTCTCGCAATTTTACCAGGTATTCAAGGCGATCCAGGAGAACTAGGTCCAAGAGGCTATCCAGGTGAGCCCGGACAGCCAGGGAAGACCGGCAGTCAAGGCATTGCTGGCCCGAAAGGTGACAAGGGTGACAGAGGGCTTGAAGGCATCGGTGTGCAAGGACCAGAAGGGCCTAGAGGAACTATAGGTAAATAATGAAATCTATAAAATGAAACTGAAATGCTGTTCATTGGTAAGCGCACCACTTGGGAAAAGCTGGACCGTTTTTCATAAATTTGAAATAACCGTAATAGTACGAACTAAGTTTTTTGACATAAAACACATGAAATATTTCCAAAAAATTAAAAAGTTTAGGAGAGATTGAAAGTGCTTTTTTTGTTTAGAATGATAAATTCATTGAAAATCGACAGGAAAACGTGTTTCGGGTCAGCTAGTATTCCACAATATAATATTCTGGGGCATAATAATACACATCGTTATCTGGCCAAAACTAAGCTTGCATTTAAATATTTACACTGAGCAGGCATCAAACCCGCGCCCTCAGACAGAGTTGCAGATAATAATTGGCTTAAGTAGTAACTCCGCAACTACCACTAGTTCCGAGTGTTGTGTTTTGATCCCTACATCTAGAATAATTTTATTGTATCTTTGATTAACTCGGAAACTTCATTTTTGAGCCTATACCTTTGTAGTTTGAGTCTATAGTCCTTCGAACACGGATAATTACCAATCTTGGGAGTGGTCTATTAATTCGTTAGCCGAATTCAGTCAGA
This sequence comes from Euplagia quadripunctaria, assembly GCA_963859945.1. Classification (NCBI taxonomy): domain Eukaryota; kingdom Metazoa; phylum Arthropoda; class Insecta; order Lepidoptera; family Erebidae; genus Euplagia; species Euplagia quadripunctaria. Next base: position 7,973,662 of record OY982581.1, on the reverse strand, counting down.
ATCTCTTTGACGTCGACTGAGAAGCTTTTAACATCTTGAATTTGCATTTGTAAAGTATCTTTAATCCTCAAGACAAGTTGCTAATTTGGAAAGGCCCGATATTCTGTGGATTGGGTTTTTATTTTCCTTAAATATTTTTCAAATGTTTGTGGCCCCTGAGACTCGAGTTATTAATACCTTACTTCAGATTTATCTTTTAGTAGAGGGTGTTAATTTTTAGTAGAGTAATTTTAAGTTCCTAATATGTGATATTGTCGAAAGTTTACGCGAATGTTACACATTGAAATAAAACTATTTTTAACGGATTCTATAGCGATTTATTTGGTGTTATTTTATTATTTACACAAATTCCGACGTTTCAGTTGCTTTTCAGCAGCCATGGTCACGGGTAGACTAAGATGGTGGTCATCTCATGTATCGAAGTGCAAAGTTATCTCAAAGTACCCGAAGTTTGTTGATTGTTGGTGTTACTATTTACGCAGAATGAGCTCAAAGTGTCTTGAGGTCTTGCTGTGTTTTGTTGTTTCCTAATATGTATCATGTACCTTATGAAAAATAACAAAATAAAAATATACAAGCCTGAAGAAAAATAACCCAAACATATTATTTTCATTAAAAGTCAACCGTTCTGATATCAGGATTCACATAATTTCTATAACTTACCTTTTTTTACAGGTCCCATCGGACCTGCTGGACACCCAGGTAGAATAGGAGACAGAGGAGATCCAGGTAGAGAAGGTAAGCTTTTTGTTAATATGCACGTATTATGTTGAGAAGTAGCTATAGGCGTGTTCAGGTGCCAGGTTATTTTTTTTTGCCCCAATTTAATTTTTCTTCGGTTAACGAAGTACTAACAGACAGTGACATTGATATCCTAACTTCCTAACTAATATTATAAATGCGAAAGTGAGTTTGTTTGTTACGTTTCACGCCCTAACCGCTCACCCGATTATCATGAAATTTTGTAAACACATTGTCTACGTACAGAAAAGAACTTGGAGTACTTTCATCCCAAAAAAATCCTTCCTTCTCTTGCGTTAAAGTTAGTTCGTTCCCGTGCCATAGGACTAACTGTAACGCAAGCAAAGCCATGGGAAAAAGCTAGTTTGTAATGTAACAAATACTCGGCGTTGTCTGCGTGGGATTCAGTTTTTGGTATGCTTACGTCAATACGGATAGTCTCTAGGTCTGCCAAATTGCAAACTTAATCCAATGTTTCAGCTTGAAGACCTAACGAATGTAATACATCACACACAAACTGTCGCATTTATAATATTGAAACAAATACAATATTCGGTCAAATAATATTTTGAACTGCTCTGATGGTAAACAATTTTATTTGTTGAAGTTTGTGATTATCCCGTTTACAGAAACTTTATTTTTTTGTTGATTTTCTATGTGTGCTTAAGTAGTTGGCAGTATAATACTACTGGACAACTGTTTATTTTCAGGACCAATAGGCCCCCGCGGCTTCCCTGGACCTCGAGGCACTTGTGATTGCCCCGTTGCCTCATACTACGCATACACGCCGCAAGGACTCAACAAGGGACCCTGAACAGAATCAAAGTTTGTACTTAATAAAAAATGAAGTAACAGAGATTGTTTTTTAATTTATTGTAAAACTATTAATCAAATATGTTATTCGCCCAGGCTCTGTTCCTATAGTCACGCGTTTGTCAACGCTTTAAAACGGTTATTATTACGTGTTCGCTTTCGTTACATACCGATAAGTAAAATTCAATGGAGTTAAGATCACCATCTAGTGTACCTAATAAATCCTATAAATAACATCCTTTAATAATAATAATTTGGCACATGTCACACACAGCCGTCTGATCCCAAATTAAGCAGAGCCTGTGCTATGGAAACCAGACTGCTGATAACTATATTTATATATTTGTAAATCCCACTATCATATTATAAATGTGAGTTTGGATGGATGGATGGATGGATGGGTGTGTGGATGTTTGTTACTCTTTCACGTCAAAACTACTAAACCGATTGCGATGAATCTTGTTATGTAGATAGCTGGAGACTTGGATTAACATATAGGCTACTTTTTATCCCGCAGGGCGCTGCTAGTACATTATATTATAGATAAGTTACACCCAAACACAAGAAAATGATCACGCTCATCACACAATTATTTGTCATGGGTTTGAATGGCCCCCACGACCTCTAGCTCAAAAGTCAGGATCACTAACCATTAGACCAACAGGCCAGTCAGATAATTTGGAATACGTTATAAATCCCACTAATATTATAAACGTGAAAGTTTGAATGGATGGATGGATGGATGGATGGATGTTTGTTACTCTTTCACGACAAAACTACCAAACCGATTGCGATGAAACTGGTACGTACATAGCTGGAGACCTGGATCAAAATATAGGCTAATTTTTATCCCGATATTCCCACGGGATCGGGACTTACGTGGGTGAAACCGCGCGCTGCTAGTAAATAATAAATTTGATATTAGTATTTATGAATTTTAAAAACTTCCAGTACCTACTTGATATTATTAAAATTTAACAATGTCATCAAATAATCATAACTATGTCAGTCATCAATTTAATATTTTTTATTTAGCAGCGCCATATCAATCTCATTTGATTCCTTTGACACCATAATATAAGACTATATCCCAAAGAAAAAAATTATCCTCGTATCGTAATAAATAAAATATAATTTATTAAAATATACCGAATTATTAACGATAGTAAGTACTAAAATGATCATCATACATTATTTGATAAAAAAGATATAATGATGGATAAGACATCCATTGATTTAAAAACATGTACCATCGAAGACAACTTTCAATATGGCGTTAATTGTTGGCGGGTTCTATTTCTCGTACAGAATCGATTTCCGCTTTGCAGAAGAAACATTGCTTACTATTTAGTAAATGTTGCATTATACAAGCTCTGAAATAAAAAAGAAAAACATTTTTTATAACTTTCGAGCTTAAAATTAGTTAAAACACAGTAGTTTTTACATTGCAGGGATTGCAGTTATATCATCCTCCGAGCCTTTTCCCAACTAAGCTGGGGTCGGCTTTCAGTCTAACTACGATACGGCCGAACTTTGATATTTTACGCGAAGACCTCCACAACCCAAGTACTAGGTGATATCGATGTTCTGTAGTTAGTCCAGGTTGTCGGACTTTTCAGGGCTCCAACTACCCTTAACCAATGCCATAGATGTTCGTATGGCACCCGGGACCGACGGCGGTGGTTTAACGTGCTCTCCGAGGCAAGGATTGCAGTTATATGTTAGAAATAATACATGTTATTTTGTCCTGACATTTAATATTCACTGATAAGCAATGTAACCGGAAAATTGAAAAAAGAAACACGTTCAAAAATAGGATCCTTGGAGTTTGTTGGCTGTACTTTGTATAGAATCTATGTATTGGAACGGGAAACTTGAAGACCGACTAATTCTGACTGAATGAATCCTACTCCTGACAATTAAAACATACCTATAATAGGGTAGATTACTGTTAAGTCTGTTATTATTTAAATGTCATAATGGTAGATTATACTGTAAGAAATACTAAGACATGACGTCACGCCCTACTCTTGTTAAAACATTAACTTTAAATAAAATAAATAAAAACAACTTTAAAACACTTTTCACAGTATTTTAACTTATTTTATTGCCAATTGGTAAAACTATATTTCGATTATTCAACTCAGAAAGTAAATGTACGAGGTAAACTTGACACATTACCTGCAAGAATGATGTCCACAAGGTATAAAAGCTGTGTCAGCAGGTCTAGCATAGCATATGGTACACAACAGGTCAGACTGAGTCCCACTGGATCCAGGAGACTTCGACTTTACTAAAGCATCGCGGGCCATCTGCAACCTGTCAGCCACCACTTCCAAGGCCTTTAATTCTTCTGTTGTTACGTCTTCAGGATCTAGAAATACAAGACCAGGGATATTAGCGTTACTGTTAGCTAATTGTTGAGTAGTAATTGGGTTGCTCATAGCTGTCCGAACCATCCCATTGATAACTGGTGTAGAGACACAGACCAAAATATAATATGATATTCCCTTTTTCTAGCAGCGAGAAATAGCATCGCGGATATTTGAGACTTCCTTTAAAAATAATTAGGAATATTTGGTTACTTTTCGTTACAAAATTCCTCTTCATGATAAAGACTACAAAACTATAATAACATAAAAAGGAATATTAATAAATGAAGGAAAAGCAAAGCTAAAACTTTAAACATAACTAACATTTATAAAATGAGAAATTGCTTCTATCTTTTGTCTTGCCCAACATCATGTCGAGCCCATCCATTTTGAACAAAGGTTCAGTCACCAGCGCTTTGGTTACTTTATCCAAATGCTGAAATTAAATAACGTACATGGATAAATAATCAATCACACTAACTCAATATTGTTGGCAAGTATACCGTTCTTATGATGGTCATTCGTAGTCTATATTGCATTAAGGTGAGAGTTAGAATAATTTTCTTTACGATCTGAGGAATCTCTTACATAAATGAATTATTTAATAACTTGAGACACCTCACATACAGCCGTCTGATCCCAAACTAGGCAGAGCCTGTACTATGGTAACCAGACTGTTGATAAACATACATATTACTCGTATATTACTAAATACATACATATTATAGATAAATTACACCCAGACACAGAACAAATGATCATGCTTATCAAACAATTATTTGTCTCGCGTGGGAATCGAACCCATCTGGCTCAGCAGTCATGGCTCTCTAGCTCACTAGTCCTAGTTAAACATTAAGAAGAATCAAATATTCCGGAGTGCTACAGTACTTACATAGACCGGTTTACATTAATTTGTTCTAAAATCTTGATAATCAAAAAATTATATTCAAGCTATTCCGGACTTCCTTCCCAATGCAACAAATTCAAGGTAAGTGAACTAAGCGTGCAAGTTCGGAACTTAAAATTAAGAAAGGGGGATGGACGGGATATCGGTAAACGCTTATTTTATGCGTATCTTAATCTTGTGTTCATCCATTCATTCATTTAGTCATACATTTTAGCAATCATTTAGTCATTCATTAATTAATTAAAACCTCGGTGTGATAACGAACATTTTCAAATGGAAAAAGCAGTTAAGTAGCAAGTTATACTTACGTCAGGTGGAAGCTTAGGATTTAACATCCTGATCATACACCCGGCTACCGGTGCCAGTGCTACGTAATAGTGAACTCGATCAGTATCTGGTAGACCTCGAGCAACAAGTCGAGAAAAGCTGGCACCGCCTCCACCGCGGATGCACACTCGTGATACTACGGCCATTAGGATCTATGGAATAATACAGAATCATGTAATTGTTAGTAAATATGATAAAACGCCATTTGTAAACATGTAATCATTATTGAGCCCCCCTCTTTTGGGACTAATTGCATACACATATAAGCGTTTTATTTATTACCATTACAGCTAATTATTGTACTCCGGTAAATACGATTTTGGAAATCTATGTGTTCAATTACTATTACTACTAGCGTGGTGCTGAATTTTTTTTTAGAGTATACATAGGCAATACTTTGTTTGAACAATTTCAAAAGATCAGATCAAATCTTTTTAAAATCAATAATACATTATGATTTTCTTGATGTTACGGTATTATTTGTCAAACACAAGGTCAAAATAAAAACAGTTCAAACCTGGCAAGTTCTTCCCAGTAGCAGTTCATTTTGATTATCACAAGCTTCTGGTTTTGTGAGCAACAAAGGTGCTAGATGTAGTGTCATCTCAAGAGCTCTAGACAGCCCATGATACAGGTCGAAGCAGGTAGCACATAACTTGATCTGACGAGGTTCCAAGTGGGAGTCTACGTTAACTCTGTCCATCTGGAGACATCAAGGAGACTCGTTACAAATTCTGCCTTCCTTTCTTCGTAAGAAGTTTTAAGTCTTTCGTAAGATGTAGAAAAGGCTCGGTACTCCACGACCATAGTCAAAATGCAAAGATGCAATAAACCATGACAGAGTTATAAATTTAAAAGGAAGAAGCGCTCTTTCCAAAGTTAGCATTAGGTAGCATACGAGGGGCGATCAAAAAGTAATGATAATGAGTATAATAAAACAACGATTCTAGTTTAAATTTAATTTATTTTTCTACATAGTCTCCTAACAAGTCGATACATTTAGTCCAACGTTTCTCTAAGCCTAAAATACCCTTTAAAAAAAAATCTTTATCTTGGCTCTCCCAAAATGCCTCTACAGCAGCCATAACCTCGCTATCATCCTCAAATTTCTTGCCCCTGAGGTGTTCCTTGAGCCGAGGAAACAAATAAAAGTCGCTGGGGGCTAAAACTGGAGAATAGGGTGGGTGTTCGACCAGTTCGAAGCCTGCTTCTCGAATGGCAGCCGTCGCAACTTCGGCTTTGTGTGCAGGTGCGTTGTCCTGATGAAACAGGACTTTCGCTCGGAGTTTGCCCCGTCTTTTTTCCTTTATGGCTTCTCGCAGTCGTCTTATTTGATCAGCGTAGTAGGAGCCCGTTATAGTAGCTCCCTTTTCCAGGTAATCAACCATTATGATTCCCTCAGCATCCCAAAAAACGGACGCCATAACCTTGCCCGCCGAGCTCGAGACTTTGAACTTCTTCGGCGTCGGTGAGGATGGCCTTTTCCAAGTCATCGATTGTTGTTTGGTCTCAGGATCAAAATGATGGATCCATGTTTCTTCCATGGTCACAAATCGAGACAAAAAATTTTCTTGGTCAGCCTGGAACTTTGCAAGATTGGCTCTTGAAATGTCAACTCGCTTTTTCTTTTGTTCGTCCGTTAACATTCTCGGTACCCAACGCGCGGAGACCTTCTTCATATTCATTTTGCCGGTCAAAATGCTTTGGATGCTGCCATATGAGATCCCTGTGACCTCAGCTAAATGTCTGATGGTTACTCTTCGGTCTGCTAATACGATATCTTCGACTTTTTTCACGATTTCCTCAGTGAGGGACGAGGTTGGGCGTCCCTCGCGATGTTCATCTTCTGTGGATGTTCTACCCAGCTTAAACTCTTTGCACCACCGTGCCACCGTAGAATATGGAGGAGCAGAGTCCCCCAGTGTCTCCACCAAATCAGCGTGTATCTCTTTGGTAGACATTTTTTTCAAACAGAGGTACTTGATGACGCATCTCACTTCGTGTTTCTCCATTTTCGTGTTGTCGCTCCGACTGCTGGTATTCAAATGAATGTAGCTCCTCCAAATGATGTCCTATTTATACAATTTTTTAGGTGGGAAGTAGTGAAGGACCGAAGAAGTGAAAACAATTTTTTTTGGATTTTTATCTTTATTAGAAATACCCGTTTATCATTACTTTTTGATCACCCCTCGTAGTGCATAACACGAACCTCTCCCGAGGGAGTATTCGTCATCGACGTTGGGCTTGTCAGGTGGACTGCTGAGTGTGCAGGTTCAAACTGCAAAAGTGACAAAGATAATATTGTTCTTGTCATGTATAAATTCTGTGTTACAGAACAAATAAAAATAAATACTCATAATCTATACTAAGATAATAAAGCTGACCAGTTTTTTTTTTGGTTGAACACACTAATCTCTGGAACTGTTTATCGGATTTCAAAAATTCTATTAGCATTTGATAGCCGTTTCTTGAGGAAGCTATTTAACAGCATGTTACTAATCTTAAGAGCCCAACAGCATCCATAAACGTAGGTGAAACTGCGAGGTCAGGCTTTAACATAATATAACTAAATGAATAATAATTAATTATGCGTTAATTAATACAGTTAGACGCTTAGTAGACGTCTGTTCTGTGGCAATCGTAGAAGAAGCATTTATCAGCCCTGTTTTGGTGTTTAACTTACGTGTAGTGTTACTACATTTATGTATGAGTACCTCTTGCATCATGGTGATAAATTCTGAAAAGGCCCAGTTCAGTTGACTGAGTAGCGAGTTGAGAAAGGCTGCCGCTTGTACGGGATGCGTTGCTAAGTAATCCCTTATTCGATTCTGGATTACTTCTGAGGGACATGGACCTACAAAATACGATCATTAGCATAATATGATAAATATGGCTTTCCAATAAACCGGCAAATATACCACCGGATCTGAGCACTGGGCCAAGTGACTTAGCAAATATTTTTTTAAACAGTTTTCTGGTTCCTTTTTTCATAGTTTAAATTTGAAGGAATTAAAAAACGCAACTGTATTGCCCTTAAAATATTAAATTGAAATTAACTTATTGTTTGCCGTCTGGGCTGCTTTGAGGCTATGACGGAACTCCTATCCAATCTCAATTTTGATTTTTCCATGGTCACATTAACAGCAACATCAAAGAAATCGTATAGCAAGAACAAAAATAAACAACTAATTTTTTTAAATACCTTAGTTATATTACAGTTCTAAGTAGAATGAAAGATATAGATCTTCACACTCGCCAAGATTTAATTATCGCCAAAAACTTTTGTAACTGGTAGCCGGATATATTAGTTAGACGAAGCAAGGGACAAGATCCTTCCAAAACAGCAACAGTTCAGGTTATGAATTATTATTAGTTACCTTATATTCCTATGTAAGTACAAAAAGAATGTGTACTTATGTACGCACGTAAGAAGTTATACTTCTTTGGCGTAACCAGATAAAAATCTTTCTAAAAATTTTATCCTTCGCGTTATCCGTACGTTTGTAGAAAAAACGACACTAATCATAGAAAAAAGGTATTTAATACATTGAAAGTTTTATTATAACGCATTATCTAGTCAAATAAAGTTTATTTAAATATCATAATAAATAATACATACCGTCAACTAATCTCAAATTCTACAAACGCACTCAAAGTAATATGTAAAAACCATTTTTATCACTTATAATCACAGTAAATCATCTTTAAATCAATAAATTGTTAACAAATATCAGTCACAACAAAATATTATTTGAAACAATATATATTTCTGTATATTTATATATATTTTATTAGGACTGATACAAAACACGTGTTGTAGGTTCAGAAACACTTGAAAAAATATAGTGAAGTTGGTAACTTTTTTGAAAAACTAAAATGTTGACTAGCTAACTTCAGGGTGTCGGTTTTTCGTGACGGTGGTAAAAATTTACTCTCATCATTTTCCTCTAACGCGTCAAAAGAAGTATAACTTAAAAAATTACCAAAACAATAGAAATGAATTCTTCAAATACTTTTAAATTCTTGTGTGCATAATATTCTCTCAGCACATAAATCAAATATTAATCAAAAATAGTGCTTACCAAAACACTGGCTCATCAGTCCGGCATCTACCTTGGCACCTAAGTTATTCACAGTGGGCTCTCTATCACCGTACCTGTGTAGAACACACGTCACGTAAAGTTCATGTCTATGTCACCCATCTAATTTAGTTAATAGACCGGCAAACGAGATGGGGGTAGATTGACATAAACTTTATCTATTAATATTTTGATAGAGTTTAGAATATTAAATTCTGAAATCGCAGTCTCAGAAATAAGTTCCGGACACCTGTCTTGGTAATTCATTTTCACAAATACAATTGGGTGTTGAGTAAGTAAGTAAGCACATGGTAGATTTTTTAAACTTTTAGAGGATAGAATTTATTTAAAATTTCTGAAAGAGATAGGACGCAGTAGATTTTTGTTGCCACCAATCCCTACCGGCTACCGACTGAAGACAGATAGATTAACAACTATATACATATATATATATATATATATATATATATATATATATATATATATATATATATATAGGTATACCTTTTTTACGTGACATATAAAACTGCGTCTTTTTTTCAAATAACTGGTTTTTAATATCTTAATAAATATATTAGATATTAAAAAGCGGATATTTGAAAAATTAAAAACAAAAGATATATAGTTTTATACGTCGCGTAAAAAAGGTATACCTCAAAATACCGTTATAAAATCTGTTAAAATCGATATTTCTTAAAAATTCCAACGGGCTCATAAACTTAAATGGTTTATTGAATTTTCTAAGCTGGTGCGATTAGTTTTAGTAATTTAAAATAAATTGCGCATTTTGCAATTGAGGCTAAAAATAAAAAAAAGATCGTTAATAATTTAAAAAGTTTAAAACCGATCTCTTACTTACTTACCGACCGAATTTAATGGGAAAACAAAAAGCTTTAGATACATATGACGAAAAATGTACTGGAAACGAGATAGCACACGAAATATAAAAAAAGGCTATGTTTTTTTGGTAAATTGTTAAAAAAAATGACGCCCCACTACGGTGACATCCAAAATTTTGGTATTTTAAGTTCCTTCACTGGGCTATAATGTTAAGTTATTACAGCGAATATACACATGTCTTTTAAAATGGCTGGTAATATTATATTCTCATAAATTTCATAAAAGTACACGTTGAGAAAACATTACTCGGTCGTTTTGAGGGATTTTTATCTTTATTTTTCTTAGTTCCAATATTGGTTAAACGGAATATATCCGTCAAATTGTCTCGGATCGGTGCTTCCATTTAGAAATTGGTGATAAATCTGGAAGACATAGAGGCTATATTTTCTAAGAGAATCTTTGACTTTTTACTGGACATTTTTATTTTTTCGTAAACACTGTTTCAACGGAGCTAACTATGGTTAACTTACTTTTAGACTTTCATAATTTTTTTGCCTTCCCAAAAGAGGGTAAAAGATAACAATGATGTATATTTGAGCTTAACAAAAACCATAGTTATGTACCTGCAATCGTATAAAAATCACAACTTCAATAAAATACTTAAACTGTATTCAAATTGTTCTATGTCTTTGTTTTCATTGCGATATGAAACTTTTTTTTCTAAGTTAAAATGCTTGTTGTAACAAAACCTACCCCTTCAAAAGATTTCCCTACTTTCAATTTATCTTTAACATCGCTCCGAGATTTAAGGCGCTAACCTTTTCGTTACTATCTTGATTCCCTTAAATACAAAAGTTTGAAGTGCTCTTTGTTTTTTATTCAAACAGTTTCAGGTCTCGTCGAAACAGCTGCAAGTGTTTCGAATTGTCCTTTTAAACTTGGGTACACTACGAAGGCTGCTCTGTATGTTTTGCGACTATTAAGATTTTTTTTTAAATATTCTCCATGATGATCACTTCTGCATTAGCTCAAATCATTTATTATAGCAATTTTGAAGTCATATAATTATGTTAACTGGATTAGGACTGAAATTATATTATCATGGAATGCCAAAGTTTAAAACTTAGTATAATTTTCAAGTTGCTGTAAACAATACAAGTGGCTACTTGTATTATTTACAGCGACTTAAAACATTACTGAATTTCAAGGACAACATTGACAAAATAAAAGAATAATAGTAAAATTATCACTTGACTTTTAACACAGTATTTATGTTTTTGAAACTAAAGAACATACATAAAAAATAAAAAAATAAATGGAATACTCTACGTATGTATTTCCGTATTTTTTAGTTTTTGTGTGGTAGGTTTCAATGAATAAAATATACTTTTCTTTTACCTGGCAGCTAAGTGAGGCCACTGTCTGTGTCGGAAACCGAAACCCGTACCGTGCCAGAAACGCACCAAGACCCAGTTGGACTGTGCCCATGCGCGATTTTGGTAAGGGCGCACCAGCTCCTCCACCATACACATCTGCCTGTTGAATATTAAAATAGTGAAGAGGTAGTTATACAGATAAGAAAAATATTGAAATACTGTTTTTTTTTCGTGAAGTGTTTTTAGCATAACATCGGCAATAGAATTCAAAGTCGGGAGGGCTATGTTCAGTACTGGATATTCCATCGCAGAGATCATTAACGACATTAGCTTTTACAGTAAATGAGTCAATGCATATAATATCTACAGTCCAGCATAATTGATTTACAGTCTGACACCATTGGCCATTGACGGCATAGTGATTCATTGTTATAATGGCTAGGCTATAAAATGTATAAGAAAACATCTAAACATTTTGTTATGGGGTTTTAAACCTAAAACTCACATGTCACCTGCGTCAGTGTCATTTGAATCACTAAGTACTTAAGAAAAACAATTAATCATGCCGGTTTGTGCTTGTTATATATAAGCTAAGAACACTAACATCAGTGGAACATGTTACGCCACCTATAGTGATCTAACAGATGTATTATGGTACCATAATGTAACAAAAGATGGCGTTGTACAATATAGATCATTAGTAGATCTCGATGTTAAGGTCCTCGGAGAGTAGTACAAAAGCATCCTATTGTATTAAACGTTTTTGTCCATTAAACAGACTTGGAGCGTTCCTCCAAGTGGGAATCCTGTTTATTTTTGATTTTTTATCCCCCTAAACCCCCTAAGTTCCCGGAGGATAAACAGTGCTCTTAAATTGAAAAACCTTATAACAACACAAAGATTACTTTTAATCATTAAATTTATTTTAAGTCATATTATTTTCTCAGGAAATACGATTATTTATTTAAATATTTTGTAAGTATATTTGATTAGCTGGTGCTGTCAGTTTATTACGGGGTAATTTTACAAAAATCGTCATGGTAAAAATTATGCTATTCTTGTTTTATTTTACTAAACATGTTTATCGCTGAAGAAAATATTACCTTACCCTTCTAAACGTCACGTCTAGCATTCGATTTTTTGGTCATTACTAAAAAAATCTCAATTTAACACCATGTTAGGTACCTTTATAATGTCTGTACATTAAAATTCAGTACTGATGTACTAAAATTTGTTTTGGTAATGGGAATACTAACTGCTTCAAAGGCACTCGTTCAATAGCTCTCATGGTCGCCGGCTGTGTAGCGAAAGAGGCTAGAGTCTGGACCAGAGACTCCCGAGTGCTGGCCAGTACAATACGTTGATCTGCAAATTCCGCGCACAGGAAAGCAGCACACGATACTACCAATTCTTCCCATTCTAAAACATGAGATGAAATAGTTTTGCTTAGTAAGTCAGTAAAAATAGGACACAGTTTATTTTATATTTTGAGGCCGTCTCTGAGGAAGATCCTATAGAATTAATAGGTATGTATTGTTTCGGATACATGGAGAGATGTATGTCGTCCGGGATCCATACATAGCAATAATACATTGTTTTTAATATACAAATAGTCTAAATAGCTAGCATCTTATCAGTTAAGTGTTTTTTCCTTATGTATTTGGTAAACAAACAACTGCAATTAAAAAAGTCAGTTGTATTAGAGTGCGTTCAGAACGACGACTTGTCTTTGTATCACAAAGATGGGACGAGTTAATGACTTGTGAAATCGTAAACTGAACTTTTTGAATGATAACAAAACAAACAGTGTTTATTAAATATTTCTACTCAATTTTTTTTTATTGTGGTCATTATAAAATCCATTCAGTTCAGTCATTCGTTCGATAAATTCCCATACCTATCTATTGTCTCTAGTTACCATACAAAATGTTTGTTAACTAAATAAGAAAATTAAGGAAAAACGAGCTATACATAATTATATTGCTTCGTATGGTTCCGACATTTCGCCCTATTTCGGCCAAATTGTTCGTGCATAAGTATCTTTGACCCGTCTTTTCATTTATTGCAGAAGCTTTAGATTGTATCGTGATAATGACAGAGACTATTACCTGGTACCTGCTGCACGGGTATTGTGGGATGCATGTACAGCCTTAGCGTGTTGCACAGCTCCAACATCGCGTCCACATGGTACTCGGGCACGAACGCGAAGAGGGACTCTGCAAATTCTTGAGCACCTGTCTCTGATGTCAACGTTACATGAAACCTTTGATTATTTACCTGCCTCGATGACATATTCGGCCGCATAGAATAGCGCTAATAAAATCTACTATATTTGGTAGACTCACGTCACCGGTGTCAGTGTCATTTGAACCACTAAGCGGCGACGTACTTAAAAAAACAATTAATCATGATGGTTTGTGCTCTTAAATTATGTTGCAATTAAATTGGAAAATCGTATAACAACACAGAGATTACTTTAATCATTAAATTTATTTTAATTAATGTTATTTTCTCAGGAAATACGATTCTTTATTTAAATATTTTGTAGGTATGTTTGATTAGCTGGTGCTGTCAGTTTATTGCGAGGTAATTTTACAAAAACTGTAGGTAATCGTAAAACTCTAATGCTATTCTTGTTTTATATTATTAATAATGTTTATCGCTGAATGCCGCTTCGAAAATCGCTGATCCTTCTAAACGTCACGTCTAGCATTCGATTTTTTGGTGAAGAGGTCTTAGGATCTTATGATCTAAGCAATTCTAGGACTCTTAGGAACTTTTACAAAAAAAAAATGCGCACAATGGGCTTTGTATATCTGTCCGTCCGTTTCGTATCTAAAGGTTATCCAATTAAAATTAATAAGGTCCATTTAAGTACGTAAACCTAAAAAGATTTCGTAAGAAAAATAAAAATACATTTAACTCAATATACACTTAAAATAAATTGGTCACTCGTGTAGATGTATAATAATGATCAGTCAAAACGATAAATGATTTATTGTAATTTTGACTCAAAGTAGTTAAACTATTAATGTTAGATAATACTGACTATTATTATTATTTATTTATTAACAAAGAAATTTCTTCAATTGAAATAATATTCACATTTAAGTTATTTACATAGGTTATAATTTTAAATTGACCTGTCTTTTATCGTTTACTGACAGTTTCAATAATTTTACACCTCTGTTTACAACATTTTTTTAATTTTTTGTTTAACAATATGTTTTTTTATTAAATTGGTTACCTTTTAAATAATTATATTAACCCTTCATCTCCTTATTATAAGACAGAAGGTCAGTAAACAATTTAGAGCAGGCAATAATGGAGACTGTATTATGCGTATCGTTTATTTAAATTACTCTATCTAGACAGGTAAATAATCAAAGCATCAAACTAATTGTCTGTCTAAGATTTTGACCTAAGACGTCTATACGTATTTGTAGCAGTTTTCCATAACTAATCCACCATCGCATGAAAGTACTAAATAGAAGTTGATTTTGTTAACCAGTTCTTGTTTGTCTTATTTCATCCAGCTGGTTACAAGTACTTGGGCAACTGAAATCTGTAGTTTAATTGCCAAAATAAAAAGCCTACACAACTCTGTAGGTATACGAGCGTAGTAATGTCAATCGTTGGTGAAGGCGTCTCTTTAAAGGATGTAGAACAAACACAGATAATCTTTAAGAAAATGCTGACTACGATAAAGGGTCACCTTTCACGCTATTTGAACTACTTATGAGTATTAAATAGAAGACTAGAATTTACATGAATGTAGAAGTAGATCCGTTATGTTAGACTATTTGCAAGAAAAGAAATACTAATTAAAAATAAAATTTCTTAATGACACATAAACTTACGGTTTGATGGACCAATCTGTAAATTCGATCCGGTTCGCGGTGTTGTTGCTCTTGACGTAGGGCTTTGAGGGCTGTACAACAAATGTATTTGACGATAGAGATGGTAATTTATTTGTAGATGATTCGCATTACAACGAGCCCAGCAAAAATAAGTCTTTAACTAGATTGGAACAAGTTTAAAACGAGAAATACCTTAGCGCAGTTTTATGTCTTTTTTTTTGTCGTGTGGGCCCATGGGCCTTCACCAGGGCCAGAGGCAAGGTGGTATGTCGGACTCGAACCAACAAAAACCACGCGGTGTTCCGTTACGAGGTCCTATTATTGCCTAGTTTTGTATCTGCAATTACATTTCATTTAACTAACTTAAACGTTATTTAACATGACTAAGACAGAAGTTTAGTTGTGAAATTCAAAAATTTTTAATTTCGATTTTGAATTAGCAAGTATCGGAGGTCAGATCACAGATAAATAAAAAATCGTTTGTTTTATTCCCTGACTTTTGCGAAGTTAACGTCAGTGCCGAGTATCGAGAATATCGACATAACTCAAAATTCAGTCGAATTGAACCAAGTATGCCAATCGATCATAAATCTTTGATATTTTACGCCGATTTCGTGCTAACGTTAGTTAAAAAGCGACAAGTTCATTATATATTTAGAACAAAATACTCTAGCGGAAATCACAAAACTTTGCCATTCTCTAAAATCAATAATTTTGAGTTATGTCGCTATTCTCGCAAACCAGCGATATTATCACTCATGCTAAGATGATAACACAACATGAGAAAACTTTCAACAATCCTTTTTTTTTTATAAACACAGTATTTATATCTTAGGTGGAATGTTGTGCTGAAATAAATGTTTTTGTTTTTCTAATTTTCCTTTAGAAGTCTTACGTTCTTCAGACTTCTGCACGTTGGTGTGGTTACAAGCATGGTTAAGCTTTGATGACCGCTCACAGAAAAAATGGACAGTTTAGCTTGCCTGTACCCGATTGCCTGTTAATAGTAACTAGTTCATACATTTTGCCTTGTTGTGTTGGGCGTAGATCCCTCCTGGCCTGGCTCGTTCTAATGCGAAACTTCAGGTTTTGAGCCCTGACAAAAACACTTAGCTCAGAGTTACTTATAGTAGGGACAAACTACATTTCTAAATATGCATAAATTACATGAATTATTAACTCTTTTTGTCTTCTTAATAAGTAAATTTATCAAAATTTTCTAATTTTATGTCAGGTAATAAATTTACTACGGAATCAGAAACTTATCTAAAGTATGTTAAATGTGATGTTACTGAATCTGGATGATGTCAATATGAATGAAATTAGTCTTTAAAAATGTGAATTACAAACCTTTGATCAGAACTCGAGGTATACTCCAACTGAAGTGACGCATAGCTTGTTCCTCCCAATATAGAACTCTTACCGGGTAGAATTTCTTTACTGGCCACCTGAGAATTCAAATCCTGATGTAAAACTATGAAAAGATACATAGATAGATTGAGTAAACTTTATTGCACACCAAAAAATACAATTAAAGTAGCAGTACAAATGTGGTCTTATTGCAGTCTGCAATCTCTTACTACCTTTGTAGGACTATACTGTATAGTAATAGGTAACTTGTGGTGCACATTACTCTTACTTACTAAAACAATAACATACACATATGCATATATATATATAGAGACATATATACATATAGTTATTACAGAGATAGGTAGTGATCCTTGACGAGTTTTTGACAAATAGTTTAGTTACTTTGCCCTTCTAATAGCTTCTGGCAATGCATTCCCAGAAAAAGTTGTGGAGTGGGTTGGAATTTCCAGTGTCAGGTTTACCGATGATTTGAACTATCTATTATGGGTCGAGAATGAATGCGAAACGTTTATTAAGGTAGACAGGGGTAGTAGGGTTAAACAAGATATTATACAACAAAGAAGAAGAAGATATGAGTATTCTGGCGAAGGCGAATCGGAAGCCACTTGAGTTTGGTACGAAATTTGGAGTAATGATCATATTTGCGTAAGACAAAGTTGAATACTGTACAAAAATTTTGGAGTCTCTCAAGTTTATCTAGGTGGTCCTCATTAAGATCGAGATAGCTGATGTTGGCATAGTCAAGAATGGGTAGAAAAATTTATTGCGCGAGTTAAATTTTAATAGAAGTAGGAAGAAAATTACGTAATCTTCTCAAAGAAGCTGCAGAGGTAAATATTTTTCAACTCGTATTTTGTATCTGAACACTCATTGAGAGGGTTTTGTTAATAGATATCCCTAAGTTTTTCACAGTATTGCTTATAGTATAGTATAGGAATAGCAACACCATCAAAAAAAACTTGTGGAAGTACTGAATAATCAACTTTAGGAATAAGTCTAGAGCTACCGACAATTATGGCTTTCATCTTACTTGGGTTAACCGTGAGCCCATATATTTTTGTCCATCTGCTTAAACTAGCTAGGTCCTTATTAATGGTATCGATACCCTGGGGCAGCAAATCGTCTGCGTAAAGGTGATAGGAAAACAAGTTGATTAGAGATTGAATTAATAAAAGTAAAGGAGATAAAACGCTGCCCTCTGGCACGCCAGCTATTGTGTTACATCAGGTGGAATAGTTATCATCCACTTGAATACCAAACAAACAGCGGCCAAACAGGTAACAGCTGATGGAGATATGTTGAGTGAGTTTAGTATGCCAAGGAGAAATCAGTAGTCCACAGTGTTAAAAGCTTTGCTAAAGTCTAGTAAACTGTACTGTGAGTTTTCCATTCTCCATGCCTGTTCTTATAGAAATAGTCGTACTATGGCCGGGAGAAACCGGATCGAAACGGATAAGTAGGTTATTTATGCTGAGGAACGTACTGAGCTGATAGTGGATATGGCGTTCAAGGACCTTTGTAAGCGAATAAGTTGGACGTCTTTCCATGCTCATGGAAATATGCCGCTAACAATCAACATATTAAGGATATGGGTAACTATTGGTAAAATTTCTTCAAGGATGGGAAGGGCCATGTTACGGGTTATATATTATAGTAACAACAAACGGAGGGTAGTGTGTGGTGTAGTGTAGGTGTTTTTCATTTAGTTGTCTTATTAAAGTTAGACGAAGTTAGAAAAGGTCAGCTTAGAAAAGACAAATTAGACTGTCATGATTCCCATATCAGGAAGCGCTTATCACATGATTTAATCAATTTAACACGACTTCACTGTACAATGTTTTGCAATGAAATGCTGCAAAATACTTTAAGTCTGTGTTCAGATGACGGGCGTTCAGCGGGCGTATTGAAAACGCGCGTTAACAAGTACAGGGATTTTGTTCAAGTCATTTTTATACTAGCGCACGTTTTAAGAACGATCAATTAGGTCTGTTTAATAGACGACTGGCAACAGTACATTGTAACAATGAATTTAAGGACGTCTATAGGCATGTCACTGAATGTTAACAAAAAAGTAAAGAATTAGAAGAACATACCTGAACATGAGCAGAATAATCGGGGTCCGAAGATAACCTCAAAGAGTGTAGCGTGCCAGCAAAATGCTTAGCTAGTTCAGTCTGCCGTTGTTTTGTCCAAATAGCACCTATCACCCACGCCATTTGTAAGGATCCCGCTTCTAATTTTTCCTACAAAAGTTTTTATTATTAAACAGTACATATACATCACATAAGCGTGTAAGGTTGTGATAAATTGGTAGTGTTCAGATATTAAATCATTCCGAAATTAATACGACGTATGGCCCAGAACTTTCAATGACGGAAGTTTATACCAACATGTAGGTCAAGCAGTTCCAAATAAGGCCGGTGGAAGAAAAAAGGTGGGAGTGATGGAGAATAAAAGTGAGGCCAGTAACAGGCATTTTTTTTTAAACAAAGTTCTACCATACATATATAACAGAAGGAAGAAAGTACCTCATATACACTCTTAGACCTCTCCAGCTCCTTGAGCATTTTCGTCATGAGTTGCTTTTTGATCTTATTGTCTTCACTTGATTCACCGGTGTCTGTATTTATAAAAATCTTTAAGTTCACGTTACATTTCAAATATTCGTATAAATAAATGACCTATTAACTAGCTTTAATTTAACACAGTTCAATTTCAACATGCCTACGGCCACGCAACGCTTCTAACTCTCAACCAAAACAATGAGATTCTTCGACGATGATTTTCTTTTATATACTGAAACTAATACTTATGCAGAAGCAGGTGAAATGCTGCAACAGGAATGAAAGGTTTCTATAGCTATTTCTACAGTATAATCATTGACCATGGACTTATGTCGAGTTTCTTAGAACCATCTGGAACACCGTAGAAAATCGGATGGCAGGAATTGCTTCTACATACATTCCACAGAGATATCTAGTATTGTGTAGAAATAAAATAGCCTAAGTATATTATATAATGTAAAGATGTTTATTAATTAATCACGTCCTAAACTCAGAACGGATATAGACACAATTAGAAACCGATTGGATGTTGGAACTTCATGTATATACAAAAAAGAATAACGCATGGCGGGAAAAGATAACAGTTTATTTAGTATATATTTGAATGTCTCTGTCTAATATTGATTGATATTACAGATAGGTTTGTTATGATAAATTTACATAGGAAATCTCTACCAGTTTTGCCAAGCAAAATTGCATGTAGGAATGGATTTGGTCACCGCCGAATAACTTGAGGAATGGTAATGTAAGCAAATTGGGTTACTAGGCATAAAATTGAGATATCCTGCCAAAAACTCTGATCCAGCTAAAAAGTTTGATGTTCTGCTACGAATCTACTGCATACTTATTGAGAAAAGTAATTTTTTTTTTTGTTTATTTTTTTTTTAAACAAATTGATAAAGAATATGATACAAATGTTAGAACGCGCTCCTAAGTAAATATAGTATTATGATAACTTATTTAAAAGTTAAACATATTTAAAATATCTAAATAGAAGAGAAATAAGTAAAAAAGAGCTTGAAATCCCCAGAACCAAATACATTATTAAATTATTACTTTTTTTTAAATTAATCGTTTAGTTCTTGATTTGAATTGATACACTGAGATTTCGAATTAATTATGAGAACTTGTTTTAAGCTTTGTTTTACTATTCAATCCTCATTGTACTTCACATGCGTTTATTAGTAGCTCTTATGACAAACGAAAATTGTTTTTTTTTTTACTAAATTAATGGCATAAGTGTTTATTACGTGTAATGGTGCATCTTATTTTGGTCAAATATACATACACTAGCAACCCGCCCCGGCTTCGCACTTCTAGCAGAGACATCTTCAACAATCATCGTCATGTTTCAACCAATTCACACAAAACCTTAACAAATTATATACATAAACCTTCCTCATGAATCACTCTATCTATTGGTGAAATCAGTTCAGAAAATTCAATAGTTTTTAAGTTTATCGCGAACAGACAGACAGACAGATGCGGCGGGGGACTTTGTTTTATAATATGTAGTGATATGTGATGATGGCGTTCCAAAGGCCAGCATTGTGAGTGAAGTTTATATAGCAATTCGCATATTTTATGCACCTTCGATCAAACATACTATAGATGTTTAATCGCTCAAATAATGCCACCAACTAAACTGTGCTTAAATGCAGTTATAAGCACAGTTGAGCTCTCAGACGCTTCACGCTACCGCTAGCGGTGTGACGTTTTAGGTGTAGTAAAAAAATGCTAAAATTATGCTTTAGAAATCAGACGCTTTATATTGCAGTTTTTGAATCAAACTATTACAACAAATATTCACAGAAACATTAATTGTATGGTCTGGTTTATTATTACAATGGCATATTAAATGCATGCACGTTAAGTAAGGTGGCACCATCGAGCGCCACTATTTGACACGATTTTTGTAGGATATTGTGTATCTATGGTATATTTGATCTACCTATGTTACGCACAGTGATAAGTTCTACTAGTCTACTACGGGGTATTATACCAATAAACTCAAATAACACTATTTAAATGTTTGCTAACCTTTTGCTCGCAACTCTGTCGAGACGGTGTAAATCCGATATTCAATGTCGTGCAAACAATCGGCCATGTCCAGCTGGTTGTCTCTTAGTTCACACAACTGAAAGAAAACAAACTAGAACCTATCCTATAGATGTGTCTACGGGAGATAGTTCTTAGGTGTTTTAGCCATGAACTTGTTTCCCAACTTATAAAAAGACTTGTAGAAAAATTTATATGAGAGTTCGTGCTTAAATATGTACACTTCCTGACTATATGTTGATGAGTAATTGGATAGTCAAATATTCGTATAATTGATTTGGCCCAATCGCTATGAATACTTCCATATTCTGTACATCTACATGTATATTTGTGTATGATTTCCATTTATCTATATATATAAAAATGAATCCCTATTTCCCTTGGTCACGGCATCACGCGTGAACAGCTGGACCGATTTCGCTAACTCTTTTTTTGTGTTTGTTATTCTCAGGAGAAGGTTCTTATGAAAGAAAAAAATTAGCAAAGTTGGGCAAAAAAGTAGAAATCATTGTTTGAATGTTCGTGAAGTCTTCGTTCACAGGAAACATCCCATCAGTGTGGGAGTTGTTTTTAAAAAGATGTACTTGGGGACGAATTACGTCTGTGCTAAATACTTTTTAAAATTAAAGTCAATCAAAATCCATGTAAGACTTGACATGAAACACTTCACCTTCTCAGCATGCTTGATAGCAGCTCCATGATATAAAGCTAGCAGCCCATCCATCAGTCTCAAGTACGCTGTTCTGACGTCAATAGCACCAGCTCCTGGCATCATGGACCTGGTACCCTTCAACGCTAGAGCGGTTTCACCTGTAGTCCTGCCGGAATTGAGGTTTCAGCCAAAATATTGACAAAAGGTCAAAATAATTAATGTATTATGTTTGTAACTTACATAGTGTACCTAAGCAGGGCATTAGATACATGGATTCTACAAGAGATACGAAAAATAAGAATTAAAACCTACACTGCAGAATGGACCTGGCCTGCCATTGGGACGATTTGACGAATTTCAAGTTTAATATTTTCATTCGTCATCTCGTCCCATTCTTGTATGTCTTAATGTTAGTTGATTTAGTACAGCCAAGAAGAAAACTTTTAAAAACATTAAAATAAAAGACAATAAACAAGATAATCAACTTTAATATAATATTAAAAAAAATATGCTGTGTTTATTCATTATATCCTACTATAAAAAATTAAAAATCTTAAGATACTTTTTTTGTAAAAAAATAATTAAAATCGCAGATTGCACAAATCACAGAATTCTTATCTTACTTAAAAAAATCTTAATAATCAATAACTATTGTAACTTACTTTAATTGTAAAAAAATAACAGATATTTCTATCTGTTCTGTGTAGTAATAGAAATATCACAGATATATATAATTTATAACTAACAATAATCTTCAATTATAAATTTGTTTAATTGAAAAAAAAAGATATTACTATTAAAAATTTAAATACACAAAAGTTAATTCCAAAGTTCAGTTGCAGATTTAATTATGTAAACGTTCGGGAATTAACGCGATCACATTTATATTATATATATTCATTTAGGTATTACTTACCTTTCGATTGCCTGACGTTTCGACCAGGTTGCACTGGCCGTGGTCACAGACTGTTTGGTTCAGTGGTGCACGCCCGCTATTCGTGAGATAGAAGATTCTTCATCAACCCGCACATTTTCGATATTTTTGTATCTCCTACCGTTACATACCATACTAAGTGTCCCTATTTTGTAATCAAGCCGATGTGTCGATATTCTGGTATTTATCCGACTGCGCATAAAAGCGAGGTGGCATGTTTTTATAACTGGATTCCACGCGGTATATAATTTAAAACCAAAAATTATTTAAAAAAAAACCCAACCATTCTTCGAGTAAAAGTGACATTTGATGGAAAAGACTTGCGTGCGGTAAAATTCAATCCAGTGATTGGTGCCTGTGTCTAGTGGATGTTCTGCAATCGCTGATTTGCTAGTCTGTCGGTTTAGAAGGGTAAGCAGCTATATGTTCTTTGACCCTTTCAGCGATAGTCCGCTTTGTTCGGCCTATGTAGGAACTACCGCAGCTGCAGCTTATTTTATAGACACCTTGAGTTTGATCGAACATCCTTTGGTGTAGCCACGATGTTTTGAACTTTTATACCATGTGTGTTTACTGTCGGAATGGAGTCCTTAACGCAGAGCCGATCTTATCCGTTACTCCTTTGACGTAGGACATGTAGGCTGGTTGTCTGATCACCTTCAGATGCTAGCGTCTTATTTTCGGTTGTTTTCGTCTTCCATTCATTTGATATCCGTTACTTTTGAATACTAATAATGGCTTTATAGAAATTATTGAGTTTGGCGATAAGTATAGATGTGCTTTACATTTTTATGTTAGACAATTAGTTAACATTACTAGTAAAATATTACAACTTGACATTTAACGGTACAAAATCAGGGTTCTTGATTTTTACTGATGAAGGTCATCGAAAGAGTTTCATTTATTCGTTTGAAAGTTCCCTTCATGGAGAAAATTTAAATCTAATTTGATTGACTGGCCTGTTGGTCTAGTGGTTAGTGACCCTGACCGCTATGCTTATAGGTCGTGGGTTCGATTCCCACCTGAGTCTGGGTGTTCTTTGTGTCCGTTGTTTCTATGTTTGTAAAGTCCCCCGCGACACAGGACTAATTCCTAATGCGGGAGATGTCTTAAAAAAAAAAATATTAAAAACAAATTAATCGTAATTAAATAGTTCATCTCTTATTTTCTTTGTACCTTTAACTTAAAAAGTTTAAATAATGAAGAAGTCGGGTCATACGGGTTTGTTATCTAACTTTGATTAAAAAGACTAAAACTAAAAAAAACTTTGAAAACACCAACAAACCATAGTCCATAAAGATATTATTTTTGTGTTATATTAGTATGTCACCTCTGTAGTATATAAAAAAACTTGTGTTTATAAGGAACTTTTCTAAAGTGATTTGCAACTCACGATAATGTGGCGTAATAAACTCATTGAATACCTGTTCGATACAGGAGGCATTGGCGGATGCATAAATCTGGCCATCGAAGATATCACCTGCGGCAGGGTCGCCAGGCCAGGGGAACCTGCAGTCATATCGCTCACACCTAAAAAATTAAGAAAATTATCTGTTCACGCATTGTCGAATACTGTCTAGTGCTATTTAAGAAACTGGAAAAAAATCAGGAACATTCTACAAAATTTCCGAAGCTGAAAGATTAGACGACCTTTGTAGTGGCTATAGAGTATTTGGTAAAATTTTCACAAATATTTGTGCAAGCTTACATATAGAAGAAGAAAGAAGAAAGAAAATATAATTTATTGCAAAAAACATCGGCGTACATTTTTTTTTTCTATGTTACCTAAGTCTATATTTAAAAACACATTGATAATATTATTCACCTACTTCACAAACATCACATTTTTAGTCTATGGATCTATGATATTACAATATGTCATTTATGTCATGTAGACTAGATGTGATGTATGTAGGTGACGTGTCATTCTTGACGTGGCAACATGTGGTCATTCCTTATATTTATTTTTATAGACAACAATAATTTTAAGGAAATTATCAGTCATAGTACGCCACTGATTTGCAATTTCGGGTTGACACTCAGCATACACTGAGATGTTATAATACATCCCAGTAGTGATTTTCAGTGCCAACATATAGGATAATAGGTACGTATTTATAAAATAAAATGTATACATATAAGTATGTTTATGGGTGTCCTAGAACCAATAGAACAAGCTGTGCTGAATTTGGGTTTAGATATGTCAATCAACCAATCAATCAATTATCCTATTCTAGTCCACTGCTGGACATAGGCCTCTCCCAATGTGCACCATAGTACCCGGTCCTCCGTCTTCCGCATCCAGTCCCTCCAGCTACCTTCCTCAGGTCGTTGGTCTATCTGGCTAGGGGGCGTCCTACCTTCCGTTTATCGATTTGCGGTCTCCACTCTAAGATCCGCTTGCTCCAACGGCCATTGGTCCTTCAGCATACGTGGCCAGCCCATTGCCACTTAAGCGTGCTTATTCTTATATATGTAGGGTTGTGTAATCATACCCCTGGATATTACTATTTATATAAATAAAATATTTGTACATAAAACAATTCAAAACACTTACCAGTATCAATACCACCAGCGCGGTTGTAATTGGGCTCAAAACTTTGTATAAATGGGTTGTCCTCACCCAGCACGTTGATCAGGTCTTGTCTGTGGACAATTTCACTAAATATTGTTAGCAATTTTTTAAAAGTAGTAATTCTCAGCCGTTCCACTCGTATATATGGGCTTGGGATATCAAATAAAAAAAAACAAATTCATCCTCCTGAGTATTTTACTTAAAAATTACCATGGAAAACGGTTTTTGTAAAGGCAGCAATTAAAATCTACCCAGAAGAAGGTCTTGCATGATAGGATTTTGTTCTGCTAAATTACGGAATGTGTAAACATCGATAGAATGTACTGTTCTATCTCCATCATCAATCATAAGGATATCCATCTCATTTAAAATTTGGTAAAAATTGCAATAATTAACGCTTTTACTACCCACATGACGTCATGACGAATGAGCAAGATGGCGGTCTAGCAGTATCATCAATTTACGTGCGGATATTAAAAAAAAAATAGTAAAATACATTTTAACACCACTTATCGATTAAATACAAGTTTAGTCACTTTTCTGGTTATTTAATTTGATCCTAAAGCAACAGGCTTTAGGATCAAATTAAATTACTTTTCAAAAAAGGGTGATTACCATAGAATTATTTTGCTTCTCATAATAATCGTAACTTTACTTATATCGTAACTGTAAAACTAACTTAACACTTTAATTAATAAAGTTGATTTTACCTCAGTGTTCGCACGAGAAAAGGTAAAACACCTCCGAGACGGTCAACGTTGTAGAAATCTAATTCGCCGTCAATAAAAGTCCTGGCCGGTAAGTGAGGAGGCAAGTGTCTGAAATATAAATTTCTCATTTGAAAAGAAAACACATTTATTTGAACGAAAATGATACACATATTTTGGTATAATGTTAGATTAAACTATATTGTACACCATGAAACATATAATGAGTACACAAAACTAATGTTTATAAAGGGTTTATCGCTTTAAGCATTTTCTTACAGTTTAACAAATTCTTAAACTTGTAGAGTATACAGTAAATATTATGTAAAAAAATATTTGTTTATTACATTTATTAAATGTTGCCTGTACTTAGATATTATTTTGTCAAAACTTTTTTCTGAAAATATATGTTACTAAGTTTTTACGACATGAAAATGTAACTTTGAACGAGCAATTCCTGTATTTGTATGTAAATATTATATACCTGTATTTTGGAAATATGTATAATGTTTTGGATCAAATTTTGTATATAGATAAGGTTTTACATTTTAAATTAATCTATATGTGTCTTTCTGAATAAAACGCAATGTTACACAAAAAAAGGCCCAGTGTAGCTTGTTCGACCAGGTATTTATTACATTATTTAGTACTATATACAAAAGCTAAACTGTTTAAACGTTTTCTAAATTGTAATTTTACTAATAATTGGTTGCCTTTAAAAGTGGTCGGTATGTATAGCGTAAAAAGCTACAAACACGAATTACTTTATACGTAATAATCCTACACAGTAGACAGGTTTACGGTTTACAGGATGCCTGAACGACAAAAGATTTAGAGCGATGTGCTTTAAACTTTACAGGCTAAAAAATACAAGAGATCCAAATCATTTGGACTTGGACCTTTCGACAATTAAAAAAAACCTTACACTTAATCAAAATCTTATTGTATCGTAACGTAATAAGTCAAACGAGAATGTAAGTCTGCAAAAACCTTACGGGGTCCCAATAGGATTCTCGGCCCACAGTTTCAGAACGGCGGTCAGCAACCTCGAATGGCAACACCAGGAGATAGCAGGTGAGTTCCGGGAGATGTTGAAGAGCCTCTGAAATAATCCCTCCTGACACTTTTTTATGGCAATCCTTTTCCGCTCTATAAAAGTCGTAGCTATAGTGTATAAAGATACTTTCTGTTATTGCAACACAAATACAATAAAGGTAATTGGATACGATATGATTCTGTAAAAGTAGACACTGTACACTGATGACAGCATTTTGTGAATAAATCTACTTGAAAGTAAATTTGCGCTTTAATAAACTATTTTTATAATTAACTATTTATAATCTGGGAATAAAATTGATATTGGGGTCGAAATTAATACCAAAATAATAACAAAGATTTAAATTGTTGGATTTGTCTTCATCGTACTTAGACCGCAAAAATTATGAATTCCGCATACATTTTTTATATTATTTAGTTAAGGGAATGGCATGGCGACTTCATTTAGACTATATCAGATGCTATAATTTCATTATATAAAGAAGGATCCAAAGGAAAAAATCTTCTAAATTCGTGATATAAAATCAATGACTCGGTGATAGCGAATGATAATAAAGGTGATAATACAATGCCAAATTATAAAAAAAAAACATAAAAGAAATAAATACCATATCAAGAATACAATTGTCCATGATGTAGCGGCGGAACTTGTCGAGGAAGATTTTTCTGGTAGAAGGCACCATGTTAGTGCCGTCCGTGTTGTCCAAGAGCATTAGAAGGAACTCCAGCTTTAAAGAAATATGAAGGTGAAAAAGTATAACTTCGAAGTTGATAGAGAACCGCATGATCTTCTTGATGATATATATGGTTACCGGTGTATGTATTAATGATTACTTAAACGGCAAATTCATAAAATAAGCAATTAACAAATTACCTAAGCTATTTAGTTTGACAAAAATGTATTATCATTACATAGCAGAATAGGTGTGAACACTTGGAGTATTTGTTTTAAGACATATTGTATACAACATTCTAACAAATAAATTGTTTGAATTTGAAATAAAAAGAATTGTAATTGAAAGTGTAAACTCTCGAAACAAAATTAGCCTCTTTTGGCCGCTGCATACGTTATCCTTCTCAATAAACTCGCTTATATGCCACAAGTATGGGAGTTCGAAGAGTATAGAAGCTTAGAATAATGAAACATAATGGTATGCTGTTCTTGACTTACGATGGGCACATTTAAATCGGTTATATTTACAAAGCTTTTGAACATCTAAAATAATTTGAAATGGAATTAAATATGACAGAGACTGTCAGGAAGATAAGCAAATTGTTTTGAGATTGAGAATTTCTTGTAACTTTATAAGGCTTTTGAAAAGTGTAATTTTTGGAGCAACAAATTCTAGTTATTGCTAAATGAAATTCTGTTTGGCTTTAACATAATATCAAAAGATACTTTAATTTTTTTCGTGCCAAATTCCTACGACCAATTGTCACACAACGGAAGGTCCCGCCAGATTATTTTTTTACTAAGCAACAGTCTATTGAAGACTAAAGCAATTAATTACCAGTGCAATTGGCAGTTATTTTGCACAATAACCGTGGCCGAGATTCCGATGCCAAATTTACAAACAGTTTGCCTTGACCTAGGGGTAAAATCGTGAACTTTTCTTTCTAGTCTTACACGTGGATGACTGTTTGTGGAACTTAAAGTTGGAAGTTGAAGTTTCCAAAGATTTATATGCTTTGAGGAAGTTGACAAAATTATATAGTATTAGTGTGGTGTGTTTTGATTGTGCAGAATGCGTGTGTGTGTAATTTTTTATGCCCCTTTTTCTGTTTGTTTTGATATTTAAAATTATACGCATTTCACTACATAAAGAGGCAGAGGAATTCCTGAAGTGAGATGCAAAATGGTGAGAATTTTTTGTCTAGGATGCTTCCTAGAAAGAAAATAACACTTTAGACTTCATTTGTCGATCTTTGCCATCTGTTGAGTAGCAAATGGTCTCGGGTGCTGCAATCGGGTGTTTGTGAGTAGCAGCTTCGAAAAACCTATTTTTGTTAGGGTGAAGTTTTAGCGCTTACGCAGTTTTATCACTTGCAAGTGCATTCCAAGGAATTTTCACAAATACCAAAATAGTTATGAATAATGACAGTATACCTGCTTATTATTATAGTATTATCGCGTTGTGTATTAAAAAACGAAACATTTCATGTTTTTACTGCCTTTATCATTCTAATCTTATGAAAAATCTCATATTACTATGCAAGCTGATGATGAAAACCAACATAAGCAACTGTATTATTTTAAACATTGCTGAACTTACTAAAACAAAAAATGTTGTGGCAATTAAAAAACTACAAATTCTGTTTTAAGACCGCAAAGGTCATCTAAAGGAAATAGTTGTAATAACAACAGCAAAACTCTCTTGGAACGAGTCCAGATGCTGACTCAATTAAAACGAAGTCCAAACACTGCATAGTCTGTGACAAATGGCCTATGGAATTGTCTGAATAGCTTTTGTAAACACTTCTAGCTTCAAATGTGAATGTTCATGTATTACGGAGAGAAAATAACACTCTAACGCAAATGTAACCAAAACTAATTTCCTAAATAAGAATCAGATTGCTTTTACGAGAGTGGTCCTTTGTTTAAATTTTTAACCATTTTTTTAAATATTGACTTTATGCGTTGTCACCATGTATGGGCCTGTGGCTATCATACCCATTAGCACAAAATACAAGTGCTTTATAACGGTGGTCTTCTGTCTCTGCATTGCCACATATTAAAAGGGAACCTGAACATGTCTAATTTTGGTACTTCGAATTATTTTCCTTTGCTCAGAAATCAGCAATAAATACATAAGTGTTAATAGCTGAACTGGTAATATTACCTGAACTTGTTCCAGGGGTGCAACTGCTTTCGTTATTCTTTCGCAGTCTTCTCTATATTGGGCTTCTGTCATCGCGTCATCTGGGTATGAAGGTAGCAGTTTCGAAATTTTGTCTGTGGACATTGTTATACTCCGTCACTTCGTTTATTTTCTTTTTGAAAGTTGCTCAGAAACGTAAGAGCGCTTGTCTACTGCCGCCGTCACCGGGACTTCAACGAGAACGGCGGTACTTCAAGCCACGTTAAAGATGACGTGATGGCGATCGGCCGGTACGATGGCGCTCGGGTGACAGGAGTGCAATGGACAGACAGCTATAGTAAGCGTGTGTATCGCTAGTTCGGTGCCGTTATCTCCTTCTTGGTGACGTCCTGGTCACGCGGGAGGCAGACAAACGCCCTTACGTTCTATTCTACGTAGTGCTGTGAACAAATTGTCTCTACTGCATATTTATAAATTGATATTGACTAAATCTGTTAAACTTAACTGTTCTCCTTTTCTTTTAATCGATTAAAACTTTATCTCAAATAAAATCGATTGTTATTTTTATTCGAATCGGCAATTCGAATTGACTACTATCGAACTGTCAAAAAAGAAAATAAATGCGTGGACAGAGTATAGAGAAATCAGTTTTATTTTATTATGACGATTCGTCTGACTAGCCAACATACACACTAGATTCGTCATTTGAGTGTTCACCTTGTGTACATACTCGTAGTCATATTCTCAAATACCACATCACGGTCCCAATCAAATATTGTCCTCTCCATAACACTTAACCAGTTTTTAGAAGTAACATAAAACATAACCACAGGTCTTCTTTAACACTTAGGGACTTGCGCCTTAATTTGTAACACAAATACTCGCTACCGGGTGCGATGGACCCAGTATAATATCATGTGTTTATTCCAAACCTGCTCAATTAAAGTGAATGTTTACTTTCTAATGAAGATTATATATGAATTAAGAAAGAAAATATTCAATTAAATATTGATATTTATTGTTTTTACTCAATCAAAAAGTCACCACAAAAATAAAAGGAAGTTTACCATACTTTTATGACAAGATTAAGGCTACAACGATTAGCTTTAATCTTGTCATAAAAGTATGCTAAAATTCCTTTGTGTAATAACTTATTTAAAACAAAATCTTCTATATTTTCTTACACTTTTATAATGTACACCTACTTAGACAAAATAACAATGATCAATAATTGTAGAAAAAAACAACTTTGAATATTAATAAAATGAAAATATCTTCTTTGGGATAAAATCACATGCAATTTGAACAAATGTGCTTTAAGTGTTCTCGCAAATCGGTATATAGCATTTTACGCTTTTTGCGTAAATTGCTATATACCGATTTGCGAGAACACGTATCTTGGTTTTTCTATCTTTCTTCCAGTTATATAGGCCGCAACACGCTTTTCGTCCACTCATTAGTGGGTGTGGCTTAAATGCCGTAGTTGGTTCTAGAATGGTTGTGATAGAAATTGTGCCATGAAGGTGTGGTTGAATCAGAGAAATAGCCAAAGCGTTGATGAAATCTCTTCGTGTGAAGTTATCAGAAGGTACTGCGGCCTTCTGAATAATTTAAGTGTTAAGTCCTCCAATGACCCAAAAGATATACAAAGTGGCCATCTTTGGGTTTTTCACGACAAAGAATATGTACCAGTCATCTGGTTAACTACATCGCCTCCACATTTCGACTTATTTATGAAATAAAGTAAAAAAAGGTAAATAAATAATAATAACATGATGGAAAAACACGTATTTAGTCGCTATCGGGTCCAGCGAACCCATACATACCTTTTACGTTAGTAACACTCTTTTATTAGCTGGACGTGTATGTAATGTAGGTTTGTATGTATGTACAATATGTATAAATCTATGTAACGCTATCTGATTGCCTTAAAAATTTGAAAATTTGCCACGTATCTAGAGTCGAAGACAATACAATAATATCATAGCATCAGAATAAAAAGATTACCACTTTTTAGTTCGTTCTTAGTAGTTTGTTATTAAAGCGTGTTTTTTATATTTTCCTAAATTTTAAGATTAGAAAGGTAGGACTCGTTACTCGATGTTAAAAAACATTAAATTAAGATCTAAAATAATCGTACTTTACTTGTAAATATAATGTCATTATCAATTGAGTTTTTTTGCTTGCAACTTAGTGAAAATATTTGAATGAAAATGAAATATACAATGAATAATATATTTGAATTTCTATATGTATTTATTTGCAAATCAAAATAAACTTTTGAATTAAACAGTTGGTTAGGTCCTCAGCGATGGTAATCCAGAGAAAACAAAAAAGCAAGAAAAAAATAAAATGCATAAAACAAATAAATAAATAGAATTACAAGTGAGGATGTACCTGTTCCAGAAGGTGCAAAGGCTGAATTCCTTATCGTTCCCTTTTCTGTCATTTCTGTGAAAATAAATTATTTTAATTAAAATACCAAGTAGGAAGAAGTAAAAATAAAGATAAAAGATGAGAGTACCTGCTATCCTAGGGTCCGTCTCTCCTTGAACCGAAGTGGGTCTCTGCCACCAAGGTTTCCGGATTACTGTTCGCAGGACACTGTCATCAGGACATTTCACGTTCAAGAAGTTGTCAAATCTGTTTGGGTAATAATAGGGTTTGCACATAAAACAGTGGAAAAAATGCAATGCAATGTCCTATTCTTCAATTATCATTATGGCCCGGCTACACGCTCGTTCAAGCCTGCGCCGTACCAAAACTGTAGCATGACTGTACAAAAAGACAGAACACGATGCAGTGGTTACACACGTAGGTAAGATTGTGTAAAACTATGTTTTAAGAGCGTGTCACGTTACGATGTGGCCAATAGAAGAGTATTTTTAATCAGAGCATCATTTTACAGAACATTATTTTCGTACAGTTTACTACACTACATAGGTGTGTTATCGAAAACATATTTTTTTTTGGACTGAAGTGCGGCTTGAATGGCCGGCCATACGCTAAAATAAACTCGCAAGCAAAACTGAACCAACCAAAACTCTTCCAAACTAAACAATCTTCAGCAGGACAACGATTGCACAAGCCGCGCTTTTGAATTTGCGCGAGCTACTGTTTTCCAGCCCAAAGCACGCTCTTACCTGCACAAACTGTGGTTTGTACAGGCATGCTTGCATGCAGTGTAACCGGGCTTTTATAGAGAGTAGATAGAACAGATTATATATATATGCAGTTTGCAAGCTAGCTCTCAAGTAATACATAAAAACCAATATTTATTGGTTCGTATTTTAGGCGTTGCCACGCTATGAATTCGATCATTATGAAATTTTGGATACACGTTCCAGGGATACAGAAAATAACCTAGAATGCTCTTCATTCAGAAAAAAGTACTTTTTCCCTCCCTCGGGAACACGAGGGAGGGAAAAATTACGATTAAAAAGTTAGTTTATTATAGAAGTGATTGTTGCACCGCAATCCTATAAACTATATCTAAGTGATCTGATTTGAACTGTTATAAACAGAAGTATTTACTTTTATTACACATACCTTTATACCTTTCAATCGAACGTCTAATGATACACTTATTTTCTTTAATATTTTTGTCGCCTATGCTCCAAAAAATTAACAAGTCGTAATTAAAGTTGTAGGTCAATGTAGGACTAAATCATTTTGGATTCACGGGTTATTTAAAATACTTAAAAGAAATTAAGTGGAAGCTAATATGTGTCTCATGTTGCATCTTTTGTGTTTTTCTTGTCTTAATTATTTTTACTTCAATTTTATCTTCCTTAGTTTTCAGTATCCATATTTTCATAGCTTAATTTTAGTTTAATTACTTTGAATCTTCATATTATAACAGCGCACAACGAAACAGTGCTGTAAAACTATGGTGATATAAAGTGGCCGTGAGTTTGATTGCTCGGTTTCTTTTGACAAGCCTCAACTATTTGGAAATATTATAGATCGACACTGGCAGGTAGCGATCTTAACTATTTGCAACACTGTATTATTTGTTATATTTATTGTTATACTGATTTTACTTTCGACAAAGCAACTTATTGTTGCAGTAACATAGTGTGTTATTCTATACTTTTTAGTTAAAAAAAAAAGATGATTTCAAGCAATTTTTAAAGAATTTTATGAAATAAAGTTTGTAATTGCCAGTATGTCGTTGGTGTACAATGAAGAATCTATTCTATTGACTTTGGCTTCATTCTCTCACCAACACACTTCGTAAAGTCAATGCAAAAGGAGACGACGCTCTTGTTGCAAACCGTGAATAGAATTAGGAGAGAGGGTAACCATGTTCACTGTCGTGGTGAGTTAGCGGTGTTATTTTACCATAGTTTTCATATTATTTCACCAAAACACAGTCATGCCTCCAGTGTCCAATAGCTGCTAATCTTGCATATCTTTCATAATGAGACTAATTATATTATCATTACTCTAACATGGCTAAGTAATTTTGTACTTGTCATGAAATATTTATATAATACTAGCTGCGGTGTAATGCGATTTTTTAAATCAGATTTTTGGACCTGGAACCCTCGTGGGCTCCCAAAACACCCTACTAAAGTTTCATCACAATGTGATCAGTGGTTTTGGAACGCATAGAGGACAAACATACACACATTGATTTTTATTTACATAGATAGATTATATGAAAGGGGCTAACGTGATTTTATTGAAGAAGACATATTTGACAAGATGGTGCCTCGTTTCCCGGTGCTGCATCAGACCGCACAGTACGTACACGCCGTCCATTTGCTGATAGAAGTGCATATCCTGGAAATTACCACAACATTGTTTATGTGCTAAATTTCATAGTATCAAGAAAAACGTTTATGCTGAAGACCAATATCGATAAATTAGACTGTGCTATTTAGTTAAGTTTACTGAAGCTACCAAGGTTTATCTAAAGTTCGGATATGATTCAGTTAAAAGTTATTCAGTAAAGTCGTTATACGTATATTGACCACAATATACGTGTCCTGTGTTAGTAATGTCAGTAAGTGATTTTGTGGCAGACAAGCGTGTGTTCAGCAATGGTAATGAATATATATATCTTCTAGAATTTTGCTCAAAGTGCGGTTTTAGGCCGTTCATCCAAGGGTTCTTTGTCATTTCGACCAGAACCTCAGAATACCTACTGGGGGATGTCCCACGCTGCGTTTTCAATCCGTAGTCACCATTTGACCTTTCTACCCCAACAGTTGTCGGTATTTCACACGATATTATTCAAGGGTAAACTTCTTTTACATACCTGTGTGACCAAATCAAAGAGTAAGCACTCCCTAACGATGCAATGTTCAAGGATATCACAGAGCGCTGATTCGTCTAGAAACGTCCACAGCAGGTCCAGCATGATACAAAAACGAGGTTGTGGTTGAGCAAGAAGTTTGTTCGCGAGACCAACCTGGTGTAATATTACAATTTAAATATTAATTCTCTTATCTTCTTTCTCTTTCTTTTTACATAAATATTATTTTTCATCGAAACCATTGTAAATTATATTATCTATCCGAATTTTGAAAACATAAAAGTTTTACGGTAAGGAGTCAGTGGTGTGAGTGTGGCGGGTAGACAGAATGGGTTTATCTCTACCAGCTCTAGTGTCCAGTTGCAAAGGGGCGACTTCCGTGAGTGCCTGGATGTCACCTATTCAGAGAATTAAGGAAGAGGGTCCCCGTGTTTTATAATCAATCGTATAACTGATCCCGGGTCTATCCAAATTCGGCGCAGTATAGTACACCGTGTGGTTTTAGTCAGTTCAATTCCGACACACCACCGATTTAAAATCCCCCTCGGAGTTTTCACGACGCTGCGTTTTCACACAAAAAAACCGGACGAGTGCGAGTCTGACACGTGTGCCAGTTCCGTAAGCCACTACGCCAATCTCGGAGCAAACAATTCTCGAAGATTTTTGTCCGTTTCTTTTCAAAAGACAAACTTTACTTTGCAGTTCTAAAAGTACTCTCCCATATATCGATTACGACAAAGTCAACTTCCTAACCGCAAAATATAAGTTTATAATCACAAAAAATATTTTTTATGTGGTGTAACAACAAATTAATGACTTTCGAATTTTTTCCTTTACTTGTGTTATGAGACCTTTCTTGAAATTGATTTACTTTTTAGATTTAGAGACTTAAATGACCGTGTCTTTTGATAGCTGACTTAGAAGCTTTTGATTTTTTTACAGCTTCAAGGGAATGCAGACATAATTGCATGTGATATACACGGATTTCAGCAAGGCCTTTGACAAAATGTCCCATTCCGTACTAATTAACAAGCTGGCTAGCTTGTCAAAATGTCCCATTCCGTACTAATTAACAAGCTGTCTAGCTTGTCAAAATGTCCCATTCCGTAATAATTAACAAGCTGGCACTGTGTTGTGGGGGATTTTATCCCCTATCAGTAAGAGATCTACGCGCGGAACACGGCGCCACCGTCTCGGGCCTGGTTCTGCTAGGGCGCCGGATAACCCTGTCCGTCGCCCCCAGGCAAGCGCTCATAGAGGCCGGAGATTCACTTGCTCTCTCCGGCGCCTGATATGTCTTCTGCGGGATGGGAGAGTATAGTTCTCTCCCTTTTCCTTTCCGCCGCCTCCCTGGCATACATTACCGTCTCGCAAAACGAGGCGGTGGAATCCCACGCTCTCTCGCTCTGGACCATGGACATAATCATGGTCTCCAGCGAGAGGCTACCCATACCGCTGATCAGCACGCTGCTGCCTCCATGCAGGGCACTCCACTAGAGTGTGGAGTGCGGTATCCTCGTGTGCTGTGAGATCTTGCTTCTTACCAAATTTTATGATTCTAGTTCCATGGGAAGTACCCTATAAGTTTTGATTTACGTGCGAAATGTTAAAATTTGGTTAAATTTAAGGTTTAAATCGCCGAATATGTTAATTGCGTTGACTTAGAAGCTTAATTGTTTTACAGCTTCAAGGGACCGCTAGTATAAGTATTTGATGTTAATTTTAAC
This sequence comes from Euplagia quadripunctaria, assembly GCA_963859945.1. Lineage (NCBI taxonomy): Eukaryota > Metazoa > Arthropoda > Insecta > Lepidoptera > Erebidae > Euplagia > Euplagia quadripunctaria. The sequence continues at coordinate 7,936,618 of OY982581.1, read as the reverse complement.
CTGATGCCTTTACCGGTTCCTGAGAAAAAAGGTCTTGAGAGACAAACAGACAGATAGATAGACGGTCAACAAAGTAGTTCCTTTTTTTCTTTTGAGGAATGAAACCCTAAAAACAATTAGGCCCTAGTTTGAAACGGTAACCTACTATAAAATGGCAGACAAGACAATTCTATACGATTACATCACTTTTCCCAAATCCTAGAATTGTATCCAGGTCCCCGCAATCGATTACAAAAATGACTTTTATATTGTATTTTAGTTGAACCCAAACCCAACTAGAATATAAAAGGTCATTTTACGGTTAACGTTTGAGAGATTGAAAGGGCCACCACTTTCAGATTTAAAGGCATTAGCAACCTTTTAAGTAATAATTGGCTTTAGTCCTGTTCATAAATTCAGTTGTTGTGTTACAGAAGAAAAATGCAAAATGGTAATTTAATTTTTTAGGGCTCCTCACTCGATTAGGAAAAACGGTACATATATAGGAAGACGAATAATAAGAAAAGAATAAATATTTCCATATTTTCTTAGGAACAGGTTCAGGTATCAACGTTTAGTCTAACTTATTTTTTAAATAAAAAATACTAGCAACGTGGGTCACACATTACTAGTATTCTTGTTAACCCCTCCAGCTAAGCTAAATGCTTGTGTTAGGAGTGGGTTCACGACGGTAGAGTACTGGGTGGGGTTCGAATCCACAACCACTTGATCGCAAGTCCGGCGCCTTAGCCATTACGCTACCACCGCTCAAATTGTATATCTAATAACTTTAACGAGCAATTCTTGTATATATTAACATACACATTTATATACTAGCTAAACCCAGCCACGCTTTACTGTGGCTCAGTAAAATTTCATACATGCGGCTATGACTACTGACGCTATATCAACAATTGGGTATGCCTATGCTCAAAATAAATTATTTCGCCAAGTGTTGCAATATAATAACTAAAATACTAACTAAAATTGTTGTCCAGCTTTATTTTGACGTTTTTAATTTTGATTATAATTGTTAAATTAACAGTAAAAGCAAATGATTTGACAATACTAAGGCGTGACGTCACGCCTTAGCATTTCATACAAAAATGTACGGACGCTACCGTTTTGACGTTTACTAAAAAGATACTGATTTGACTCGCAGTCATCTACCCTATTGTTATATCAACGTAACTATGTAAAACTTTAAGTCAATTTGAAATCTATAGAATTTTTCGTTTCCAGTCAATCTAAAATGCATAGTATTTGCAGTTTCCATTAAAACTTCGGAATAAAGAATATGCAAAAACATTCTTCTGTTAAAATGCAAAGTTGTGTAAAAATTTCAAGTCAATTCATCAAATACTTTCCATTTCTAATTCTAGGTTTGCGATCACAAAAACACGGATTTGGATCAAATTTAGATCAGGTTTTGCTTTTTAAGTTTATTATAGCTGTCTTTGAGTAAAAAAGTGATTTAAAAAAAAAATATAAACAATGCTGAGTGCAGCTTGGTCACTCAGGTACTTTTTATCTTTATTATGTGTGTGCTTATTGTTACTGGACTTTTGCTAGTTATGTAGTTGTATAATCAGAAACTTACAAAATTCTCGTCTTTGGCTTTAGTGTAGAAATCTACCGCATGTTGATCAGGGTGTAAGCTTCTAGATTTAAGGCCGAGCTGACCACGCATACGTGGTAGTAACTCAGCCACCACCACGTGTGAGAGCCGGAGAACTCCTCCCAACTCCACCACTACTAGCCGAGCTAGAGACATCAGGAAAGCCTGGCAACAATTCGATCTATTGGGGTCTCTTGTAAAAAAATATGCGACAGTGTAACAAAAATTTTTGACAAAATTGTATCTACATATTATATAGATTTGAACTGAAACTATTAGAATTGACTTCTCCCAGTACACTGATCGCTTGCGGAGACTTTTCATGCATAGAGACTATCGATGATTAACACATCTCTGATAAGTTTTTAAAAGTCTTCAGAAAGAAGCATTTAGGTATTTTCATACCGTTCAAGAAAATAAAAAAAATATTAATGATAATCTAAATTCACATTTGATAAATAACTAAAAATAATTTCAGTAAAATAAATAAGTCCTAATTAGACTTGCCTTTCTAGACATCTTTTTATTTTCTGCATTCTGTGTGTCGACGTCAGCGTGCGGAGAGGCGCGAGGACTGTACACAGAATCTGTGCTATGAATCCGCAGTGCCACCTCCTCTTCCATTCCTTTCGATGTGTCTGATTTCGCCTAGGGATAGGAAGGCACACAAATATACATTTATTATGTCGATACAATATGGATGGGACACTGTGAAATCAGTGTAAACTGTCCACGACACTCAAATTATCCATATATATATCATGTTCGTGACACTGAACTCAGCGTAATTTGTCCCCAACACTGTAAATTCAGAATAAAAGCGTAGGGAAGCTTCAGAAGAGAATCTGAAGAAGATTTCTTGCATAGAAAAAAGTTCATTTGACTGAATAATACCTTGCTACTCTTAGCAGTCAACGTAGTCTTTAATTGTGAAGGTCTACTCAGCTCATCCAACAACGCCTCAAGAGACTTGAAGAGCAGCATCGCACGGGTGCATTCACGACTTGGAGCAGCCTGTAGTGGCATGAAGTTTTCTACAGGGAAACTGTAGCCACAAAATATACAATATTGAAGTTTGTGCATGAAAAAGAGTATATTGGCGTTCTATCACATGTAACTAGTGTTAACTACTGCAAGTTAAAGGTATCAATTACGAGGCAGTTATTTTGTGTAAATGATAAACAACAAAAATTATATTCTAGGACATATTTCACGATGTTACCTATACTCAAAAGAAGCACAGTTAGTACTATGGGTTTCAGAGTACGGACAAACACACTTAAGATACATTTCTTTTGTAAATACAGACTACGTAAAAACAACCAAATGACTGGATGTAAACATATTCATACGTCAGTACGGTTTGTCAGTACAAAGATATCGAAACCGCGTACATTAAAGCCATTCCGCTGTGTGCCTACATTTCTCACTCGTTCAATATCTATCTAAAGATTAGTAATAACACATAGTCTTACACAAACGGGACATGTCCAAAGTTAGCATACAGATGTTCCTGCATAGCTAGCGACACAGCTGGGAAGTAGGCTAGGCCAGCTCCATGTGTCACATTGTCAAACGCTACGCCCAGAGATAAGCCGTTCCTAGAGACAGAATAAATAATGGCGATGAGTTCCTTCTTCTAGGTCTTTGTGAATACGGCATAAGTTCTGTGTACATATATAAATTTTTTACCACCAATTTTTTTAAACCCTTAAATAGTTCCTTGCAGCTCACCTGGCAATTATTTCATTATTTTCAAGTTTGTTGATATTTTTATTGCAAATCAGAAATTAAATATCTCTTATTTGCAAATAGCAAAGTATATCGTCCAAATTTGCTATTTTATAACAATTTTAACAGAACCTACCGCTGACGTTAAAAAAAAACGATTTGACCTGACAGACAACTACCGTTTTCAGAGGCTTTAACAATATCCGTTTGCTGCATACAAAAACACTTTTAATAGTCACGCGATCTATTGCTACAAATTGCAGGATAATACCTAAAATACTCCAGTGATCCCTTATCCAGGTCAAGGCAGGTGCCAATGACATCACCAGGTAACCAACCCTGACCGTAAGGTGATGTAGCAACGTTCCATTTTCGAACTCTGCCACCATCATACGCGTAAGAGTGAGCTGTATCCCCCACTCCGGTGTCCATGGAGAATACACAGGAAGCAGTACACCAGCCGACCTGCAATGCATCAAATAAAACTGTTTACAATGCAGTGATTGAAATGCTGACTGGTTTTATAATTTTCAGTATATCTCCTTGTTATATTCTCAGGTTTATTTTTAAGATCTATTAGACGTCGAAATTAGTTTTTATTTGACAAAAGAACTAGAAGCATGGGTAAATGCAAAACCAAACACATACAAGGGTACCGGAAAGTGATTAAATGTACCCTGGTACCTTTGCTATTGATAATAATATTCTTGGATAAATTACACAGCGCTTTCTACGCTCAAACTAACTATAGCTTGTGCTTTGGACTCTAGAACACAGATAGACATCCTAATATACATTTTTGTAAATACATACATAAATATAATACATAAAAAACAAAATGCAAATTCATAAAAGTATTTGCATTGAGCAAATCAACCAGTGACCTCTGACGTTGCAGTCAAATGCACTACCACTGAGCCACATTCTTGGTTACACGCTAAAACCTACATACATATATATATATTAAACATACTTGCATAATCCCTTTAGTGCCAAGCTGAACTTCGTACATCCATTTGCCAGCGAACACACAGGCTGTTCCTCTGATGGTGGCAAAGCTTGAGAGTCCCTGAACACTCACTCTTTCGTCTCCCACTAAAACTAGACGGCCCGTACCTAAGAACAGAGTAGACATACCTTCTAAAAACGTCCTGTTAGAAGCTAGCTCATTACTTAAATGGGTATTTATTGATTTCCAGGTCGACGTTCTTCTTTTACAAGGAGCCGCTACTACTGCCACTGATAAGATGATTTGTTATGAGTGGACCATGTTTTGACAGGATTCTTGGTACATATACACTTATTTAAGACACAGAAGCAACGGTATAGTCGCTTGTGCTTAGTAGTATTTGTAAGTTCCTGCACAATTTAAATTGAGGATGGGGAATGTAAAAAATCAAAATACTGTAAATCGAATAAATAAAATCTAATTAATTGAAATTCAGTATCCTCTAGCATTGTATGAGTGAGTTTCATGAGACAGATCTACGAAACTGGACTTAGGACTCATGCTCAAGAATATGAAAAAACTTAAGTGACTTACCAGTAGACGCATCGAATACAACAATTTTTGGTCCAATTCTACCAGGTCGATTATCTGCTGTTTCTGTTATTACCTGTAAATATAAAATAGGTTTCTGAATCGTATGTTAAATCGAGAGAAAAATAAATTATTAGGTTTAAAATTTGATTTTATTATGGCAAGTGCAGCTCTTGTTTCAAATATTTAAAACAACACAGACTATCATAGTAAAGAATTTCATTTATACAATTCCTAATATTGGTCAGTTCTGCGAAGCAGTTAATTTGAGGAGTTAGTAGGCATCCGGCATTGAATGATAGTAAAGATAAACATATACACATGTAAGATAGATTTAAAGGTGTAATAACCACGCTAATTCTTTACTCCGCGATATATTTGTTCTTAAGTCTCGCAGCTATTTGAACACAAAAATAGTAGTACAAAAAATAACATGCTTTCATGCATGATTAAATTTCCATTATCGTTTTACATGTATTCTCCATGGGAGAGCCATGCTTCGCCACGTATGGACCGACTCGACCGGAGTGATTCCATGCCCTTAACAAAAAACCGGTGTTAAGGAATTCTTGTTTGTTTCGCCGAGTGAGTGAGGTACCCTCTTCACCCTTCTCCTACCATCAGGTGACCCGTCTGCTCGTTTGCACCCTATACCAAAAAAAAAAACAGTGTCAGCTACGATTACAATTAGATACAATAAAAATAATTACTGTGCAAGATGGACGTAACACTCTAGTCAAGCGATTCCAATAACTCCGCTTAAAACCAGATAGGTAAAAAGTTTTTTCAAATTAAAGAATGAAGACTTTTACCTCCGGTGCAGGAACGTGTTTCTTTGAGGTTTTAACTTTGTGGTTTAACACCTTGGTGTCCAGCATTTTGGGCAGGTTTTCACTAATGTAACTTACGTATTTACTCCTTCTGGTACAAACAAAACACATAGAAATGAGGTACATATAGGTTTGAGTTACAAAAATTAGGAAATTTATTCATGTATTTGAATACTCACTGTGTATATCGATCTGTGTTGTCTTTCATCACCATCTCACTACCGAAAACTTTTCTAATGGTATCATGTACCTCTCCTTTCTCAGCAGAGCTACTGCAAACGCCAAACATAGAGCGAAGGACATTCATGATTACCAGATTTTGGTCTTGCTTTAAATAATCTTCTGGGGGTTTAAGGTAGATCTGACGAAGCAGATCTAAGGTAGATCTGACGTCTTTTCTCGTTTTAGCACTGCCAATCGAAAATTGTTGCTAGATATAAATACATATCTCTTTCTAAGCAAAAGCCCTGTAATGAAAATAATTTCTGACCCAATTTTAGCGGGTCTTTGGTATTTTAGGTTATGATTTTCTTGTTAAACAAATTTACAAACTGGAATAAGGATTTGAATAAAAATTTAAGGCTGTAGTGTTCACCGTTCAAAATTGTTGCTAAAATATGTTTCAAAATCATATCAAGAGTATTGAATTATGTAATTAATCATATGGTAGTGTCAAGAAAACAATGTCACCATGAAGTTTAAGATATAAATCTTGTTAAAAAGTTTTGACAACGATTCCTTTAAAAACTCCTTGTATAAGAAAATATTTTTTTAGAATTGATGAAATTTGGTTGAGAAAGTTTTACAATTTACAGTTGACTAGTAGACCAAAGGTAACATAAGACTAACATTAGAACCAACCGTAGTGGAGGTAGAAAGGGTCAAGCCTCACTTTGCTTGTAATTGAGTTATTGTTGTCATCGTAATCAGGTTGACGTAGAAAATAGCGTTGTGAAGGGATCTAGGAGATAGCAGCCTTATAAATTTCGATTCATTCAACCTTCGATTTATAATATGGATGTATGTATTATATAAGCGTCTTGTACCTTTTATCAAATAAAGTTTGGGTCATAAAATTAGAGTGGTGAAGAGTAGAAGAATGGAGAATACGTATATGTACATCTACGAAAAAAATATTCATTTTTGCAATGGTTACTCAATTTGTATGATAGCATTTGGTTGATGCTGTACTTTGTTAAATTGTAAGCTAACTCTGCCTCTATTTTCAAGAAGATTTGTTGGGATCAAGATTTCATGATATTTCTTATTAACAAGAAAGTTGGCAAAACTGTGGCACATCGGCATGTTTGCATATAATAGTGGATTATTTTCTTGCTTTTGTGCGTTTTACTAAAATACAGGTACTAGAGTAAAGTTGTGTTAGGAAACTCCAGCAGATTTATGCTCCAAGTAGTGTAATAGAAGTATCTTTACTCTACAGTTTAGTATTGTGTTTATATTGGAAGTGGATTACCAGAGATGCGGCTAGCACAGCGAGATAACCATTGGTAGGTATCGCTGGAAATGCATGTGGTAAGCACTGAGTTATTATTACTAGCGTATAGAGTAGACGACGCGAAGAAAAATTTTGTAACGAGAACACGCGTAAACGCCATGAAAATCACGGCGCTTAGGACCTTACGCTCGCGAGAAAATTACAACTCAAAAACGATCGAGCGCTGCTTGTTAATACTGTAGGATTTGACTACAAATTATTGTTTTAGCGCTGAAGCGCTTTTTTGTTTTAATTCAAATAAAAACGGAACATGAATTTTGTTCTGAGAGGCTTCTCTAGTACATAATATCTCGATGGTGGTAAGCCTTGTGTTGTTAAGGTACGTAACGGCCTCAGCGACAGAAACCTGGCATCTTTATGAACTTAACTACTAAAACTTTTCAGCTATCGAGTATCTACGTAAAGGACGTATACTGCAGCAGTAAGTGCTAAAGCTAAGCTGCTAAAAAAATCTTCTTGTAGGGCTTGAGCCACGCTTCAACACACACAATGTTCAGTAATAGAATAGACGGGAACTCAATTTAATTTCATATCTGGACTGGACCACACACATTTTGGATGTATTAATAGTATATTCGCTAACCTTACTAAATTATCAAATGCTTATGTTAGAATGGGTTCACGGTACCGACTGAGTGAGGTTTAAATAAATAACGTCTCGATTAGAAGTCGGAAACCTTTACCATTATGCTGCCAAGGCGGCGCTTCTTTATCTGAATAAACAAACAGTATTATTACTATACTAAACACGAAGTAAAGCAGAAAAAGGATAAATGCTCTTAAATTTCGTCGCAAGGCCAAGTTCACAATAAGCATGTTTCTTTTTCAGCGGACGCCAATAAATTTTAATGGCCTGTGAAATATCAAAAGTCTGAGGCCTTTAGGCAACTTTGAACTTTATTATTTTCGACCCAGGATTGTTACTTATTTCGTTTTCCTTATTTCATCTAGGGCTGTCAGCATTTTAGTAATACAAAACCGGTCAAGTGCGAGTTGAACTCGCGTAGAGATGGTTCCGTGTGAGACTTAACATTGTAGTTGAAGATCATGTTCTCCCGTACATATAAATGCACACAATGCAAATGTAGAGAGTTGAGTGACTTTTCATGTAGATTTTTCTACAATCTATTAGTAAAGAACTACTTTTGTATTTTGAAAAAATAAGATTAGTAGTAGTAGTGTCGGTGAAAAGTGGGGGCGGGGAATGGTTATTTTTTTATTCAGTTCTTCTTGAATAACTTTAAAACTGTATATTTCTAAATTGGCCCCTAAAAGGGACCCTCATATGTAAAATTGATATTTACGTTGCACATCGTGTTTTAGTTACAGGAATTGATTTGTGTACCAAATTTAAATTAATCGCTCCAGTAGATTCTGAAAAAATTGGTTGTGACAGGCGGACGGACAAATGCACGAGTGATGTTATAAGGGTTCCATTTTTACATTCAAACATACGGAACTCTAAAAATTAATAATAAAAATACAAAATATTAGCAGAGTCTAAATATAGCATTTTCTCAGACTCTGTGCCTGAAAACCTGGTAAAAAAATGTATGATGAGTTTATTGATATGACTAAACTTATACCTACCATCGGATCAATGAGGTAGGCAGGTAAAATATAAAAAATATATTTGTATCTAATAATAAAAACTAATAAAACTAATACCTAATCAGTGGATACGAGCCGCCACGCTAAGCCAACCCGTAATCCTATTTGGCAAAGGAAAAACCGGTCGCCTTTCAAAGTTGCAAGGGTTACCTTTATACAAGTCGTAGCAGGAAAGTCGTCTGATCACGGGGTAATACGCTCGTGCATCAAGCGAGAACAAAGGATTGTTTTCCGCCAAGAGGCCAATAGTATGGAGAAGTTATTATTATTTAAAAAAAATTACAAAGGGTTAGCCGAGTAAAGGCTGGTACTTGGTTTCGCATCAGTAAACAATTTCATTTTTGAATTCCCATAAATAGGCAGAGATGTAAAATAATGCAGGATTTCTAACGTATGATGGTCACGAACAGATTATATAAAGTCTATATGAGTTTATTTATATGCGCATTTGTAATAGAGTTAATGGTATGTCGTGGCATTTCTTTCGTCTTCAATATTAAAGACGGTGGAGGCATTAATATTAAGGCTTTACTCGGAACGGAGAGGGTTGAATATAAAATTTCAGTTACAGTAGTTAGTAACCTTTGGGTATCAGGCCTATACTACACACGGGCGGTATTTAAATCATAACACGGTGAAGTGCCAAGAACTCCTAACTAACGAAGTCAAGAATCTATTTATTTATCTCTTTATTGTACACCTTTTAAGTGAGATATAATCCAAAAACAATATAAACATTGAGGTATATCAATTGGCGGTCTTATCGCTCACGGCGATCTCTTCCAGACAACCTTTGTACGGATATTACAAATATATTTCGGGGTAGTCTGTGGTGTACTGAGATAGGTTAATTTTGATTATATATTAATTAGTATATTATACTTATATTAATTACCGTAAACATACTACATACACATACGCTTTACAGAAACCGAAAAAACTGATTGGACATATTAGAAAGAAGAGAGAGAGATTTAATATTTATTTATTAACAATAATAATAACTTATGCTTTTATTATTTTGCTGTATGTAATGTACTTTACAATTTCTGCCGGAGTTTTGAAAACTAAATAATAAATATAATGTATTTTGTATTTGTTGTTTAGTTTTCACAATATAATATAATATAAAAATTTCAAACAAGGTACTAACATAGGATAAGTCTTTTATAACTAACCGAATGAGTAGCTGTTACTTTTAATCAATAAATTTATTATTATTATATTATTATAATAGTGTAGTAGTAATTCGGTTATAGAGGAGTCTAATACCAAAAATAACACGTTAGTTTAGTTGTGAGTTCTTCCCATATATATATATATATATACATATACATTTAATGCTGTTGCAACTAAAAATAGACCTGGGAGATTTCACTAAAACATGTGGATAATGGTTTTAAATTCAAAACGCAAAAAAGTGAATTTCTCGAAAATTGTCAGTTAGGCGGCACTTCACTGTCGATTAGGCATTCTCTACCAGACAACATTCAGTTTTTCGTGTTCTGTGGCTAAACGTTAAAAGTTTTGCATTTTGATACTACCGTATCTAAAAAAAAAACAACCTTTATACATGATATTTAAATAAAATTTTAAGAATATGCCAAGATGCTCAACATTTGATGCGTTGTGAGCACTTGTAATAAAAACAGATCGAACTACATCCAATTGTGTTTTAAATAATTTTAGGAAGGTATTGCGATTAAACAAACGTACTAAGAACGTAATCGGACAACATGTTAATAAAACAATACATGTTTTTTTTTAATCATACATACTTTTTGATTAATGTGGCAACAATCCGCAAACAATAGTTGACATAATCGAAATATTTAATCAAAAACTTATCAATTTTAAATATACTGTATTATACTATTAAAAACAGTATATATAGACGTAGGTATACTTTTAAATAAGAACTCATTAAAACAATAATTAGTTACCCAAGTGTTGCAAAAAAGAAACCGACAAATAGGTGTTAACAGCAGTCAACTAGTTTTTCTGTTCTTGTTCATAAAGAAAAATAATTTTCCGATACATTACACATTGATTGGCGAGAGTATACTGTTTTGTTAACGTGGTTTAAATGTCATGAAGCAGTTAATAAAAAACAAATGAGTTTTTTATTCATATCAAAACGTAGACAGACAGATATATTTTATTGCACACCAAATGTTACAAAAGCAGTCAGTCGGATACAATAGTCTGTTACAGTGTTACAATGAGGTCTTATAGCAGGCTGCGAGCTCTTCCAGACACCTTTCAATGGATTAAACTAAAAAGGTAATTGGCAGATTATAAAAAAAAGTAATTACTGTGAAAATCTATTATTTTTGCAATAATTACCACTTAATAATACATTGTCGAATAAATAATGAGAAATTAACGTTTATCATACAACTCATAACTTATATTAATTATGCTGCATAACCTAGTATAAAAAAAAAATTAAAAAAAAAGTGTACGTGTGCAATTCACACACGGCAGAAGTGAAACTCCTTAATTTAATAAACCAACGAATTTTAATACGCAAATTGGCAAAAATGATACACGTGAATGACACGAGAAGGCTTCGTAGTACGCAGGCGCAAACACACGCTAGTATACGAAGATTATAGGAAACACTGTATACTTGTAAACTATCTCATTCTCTCGCAGGCTAAATCCTATTTATGAATCTGTTTGTCTCTTTTCTAAGATTGTAGGAAACACTGTATACTTGTATTCTATCTCATTCTCTAGCAGGCTGAATCTTATTTATGATTCTGTTTGTTTTTTTTTAGTGTGAGTTTTTCGTTTCATCGAATTTCAAAGCACAACGATTCTAAAGAAGTATCACTTCAAAAAAAAAAATTCGTCTATTCCATATCTCCTACATTCATATACGAGTACAAGTTATTTGAATGCTAACTTACCTGATTCTACGCGATGGTACCAGCCAAGTGCATTTGACGTTCTCCGCGCAGGGCTGAGCCCCACCCACTGTGCTACGTTCTATTTTCAGATATTACCATAAACATTATTTTATTTTACGTTGTTAAAATCTTGCGCTTCTCCATTTTATTGATTCCGATGCAATAATTACACATTGACAATACTCAAAGACATAGTTGATTGACGTTACATTTCTCAGGTAAGGTTCTAAAATTCAATTATCGTCTAAAACTACTTTCAAATGGTTCTTATTAGATTTTTTGTTTTGTTTTGATGTACAGACCTTAATATATTACCTTAACTAGTAGCGCCCCGCGGTTTCACCCACGTAAGTCTCGATCCCGTAAGTAGCCTATGCGTTAATCCAGGTCACCAGCTATCTACATACCAAGTTTCATCTCAATTGGTTCAGTGGTTTTTGCGTGAAAGAGTAACAAACAGCTATCCACCCATCCATCCAAACTTTCACATTTATAATATTAGTGGGATATATATGACATACTTGCTAATCATGTTTGTTTATTTTAACCTAACCGTTCGTTGGCAGCCCTGGACGAATAAATTAAATTCATTGATCTAAGAATGATTAGATCCTAAAAAGTCATTTATTACTTTTCAATTTCGGACTGGACATAAACCCCGCCACTTAAAATTTTAATCTTTGTCTAAACAATAAACTTTTCGTACGAACAGCGGACGGGGCTTTAAATTTTAATGGTCTGTGAAGGTGTTGCGAGGCCGGAGTTTAAAGCGGACGGTTCATTAATTAGTAGCTTTATGTGGCCAAAACATTATTAGTAATTTCCACTTCAATGTTTTATCCAAAACTTTAACATAACTTTGTATGCTTAACATCTCGTCTGTCCTTGGAAAGACGCAGCAGTGAGAAGTAATCGATGTACGTTAAGGAAGGCAAGACCATTTAAAATGCTGTTAGGCATACCTTAGATGCTTGAAGAAGATACGACGACGACGGTGTGTTGGAAATCTTTGTGCGTATTCCTTTTTACTGTGTTATGTACATGGCCTTGCCTTCTACCTAAAAAAAGAAAGTAGGGGCTGAACTTTAAGCGACACAATTTCTCACTTGCTGAAATCTTAACTTTTTCAGATAGATTAGATTCTAAGTACCAAATATAGAGAATTACATCAATGTACTTTGTACGTGATATATCGTTTCTACATAACGTTCTTTATCGTTAATCATTTATAATCCAAGTTTTTTCCGAAAATAAAACCCAGTAATAGTCTGTGAGTTACATTTAATACTATTCAATACATTACAATAATTGACATCACCGCTTCCAGTAAGAAAGGAAGAATCGTATGAAACAAACAAAGTGTGAAGACAAAATGTAAGATATTGCTCTGTGTACAACCGTTCACTGCTAGGTCAAGGTTGTGTGTCTACACGAGCTGTAAATACATTTCTTTCCACAGATCCACTTTACCCGACTGATGAAGGAAGGTAATGTTTTTAGAGCGTATGTATTTCTTAGTCTTTTATATAAAGACTTCTTCTATATGAGTAATTGTCACTGAACTTCTCCTAAACTGAACCTGTAACTTGAACCCTGCTGAACCGATTTTAATGAAGTTTTTTGTGTTTTTGATTCTCCTTGAATTAAAATTGAGACTTAAATTCTTATATTTTCAAAATAAACCTAATAAAGTATAAGTACTTGGTCAAAGTGTTTAATTTAGGGTATTTTTAGCAGTGTGGTGTCGTACTTTCTGAACTAATTGAGACTGTATCTCTCTGAATGGTTTAGATTTCCAATATGGCCATGGTTTTGTTTCTTTTAATAATTTCATGAATGTGAGAGTAAAACTAGTGTTGCTACAAAGAAAATTACACCAAGTCGAAGATCGTTTCGTAGTCTCACTTTAAGACTGAAGAATGTTATTTAGTTTAGCCAGCGATAATTCTAATAATGGTTCTGTACCAGATGCGGCCTTAGGAGCTAAATAGTGGGGGAATCGCCGGAAGCCAAGCTCGTGCAGGGGGTCTTTTGCGTCAACCCGAGCAGGAAAAGTTTCATTGTATCAAAAATTTGTTATTTTATTTAAAGCAGTTAGTTCTCGACGTATAGTAGTTAAAAATTAAATCGTTTTTACTTAACTATAAATAAATCGAGTTCACTTTACTTATGTAAACATATTATTATACAATTACGGATACGTACGGGAATTAACTCGATTACGAAATAGGTATTACAACCTTTGAATTGCTTGACGTTTCGACCAGGTTGCATTAGACGTGGTCACAGGCTCACTGGCTGAGTAGTGCACCCGCACTCCCTCCGTCGTCAAATCCGGTAGATGATCCGTTAAACATGACACACACGACTGGCCTGTTGGCTTAGTGGTTAGTGACGCTGACTGCTATGCCATAGGTTGTGGGTTCGATTCCCACCGAGTCTGGGTGTTCTTTATGTCCGTACTTTGTATGTTTGTAAAGTCCCCCGCGACACGGGAGTAATTCCAAATGCGTAATTCGTATTTCCTAATGGAGTTATCTTTTTTTTAAAAAGAAAAAAAAACAAGGTAGAAGGTTCAGGAGGTTACGTATACATAATTATAAATCATGATAAAGGGTCCCCGTTGAGTCCAAAATTAGTAGTATCCCAAATCATGGAATTGCGGTCCAAGTTTAAAAGTTATTATGAATTAACTCCTGAGTTTAGCGTGTTTAACCAAACAAACTCTTTAGCTTTATAATATCTATATATATACGTGAAGCGAAAACTTTGGATACCTTTTTACGAAAATTGGGCGGACGGAGGAGTATGAAATTTCGCACACTTATAGTTTATACAGAGAAGAAGTGACGAATGCTAAAATTTTTGAACATTATTTGCTACAAAGTTAAAAAAAAATGCGAAAACGGGTATATACAGCTATGAGTGTCCAGTATATATTTTGACCTGTCATGGTACAAAAGTCTATACAATGACAGGTCAAGTAATATTGGCCAATGAAATAAACCATGGTCGAAATTCGACCACCACGCGATCTCTAGTAAGTATAGATATGTCACCGTAAGATGTGAACATCGATAGTTATAAACAATCTCGCGATATTATAAACTGACGAAATATTATGAACTTCACTTAAACATTTACAATTTAACGTTATATTTCTCCATAGTTTTATAATCTATTACATAATTATAAATATTGTCAGTGTACGTATGTAAGTGCCTAGATAAAAAAAAAATCCATTTATTCAATGTAAATATATATATATATATATATATATATATATATATATATATATATATATATATATATATATCATTACTGCTATAGTCATGTTCATCATTATGATAAAAACATAGTCGAAAAATTGGTTGCTATCTGAATTTCGTAACTAACTTGAATTCGACGCTAAAATTTATTTAAAGCTTTTATATTATTTCTTTCGCTATATATTTGTAGATCTATTGCTTCTAAATATCCTCTAAATGTTAGCGGGTTCAACAGTAATGTGTACTGTATTTAGAAAACGATAATTTAGAAATGGAATTTAAACAGTTTAAAACAAATTCTAAACTTGTGTGATGTTTAAACACGATAATCCAACTGCAATGGCTGTTTTTATATGCACTGTTATTAAATCAGATCAAATGGAGCAGTCATTGAGGAACGAACCAACCATTGAAGTCTTACCTAATACTATCGAAGCGGGTTACACTCTTATGATTTTTTCAGAAGTGTATGCATATTATTTTGTTACAAACGGAACATCTAAAAATTTACGAATTATGGTCGATTTTCGACCACCACGGTGATCTCCTGTGGTGGTCGAAAATCGACCATAATTCGTAAATTTTAGATTTTCTGTTTTATTTCATTGACCTAGTTAAGCTAATCTCTTCAGTCCTTCGTGAACTATCATTGTATAGATTCCGTACCATGAAAGGTCAACACTGGACACTTTGGAGTTCCAAAAATGCTGTCTATACATCGATATACTCGTAGGTACAGCTGACATTCCAAGCACAAAATATATATTTTTAATTGCAAAAAATATTTTTTATGTGATTTAACAACAAATTAACGAATTTTGGATTTTTTCCTCAGACAATTTGAAGTCATTCAAAGACAGTTAGAAGTAAATGACACTATGTTGGCTACCTCAAATTATATTGGGACTATTTAAGAGAAACGCTTATTGCATTGCATTAAAATTATAAATTCATCTTCCAGATGATCTCAAGAACTTACCACTTGTACTATTTCGCAAAAAATAATACAAAGTACTGCTCAATAAAATCTATTATCGCATCAATGAATACTAAGAGGACAAAATAATAATATAAACTTATAATTCTGACAATTCCATTCCCCATAATTTAACATTTTAACTTTCATAATTTAAAAAAAAATTGACAGAATTGAATTTTATGCTTTATCACTCACGCGGCGAAAAGTAATGCAAGCATTGCTTCACTGCCAGTTTTCTGTGAGGCCGTGGTATCTATAGATGGGTAATCACCCGGGTTTTTAACCAGAAATGGGTTTTAACCCGGGTGATTACCCATCTCTACTGGTATCACTCCGGGCGAGCCGGCTCATACGTACCAAAGCAAGGCTCTGCCACGAAAAAATGTTATTAAAAAAATGACAACTATACGATACGAAAAGAAAATAGTCGGATACAATTAAATAATGAATGTCAGTTGAGTAGTTAAAGCGTGAAAGCGAAACAAACAAACTCACGTTCGCATTATTAGTTAGGTTAGATTAGATGTTGGAAAAATTATAGCACATAATCAAAGTTAACAGATAACAGTAGGTACTGTGAAACTACTTCTGGGTCAAGGTTTCTGATCTGTTTATATCATTGCTGTGTTTCAGCAGCTCTGTGTTTGTTACCTAAGTCTTTTCTTCGACAAAAGTTTTCATTTAATTGCGTCATTGAATTTTGCCTCACATTAGTGTAGTATTACCAAAACTTGTATTTGTTTTGTTTATTATTCGTTTGTTACGTTATTTATTTTTATTACGCATTTGAATTTATTCTCATCGATTTTTATCGGATTCTTAACGACTAAAGCAAAATTCAATTAACCCGTTTCTTTTGATATGTCAGTACATTTGGCTTGGATTTCTTTTTTAGGTTACATTCAGATCCATACTCACATACCACCACCCACATCCTCATAGATTTGAAGAGCGAGAGCCAACAGAGAAATCGCTAGACACACCTGCTCTGTAAGGCCAACCCTCACAGTCACTAATTGCCGAAGAAAAATGGCCTGCTCTTCTTACTAGAATATTAGCCGTTGGCGATGACGACCTTATCAAAAAACGGAGTAGGATAAAAGCAGCGTCATCATCCACGTTTCCAAGGAGCGTCATGGTGAGTGTTTGTACGAACCATCTCCTAATCTAGCTGAGCTGGAGGGGTTAACAAGAGTACTGGTTATATATGATCCACGTTACTAGTATATAATTTTTTTATTTTATTCATTAATCTGTGTTAAATTTAAACATACTGCCTACATCGGTAGTATACTGTAAAAAGATCAAGTAAAAGCACTCGTAACTAGCAAGCGTGTATGATAGATCTGATGAACGGGGAAGATGCTCAGACCGATACCTCAGGATCGTGGAAAATGGCGCTCTGACGTTTTTGCCTACCTTGGACGGGAATAGGGAATGAATATGTATTAATCTAAAGTTATGTTCACTGAACACGTCACAACCAGACCGATTGACGTCTAAGGGTCGACGCTCGAAATTGTTCAAGAATATGTCTACCTTGGGCAGGTTATCCAACTCGGTAGAAACAACTTCGAGAAAGAAGTCACCAGAAGAGTCAAGTTAAGTTGTGCAGCATTTGGCAAACTACGTCGAATTTTCTTATCACCCTTACCGCAATGCCTCAAAACAAAGGTCTTCTATGAGTGCGTCCTACCTGTCATGAACTACGGTGCCGAGATATGTACACAAACGGTGGGGCTAGTCCACAAACTAAAAGTCGAGCAGCGGGCTATGGAGCGAGCTATGCTTGGAGTCTCTTTGCAGGATATAATTCGTAATGAGGTCATCCTACAAAGAACTAAAGTTACCGACATAGCTCGCAGAATAAGCACGTTGAAGTGGCAATGGGCTGGCCACGTATGCTGAGGAACTGATGGCCGTTGGAGCAAACGGGTCTTAGAGTGGAGACCACGAATCGGTAAACAGAAAGTAGGACGCCCCCCAGCTTGATGGACCGAAAACCTGAGGAAGCTAGCTGGGAGGGTCTAGACGCGGAAGGCGAAGGACCGGGTGATATGGCGCACATTGGGAGAGGCTGATGTTCAGCACTATAACAGGCTAGATGGACTAGAATCGCCTAACTGATGATGTATTAATCTGTGATGTCTGTCAGGCAGGGCCTATAGCAACAACAGGAATCCAAATCTATACTAACATTATAAAGTTTGTTTCGTGGAACTTGCTGATCTCAGGAACTACTAGTTCGAATTGAATTTTTTTTATGTTGGATAGCCCATTTATCGAGGAAGGCTATAGGCTATATAACATTACGCTACAACCAATAGGAGCGGAGCATCAATGAAAAATGTTACAAAAATGCTGACAATTTACATTCGCGGACAAAGTTGCGCGGGTCAGCTAGTTGAATATACAATCCATTTTCTTGTAGTATTAGGTACAACACTTTTCAATACTACGAACTGATTATTTTCAATTATAAAATGTGACTGTTGGAAACAAACCAGATGTCTACTCATCGGTGATTCAACGAAACTACCAATTATGTGTCTTAGAACCACCTGTGAGTTGAAATTATTATGTAAACATACAATAAACTAACAGGAAATGTACAGAAATATCTTGTGTGTTTCCTTTTTAATAGGGTTTGAGTTACGTATCCTTAGATAATGTTATAAAAACAAAAATGTGGACGTAAAGCCAGTTACTGGCTTTAATTAATGCAACATGATTTAAATGCATTAAAAAAAAAACAAAAAAAAAATTAAGATCGATGTCATTTGTAATCAAATTTCAATATGAAAGGTGAATTTATTTTTTATTTATTATCATTGTTTATATGATATTTTTTCATTCGCACCGACCTTTAGGTGCGTTAAAGAAAAAAAAAATTGGAAAAACTATTTCATTTAATTTTAAAAAGTCCGAGATCAAAATTCAAAAATAGTAGAAAACTAAAAAATAATGTCGTGATATTAAGATATGTAGGTATTATAAATGTATGCAAATGCAATATACAAAATAAACACTTTTTAATCCAACTTCTGGATTAAAAAAAACGTAAATAGGTACTGCAATTTTTAATCAGAACATGGTAAGTACAATTAATTGAACAGTTTGTATATTATATAATATATGCTTTTTGAATTGATATTTTCAAAGATCTTTTTTTCTAGAGGACCTTTCGAACAAGACTAGTTTGTAATTTTTTGCGCTCACTTTTACCAAAAGAATTTATGCAAGTGTGTTAATAAAAATAAGTATTAAAAATCACTGTCTTGTTACAAATTGTATTGTACATGTATTTGCTTGCAATGTGGGTTTATTTAAGCTAGACATTAGGCACTCCCACTGATGAGTTCTCCTTGTCGACTAGCGCGCTCTGAATTTGGTTATAGTGGTATTTTTATTAATAGGTACTAGAGAGATAGTCTAGTAGTCGACGTTCGACTATAATTCATATGCATTATGTATAAGTTGAACTCAACTCATAGTTAGATTTTCCGCACCATAACGGGTACAACACATATACTCAACGCGTGTACCTTGATGGTTGCCGTTTACACGTAATATTTTAATTAGTAAGCCATTATATTTAAAAATATTAGGTTTCTGCACTTGTCCAATATAAATAAACTTAAAGTATGCATATTTCACGTTCCTTAGTTCACTTAATTTTCTTAAAAATGCATGCAAAAAATTCTCTTCACGCCACATTGGTCGATGATTAATTTTTTATCGGTTATGTACTTCTATAGTAGTTTTAGAAAAAACTTCTTCTTGGAGGTCTAGCGATCCTTTCACCAGTAGAAATACAAAACAAGGGAATTCTTCTGTTGAACCACGGTCCTGTGGAGGATATGTGATTTCCCATTTGGAATTCAATTCTATTATTATCTACCACCTGCTAATAATGTCCATGCAGATGTAACTGGTTGAAAAAGTAAAGTTTTATTATCAGCACTGTTTTATTGACAATTTAACTATTAATGCTTTACAGTATTTCCAGCTGAAAATAGAAGGCTTTTAACAAAATGATTAAGCGTAAACACCATTACAGCGTTCCACTTGACATACGTGTTTATTATGGCATATAGCATACCGTTGCATTAGGAAGTGGTCCTACTGTAAACTGGTTTGACAATTAATATCACGCTTGTAAGCTTTAAGAGATTGCAGGACCTATCCTTACAGAATCAGATCACAGGAAGTAAGCGTCCCAAGACTACAACAAGGCCCCCATTGTAATAACAAATATTTCAGAATAGACGTAAGACCCTACTGAATGCAGCCATTTGTAGCACTACATTGTGAAGTGGGTCAGACCTGGAATAGTGTTAAGAACACCTTTGGGATGCGTTTTAAAATCAGCGAGAGGAGCCATTTTTATGTAGGTATCTAGTAGTACAGCTCAGCAGATGTCGGGGTGCCGTGACTGGAGCCTTATTAATAAAGTGTAGTTTAGCTTGACCAGCAAATAAAAATTGTAAGTAGATGTTATGCCTACATTATGTTATCTTAACTGTAGTGTGTATCTGATAGTGTGTATTATTTTTTTCGTTTATCGTATATCAATATAATTATGACTAGATGTTAGATGCTCGTGTAACACAATATCAATAAATAATCTATTTACCAAAGCAATATTCTTTATTATTAAAGTTTTAAATACTTCAAGTCACGTCTCGCTCGTCCTCGCCAATTCAGAACAAGTCTACCGAATGTTTTAGAAAAGAGTATTAGAATTTATGTCATAACTTTACACAGGCTAGGCGCTTGTTGGCCATACTGATTGTTTGAAAAAAATATTTAACAGTTGCTCATTTTTCTTGCATTAAGAAATCGCTTTCCGCTTACTGTGAGACAAGCGGCCTAAAAGTAGCGCATATTTGACTGCAGAGAATGACTGGCCGTTAACAGAGGTATTAAAACATTTATGCACAATAAAGACGTTTCTTGATACATAAATGTTTTACAGTTTCATGAGCTTTGCTGCCTACGAGAAGTTAAATTGTTTTCCCAGTAATACTTGTTGCATTAGTTTGTTTAAAAATGAGTAGATAGTAGATCTGTTTAATTGTTTCTATGCGATCGAGCATATTATTCGAACTCAATGAATTGCTGCCATCTAACTCAGAAAAAAAGATAAATAGAGACCTCTACGATTTATTAATTTTTATTTTATTTATTTTTATTTATTTATCTACAGTCAACATGATCACCTGATCACGGTGAATCGGCATTGCTATATCAGAGTTATATTTTTAGTGGTGAGTAGGGGGGTATTGTTCAATATATTAGGTTAACCTAACAGCCGACTTTATTCATATTAATTTAATCTCAAGTCTTTAAATTTTAAATGTCACTTCCATTTGTTAGCTTTGGACTTGTTTTTGTGAATATTATTATATCATTTAAAAAGGAATGTGAATCTTTTTTTATCTGTTCCGCCTACTTATGAACAAGGGAGAATGTAAGAAGCTGACGGCCAACCTTCAGGAGTGAAGAAACAGTATGAGAAGAAGAACAATTAAAAGGAAGACACCAGAGTAGATATTCATTTAATTATCATATCATTATATGGCTGTTGGTTTAGTGATTAGTGACCCCGACTGCTGTGCCAGAGGTCGTGGGTTCGATTCCCACCCAGGTCAAATAATTGTGTGATGAGCATCATCACACAATTACTGTGTCTGGGTGTAATTTACCTATAATAGGTATCTATTTAGCAATTTATAAGTATGTTTATCAGCAGTCTGGTTACCATAGTACAGGCTCTCCCTAATTTGGGATCAAACGGCAAATGTGAGATATGTGTAGTTATTATTATTATTATTTATACACAAGTCTTTCTCTTGTCTGTGCAGATTCTCCAATTCAAGGAACAAGCCTCTTATAATTTTCAAGAGGTGCACCCGACACACGAGCAATGTGACCCGATAATCAAGTAATGTGCTGGCCTTTCAACACGGTATCAGTGCCAGTGAACTCGGTTTTCTAATCATCAGGGATCATGTCTTTTTGAAAAAAGAATCGATTGTGAATCTGTCCACTTCTCGTTGTTTCTCTATGGTACCCTCTAATCAGAGTAACGTAGACCACTCCGTCAACCCGTCCTTTTTTACATTATTTAGTTTATTTACTAAGTGCCACTTTTATTTCACCTTCCCGCCTATACATTAGCATCTCAAATAAACATTTAAAAAATAAAGTGGGCTAAAGATTTCTGGCAAGTGTTTATACTTACATCGAATTTGTTTATTGTCTTTCAAAATGTGCGATTGTGAAGAGAATTAATTCCAAAGATGTTGCGAAATTGAATTCTAAGACCAGGGAATAAAGAGTTGTTAAATAACAGGGTTTTTGTCTGAGCCATTACTATTGGCTCATGTCAATAAACGGTGCCCTCCAAAGGTTATTTGGTAATCAGTACTTGTTTACAGTGACGAGGTCGCTCATTATACCGCTTTGGTAGTTGTTATTTTACTGTCCATTTCAATTTTATCATTTACCAAAATAAATTAGGTGTGGAATAAAAGGGGTATTTAATGTATGTAATAATTTTACTGAAAATTCAGTGTCTCCTGGTGGATTTTAAAGGTGTATGAAAAGATAAACAACTAATTTAGGCCATTTCTGCTGAATCAGGAGGTATTTTCTGTGATTTTTTTAGTTTTATGAATGTCTGTAGAGCCCAATAGTGCTAAAGATTGTTTATTGGTAAAGCTGCTACTTAGTAGGCACTCTTAGCGCAAACAACTTCGCTCAACAGAGTACGTCTTGGTCAGCTTACGCACAGCATCAACGTTTTCTTGTGTGACTGCAGTTTTTGGACAACCTTGACGGGGATCATCCATCCAGCAAACCAGCGATAAATCGTGGTTTTGGATGGAGCTTCATCACCAAATGCAGAAAGCATCCGGTCAACACACTGTTTTTGTGTTAAACCGCTTCGAAAGTCATAATAAATCATCGCCCTTGAATTTTCTCGAGTCAATTCCATTTTCTCAACGACTAAACAAGTTTGAGAAGACCTTGTGAGAAGACCGATTTTAATATGATAGGAATAGTGGAAATATTCCATTCCCGATACTTTTAGTGCAGCCTATGTATAAAATGAACATTGAGGGCACTGCCATAGCCGATTGGAAATCGCTGAGGCCAAAACAGGGTAAGAACGATCGAGTCACAATGTTATAATTTGGCATTAGGCATCAAGCAAGGTAAGGTATAGTAGTCAAAATAACGATCACACAGAAACGAAATCTACCTTCTTCCAGTTTTATTCTTATAGTTTTTAAATACATTTCTAAAACAAATACCCTGAAAAAATATGTGTACCCAATAGTAAGTTTAGCCAATACGATAACAGTACAAATGTAGCAGCAATAAGTGCTATAATTCCCTCGGCTGTTTACGGTTAATAAAATTTCGATTTAGTACGGAACTCGAATTAATTCGGGAGGTGTACTGCGGCGGTTTTATTGTGCAAATCGTGGACGGTCGTAAATGTTACGGTACTGTTATGCTACACGGTCCTTCGAGCCGAAGTCATTCTGATTCTGAAATATTATGGAATCATTGGGACTAGTTAATATGAATCTCTGTGTAGGTAGATATAAGTATTTATTGATTGTAATAATTGCCTATTATATATAACTTGATCAAAATGCTTGATCTTTTTATATGGATGAGGTTTTGACATACTATTTGAACACACCAAAGATTTGTCTCTTTTATTCCAAATCATAGCTGTTCATTTATATTGAGGTACAGGACAAGACAAGCTATTAACACTTATTTACAGCAGGAGAATCTCATTTGTTACCATGCAAACCTTTATAGGCGTACTGAATTTAGTGCATGCAGAGTTCAATTATGAGTATGTATACTTGAGACGGTAAACATGGCGCTTATAGCATTGAAATATTTAATCTCTCTAACGTATAATAAGCTGACATGAATGATGTAATAAATACATACATGTATAAATACTAACGATGTTAAGGAAATGTCATTGAAGAAAATTTATCAACCTTTTTTGAAGTGAAAACTTCTTTAGCGGCGTTGTGCACTTTTTGGTATGGATAAAAATGTTAAACTCGCTTCAGGACACGAGACCTGATACTGACCTAAGACGGAGCCGAGTTTCTTATATTTAAAAAAATATAACATTCGAAATTCAAAGATTTATGAGCGGCCAAGAGCGCAGAACTTCCAGTGTACCCTATGTATACATTTAGATATGTTATTACCTACTTTTTATTTTTAACCTAATTACATATATGTGTGTGTGTGTATGTATATGCAAATACATTGTGAAGTTATGTTTGCTGTAACATGTCTATGAAGCCATTATAAAGCTATTGTATTTAATGTAACTAATTCAGTTCCTAATATAAATTACTAGCAGCGCTCTGCGGTTTCACCCGCGTAAGTTCCGATCCCGTGGGAATATTGGGATAAAAAGTAGCCCATGCATTTCGTCCGTCCAGGTCGCAATCAGTTCAATGGTTTTTGCGTGAAAGAGTAACAAACATCCATCCATCTATCCATCCAAACTTTCACATTTATGATATTAGTGGGATTATTATTCCCTCAGCTTCTATCAATTCCTAACCTCCTCCGAGAACCCGATCGCCAAATCCTCTCAGCCGAGTGAGGTTTTACAATATTAGTAAGATTAGTTAGTATTAGGATACAGAAAATTACGTTTTAACTGCTCAACTCTGTCTCGACTTATATATATAACGGGTTTATTTTTGTTACATTATAAGAACACGCAATATTAATGAAGGCTTACAACAATAGCTTCAATAACAAGAAACTACCATCAATAATTTATTATTACAATAAATTGTGCCAATAAACTACTTCTTTCCTGTAAACACTTTTATTATACCTATGTCTGACTTGGAATTATCGTGGGCAAATAGTAGGCTAGGCTTTTTAGTGATGTAACAGACCTATTTATAAAATAATATCGAATCCCAGCCTCATACCTTTTATAAGTATTTTTTTTTATTGCAAATAAAGAATTATTGAACATAATGACAGCTAATGGTATCTATTCTTAATTAAATACCCATTTTTCAATAATAAAGATTATTAAAGGTTTCTTAGAAAAATCCACAAGTTTACTCATTTTAAGGGGTCCGTTCCTTAAAAGGAAAAAGGAACCCTTATAGCATCACGTTGTTGTCTGTCTGTACTTTTTCTCAGGAACCCGTGGACGTATCAAGTTGAAATTTAATCCTAAATCCTTGCGGTTCCTTGAAGTTGTAAAAATGAAGCTTCTAAGTCAACACTTTCAAAAGATATGGCCATTTGAGCCTTAGATTTGACCAAATTTGAACATTTCGCAGGTAAATTAAAACCTATAGGGTACTTCCCATTGACCTAGAATCACGAAATTTGGTAAGAAGCAAGGTCTGACAGCACAAATAAAGGAAAAAATCCGAAAGCCGTTAATTTCGTATTATATCATATAAAAAAAATTATTTTGTGATAACAAACTTATATAGGTGTATTTCAAAAAAGAACACTTACTTAAATCACTGAAAGGGCAGGACTCTAGTATGCAGTTACAATATTTTTGAAGTGAAAAATTCTTTAGGCTCGTTGGGCACTTTTGGTATGGGAAAAAGCACTCTACTCGCGTGACCGTCACGCTCAGATACAATCCTACGACTGACAGTTTTTATTTTTTATTATAACTTTCTGCTAGAGTCCTGCCCTTTCAGTGATTTAAGTAAGTGTTTCTTTTTTAAATAAACCCTGTATTTTGCGGTTGGAAAGTTGACTTTGTCGTAAATCCATGTATGGAGGAGTTTTTTAGAACTGTAAAGTTAAGTTTGTCTTTCAGAAAAGACGGGCGAAAATCGGCTCTAAATGTTAGCAGACACCGATTCCCACCAAAATGTTTCCAACTATCGTCTTATTCGTTTGGCTAAATAAACTCATATTCTTTCCTTCTATATTAGGCTACATTTTGTCATAAATCCGTAGAACTGAGTTAAATGATAATCTTAACTGTAGTTAACCTTACGTACCTGTACGAGTTATGATTTTACATGTTTCAGTAAGATCATCAAAAAGTATTTGTTAAGTATTAATAAAACAATATTGCAAGTAAAGTAACACAAATCATATATTTTTAAACTATTCCTGACAGCCAGCTGAAAATGTACGAGAGAATGAAAGTGCACAAGTTGCACTCCAACTTTGTCAGATTAAGAGCGACTGGCAACACGAGTGCAATATTGAATATTGTACGGCATTCAGCTTTTACTACTAGCATAGCGAGCCAAAAATTGTGATGTCGGTAGTTTAAACTTTTCTTTCGTGGAACACTTTTGTCGAGGACTTTTAAATTTAAAATCGCACTCGGAAAAATCAAATAATCACTTTTAAGTTTAGTATTGTTTTGTTGTAAATATTTTGCGAAACCAACTTTTATCGCTAATTTTCGGGATTAAAATATTTTTGTAATGGGATAAACGGGGCTATGTGGTTGGGTTAGAAATGTAAGCGGCGTCGGACTTGCGATCAAGTGGTTGGGGGTTCGAACCCCACCCATTACACTACCGACCACTCCTAACATGAGCATTTAGCTCAGCTTCAGGGGTTAACAAGAATGATAGCGTGACCCACGTATTTAT
Source organism: Euplagia quadripunctaria (assembly GCA_963859945.1). Taxonomy (NCBI): domain Eukaryota; kingdom Metazoa; phylum Arthropoda; class Insecta; order Lepidoptera; family Erebidae; genus Euplagia; species Euplagia quadripunctaria. Next base: position 7,909,969 of record OY982581.1, on the reverse strand, counting down.
TTATTTTCTGCTTTTTTTCTTCAAATAAACAACTCTTGCATTAGGAATGGCTCCTGTGTCCGGGGGACTTTACATACATTGAATAAAAGGACACAGAACAGCCAGACTCGAGACAACTATTTGTAGATCACACAATTTTTTCTCCCGTGTAAATATCTCTCAGCTCATTTAAAATAATTAAACTTATTTGTCTTGCGCAATGTATTATTATGCCAATTGTGATTCATGCGGACTTATTGTTCTTTATTCGATTTATTTGCCTTCTACGCTCACTAAAATTATCACATACTGCGAATTTTGGCCCAAAGTTTTGGTAATAAATAATATTACGAGGCTGACCGATTTCTGGCGTTGACTACACCCCATTAGAGGCCAACAGCTTTTAGCAACCGTTGGCATGAAATCGGAATATAGTCAGTACCAGCTCTTTTAGAAGGAAATAAAACGTTAAAGTAATATTTTGTAGGTAAATATCTTATATTTGGAAAGTACTTACTTAGGACTGGGGAGCTCATTATCATTGAGAGGTGCAGGAAGTTACTAGCTCGCTCAACATGTTCTTGGTTACCGTGTACAGAGACAAAGTTTGTCAGTGATTTTCTTAATTACTATGTAAAGTGATAGAGTTTGTCTATACTTTGAGTCTGAATTTGCATACTCGCACCAGTTCCGTGTAATTAATTGAGGCATGGCCGTGTCCCGACTGTGTACGAGCTATTTTAGTAAACCTTTAAAAACACTAATAAATTGCTTTATACGATCATAATCAGCGTGCATGTCGTTAGAAACGTCGAGACATTAATCATAAAAACATAACTTACCGATGAAAATCAATAACTCTAACAGATTACGCCAATTTTTACCGACTTCAAAAAAGGAGGAGGTTCTCAATTCAACTGATTTTTTTGCGTGTAGGTATATTACGCGATATCTCCGCTAATTGAGAACCGATTTTAATAATTATTTTTTTATTGAATTGATTACAATCAAGGTTGTTACCTTTTAAATTTAAACAAAATATTCTGATTGTTAAGGTAAAAATTGAAGGAAGAAAACAGTTTATTTTAATTTACCATAATTTTGGCGTATTGAAGTCGGTTACACTTTTTTTTAAAAGATATTTTTTACCTTTTACCTTTTGTTCGTCATTTTTGAAAGTGTAATAAAACGATACATCGTGTGATATTAAAGAAATCAATTTTGTAAACAATTAAGTTGGCAGATAAACATACGGCTTCTCTGATGGTAAGTGGTGACCAGTTGCCTATATACACTCGCGACACTAACACTTGTCACTTACGCGTTGCAAACCATATCCCTTTCTTGTGCCCTGTCTCTAATCTCTTGTCTCGCCCTCTCCTCAACAAAAAATATATTAATCAGAAAAAAAACAATTGTTAAAAAAGAACATCACTAGCATTTTTTATTTAGGCACTCGACGTAGAGTCTCGACGTGACAAATAAGACACAAATTTACGAAGCTAGACCTTACGCCAGAAAGTTTTGTATTTTAGATGAGTTCTGCAGAAAAATGGGTTAGCTTTAACATTAATAATAATCATTTACGTCATAATATCTATAAGTTAACCAAATTATAGTTTGTGTACGTTATAGAAAAATATGGTAGGTATAAAATTTTAATATGTAACCACTGTGATATTTTTTTTGAAAGGGCTGGCAGGGCATTTTTTGAAAGTCGTGCAGCGGGCTATGGAGTGAGCTGATCACTCTATAGCCCGCTGTGCGACTTTTAGTTTGTGGAATAGTAAACGTCTGCGTCTCTTTGGTATTTAAATTAATTGAACATATACAATATTTTAAATCTGTAAAACATCTGTGAAGCTACTTAAAAAAATCATACGGGACGAAGATATTGCTTCCTTCTTTTTTGAACTCGGTGATTCTATTCTCATATAATTGATTAAATTGTAAGGTAATATCTAGTTTTATTGTGTTATGGGATAATGAACTTATTTTAATTTGAATACCAAGATAAGGTAAAATGCCAAAATCACTTGGCAGTATTTAAGAAAGACCTTAGTTAATAATAAGATAGACCCCATGGCACTTCAGAAACGACGTCTCTTGAGAATAATTTAACAGTTGTGACGTCTACCAACAAAAACTAATGATTTCAATTAAGTACAAGTGGTTGGCGGCTCTCACAGCTACTAATTTAGTTAACCTACGCACTCTTACTCCTCTGAGGAATGTAAGTCGATTATACTCGTATATCTAGATGTTCTCTTTGTAGAGAACATAGTTAGAAGCGTGTAGCGATAGTAGAAAGGCATTTAGTTGATTTTCGCTACTGTGTGGTCGGAGTATCAGATATAAATATTATTTGCTTCTTTTAAGAAATAAATAAAAACATATAAATTGAGTGTGATAATATATCAAATAACTGAAATGATGATTAATAACAACTACTTATGATGGTACGGAGAACTGTCTCTTTTGTATTTTTTAACTTGAGACACCTCAGTCACGGCCCTCTGATCTGAAACTAGGTAGAGCCTGTACTCTAGTAACCAGACTGCTTATTAATGACTAAATACATGATTATGTTCACATAATTATATGTACACTTCCATTAGCAGTCAGGATCATTAACCAATAGACCAACAGGCGAATCGAAACTATCGATTTTATTTACAAATATTTGTTCAAGTTATATTTGATTGGACTATATTTTTATACAACTAAGTAAATCATTGTTTTACTTCTCGCATAATAAATTAGCAAAGCTCATTTGTAGGTTTAGTCCCAAGGCAAGCGGTTGTCAGTGACAATACGGAACCAACTTCCAACTCACCTGATAGAAAGTGACGATGGAGACGAAGATGGTAGAAGCCTTTCTAAGAGAAACCTTTTCAGTGTACTCTTGAAAGTTCCCTGATTATAAGTCTGGAAAAATAGACAGATCTGACTTAGGTTGACCTTCCCTCACCGAGTTTCCTAAGAAAATTAATATTTTATACAATATAATGTATAGTTAAACAAAACGTGCTAAAGTTGCCATCTCATATCTGCGCAAGGCTATTTTTAATTTACACATATTTAATTCATTTTTTTCGATAATTATTCTGATGGAGTTCCCAAATATTTTTAACATTAATCAATAGTAAAAGATGTAAACAAACCGCCTAAGTAAGGTTGTCTATCTTTTTTAAAAGCAAGGATTAGGGTTGTTAGATGTAAAAAGGTTTGCGGAAGAATGCAATGGCCATTCTCGCTCCCTCGATCATGGGCAAGCAGTTGAACACCAGCGGGGTTTTTAGTCGGTAAGAGTCCGACAGACCCCTTCAGCCCCTCCCCCAAGGGCGGAGGACATCCATGAGGATCTTCCACCTCGTTACAAAAAAAAGGTATAAAATGGTAAGCGTGCATTAGTAGGTAATTTACCTTCATCGAGTTTCCTTATGCAATATGCGAACACGATGGTTTATCGTGTTCGTTATATTCGTTGTTGTGATTTTAAGATTGAATAATTAAGTAATTATCAAAAAAAACAAAAATTTAATACAGCCTTGCTCAGAAATAAGACGGCAACCCTAACATGTTTTATTTAATCATACATTATATTGTTTAAAATATTCATTTTCTTTGGAAACTCGATGAAGGAAGGTCAATCTAAGTGGGATCTTAGACTATTACCGGTGGTCTGCTTTACGGAGATGTTTCCACAGTCACACGACTCTAATTTAAGCAGAAGTCTCCTATTTCCAACTTTTTGTATCATCATTCCTATTTTATACCAGCCTAATTACAAATTATGTGACAGTCTGGAAATGTAAGAATTATGATTCCTTTGTATATTAATAAAAAAGATTTTAAATTGAACAGAAACTGACTCAGAATATTTTTTAGCTTTGGTAAAGTTTAATGAATACGTAAATTTGGAGATTAATTCAGAACAGAACTTATTCACTGCCGAAGTTCGCTCTCTTCGTTAAAATGTTGTTGATGCGAAAACTGATTGAACTTTGAAGAAAATTTGCATAGTAAACTCGCTGGAGTTGATCTACGGAAATATTGAACAAACAGATGATATTTGATATATAAACGCGTAGGTATTCATTTTTAACTAACTTCAACACTTTTTTATGTTTGTTACCTCAGAACTTTCGACTGGGTGAACCGATTTTAATGATAAATTTTTTATTTGAAAGCTGGTGCTTCCCGCGTGGTCCCATTTCAGTTTGGTCCAGTTCTGACATCTATGGGAAAACATTATGTCTTTTATGGAATAGTTTTTTTAAGTTGTTTTATTTTTAAAGAATTATTATAGTATACATGTATAGTATTATTTTCTTAATATGGAAGAAAATAAGATACAACAGATTTTTACTTGAATTTCAGCAGGGCTTTAGCGGAATATATATATAGGCGGCCAAATCTGCCGGAGTTTACAGGATTTACTTTCTAGGGTACACCTGAGGCCCCGGCAAGAAGACCCAGTGACAAACACTGTCTGGTTTTAGTCGGTTCGAGTCCGACATACCACGTTACCGTTGGCCCGGTGAGTTCACACCCCGTGGTGGTTTTCACACAAAAAAAAAATAGAATAAAAAAATGAATAGGTACAGTCCGCTGTATGTATATATATTTGTAGATTTGACTTCTCAGATGTTTAGATGTTCATGGGTTGCGACTATAGAAAGGCTTTTTATCACTCTTCATACACACATACATACACTCACGTCTATGCCCCCTAAGGAATAGACAGAGGCGTGAAACGCCTACATTTTTCCATCTATAATTTAGTCCCGCTTACGTAATACGTAATCCCATCAAAAACATAAATGTGAAAATGGGAGCCAGGTTCAATATTAAGAATGTGCATGGTTATCGACTACGCCGACAAAAGAATTGAGATCTAAATTATTGCCAAGTTCTGTAGATAATCCTGAAGATTTTACTTAGCTAGTTTTCAAATCCAAGTTTTCTTATATTTGGCTAAACAACTTATATCCTTTATTTTATACGCAAGTAACTACTTATTACTGTATTTATATTTTAAGGTCAATATATCTTATTCTTCTAAAAGGTGGTGTGCTGTAAAAACTACCCAAGTCAAATCTTCAGGATTATCTACAGAACTTGGCAATAATTTAGATTTCATTTCTTTTGTCGCTGTAGTCGATAACCACGTATATTCTTAATTTTGAACTTTGCTCCCATTTTCACATTTGTTTTTGATGGGATATCATTACTTTTTGTAAAAAAATAATATTATTCATAATGAAAAGCGATCTGTAAAATTAACATTTTACGTTGTATAGTTTTCTTTTTTGTGCTATTTTGTACATTTTCTTAAACATAATTCATTGATAAATTCTTCCTTACGTAACCTACATTTTTGGTAGTGATTCTGTACATTTTTAAAGTGTCTGTTGAAAGTTAAAATAAGTAAAAATTCACTGTTTTCAGATTTTTTTCGTTTGCATACACACAACCACCAGCTGGAAGCCAAATTTCAACTTTCTAGGTCATCGGGAAGTGGGTTAGGTTTTTGACCTATATGTCAGTCAGTCGGTGATAAAAATGCCGATTTTGAAACGATAATACCTCAATGACTTCTTCTATATATTTTTTTTTTAATTACTGTTTAAGCTGTATTTATGAAATTTGGGGTTCTAGTTAATCTAGAGGGTTTTAATAAATAAACAAATTTTCATATAGGAGAGAGGAGAGAGGGAAGAGTTAGGGCCTCCGGTAACCTCACTCACGCGGCTAAAAGCAATGAAGCATTGCTTTACTGCCGGTTTTCTGTGAGGCCGTAGTATCACTCCGGTCGAGCCGGCCCACACGTGCCGAAGCATGGATCTCTCACGAACAAGTGTGTGAAAGGGATCTTTATAAATATACAAATTCAAGACAATTGATCTCACAATATCTGACACAGAATATTCAATGTTCAACTCAAACGATGCAGTTAAATACTTGCTACCGTAGTTATTCCAAAAGTTATACCATACTAGCAACCCGTCCCAGTTTCGCAATGATGTTAACAATTATCGTCAAATTTCAACAAATTAACAGAAAACAATATTAAACTATACGTACAATCCTTCCTCTTGAATCACTCTATCTTTTGATGAAAACCGCATAAAACACCGTTGCGTAGTTTAAAAGATCTAAGCGTACAGACGGCAGGAAACGACTTTGTTTGATACTACGTACAGATGTAAGCGATTGTATACTGATTCTGAAGAATGTTTAGGTTTATTTCATTCTAAAACTAATGTTTGTATGATTTTTTTTTTATTAATGACACTGTTCGCAGTTACACTTGCACTGTCATGTAGGGTATTCGATAAATTGACGATTAACACACACTTCACAGATGGCGTTTCTATAAATAACGGTCTTTGATCGAAATAATGTCTTTGAAGTCAATCTTGAAAGAAAACATCTTTGTATATTTATATAATGGGCCTGTGATGGAGCAAACTGTACGAACAAATTGATCGGCGACTTTAAACACAGGTGTTTTTTTATACCTCTTTCTTTAAAGTTTGTTAAACAATGACGAACTTGAGAGATAAAGAAAATTCAGGTTTTGTAGATAGTGAGAACCACGAATCAAAAAATATATTAGGGAGATTGTTGTTGCCACACAATAGTTATCAGTGATGAAAATTATTAAATAATGATAGATAGATAGATGGATACACTTTATCACACCAAACAGTAGTCACATCAGCAATCAGTAGGATACAATACACCGATGGTGCTCCAATGGGCGGTGTTATCGCAGGCTGCGATCTCTTCCAGACATCCTTTGCAGGATTGCATTGCATGGAAATAAATTAAACAATTATTGATTTGTAAATTCGATTGCTAATTTCTTACTTTAGAAAGGGCTCGAATGGGTCTAGGCGCTTTTTTCGTAATATGGATTGATTGAGGTGTATGAATGAGAGTATCAATTCTTTTCGTTTTAAAAGAATAATTATCTCTTTAATGAGGAAAGATAATCCTTTATGAACTTTGTAAAACTTTAATAAAACTTTACAGACCTAGTCCCTACTAATCTACGAGCAATCAACTGTCAGGAAGTGTAAAGTTAGTGAGAGAGAGTAAGAGTTACACCCCTGGACTTTGGAAAGTACGTATGTCCTTCGGTCATATTGGGTTGCCGTTCCATTCATCTATCGGTGAGGGAATACAAGGAGTACCTAAGCATGTGTTATTATATCTACAGTATAGTCAGTCAGTCTCATTGGTTTTGGCCTTTGTCCATTACCTGTATATTACCTGTTCCGGTATTAATAGCTAGTTTCTCTTAGTGACTTAAGGCCACCATAGCAGTTTTGCTACTCTTATCAAAATATATTATAAAACAAAGTCCCCCGCCGTGTCTGTCTGTCTGTCTGTTAGCGATAAACGGAGAACGGATTTTCATGCGGTTTTCACCAATGGACAGAGTGATTCAAGAGGAAGGTTTGTATGTAGTATACATGCATATTATTGCAGAGAAAAGTCGAGAAATTCAAAGATTTGTAATGTCATGTCGTAACAAACATATTTTTGTGCGCTTACATTGCCAACGCTGGCTAAACCTTACGAGATAGATCAAATTAATGTACTACGGAATTGTATATCTTATAAAGATCAATAAAAAAGTCCGCGATGGTATATGTTTATCTCCTAAGGATAACCCACAGTAACCATTTTTATCTTTTACATATTACAAAAAAAATATGTTTTATTTATCAAACTATTTTAAATAATACAGTATTATTCCTTATCCAATTAAATACATTAGATACGCTGTGCATTTCATGTAGATCAAAATTGCCCTTTACAACATATTATTAAAATGAATATCTTATAAGATATCAGAGATTTAAAAAGCGGGGGCAGAGCGGTTGGCGGGCCGGACCGATTTTGATTATTCTTTTTTGTTAGATAGGGTACCTCAAGGGTGGTCCCATGTCAAGGAAGTCAGGATCTGATGATGGGATCCTGATAAAATTGAGAGAAACCCTCGAAAATTGTAGGAACGAATAGTGTTTCTGTTTACTTTTCATTACTTTATGAGGTTTTCGCGTTCATATCATGTAGCTGAGCTAATGATGAAAAAATATCAAATTATAAAAATCTTCACTACATATCATCACTACATATTATAAAACAAAGTCCCCCGCCGCGTCTGTCTGTTCGCGAAACTGAAAAACAACTGAACGGATTTTCATGCGGTTTTCACTAATAGACAGAGTGATTCATGAGGAAGGTTTAGGTGTATAATTTGTACCCGTGCGAAGCCCGGGCGGGTTGCTAGTAATAATATAATATAATGAGTTGATTTATAAGAGGTGCGCGCGTATCGGGACAACCGAGTGAAACAAGGTTTCACCGTCTGACGTCTTACGACCTTCTGACGAAACATGTGTTCAGATTCTCTATATATTTTTCTAATGTTTCCGCTTCCCACTTTTCATCTATCTGAGATGGATACTATGAGAAGACTTAGATTCTGTTTTTGTGTAGATACACACACGTCATCAAATTCTTCGTATCCATCTTGACAAATGCTTTTCTCATTCTTTACAATCGCACTCTATTGCGTACGCTGATGTACCTATACGTGAATAAGTGCATACAGATTCAGGAATGTATTGTAAGGAAACATAAACTTCCCGTGTGAGTGAGCTCATAGTAATGATATACACTAACAAACGCAGACCTAATTTGTTTCTTGTTGTTTTATAAAGAATACAAATAAAATGGGTAATACATTCGTGTTAACCCCTTCAGCTAAGCTAAATGCTTGTCTTATGAGTGGGTTCACGTCGATAGTGCACAACCATTTGATCGCAAGTCCGACGCCTTATAGTAGGGGGCCCTTTAGGGGATTATTATTTATTATTATTATTTCTCTTTATTAAACTTAATACTTATAAATTACATTTTTAAATATGTACAAAAACAATATATATATTTGAAAATATAAAAAATAGTATACCACCGACATCGGGTACAGGGACCAAGACACCGGTGGTTAGGGTTCTAAAGACAGGAACCTCTTCACTATACGGGCCGTGTCGAGGAGGACTGCCTTCTGTATCAGTCCCTTGATCCAGCCGTCTAACGCGAGCCTCTTAAGGTATTATTAGCCGTTACGCTACCGTAAAGCTACGGTAAACTAAACTGAGGTTCATATTAGCGAGTAAACGCTTTCAAATTCAACTTACTCAACGGAAGAAAGGCACTATACCAGTAAAAGTGGCAATCGTTGCAAATATTTTTAAACACATTCAACAAAATGAATTTCAGCGCCGACGCAGCGAATTTTAGCGAAGTGAAGTCAAACTTTTTAATTACTAGCTGTGCTCCGCGCGGTTTCGCTCGCGTGTACATATTTATATTTTTTGCATATAACCCTAATTCTTTTTCCAAAATAAGACGAGCCTAAGTTACGCTTCATAACACCAGCTACCAGCCCGTAAAAGTCTCGTGGAAACTGATCCACCCGTTCCGGAGATTAGACGGAACAAACAGACAAAAATTATAAAAGGTTTCTTATTTGGTACACGCACCTTGTAAACATTTGGAAGCATTTAGTAAAAAGTTGTAACTATGAAATTACAAACAGACACTACAACTTCATTTATTTGATTTATTTGTATAGATTATCGATCTCATGTATCGTGAAATGAAATAGGACACAGAGATGACTTCAACTACTCTACAATCGTAGATGAACACTAGAAGAAGCAAGTATATGAGAACTAATCATTATGATTACCCTATAGAGTGGTTTCGTGTCACCTTAAAAACGATTCCTTGCCATTTTCCCAGGTAACCTTCCTGCTTGTTAATAGGCCATTAAGAGGCAGGAAATCACACGCTTCAATTGCTAGTATGTCGTTCCCACTCGAGCAAATAATAATGTCAACTTGTCAATTTTCAAGAATTAGGTCTTCAGTCTTCATTTATAAGTAATTGGTAAATATCAGGTCAAAGCAGAAGAATCAATCATATTAGAACGATTCGATGAGTCATATAATTGAATCGATTCATGATTGATATTTGCTGTGATGAAGAGTAAATATTTACTGTACAATTAGGAATATTATTCCCTTAGTAAGTAGGACTGTGTGATTCTGACAAGTGTTTGTCATGAAAAAAAAAAGAACACCCTGGTGTGGAAGGAGACAGTAACGATTAATCACTATCACTACATATTATAAAACAAAGTCCCCCGCCGCGTCTCTGTCTGTTCGCGATAAACTGAAAAACTACTGAACGGATTTTCATGCGGTTTTCACTAATAGACAGAGTGATTCATGAGGAAGGTTTAGGTGTATAATCTGTACCCGTGCAAAGCCGGGGCGGGTTGCTAGTATATTATAAAACAAAGTCTCCGTCACGTCTGTCTGTCTGTTCGCGATAAACTCAATAACTACCGAACGGATTTTCATACGGATTTTACCAATAGACGGAGTGATTTATGATGAAGATTTAGGTATATGTATTAAGGTTTTGTGTAAAATGGCTGAAATATACTGAAAAAGGTAGAGCTAGTGACCCATCCCGTACATGGTCCAGACCTGGCACCATGCGATTTTTAAATTTTCCCAAAAACTAAACATTTGATGAGAGGTATGACATTTACGGGGCTGGAAGAGGCCGTGATAGCTTTCAACCAGCACGCGAAAAACATGCCCAATGGTCCTCATGTTTTCAAAAACGGTTTGACCAAATGAAAAAGTGTTTAAAATGTAATAAATACAATAAATATATTTTTTGAGTAATCTCATTGCCGAGTTCTTATTTCGTGCACCACTGAGCCAATCAGCCTGTGACCACAGCCAGTGCAACCTGGACGAAACGTTAGGCAATTCAGAGGTATGTAATACCTATTTCATAATTGCGTTTAATACCCGTATATATACATAATTTATCATGGAACGCGAAAGTTTAAAAGTTAGTATAAACAGTTTTATTAGAAACCCTAGCAATATGAAAAGATTTCATTGTTTTAGATTCCATAAGGAATAATGTTTTACAAACCAGATATAATATGTGTGTATCTATAGTATGTAAAAATATTGTACGCTAACGTTGAAAATTCTGCGAGATAAAGTAAGCATAATAAGAGAGTGAGAGAGAGAGTTTTTCATTATATGAACAATCGCTTTGAGAGGTTTATTTTTAAATACTTGGGCTAAAAGAACATTCAGATGATTCTTTACATAACAAGGCCATTTTCCAGATGACATATTATAGTTCTTCTATGACATTATAACGATACTAAATTGAATGTTCTAATCAAACGCTTCACCATTCATTTGTGACTTTATCTTTGAAAATCATGATAATACGTGTTTCACTTTTTACATACATACTGATGATTAAAAACCCACATTTTGACAACTTGAATTTGGTGTCATTCATTTTGGGCAAGCCTATTGCTACCCACTGGGCACTTTGGGAATTAAAGATGGAAAAAATTGGAATTATACCTTTAGACAAGGAGAGGTCGGCAAGAAGGAAAGACAAAGGAAGCAAAAAGATGGACTGGGTAGTGTCAGTAATAGTTCGAGAAGTTTTATGTTTTAGTGTCCTTGGCTGGAATGACCCCTGTGGCAGGCCAATAGTGCATTCGACTGTAACGTCAGAGGTCGTGACCATGATTCCCGCTCAGTGCTAATATTTGTATGCTTGAATACTATTTGCATTGGTCTGGGGTTTATATATACAGCGCTTGCTGGTTGAATCTGAACATGGCTCAGAGCAATAGTAATTACTCTGAGGAACATGGTGTTGAACATTTTGTTTATGGTTATATTGCAATTTTTTTATAATATTATGATTGTATTGTAAAGATGGTTTTATTTTGGAGCGGTTAACACCGGGTGGAGTTGAAAAATGATGTCATCTGACCAACCACCAGAGAGACTGGCTTCACCAGTCTCTCTGGTGGGTGGTTCCTAAACTCATCGGCTCCAAATCTAATTATTTCTTTGTAATCGCTTAATGTCTTGATGTCTGTATAAATTGTGTTTAATTGTATATGTAACTCAGTGAAATAGTCGTATTATTGAATATCGCATAATTCGTATTTATTTTCGTGGTCATTGCGTCCGATCAACTAGGCAAAATAGCGGATCATTATAGTACCCCGTTTGGCAATCCGATTTATTTAAATAAATTTATTTAGCATATTATTTTATTTATTGGTGGGAGAGCCATGCTTCGGCACGTACGGGCCGGCTCGACCGGAGCGATACCACGGCTTCACAGAAAACCGGTAGTGAAGCAATAGTTGTCGCCGAGTGAGTGAAGTTACCGGAGGCCCTAACCCTTCCCTCTCCCTTTCTTCCCCCCTCTTCCCCTACTCCCACTTTAAAGGCCGGCAACGCACTTGTGACTCTTGAGTTGCATTTACTATCAGGGGACCCGTCTGCTCGTTTGCCCCATATACCATAAAAAAAACAATTGTAAATTTATTCTTAAAGTTTAATTATTATTCGAGACACCTAGTGATAGCCTGAAAGCTTTGAAATCTTTTCTTACGTAATGGCAACTGGGCCTTATATTTATTTGATCGGGTGGTTTTAGGTACAGTGGAGAGGATTGCGAGACGCTCAAGATAAAAACTAAGCATATAAGCCCCTCCATTCTAGTTGTCTGAAATAGATGTGGTATGGTGTTGGTGTCATTTTATTAGCCTTAAAGCAGATGAACATGTACGTACTTCCCAGTTTTTTTTTTAAATGGTTTCATTTCTCAAAATAGTATGTATCTTTATACATACTATGGTAATTTTATCCTTTATAGACTTCTATTAAAGCTGACCAACTAAGAACTAACAAAACCATGTTTTTCTAAACAAAGTAAAAAAATATACCATTCAAAACTTTAAATTTATTCAAAACGTTAAAGGTTTTAATAATAATATTCATACATTATTAAATTTTGTCATTTATTTAAATTCCCCTGCCCTGTGGCCAACTTTCTGTATGCCTAATGGAGATTTGATCCCAAAGGCATTTAAAACTCCGTAATATCCAAAGTTTATGAACATGAATAACGTAAATTTTATAATTGAGGATATTCTTATTAGATAATCTAATTAATATATAATATATTGTTTTAGCATATTACAAAAGGAAGTTTAACATAGCAATTAACATTATGTGCCCTTAACGCAAATAAGCTAAGCCAAGCCAGCTGTAACGTGGAGGGAGGCCTCGTGGTCTACACGTAGTCCCCCGTAGGTAAATTTAAGTGAGGAGAGAAACTAGAGACGTTTAATCACTTTCACAGTTTATAATTATAACTTATAGTAAAAGTTATTTAACAGAAATGGATATTATCTAGGTTAAGCTCAGGTCGTAAAGGTCTTGCAGAGGCTTTGGATGTTGCTCCGGCGCAGGTAGGTGAAGGACACTTGGCTTAATAATTTATAATAATGTAATAAAAAGTAAATAATTAAAATGGTAAACGACTGTAATATTAATATCAAAGTAAGTAATTGTAAATAGATACTTACATAAATGCAATACAATTTGACTGGCCTGTTGGTCTAGTGGTTAGTGACCCTGACTGCTATGCCAGAGGTCGTAGTTTCGATTTCCACCCAGGACATATAATTGTGTGATGAGCACGATAATTTGTTCTGTGCCTGGGTGTAATTTATCTATAGTATGTTTGTATTTAGAAATATATAAGTATGTTTATCAGCAGTCTGGTTACCATATTACAGGCTCTGCCTAGTTTGGGATCAGACGGCCGTGTGTGAGATGTGTGGAGTTATTATTATTATTACTATTACATAATATACTCACGCCTATAGGTATCCCCGAAGGGAATGGCAGAGGTCTATTAAAACCCACATTTTACATATTCACACCCTCTCACATAAGGCTATTGCCTTCAACCTGGCACTTTGGGAATTGGAGATGGGAAAGTTGAGAGTACATTGAAAGGGAAAGTAGTTAAGAAGCCAAGGCAATGGAAGGAACTAAATATTGCTTATACGAGAGAACCTGAACCTCAAGCTGGCTGTTGCCGATAAGTCCAAGTCGTCTAACATCTGAAATAATCAAAAAATTATCAGAACTGTAAATATTCTCTCCTAAAGTTTTCCACGAAAACGATTCTATCTTTCAGTTTGCCAGGCTAGCAAACTGATGAAACTACAGCGAATAAGAATATAGAAATGTCGTGGCCACATTAAAAACTCTTATTTATTTTATTAAAATTAGGGACAAACTATAATAGACGATAACACAGTTCACTATTTAATAAGAATAAGTTAATATACATTATTTTGACTGGTTATACCGGTAACGCAATGTTATTGGTCGATTGATAAATATTAATGAATAGTGGGGTTATAAAAAGGGTAGGAATAGGTTCGGGGCATTGTGTTGAGTGCGAAGAGTGGTACGAACAACTTGGCAGTTACTGTAGTTAGTGATTTTCATATTTTATATCAGTGGTTGTGAGAATGTTTCTAACAGAAATGTGTAAAACGTTTATAAAAGTGGTAAATGTAGAATTTTCACCACTTTCATAAAGGTCAAACACAATCATTTGAGTAAAATAAGAAGCAATAAATTTAATTGTAATTGAAATCTTTAAGGCTCAAATTAGATAGCTTATTAAAACCCATTACAAGTCATTGACAATATCCATTAGCCCCGGTTGAGACACGAATATGCGAAACACAAGGCTATAAAAGGCACATTCTCTGTTTTGTGATGGCACGTTCTACGAAATATTTCAATAGACCCACCGACAATAAATATCAAACAACCTACCAAATTAAGTGACACAGGGTTTTATGAGAGCATTTAAACGACATATAACTTTTAAAACGGGTAGGTTGCGCGCAGAATCACCAGATTTTTCCACAAGGAGGCAAATTTAAAAATTCAGCTTTTACATTCCCACTTGGGGGTGTTGAGGCTTTTGAATTTGGCTGAGTTGTATCGTGCGGAGCTGCCCCGCCCACTATAGCAACCCCTGAATTCATTCATTCCTCATTTGGGGCTCGCCCGCGTCGAGTGTCCGTTACGATAGTTCGTCGCGAGTTTACGTGGTAATATACAAACAAATTGTGTGTCATCACTTAAGAAAATACTTGGAATTAAGGTAAGTGTTTTTAAGCTTTTGAATGATTCTGTTTTTAAACTTTTCTGGCCGTAAATTGGCCGACAACGTGACTTTTTTCAGAATGAAACGCGTGTGTCTGGCAAACAGGTTGATGTTTTCCTCTGGCTTCTGATTAGTATTTGGGAATTGCCGAGCTATTTTAACGGACCCCTATTTAAGGCTTAATTGATGAATAATATTCTGTGTGTGGGTGAACCTTTACATTAGTTTTTGTGTCAATATGGGGAAACAAAATACCGTTAACGATGGCAGAATATGTAAATAATGGAAGAGGGGTAATTTTAATGACATATTCGATACTCGATTTACCTGTCGTTCCATTAAGAAATGAAAATGAATGTATTAGTATTTTTAGCTTCTTGTACTTACATAAGTTGACTTTACATTTACAACGTATTAAAATTTTATAAACTCGTAACAATTTAATTTGTTAGTGAACATAAATATGTTGGCTATCACGTGTTTAAATCACTTAGTGATAATAAAATTGAACCTTTCTAAATAGGCCCCGAAAGTCACTTTAACTGACCCAATAAACCAAATTTCTTTAAATTTATTGATTTTTAGTAAAGTTTTTGGATTTTTTTTATGCTCGCAAGGAGTAAACCTCATGGAAGGTTCTAGCATACTATTTTTCACATAGTTCTGTGACGTTTAGTGTTTGAAGTTACTAGATATGTAGTAATGATAAAACCGAAGTAAAAAAATTTCGATTGCATAATCTAAACGATGTCATTTACATATATTGAAGCAAGAATCGATGTAAGGCACAAAGATTTACAGATTGATTAGTTTTTAGTTTATTTGTTTACTATAAATTTGGTAAGCAGGGCCGGTTCATTCATGGCGGAGAAAATAATTGTAAATATGATACCAGATAGCTTCGCATCAAAAATATCTACAACAGTTACCGGTGATTTCTTTGATTACTTCTTAATTGAGGTCGTCTACTGGTTCTTTTCAGTGAAAGAAATGCTATATTTTCTCAGTGATCCAAAAAAGGTTGTTCCTTCAAATTCTTAAAACTTTCTTTCTTAATGAAATATACAGAAATAATTCTAACATTTGGAAAAAAAATTGGATAACGGTTATGAATGTGACAAAACGATTTAATCGTTTCTATAAAGACACGTTTCGTGGACCACGGGCAATAAACGGTTTCAAGTCAGTTTTTATTGGCTCACCAACAATTGTTTACACAAATGTAGATACATAGGATACAGTGATATATATGTGCTAGCCTAGTGTAACAATCACTAACAGGTAAGCACCACATGCACTATTACTATTACCTTCTATTATGTAGGTTAAAAAAAAATGTGTAGATAATAATTATATAAAATAAAATGAAGCAAAATAAAATCATTTAAACTGAAATCGATTTAATCAATGCATTAATCGTAATTATATTGATTTTTTCATAAACATATTGAGATTTGAAGACAAAATAATAAATTACAAGTTTTGAGATTGAATAAAAACAGAAGTATGCTATAAAATTAAATTTGAAACAGATTTTTATTTTTCCAATTCTGGTTCATTTCTTATATGACATACTAGTAGCACCCTGCGGTTTCACCCGCGCAAGTCCCGATCCCGTGGGAATATCGGGATAAAAAGCCTACCTGTTAATCCAGGTCTCCAGCTATCTACATACCAAGTTTCATCGCAATTGGTTCAATGGTTTTTGCTTGAAAGAGTAACAAACATCCATCTATCCAAACTTTCACATTTATAATATTAGTGGGATTTTTATTTTGTGCAAGAAATAGATTGCTGGAAATTGATGCAATCTAGTGTCAAAAAACTCGTGCTATATGAAAAATGGTATATGTCATTACATTTATACTGTAAGAAATATAAACATAATGTAAGAGGATATTTAAGGAGTTTTTTTACGTTTTTGTTATTTAACTTGTATAATTATGGAACACTTGACATTGGTGGAATTCCTGCTCTGATTCTTTGCGCGGGATAGTGTCCATAATAAAATAATATATAAAAACATGAAATATTTTTTACCGATGTGTCAAAAAGGTTATACCAAAAATTTTAAGTCGTAATTAAATCGCAAGAAAATTGTCTTTAATACTCAAGTAAGTAAGCTCACTTACTCTGCAAAGTAAGTTAGCTTATTCAAAGGTAACCAAGTAGTAACAGTTGTACAAAAATACTTCACAAGGCTCCTCATTATGAAACGTTCATAATCAGTACTCTAGTAAACGATGTTTAGTCTAGCATAATTTTAGGTCCGTGTTTTAGTCTGCTTTTTCGTAATTGATACACTTTAACATTTAAAACTATCTTTTCAGCAACACACATCGGATAAATGACCGTATGTTCACAGTAAAGCAAGAAGTGTGTTTATCTGTTGGGAGTAATAAATTATGTAATTACAAACAGGTAATATTATTTGAAACGCAACTAGATATTTTACTTTTGAATTTTGGGATTATATTAGTTTATAAATGTAAAAGTTACTGTGTCTGTAGGTTGGTTTGTTATCTTTTCAAGACAAAATCTCTTAAAGTATCTTGAGAACTGAAAGAATGGCTTATATTTTTCCTCATGAATGAAAATGAAATGGAAAAAAAACACTAATTTCTTTAGCGTATCCCTTGAACAACTTTTCAACTTCCAGCTTACGTCTACAGTAAGCATATCCCACTATCCCACTTCCTACTAATATTATAAATGTGAAAGTTTAGATGGAATGATGGATGGATGGATGTTTGTTACTCTTTCACGCAAAAACCACTGAACCGATTGCGATGAAACTTTGTATGTATATAGCTGGATACCTGGATTAACATATAGGCTACTTTTTATCTCGATATTCCCACGGGATCGGGACTTACGCTCGTGAAACCGCGGGGCGCTGCTAGTCGTCCATATATTATTTTAGTTACCAGCATTTTCGTTACTAAGGACGCCCAGCTTTCAATAAGTCATCAACCATCAACACTCGTCGTAGGTATCTGCCCCATAAAAACATAGTGTTTCAAGTTTCAGGCATTTAAGGCATTTCAAGTAAAGCATTACGATATTTAGAGGTATGTTGGAGCTATAAAGGTCTCGCTAAAGTTCAGTCATTTTTAGGAAATTTGTTTATGACTAAAATAGAAGTTGTACACTGATTTCTTACGTTACAACATAAACCGTCCCTCGAATATCACATGACTTGTAATATACCTATGCTTAAAAATATGTCGACCAAATTATTTTTTTATAGTAATACCATTGAGAAGTTTCTGTAGACTTTTATACCTTGCGTGCCTGACGATTAAATGACAATATGTATAATAAAAACGGAATTGCTTACTGTTATTGTCAGGCGCTACAGTTGACCCGCGGTAAACCCGCCACTGTCTAATCCGGCATCATCCGATATGCCTATAATAATGGTTAAAACTTGGCCTAAGCATATCTAGTCTATTTACTATTTTTTTGTAAGTTTTAGTGACGACATTTTCAGAACAAAATACATGTATAGTTTGTGTTAAACTATTCGGTGTTTGAGACAACTAATCATTTCATCACATAATTAATCATACAAATCCAATTCAAATCAATGATAACCCAAAGGGTAGCCGTAAGAGTATCGCTTCTATCGATCTATCATCCATTGGATTTTATACTAAATACTTATATAAATAAAACTAAAATAATTTTATTAATCTTAATACAAGTATATGTACACATATTATGACCTGATCATTAAAACATTAAGCTCTCTTCTTCTCACCTGATTGCCGAGTGCTATGCCCGACAGGGTCCACGATTATTTAAGATACATATTTTTAAGTCTAATATGTGTAGTTATAGTTTTAAGTCTATAACTACACATATTGGAATCTCAATGACATTAAGTATTGATTTGGAATTTACTGAATCTCGAGCAATTCGCTGCCATATTTTATCCCACTTTTCTATTGTGGATTCACTTTTTATATCGACCATAAACAGAAAATTACTTCTATTATTACATTAGTGATACTCGCACGTTGATACTGTGAGTGTTCCTAGGCACACATAATATAATGTGATTCCTTAGTTCATCTTTGTAAAGAATCAAAAGGCTGTATAGTATATGTTATATTTTGTGGGTAAATAAGCTCTGTGATGTACCGCCATTAAAGAATAAAAGAACAGAGCCATCGTACCATTTTCTTCTACTTACGTAATCCCGTAATCCAACTTGTGATGTAAATTTTTTATAATAATATAATATTTTTAAAGAGAGGGATTACACGAATGGCATACGGATGTCATAAAAAAGGATAAGTGTTTCAAGATGTATTATAGTAAAACAAAAAGTAGTTGTCCCAAAAAAAAAAATTAGCCGTTTGTGCATAAGTAGGATCTGGGAAAACGCTGTCAGTTGTACTAAATTAAAAAAGGAAATTTTAAAAATCAAAACACCACAGGATTGCAAAGAAAATGTGAATATAAAAATAGAAATGAAAACCGTATCAAATGTCGCTTTAACAAATAATAGCAAAGAAAACAGCCAGCATCTCTCTGAAACACCCTTTTCAGAGAGATACATTAGTCTTTGTTTTTGCATGCTATGCAATTTATTTATGCTTCCGCAATGCAATTGCATAATATATCATATTTTATTGGATGTTTTCTCACATTGGAAAATCATCCGTTCAAATATTTTTGATTTGCATTCTTCAGTTTAGGTTTAAATTTATTTCATTTGCATAATCTTAATCTATCTAATCTATTTATTAATAAAAAAGTAATGAAAGTCTAACTGCCTCATTTGTCCTTCTATGACATTCAGAGAATAAACTGTAATAAATAATAAAGTCGCAAAATAATAGCATAATCCCGACGTACTGTGAACTGCGAGCCCCAGTTTGCTCTACTAATGACTTCTTTTGTGATAATTCTGTACGCATTCACTTGTGGTATACGCCCCCGCTGTGGCATGAATATTAAAAGAATAGACTCGTCACATTTCATTTCTGTTATATCTTAAGACGGAAGAAAAAAAATACGTTTCATCTGTCCTTGTCACTGCAATAGTGTCGTTATCGAAAGAAGAATATGAGTGCGAGTGTGTTGCATGACACTTTATATTAATATACTAATTAATTGTTTTACAAAATTCTCTATTCCATTGCAGAAAGATTTTTTATTTATCTTTATTATATATATTTCTTCTGTGCGTGTGTATGTCACTGAATTCCTCCTAAACGACTGGACCGATTTTAATGAAATTTTTTGTGTCTTCAGGTGGATTCGAGAATGGTTTAGATTTGCAATTGGACCCGGTAGATGGCGCTGCAATAGGGTTCCAGGAATAATATTTTTGTACGTTCCGGCAGGACAACGTCTGTCGGGTCCGCTAGTATTTTATATATATTTTTATGATACACAATGACGTTGCAAAGTTAATGTGGTTTGCTTGCCAAGTTTGGACCTTGATCTTCAATGGATAAGCATGGTGGTTCTTCGGGCTTGTAAGGAAAAGAATATTATAAAAATTGTGGTACAATGGTTTAGCCGTCTTTTTAACTATATTCTTGTAGAAAACAACATGTGAATAGGACGAGAACCGAAGATAGGAGAGTCGGTTTATATCCTTGCTATCTGTCTCTTGTTAAGTGCCTTTTTAAATATTACTTTGTATAAATTGCCGCAATTTCTACAATGTAAACAGCCAAGCGGTTGCAATGGAACACTGAGTTTCTTTCAGGAAAGCACTATTAGTCGAGAGAAGGTGGTACCGGCAAACTTGTTGCAAGCAGTTTTCGAATTGAAACTTTGATCCTTCTTTACAATTCTAGGCTAGCCAGAAAAAAAGGCAACAGTTAAGTTTTACATTTTCACAGCTAAATAATAATAATAACTTCACACATCTCACACATGGCCGTCTGATCCCAAACTAGGCAGAGCCTGTACTATGGTAACCAGACTGCTGAAAAGATACTTATATATTTCTAAATACAAACATATTATAGATAAATTACACCCAGATACAGAATAAATGATCATGCTCAAAATATAGGTTAAATTCATAAAACGGAATACTAGTACTTTAGTGATAGTTGTGTTTTAAATATGACTATATCAAACTGTTTACCTATGTAATATATTTGTTCAAGCTTTACTTGCTTCCCTTTTCATATGTGTATATGTATTATGAAATCCTTTGAAATAGAAAATGTGCGCAGTGATACCACTCTTCCAGTTATTCCTGTAATGTTACCCAGCTAGGGTAACATTACGGGAATAACTTAAACTTAACTTCAGAAAGAACTTAACTTAAGAAAACAGAATAAAACTCCAAAATAATACACTATCGTTCGACTATGCGGCGTGAACAATTTACCATGATTAAATACATCACTTGTTAGAAACTGTCTCACCACCACTGCTAAAAACTATGAAACTAACTACATTACAGTAACTGCCATGTTGTTCGTACCTCTCTCCGCACTCAAGTGATTGTTATCAACTTTTAATAAATTTTATAACCCTACTATTCATCAATATTTATCAACTGACCAATAGTATTGCTTTACCGGCATAACCAGTTATAATAATGTCTATTAACTCATTTTTATTAAATAGTTAAATGTTTTATCATCTGTTATAGTTTGCCCCTATTTTTAATAATATAAATAAGAGTTTTTGATGTGGCGACAACATTCTTAAGAGTTTAATCAAATAAAGCAGCTCATTTAACAACATAAATACCTATCTATAAAAAAGTATAGAAAGAAAGAAACAAGTTTATTTGGATCTCATACACAGGCATACGGGTTTTATGTGAGTTGTAATTAAATTAAGGTTACAATTTTCCAATTTTCAAAAAATACCCTTGCATGAGTTAACAATGCTGACTGGCTTGATTGGCCTGTTGGTCTAGTGGTTAGTAACCCTGATCGCTATGCTTATAGGTCGTGGGTTCGATTTCCACCTGAGTCTGGGTGTTCTTTGTGTCCGTTGTTTCTATGTTTGTAAAGTCCCCCGCGACACAGGAGTAATTCCTAATGCGGGAGTTGTCTTTTAAAAATATAAAATAAAAAATATATAAAATATAAAAAATGAGTAATGCCACCTCGAGGAAGTAGCCCTGGTATTCTGCTAACACCTTGTGATGTACACAGACGGAGAGCAGCCAGGTTGTAATAAATTGTGAGAGAGAAAGGAGGAAATAACTAAAACCTGACAAATATATATATATATATGATAAATAAAATTAAAACTATTTAAATAGTATAAAATATGCACATACTAAGCAATAATAGATAAAATATACCATTTAAATAAATGAACACAATTAATAATGCGTGTATATTATGCAGAAACTAAACGCATTGGTTCTGCCAGCCTTATTTAATCTGTTTTCATTAGTTTTGAATAATATTAGTTTAGTAAGTTAAGCGTAAGAGATTCTTTAGTCATGGAAATTAAGTTTATTAGTTTGCAAATAAAGAGAACGCATCGTAATGTTTATTGTAATGTTTTTAATGACTTTTTATTACATATCATCAATATGCAATAAAAACTTTGAATTTTGTTTCACGGAATTAGAAAACGTATCAGAATATAAAAAGGTTTGGAAACTTTATTCCTTCTTACCTAGATTGCAAACTAGTACATCTACAACTAGTACATCTTAAAATATATACCCCTTTATTATAAATGTAAGGATTTAAGGTATTCATCTAATAAAATCATATTTACATGTATGTTCTTCAGTGTAATCATCAAAATTTGTGTTTTTTTAACATATGTTACAATTTTTACATCATAGTGTCATGTCGATTTTCAATATCTCTATGTAACATTCATAGGGTTCATCCTTCAATTGATGTTATGTTACTAATAGACCAAAATCCATCCAGAATAAGACTGAAGAATACTTAGACTATGAGTAAACTTACATTATTTTTCGAACCAATGATTTTATTATAAATTAGCACTTGGTATCTAAAAATTGGTCACCGGCCCAATCTCGCAGATATGCATACCTTCAGAGTCTCTACTTGATAGATTGATAGATAGATGTACTCTTTATTGTACACAAACAAATAGGTTACAATATTTTACATATATTTACTGACTAGCTAATGTTATGTACAATTGGCGACCTTATCGCAATTTGCGATCTCTTCCAGGTAACCATTGGATGGATAGAGAAAAAATAGTGGAGTTGCAGAAAACATAGTGGCTGCAGTGTACAATATATTTAAGAAGCAGTGTATAATACTACCTCATACGACACATTTTGTTCGTCAGAAAATAAGCAAGATCTGGCGCTTTTGGGATTATACTCTATTAAAACTAAAAATTTAAAAACTTTTTTTTAAAAGCACATATTTTTTTATTTGGTATATCGAGCTCAGAGAGAGTTTTGTTCAATATTTTGAGTTGTAGTCTGAGCAGGTGTACGTTTAAATACTAACTAACATTTAAGGTTGTCGTCGAAGCTACTAGAAGTGCATCGGAGTTCTTTTAAGTTTAATTTATGCTATAAGCTTTTGTCTTTAACAATCTCCAAGAATGTCTTACTGTACGGCATGTACAGTAAGACGAAATTTATGAAACCCTTGGGATTTTATGAGATAGCCTATTTTCTGCTACAGCAAACATCGTTGGGTAAATGTCTTTAAGCAGAAACTCTCATAAGTGTAATATCTTTTTACAAAACAGTCCAGTGCGTTTTGTTCATTACAGGGCTACGTAGGAATTTGAATATTGTAAGATGGCGACGAAGTACGATTTATCGTCCGAAAAATCGTTCTTAATCAGCGCTATTGTCTCAGTGTTTAATTTTAGTAAGTTGGATCATTGTTCTCTTGCCAGTCTGGTTCCTGGAGGTTATAGTTGTTAAGAGTTTAGTTATGAGTTTAATAACAAAGATCATCAGAGTAGGAGGTCTGACTGATCTTTATTTTGGATAGGGTTAGCAATGCAGGACTGTCATTACCAGAGTTTCGAAGCATTTGTCTACTATTTTTTTAAAAACCTACAGTTGTATGAAAAAATAGTTAACCCTCTCTTTTACAATTACATGGATATATAAGCTTAAAGAAGCCTCGTCACCAATATTAAGAGAACAATGTGTAAATATTGCTGTTTTGTTTCAGTTACTTATAGGGAGAAAGTATATTAACTGACACTATTATCGTAACAATAAGGCAAAGCCTGTACTATGGTAATCAGACTGCTTATAAATATACTTTTATATTTCTAAATACATACATATTATGGATAAATTACACCCAGACACAGAACAAGTGATCATGCTCATCACACAAAATTATTTGTTCTGGTGGGAATCGAACCCACGATCTCTGACTCAGTAGTCAGGATCCCTAAGTACTAGAACAACAGAGCAATCATGTTCCACACATTACATTTTCAGTAGGAATGAAGCTTTGATTTAGTGTTTTTTACTCTCGCTTATCTCTTACTTTACTAAGGACAGAAATGGATTTATTATGTTTAATAGTAGTTGGTATTAATAGGCTAGTTCCATGTTTTCATGGATCACAGCTTGTGATCCCAGTGCACGGTGTACAACTATTGTCACTCGGTGCGAGTCATAGACTATAATTCAATTTAATATTTTTGGTGCAAGTGTAATTAGGGATCGATCTAGAAGACGAAGACAGAAAATCAACATCAACTAATATTATATTTATAACAGAAATATAGTATTATTTATTGTGAATTACATTAGGTTTTCATTTATGATTTTTGTACTAAGTATAGAACGATCTAGCTCATTTACGTCAATTTGCTTTCAGTGTACCATTACCTAGTCATTTGGCATCTTTGTTATTTATAAGGGGTGTTTAAGTGACCCGACCGCGGTATTCCATTTCATTGTATCTAGCTTTTTCTTTTTGTATTGCTTTTCTTTAAATTCACGGTTTTCTAAGCGATGGTGGATTGATGGTTAAGGAAAAAAATTAAAAGATGTATAGCCTCGCAAAATTGAATAACAATTTCTTTTTAAAGGTGCTAAATTTTTTGCTGTATGTGGTTTTACTTCTTATAATTTTACTAGCAATCCGTCCCGGCTTCGCACGGGCACAAATTATACACCAAAACCTTCCTCATGAATCACGCTGTATATTAGTGAAAACCGCATGAAAATCCGTTCAATAGTTTTTCAGTTTATCGCGAACAGACAGACAGACAGACGCAGCGGGGGACCTTGTTTTATAATATGAAGTGAAAATTATATGGCAGTTATTTATTGTTTTGCACAAAATTGGATCATATTCGACCTTAATCCGATTCGTAATGAATCTTTAACTATCACTCAATGAGCGGGTGGTTATAATAATACGAATACTTTTTCTGTTGAATTCAATATCATTGTATGGATTAACTTCAATAAAATGGAATAATACGAATTAATTGGAAATAAACCCACAATCACAAGTTTCAAAGCCACAAACCAATCAAATAAAGTCACAAAAACAAATATATCTCCTGATGATGATTAATAAATGAACAAAAAGCCACTCAGACTACTTTTAGCATTGGCCTAAGTCTAACGTGTTTAATTTCAATTTCAACTTCAATTAATACTGGCCTCATGGCTGGCAGCTGTCACACCCGCAATGGGAGCATCGAGTATCCTCATTTCAAAAGTGTAAAGAAATATATTTAACAGTCTATGATGCTAGCCAGTCATGTAAAATCACCCTAGGGTATAAGGAGTCTTCCATTTGTGTTTAGGTAGCTAAAACATAGGCCTGCTACTTTTACTTTTTGATTTATCGTGGTGAAAAAAAAATAGATACCGTTTATATTATGTGAATTTTTACTTGAGAAATCTTTTTTTCAAAGACTGCATTATGTAACACATTACTAGTATTCTTGTTAACCGCTCCAGCTAAAATAAACGGTTATCTTAGAAGTGAGTTCACGCCTCTACTTATCTCTCTATTAGGGGTCGCTTTCAATACGATTAACACGATGAAGTTAGACTACCATTGAATAAGTTATACATAAGTTTTGTTTATTTAACTTCAGTGGTAAAAGTATTTTATTTCGCTTTGCTATCCTGTACACTACTTTATAATTCGCTGAGGTTGAAATCTGAAACAAACATTTAAGTAGTTCTCCGAAAGGCTCGTTTACAACACGTTCAAAATTCATTTGACCTGTAAAATGTGTAATGGTTGGGCAAATGAGAAGTAGTTGAAGCTTACCGAAAGTTTATTCCTCATAATATATTTATCCGTATTACACGGAGTAAGCCCAATTTGGAAATTTGTAGAAATTCTCCGCTCATTGTTAACTTAGTAGCATAATGGCGGGTGGATTTCGAAAATAGAATCACGCAATTTGCGTGGGGTAAGTGAGGTGACGGTGGGATCTCTACACCTACACACATTTTAACCTGTCTCTTATGCCAATCCAGCGAATATTTTATAGGCACAATTTTTTAGTTGTTTTCAAAATCTTACCAATTATATCTCGTATAAAGATGTCCTATTCTGTGACCAACCAGGCATCATATATTCTCTAGATTTTGGGGGAAGAAATTTGGGGCAACCAGTAGGACAGTATGTAGGGGTAAGCAGAAGATACATGACATGCCCGATTCGCCAGTTTATTTAAGTTTTTTGTCCTTTGTAAAGCTTAACACGTGGTTCAACAAGTACCGATACTAAATACTAAAACAAAGCAAAATTCTGTTTTACTTATCATTCGCCACTTTTAAAAATAGTTTAGACATTGTGATTGTTAAAAATATACGACGTCATTTTTGGATCAATGGTGTCGCGTATGATGTACGGAAAACCAGTCATTCAAACTTTAAAATCCTAAAACAAGAAGGTTTTTAAAGATTTTAGATCTTTTTTCAAATTCTCAAATCCTCTTGGGTTGGGAATAAAATACAGAAACCACCATTAACTAAAGTAGTAGGGAAAATTTTTCCTTTTTTATTACACATAAGGCTCAACGTTGACAATGCCACGCAGTTTCATGTGTCATTATTATAAGCATAAGCACCCTTATAAATTATTCTGTTATTATATCTGTGTGTAGCAGCCATTTTATTCACAAAAAATCCTGTGTGATGAGACTTTTTTAGGGCGCTATTATGTTATATTTTTAGAAATAAACAAGAGTTATTTCTTTCTCTTTCGTTGCTTGTCCTTTAACTATAACCTTGAGAACTTACTTTAATATTTTGACCTTCCCTTCGTCCTTTAATTTTAATATCATAATTAGATTGAGGAAATCGCTCTTTAGGGTCAAATGGTATCAAAAGAGTAAATACTTGATTATAATTGGTGACGTTTCGGTGTTGACATGCAAAAAGAACACGCTATTTCATGGTTTTTGTAAGTTTAACTGAATGGAGTGCCTATTTATAATGAAATAGTTTTTGTTCATAGTAATCGTGTTTAAGTGTAGAACAAGTTAATCTGTCACTTCCCACCAAGGGATGTATTATCACTGAAGTATAGGAATTTAAAGTATAGAAGACCATAGCGCAGTTACATAGAACTTCTTGTAATTTTAGTTTTTTGTATAATGTTGCGTTTCTGCCGGATTGGGGGTCGCCAGAGATAAATGGGAATTGAGTTATGATTGTCTAAATGCACTAATAAAACTATACTATCCCAGCAATACTATTTAACCTAAGTTTTGTTGGTCCTGATTTTCAAGTCGGACTCTCCAAATTTTTTCAAATTTCAAAAATCCCGCTAGGACCCAAATTTCCAAAAACATTAATTTCAGAAGACTCTCCTCAGTAGAAGAGCCTTTATTTTTGATGAATCTTTGTTTTGTTAGGGTTTCTCTTTTGAACGGCAAAACCAGCTTTTAACTGAATCAATTGATTACATGGAAACATTCTATAAATATGTATGTTACAGGAAATTGAAACTGAGATCATTATGTACCTATTGAATTTTATTTTTATTACATTGGATATTATAGCCATCGCTCTACAGCGAAAAAGAAATTGAAAAGTTACAACCCTACAGTGGGATATGATTGGCCTATAATAAATAACAAAATAATCAGCATTCAAACAAATAATAACCTTATTGTGTTATTATAAGCGTCAAGGTCCACGCACACATTTTGTTTATAGAGTGCGATAACACGAGTTCTGAGTAATTATATTAAACTAGCAACCCGCCCCGGCTTCGCACGGGTACAAATTATACACCTAAACCTTCCTTATAAATCACTCTGTCTATTAGTGAAAACCGCATGAAAATCCGTTCAGTAGTTTTTCAGTTTATCGCGAACAGACAGACAGACGCGGCGGGGGACTTTGTGTTTTACCATATCTGGGTGTTGCTAGTCACACACAACATGATTTTAAAATGTAAAATATGGTTGTGTTTAAAGGGACGGTAAAAGCAAATTGTTATTTTTAGATTTGACCTTTTCCCGAGGAAATGTTATTTACGCATAGAAAAGTTTGTTAGAATATAATGGCTATCATATAACTTTGGTGAACTACTTATCCGGTAATCTGTAGGTTTTTAAAAGGACTTTTTTTGTATATGTAACGATATTTTGCAAAATCTTATTGATATTAATTTTGGAAAAAATAAATTTATAAATTATCTCATAGCTCGGTGAAGTTCTTCACGTTTTGTTTATAGAGTGCGATAACACGAGTTCTGAGTAATTATATTAAACTAGCAACCCGCCCCGGCTTCGCACGGGTACAAATTATACACCTAAACCTTCCTCATGAATCATTCTGTCTGTTAGTGAAATGCCGCATGAAAATTCGTTCAGTAATTTTTCAGTTTATCGCGAACAGACAGACGGACAGACAGTGGGGGACTTTGTTTTATAATATGTAGTGATAAATATGTAACTAGTCATTTAACAGCTTTTACAGGATAAAACCTAAATAACAACGATTTTTGCATCATCATTGAGTATTACCTTTTATTTGGCTATATTTGTTTTCTTTTAACTATTATCACTACATATTATAAAACAAAGTCCCCCGCCGCGTCTGTCTGTCTGTTCGCGATAAACTGAAAAATTACTGAACGGATTTTCATGCGGTTTTCACTAATAGACAGAGTGATTCACGAGGAAGGTTTTGGTATATAATTAGGACGCCGGGATGGGTTGCTAGTTTCAGATAAATGTTATACACTTCATAGCATCGTAGAAATCAAACCTTGCTAAAATTATATGCGTCAATATTCGTCGTATTTAAAATCAGATAAAATGAATGAACGGATTTTTTTCTAGCGGTCTTCAGCATAATCCTGACCACCGCCGTGAAAAATTGAATCCACTTATTTGCATAAAACCTTACCTACTTCTTACTTTCCTATCTTCTCTACTGAAACCTAACTAAACCCAAAAAAATGGCTCCTGAATACACTGGTATTACATCGTATCGTATTCATTCACTGGCAGTAACCCCGATAACTTATGTAATAGAAAGTGCAATTGCCAACTCTCAAAACTGTCGTTTTAAGTCTTGCTCAATTATGTTACGATTCTTTTTGCTTTGTTTGCATTTTGTGTAAGTACTTTTTCCTCTGCCCCTCTCATACGCTTACCATTAGATCAAGTTTGACTAATATTACAAATGTTTCTGAACTATAAAGTTCTGTCAATACTACTAAAATACACTTCAAATGCAGGCAATGTACGAACTCTTCAAACAATCTATGCTAACGTCTATAATTTTAAAACATAATAATTAAGGCTAGAAGCCAATTGGCGGATGGGGAATTATGATGACTGATTCAAACTGAAAGACTATCCAAGAGACAATTTTAATTTCATTTTCCGAAGAATTTTCAAGTAATGACTGTAAGAAATGGACCCCAATTAACCAAAGTATTAATGGAAATGTGTGTCTATTTTATTAAGCTTCAACGTAGACAATGCCAAGCAGTTTTACGTGTCGTTAAAATAAGCACCCTTATAAATTCTCCTGCTATTATATTTCTGTGTAGCAGCCATTTTATTCACCAACATTCCTGTGTGAGATCAGACGTCTTTTTGGTTTTATTTACATTACACTTTCAGAAATAAATAGTAGAGTAGAGTAGCTTGTATTGCGTTATTTAAAGAGTCAAAGTCCTCCAAGCTTAATATAAACGTTAAATATTTTGGTTAAATAGGGCTGTAACATAAGTTTCACCACACGTAAAGTATGGTTCCGTTAAGAGGGACGCTATAAGCAAATTCAAATCTTTGGATTAGACCTTTCACCTACCTGATAAATTGTTATTTGCTTGTAACAAGTGTGTCAAAGTATAATGGCTACAATATAATACGTTTGGAGAAACCATCCACACAAGAAATCTGGACACAATGATTTCTAAGTTACCCGTGGTATGTAAAGAGAACTTCAGCATTTTTTGGAAGGTGATATTCTCTACAATAACAATAAATGTTATTATTCCCATATCAATAATAAAATGTATAAATCGTTTATGAAACTAAATAAATCAGAACACTTAATAAAAAAAAAAGAATTTTGAAAATTCTCACATAATTAAGTATGAACACAACATTCGTGAGACATGGTTTTCATAAAATGGATTCATTTTATGAAATACCTGAAGTTGAATGTCAAACTAAAGTATATCAGTTCCTGATAATTGATTTTGGAATTCATCCTATCATCGTCAGATGATGGATGAAATCTGTTTTATTTAATGTTTTGGAAAATCATTGAATATAATTCTTCATTGTGGCTATCGTTGGCCTTGACAAAGCAAATATAAACCTAGATTTTCTTTTAACTATCACTTTAGATAAATTTAATAGAAATATACATTAGCGCTTCGTAGATTTCAATTACAGTCAGTGGTTTAAAGAGCTACAGGATTTATTATGTCGACATTCATCATAATTTAAATCAGATGAAATGAATTGATATTTTTACGGACTTCAACAAAATCCTGACCGAGCGATGATGAAAACTTTAAATACATTTATTTATACAGATACGTTGCTAATTGGGTTACGATTTTAGTTAAATTAAAAATATATTGTTTCGAAACCACCCTTCTCTATTCAAATCCCAGAATATTTAGGACAGTGGGAAAGTCATGCTTCGGCACGTATGGGCCGGCTTGACCGGAGTGATACCACGGCCTCACAGAAAACCGGCAGTGAAGCAATGCTTACATTGCTTTTCGTCTAGTGAGTGAGGTTACCGGAGGCCCTAACCTTTCCCTTTCCCCCCTTCCCTTCTCCCCTCCTCTCCCCCCTTTATTCTACTCCCACCTTTAAGGCCGGCAAAGCACTTGTGAATTTTGAGTTGTAAGTGCCCATGGGCGGTGGTAGTCACTTACCATTAGGTGACCCGTCTGCTCGGTTTTTCCCATATAAAATAAAAAAAGGGGCCCCATTTTCCCTATGAAGTTCGCAGTAATTTCGGTAACTTATGTAGGAGTGAGTGCAGTTGCCCACTCTCAACACTGTTGTTTCAAGTCTTATTTAATTCTGTTACAGCTCTTTTTGCTTCCTTTGCATTTTGTTCAGGATAGGAGAATGTTACCAATTTATAAGTATTAAGTAGTTACTGATATATCATTTGGTGGATCTTAAACTAAGGAGCAATTGATTGTCTTGTAAGGTAACGACGAAATATCGTTATCTCGTCTCTTGTAAAGCTACATTTTTTTATTTTACCGTTCATGAAAAACTATGGAGGACCACTAGGACTATGTAAGTCCATCCATAATATCTTTAAGAAAAGAAAAAGAAAAATCGATGATAGTATAACATTTTGACTATCGAATAACGTTTTAATGATACAATTGAGAAACGTTGGTTTGGAATATATAAATATTATCAGCATTAAAAAAATATTTATTGAGCAATAAATAAAGTATATTTAAAACTTGCTGGAGGATAAAGTAGCATAAATATGATATATTATAGTATTTTTTACTTCAGTCGAACACGATATCAAAGTTTCAATTCCTCTGCTCGTCTTATGCTCCTACCGTTAGATAGAGTTTGTGTGAAATTACAAATATTTGTGATCTATAGAGGTCTCTTAATACAGAAGACCCTTTAGACCGGCAATGTATGAACTCTTCAAACAATCTCTGCTAACTTCTGCTTGTTTGCAGACGTTGGTGCAAGTAAATTGTTTTGAAACTTTCAAACAACTGAATTGAATAACTTGATTGAGATGATTCAATAATTTCTAGTTGCGCACTTTGTCCAGACCCGTCGCTTCTCTCTCAGATACCTGCTCTGCCCTCCTTATAGCAAACGCAGTACTTGCAAAATGGTGGTTTGGAGATAAACGCGGTAAACGCATTTTTTGAAATCTTAGCAACAAGTCTATGTTATATAACTTTTGAAGTGTACTTAAAAAATTAGAAAAAAATCAAGCTTTCTATTGACATATTTATTTCTTTACTTTAATATCTCATTTGGATAAAATGCACAGTACTGCATTTTCATTTCCCATCTGGGCTTGTGAGCCAAATGCAGTATTTCTGTTTATTACTGCAAAATCACCTTGCACGTATTCAATACTGCGTTTTTAGTTAGTGGTTCCGTCCGCGAATGACATCGACGCACTGATTTGCTAGCACGAAACGCGGCACTGTATACTAATACTGCATTTAGTTTTAGCAGCGCAAGAGTGGCTCTTTGTTATGCTCGCTACACTCAAACGCGTTATTGTAGAATACTGCGTTTGGCTTTAGTTAGTATTCGTTTCAAAAGAAGTTATATGCTAAACTAAGCTACAGTAAACGTATCAAGTACTGCACAAGCTTCTAGCACATGCTGAATGCTGCAGATCTTGTTAACAAAAGCAATGTTTTTGTGCAAGTGCATCGTTTCTCGTTAAATAAAAAACATGTTTATAATAAAAAAAATCATGAGAATAATTTTTTTATGCATAGATTAACCCCTTAAGATGTCATTTTTGCAAAAAAGTGAAAATCACAAAAATGTCGATTACTGCAAGTACAATTAGCAGGGCAGGCTGCTCTGTACTTAGTTCTACATGTGCTCAGGGCATTAACAACTGATTTATATTTGTCGCTTTCTGCAATGCCTTACACGGCTTCTTACTTAATTTTAAAGAAATAGCTGAAACCGGTGGGCTTGTAAAAGGTTTAATGACAGAAGAGTAAGGACAAAAGCAAATGGCGGGCTGTTGTCTTTGCCTACCCCGAAGGGAGAAAGGCGTGTGTTTGTGTAATATGTACGAGGTTATATATGTAGCAATAATCTATTGCTACTCGAGTTTATATGCTTATGGTTCTAAAACCCAATAATTACAGCCGTAAAATAGTCTACTCGTATATTAATAATGAGAAGAACCACTTCGAAAGCGACGTGCAATTGTCTAGTTCAATCAATTTAGGTTCTTATTTTTTATATTACTATCTTTTTTTATTATTGTGCATGCTCAAAACATGACTAATAAGAAGTTAACTTGAAGTAGCCTCGTAGGATGTAGAAGAGGCTGTAATATCATCTCCCAAACGAATCTTCCGTGATAATTTAAAGTATGTGGTAAAGTCAGTGTCATACCTACTGTGAATATATTGTTTCATTAGTATAATAAGTTATAATGATTTAAAGTGACACAAAAAATAGACAAATATAAGACTGAAGTCTATGTATACGACTCTTGAATTCAGTTTCTGATTTAACTTTAGGGGATATTGGTGCCGATTCTATTGTACACTCGACTAAACTAAAACCTGACTTAATTTCTTCATATGAAATCAACCTTGTCTTCTTCGCAACAAGGTCTATATGTTACTGGCATCTATTTCTCAACGCCACTAAATTTCACTAAAACCTGACAACGTATACTCAACTTTATTTCCACGCAGCGAGAGTCCCCATTTATTCAAATGCCGTATAATTGCCGTATAAAAACTTGTTCAAAACGAACTAAGATGACGTTATTTTAATCGACACCTACGAAGACGCTTACTAAAAACAGAGCAAAAAAGATGACATTCAACCAATGGCGGGTCTCGCTACGTGGTATTAAAGTTTATTTAAGCGTCTCAGACTTTAGTCGACAAATAAATTGTAATACTTGTTTAAATTTGAAAAAAGACTTTGTTTCAAAGTGTACAAGGTTTACATTTTGTATGAAGAAAATTTAATCAATTATAGTCAAGAGAGTAATACAACAGAATTGACACCATTATCTAACTGATTTAATAAGAATATCGGACAATATTAAAGAAAAACCTTTGCTTAGCTTATTCTATGGGTAATATTGTGCAGTATTTCTTCTTACGCCAAGGCCAAACAATATCACCCCTTTTTATTCATTCAGTTTGTAATGGGACTGACACAATATACGACGTACGTATGTACCCTTGAGGTATGCACAAGAAGCTGTATATACCTTGAGCTATGGATATGAAGGATATAAGGGGACAAGTGGCGTGAACTCCCCTTTGCTTGCTGTCCCTGGTGCGTCACTGAGTCACGACACGATATGACTTTTGCACCCAAAGATCATTCCACTCAATTGTAATATGCCCGAGTGTGAATCAAAATAGAAGCTTATAATATTTGTTTTTAAATAATCTCAATATTAATTAAAGGTATGGAGTCCAAATAAACATATACGACAACCTAGTCTGTTTGAAAGTTTTCTAACATTATTTTGGGGGATATTAAGACCCCGTTATATTTGACTCAATGTAGAAAATGCCGTGCGTAGTTTAAATGATCACATCACCAATATCTCCTACATATAAAGTTGTGTTTTCAATCTCGACATAGGACATATGTATATTTGTGTGATTCCTAGGTATTTATTCTATATGTGGCTTTTCATACTTTGTATTAATTAATAGTAAGTTAATGGATTTAGCATAAGGTCGGTTTATAAACATTTTGAATACAAAAAGAAAAAGAAAAACAAAATTAGATTTTCATTGATGATGCAGACATGATTTAATAGTAACCACATATATTTTTTTTTTTAAAAGACAATTTCCGCATTAAGAATTACTCCTGTGTTGCGGGGGACTTTACAAACATAGAAACAACGGACACAAAGAACACCCAGACTCAGGTGGGAATCGAACCCACGATCTATAAGCATAGCGGTCAGGGTCACTAACCACTAAACCAACAGGCCAGTCACTCACACACACAATTCAAGATTATTTTTTAAATGTTTGTACAAAATATGTGTAGATATTATTGTGCTTATAGACCGTTTGTTTGGCTTTGTTTTGTTTCTTTGTAATGCAACTTTAAAAACCATGACTGTTATTGTTTTCGTTCTAATTTTCGAAAAGGATTTCGATTCAGAGTCTGATGTAGTCTGATGAAGTTAGATTCAGAGACATCAGAGTAGAGTGTAATGTGTACGTAGAAAAGCCCAATTACACCGCAAAGTATGCATACTGCTTACGCAAACTACATAACTTTTTTTTTCTCGTTCAGATTAGAACCTCGTAATACCGTATTTGACTATCAAGTTAAATCAATACCTCTTTATGAAACGTCAAAATGGTAGGTTATGTAGAAACTTGTATAAAATAACAACTTGTACCGTCATACTTTGGTATCGTCATAAATAATGAATTTATTAACTTTTTGAAAGCCTTTTACGACAATCTATATTACATATTACACTTAATTTCAAGAGCACTGTAAAATAATTTGTTTTAACATTAGGAAACTATCCTATTTATTTAGTGATAGTACACTAATGATATTTCTAGCGCGTAAATGTGTCTTAAGTCTATCTAACACTATCATCAATTAAATTATTATCATATTATCTCCACATCAAAACTCGTATTTATTTGATTAAAAATAGGGACAAACTATATAATAGATTATAAAACAGTTCATTATTTAATCAAGATGAGTTAGTGTAATTTATTATGACTAGTTATACCGCTATTGCTACACTATTGGTCGATTGACAATAGTAGGGTGTTAAAAGGACAGGCATGCATTATAAGTTGATAGCAATCACTTGAGTGCTGATTGAGGTACGAACTGTTATTTAGTGAGTTTATAGCAATAGTCGTTAGATTGTTTCTAACAATCATTATATTAATTTACTACCTCTCAAAACAAAAATATAAACAGCACTTACCATTTTATGAGCTGACATTTCGTTGTACACGTTGTTAAAAGGTAACAATTTTGAAGGTTATTATTTACATTTCCCTTCACATTACCATTTAACACTTAGTTTTGCTGTGCAACAGGTTGAGCCAGTGAGAAAGTTGGTAATCAATAATATTCACGGCCATTGTTTTCAAGACAGAGTTCAATCTAATTATGTTATAAACAACAAGAGGTGCTTGTGGAGGAACGGTTCTTTTGTTCTTTCAACCCAAAGGGAGGATTCTCCATCCAGGCTTGGTGATAAAGCCTACAGGACAGCAGTCTCACGGTTGATGTTGGAATACAAACATTGCGCGATATACAATAAGTAGGTATTAAGTAGTTCATCGTCCATACCACAGTGTCTCAAGACAAAAGTCTTTAATCAATGTGTCTTACCTGTAATGAATTACGATGCCGAGACATGGACACTGGCGGTGATGTTGGCCTACGAGCTCACAGTCACTCAGCGAGCTATTGAGAAACTAGGTTCGTTGTGTCTCTGCAGAACAAAATTTGTAACTAAGTGGTCTGACGCAGAACCAAGGTAACCAATATACGTCAAAGAATAACAAGCTGAAAGTAGCAGTGGGCTGGGCACATTGCCCACAGAACCGATAACCATTGGAGCACACCAGTTCTGGAGTGCGTTTTGCTCGTGAACGAGTGCCGTTGGTTGGGGCTGGTCATCACCGAACTGCTATTACTTACATATAGTAGTAGTTTCCGCGACTGTTTATAGTTTAGAACAATAAGTTACAAAGTCCTCACATTTAATTTGCGCATGGAAGCAATGTAACCAAAAACTTGTAAAAACATGTTGAAAAAGAGTGTCCTTGGAGTTTCTTACCTGTTCTTCTCCACAGGATCTACGTATTGGAACAGGCAACTAGCTTCACGACTGACTTAGTCTGACTGACTACTACTCCTGACAATTCAAAAATACCTATAATTGAAATAAATGATTTTGATTTTGAAACCGCGTCTAGGGAAACGTAGTGTAGGAAACTCTGTAGCCAGGTGGGGTGACGATCTGCGCAATACGGCAGGATAAACCGGATAAGGCTACCGATGAAGCCACTGAGGTGTACATTAGGAAAGGTCTATGTCCAGTAGTGGACAATGAAAGGTCGATGATGATGATGTTGATGAGTTCGGCTTGTCTTCGCTAGATGGCGCTGAAGTATGTTTTTGTAATATGTGAATGTTGCCACATTACTTAAAGAAATAAGAACATTTATTTTGGGATGTGATTATTCTGTAAAGTATGATTCACACTGAACGGGCCGCGCCGGAGCGCGTCGAGTTGCGCTCCGGTAACCGAGTGCAACTGGGCGGATCCGACCGCCCGCGGCGGCAAGAACTTTCATGCAAAAATGAATTTTAAGTAATAAATGTATTATTAACTTCAACTTCAAAAAGTTGCGATGCGCTCCGTTGCGGCCTGTTCGGTGTGAATCGTACTTTACGGTGTCCAAACACGTAGGTACGTCATATTGAGCAAACGCCTATGGCTCTACACACGTAGTGTCCTTTTGTTCAGAAGGACGCCCATATTGCACATGCTTGCAATTCAAGAGTTAGTGTCGAACACAGTTTCATAGTGATAAGTGAGAGTAAGTGATTTGGAAATATATTTCATATTCCTTTATACTATTATTTTATCTAATATGAAAGCGCATAAATGGTTTAGTTCTCTGCAACTGCTTTGGCATTTTTGGTTGTTTCTTATAACTTATATTTTATAATTATGTATTTATACGGAAATTAACGCGATCACGAAATCGTCGAGATCGTGAGGTAGATGACGGAGGGCGTGCACCGCTGAGCCAGTCAGCCTGTGACCACGGCCAGTGCAACCTGGTCGACACGTCAGGCAATTCAGAGGTATGTAATACCTTTTCGTGATCGTGTCAATTCCCGTATAAATACATAATTATATCATGGAACGCGAAAGTTTAAAAGTTAGTATGGCAAACTTATATTTTTTTATCAAATCTTCGAAGAAAAACATACTTAACAGTAACAGTAACCTAAACCCTATCTGACATATATACTTTAACTCCCACGATTTTCACTAAAAACAAACATGTTAAGAACTTTCGACAACAAATAGATTGTATGTTAGCAAAGTCAAGTACGTTCACAAGACGATATATATAATCGATATATTTACCGTCTTCCCCAAAGACCTCGACTATTACTCGACTTGAACATGATCATGGACACAAATACCGCAATCGATATACCTGCAATAAATATATAATTTCCCACCAGAGCCACGCCACGTGAAACATGTTCTTTTAATACCACTGCTATTTCGGGATCAAGCGTTTCAAATCATAGATATACGACCTTGTTCATAAGTGTTATTATAGTTTTTGTAGTAGGTAGAATTCAAGTAAACAAACAATGGGTGATAGAATTGTTCATGCATAGGAAATTGTTTGATTTTTTTTTAATGGTATCGTGGGCAAAGGAGCAGACGGGATACCTGATGGAAAACGACTACACAAGTGCGTTACCGCCCTTTAAGGTGGGAGTAGGGGAAGGGGGGAGAAGGGAAGACGAGGGGAGTGGGGGAGAGGAAGGGTTAGGGTCTTCATTAACCTCACTCACTCGGCAAAAAGCAATACAACTATTGTTCACTGCCGGTTTTTTGTGAGGCTGTGGTATCACTCCGGTCGAGCCGGCCCATACGTGCATAGCATGACTGCACCCACGAACAGATGATTAAAGTTTTCCTCTCGGAAAATCACTTTTATATTAAAATAGCTTTCACCAACGGCTTTGCTCGCGTAAAAGTATTCTTATGTACCCCTGATAATGTGTGTGGAAAATTTCATGATGATCGGATAAGTAAATGAGTAGTTATCATGAAAGTGAAACAAATTCACTTTTGAATATATAATACTAGTTAGGATTTTTTTTACTATTATAAAATAGTTAATACCTGTAAGTGTAAATTATGCTACGTTTTTCTTGCATGGGGCATATGGGCGGTGCTGCTATGTATATAATCTAAGTATTTGTTGGAATCCTCATGAAAATACCCATTAATTCTCGCTTTTTAATGCTTTAAAGTGTTTAAATGCTGTTCTGAAATTTTACTATCTTTCCTTTTACTCAGAATTCTTACAAGTTTTTTTTCTTTAACTGTTATATTTCCTCAAATTTCTCAGTAGTATAAGGGTGAAAATCCGAAGATGAAAGAAAAGTTAGCTGGACAAGTTAAATCAACTTAAACATCAACTATTCTCAAAGCGACGATGAGTGCAAAAGTTGAAAATGTAGTTACAGAAATTGCAGCATGAATTTCTCGAATTCAAATGAAATAAATAAAGTGAAAATGGCTTCTCTTTTTTTGCTGCATTCACTACACGGTAATTTGTTACTATTTACTAAATGTAAACCGCTTACCATATGTCATTATAAAAATTCGTTGCTATTGCTGTCTACTATCATTCATATAATTACATGTAGCCAAGTGATAAAATAAGTTTCATTTCCCGAAATTAAAAAATGTGCCTCCTCCACATTCATCAGCCCTTTCATACACGACCGCCGCCGGTTACGAATGCTTTTAACTTGGCCCTTTTTAAGTGCAATGCCAATCTGGACAATATACGTTCTTCGGAGCCTACCCATGAGAGGCCCCTCCTCAGAGTTGGCGAGTTGGCACCAAGGGGTCTTATAAATTCCTTTAGACTTTCGGCTCTTCACTCATCTTTTCAATATGTGTAAACATGAATGACAATAATGTTGCGATGAGCATTGCTTTCTCAATTATTCTTGTCACTATATCTTTTAAAGGAACCAATTTTGTATTTTATACAAGTATTATTTGTGTCATTATATGATTAATGGTTTCTTGGACGATAAAAAATACACTCACTTCCCAAACTTCGCCTTGGCCTAAACATTGATTGACTGTGAACTGTTTGAAACATTCTTAAAACAATTAAGAATTCTAAAAATATAGCCAAAGTTCCTTAAGTTCAGCGGAATAAGATGAATCAAATACCTTCTGTTAGCTGTGGCCTCTATGAGTGATTTATAGGTTCTGATACTTTTAAAGTTTAAAATTTGAAACGTGCTTCTGAGAGGCTCATTACGGATTATTTTCTAATTTCGGAGAGTTTTGAGTTTGTATAAGTTTTAATTAATATTGCCCGCTGGTGCTCGTGACTTCCTCTGTGTAGAATTTCTCGCATACCTTATTTTTCATCACTTACTTGAAGGTGGACCTTTATGTTTTATTTTTGCGACA
Organism: Euplagia quadripunctaria; assembly: GCA_963859945.1. Taxonomy (NCBI): domain Eukaryota; kingdom Metazoa; phylum Arthropoda; class Insecta; order Lepidoptera; family Erebidae; genus Euplagia; species Euplagia quadripunctaria. The sequence goes on along the minus strand of OY982581.1, from coordinate 7,869,480 downwards.
AAAAGTAGTCTATGGGCTACTCCAGGGTCTCCTCTATATCTTTACCAAAATTTATACGATTTGGTTCAGGGGTTTAGGCGTGAAAACGTCAAAGTTATTTTTGCCTTAAAATTATTAGTACTGATAATAATAATATTTTTTTATTTCGTGCAAGCCCATATAATCTTTGCGACAATTATCTTATATATTAGTGTTAGTGAGCAAACTGTGTTTGAAGTTTCATCCAATGTCCAGTGTCTTATTAAAGTGTGAATAGACAAGAAACATATTGCGCTGACACTAAGTATATGATTATGAAATCAAATCAATTTCTTTTTATTAAATCCCAAAATGATAGATTCTGTACCAACCTCTACGAAATAAAAACTTGTGATGTCATATTTTATTATTGTCAAATAATCTTATTTAATATTATGAATTCACGCCTACCTACTCAACGGATCATCATGAAATTTTGCGTATACGTTGTGGTATAGTAGAAGTTCTATAAGACATTAGATGAAAACAGGTGAAATATGACTCAAAATACACAATGTTTTACAAAATGTAGGTAGATATTTAAAAAAAAAAGAAAAAACTCGTAAAAGTTGTTTAGTTTGACAGAATGAGTACTCACCAGAGAAGTTGGCAAAGGTACTTATTAAGAATCTGACAGCTCAATCAATAAAGCCTCATTTACACACTGAGAACACTGTGTCATCACTGACACTGAATAATAGGGATGCGTTCACAGAAACTATGGCGGTCTAAGAGCAATAATTACATGGCAGTACTGTGCCCGACCGGACGGAACTGTAACTATCGGCCTTAACGAACTCGAGATGGCATCCGAGTGGCCAATATGGCGACTACCATTTGCACCATTAGAATTTAACAAAGTACTCGACAATCCGAATTTTGCGGATATATGTTGTCGACTCGAAATTATTTTGTTTTTATGTTTTATTATTCAGGTAAGGTTTCAATCGAGTTTACCGTACCCTTTGACCGAATTATTAATATAGATTCTACCATAAGTTATTTCATAAAACAAGAAATATCCTATTATGTATAGTAATTATTTAGTCAATAATAATTGTCGGTGCGACACAGCACATGTTTTGTTATTATCACTTTTGTGAAGGACAACCAATTACGCTACTGAACGAATTATATCGGGCCTGTTTTTGGAATAATTGGTAAAGTTTTCTGATTGAAACATCGCAGTAGGCCTACCGGATAAACACATGCTGACGAAATTGCCACTTAGTTGTAGCAACATTTTTACTACCGTACCAGCTTTCGCCATTAACACCTGCGATATATAAACAAATGGGCACGTGGATGATTTTAGCCTAAAGCTGACGACCGTTGCCTCCTGCCTTCGCATTGTCGTTGCATGCTTTAAGGTACAAAAGCGCATGACATGCTGCGCTTTTGCTTTGTCAAAGATCATGCTCCATTATGAACATAAAATAGCATGGGAAAAATTTTATCCAAATCCGTTTAGCGATAAGGATAGACGAACAAATGCTTTCGCCCGCGGCTTAGTTCCCGTGTGTATTTTACATACAGAATTAAATTTATCTCTGTGCCGAATTTCATTCATAACCTTTTAGTGATTACGATGTGAATTGAATCATTTCCTGATTTTCAAGAGATTGGGAACTATAATGATAGAACCTAGTGGCAACTTCCCAAAAATCCATTAATATCAATAACAAAATATTTTTTTTATTGTATGGAATTGAATCATTTCCTGATTTTCAAGAGATTGGGAACTATAATGATAGAACCTAGTGGCAACTTCCCAAAAATCCATTAATATCAATAACAAAAGATTTTTTTTATTGTATGGACAAAGAGAAGACCATTGACACTGCTATTGATATTGCCTTACGGGATTTTTTTTGATCAAATAGCCCGGAACTTTGAAAAAAAATATTTGATATGTTTGCATAATTTCCGGCACATTCACACACATCAAATGTATTGTTTATTAGGTTTTGCCCGCAAGTAATTTTTCCATCCTTTGGGAACAGTTCTTATTTTGTGTAACATATATATATATATATATATATGTTACAAACATGCGCGTTTATGGATACAACGTTGTGTAAAAATATCATAACGATCGGTGAAGAACTTTACATTTATATATATACCGGGTGCTTCAAAAAAATGTATACACACTTTAAACTATTGTAGTTTTCCCGCTCTACAAGGCTAATGTTATATTTCTTCGCCAGGTGCAAGCATAATCGTCCCTCTATGTTATATTATCAGTTGGAATTTGTAATATCAACATGGGGGACGTACGTTTGAGTTTTGAAGAACGTAAGCAGGTTATTAAGTGGTACTGGAAGTTTGAGAATGTAAATGAAGTTCAAAGACAGTGGAGAAGGGAGTATGATACAGAACCACCTTCAAGATTAACAATTACACGCATACGAGACAAATTCGAAGTTCATGGAACAGTGTGTGATGTGCATAAAGGTCATTCAGGTCGGCCTCGAACAGCTACAAGTGATGAGTCATCAACGGCAGTCTTGGAACTGTTTCAACGCTCTCCTAACAAATCTTCAAGGCAAGGGGCACGTGAAAGTGATGTAAGTGCTAGCAGCGTGCTACGCATTCTGAAGAGAGGCAAGTATCGTGTTTACATTCCAAGGCTGGTGCAACAGCTAAATGACGACGATCCAGATCGTACTCAGAATTGTATTGATGCTGCAGGTCACCAATTTGAACAGTATTAACATTTGTTATTTATGTTTCATTTACATTGGACTTTCAGCTTTCTATTTTCCTGAAATTTAACTTTGTAGAACGGTAAATAAATTTTCTATGGAAGTTCAAAGTGTGTATACATTTTTTTGAAGCACCCGGTATATATATATAGATAGATTATTATCTATACTTCTTTATTGTCTGTGCTTTGCTTCAATTTGTACAGAAAGGAAAAGATATCATTTTGAAATTGATATAAAAAATTAAAGTTACGCTTAGCATTGTAATAAGCTTGTAAGTCCAATGGCAATCAAAAGATGCACATATTTGATAATATCAAAAAGTTAAACAAAAATTTCCTCACAAACTCACTGCACAAGTTAAGGAGACAAATCTGAAATCCCTTAATTTGCACGTAGAACATTTGTCGCGGTACAGACTGACGTATGAGACCATTTGTTCCCACTCCAAAGCGAAGTTTGTCCTTAAATCTGATCTACTTGAGTAATGGTTAGTGTTTACTTCCTTATAATTTTTTCTACAGGTATGTTAATTAGATGCGTTACCTCGATCTTTAAGTATGTATGAATCGAGTTCAACTTTACCAGCACTTGACAAGTATTTTGCTGGTTTGCGAGAATACCGACGTAATTCAAAATTCAGTCGAATTGAACTAAGTATGCCAAACGATCATAAATCTTTGATATTTTATAGTAAACAGAGATACAATGTCAATTTCGTGCTAACGTTTGTTAGAAAGTGACGAGTTCATTAAATATTTAAGACAAAATACTCTAGCGGAAATCACAAATCAGTGCCATTCTCTAAAATCAATAATTTTTGTTCCGGCTAATATCCGGAACGGGTGGACCGATTTCCACGGGACTTTCACTGGCAGGTAGCTGGTGTTATAAGGAGTAACTTAGGCTACTTTTATTTTAGAAAAAGAATCAGGGTTCCGCGCAAAATATATAAATACCAGCAACCCGCCCCGACTTCGCACGGGTGCAAATTATATACCTCAACCTTCCTCGTGAATTACTCTATCTATTAGTGAAAACTGCATGAAAATCTGTTCAGTACTTTTGAGTTTATCGCGAATAGACAGACAGACAGACGCGGCGGGGGACTTTGTTTTATAATATGTAGTGATGTACACGCGAGCGAAGCCGCGAACTGCTAGTTCAAAATAAGTCATATGATGGCTTATGCAATGTACTAATGTTATCTACGAGTATATACAAAGGGTTTGTGAGTTTGTTTATTACGCTTTCACGTCTTAACTACTAAACCGATCAGCATCAAATTTTGCACAGACGTTGTCTGAAAGTGACATAGGGCAAAAAAGAATCCAGTCCTGGGAAAAAAACAATTACTTTTACGCCAGTGAAGTCGCGGGTAATAGCTAGTAACTTAGAAATAGATAGAATAGAACTAACTTAGAAATTGCTATTAAGAAATTTAACAGCTGCTGCTTTTCCTTTTTTGTTGCTAAACAAAATGTTACTTAATGTAACAACATTCACTAGATTGGTAACATTGGTCACACTAATCCATCAGTCGATGTCAGCCTTACCGGATTGTGCATCACTCTGCTATGAGTTGGGTCAGTTTCGTAGTCAGTTTCATTTATTTTTTTCTTCCCTCGCATCAAAAAGAATTAAATGATTTGTTCATAAATAAGTTAATTATTGATGTGACCAAGCATCGTATTTAGTAATGTCTAAGTATCCACAGGACAGTCTTGCCTTGTGTGGGCCCATTGGACATTTTTACGTAGTACATGTACCTATAACTTTATGGCAATAAACAATTTTTGTTTTATTTTTATTTTATATAGGCCATCCTATGTCCATCTGCAAGCAAAAGTCGTAAAAGTTATTGGTAGTCATGGTTATTAGTGTAAGATTGAAGTAGACTTGATCTGTTTCATGTATGGAGTTTAGTTATCTAGTTTTAGCTGTAGTAAACAGTAGTGAGATTGGTTGTCTTCTATTTCTACCACTAGCATCTTTAAAAAATTTTGTGATTTTAGACGACGTTCAGAATTCATTTTGCATTTTTTTTTTACTCCGTTACGGCAACTGAGAAGGTAGAAAAAATGGATGGATGGATGGAAACCTAGTTGAAGATGGTAGAAAGTATCTCTTTTTGGACGTCTTTAGGTGTCCTGTGTTCAGGAATGGACTTCTCTTGGCTAAGACAATGATGAGACCATCTGAAGCTGTATATAAATCCTTCGCAACTTATTGGGGCGCAGACAACGTCTAGGTTTTCTTCACGAGACTATTTGTCGAATGAATTCGAAATGATGGTAAGTTCTAAGCTTTGCTCGCTTAAATCGTCCCCATAACTTTGTCGTAATACTATACTAGCTCGTAAATGATTGTTAGCCTTGAATAGCTTTCAAACTACTTCTAAATAAATTTGTTGAAATTGCTTAAAGACATGAACTGTAATTTGCTGTAAAAATATTATTGACTTTTGACTTTATAGGATTTAGAATTTTAGAAGAATTTGAATTGCTCTTTCTACCAGTACTGTAAATCCTGAGAGATCAACAGAAGTACCGGAGGAACCTAAAGTTGACACAGTTCTTAAGAAAGTTCTAACGAGCTCTAATAAAATGGGAAAGATTAAGGAGAAAAAGTAAAAGAGTTTATAGTCATGCTTTTTAATATCTTAACAAAGTTTGTCTATTTTATTCCAGAAATGTGGTTAATTGATTCAGAAATGGATAGGTATTTTACCGTAATCATCATCGCTCGCTATCCTAAATGGTCTTGACGTAGATTAATTACTTCAGAACAAATTGTAGAAAAAGATATACAAACGTTTAAAAAAACTGTCAGTCGTAGGATTGCACTTCAGAAGTGAAAACACACGCACATCTTTATATATGTGTCAGACCGTGACGGTCGCGCGAGGCCAGTGCTTTTTCCTCATACAAAAGTGCCCAACGTGCCTAAAGAAGTTTTCACTTAAAAAATTAAGACACGAGGTTGATAACCATTACCCTTTTAAAAACAAAAAAATATAACGGAAGCACTTGTTCAATACTCTAGCAACTTAAGTTTATGGGCTAATACATGCTACTGTTCATTTACAAATGTGTATTCTCGAGGTTAGAAATGTGTGTTGCCTTTATTAATATTTTATTGAAAACACCGCCCCTAACCACAAAATGGCGCAGTATACAAAATACTATTGAAGCAGTATGTCGCATAGTCGCGTGTCTTAATCTGCGTGAAGAAAAGCAAAGCAATCGTGACATAGCTATTCTTTTGTGTTCAAAGTACACCACTTAAAGCCCAGTGGCTCTTTACTTCTTTATAGAACAGTTACGAGTGAGTATTATCACGCTAGGGAGTAAAAAGGTCGGCTATATGACTATTTCGCTAAGATATAATGTGGTATGTTCAATATTGTAAGAGGGATTAGGATTACTTTGATTTATTTTCTCATTGCAATTCTGGAAGCTTATTTTTCTACACTAAATTGGCAAATGCATGGCATGACATGTTGAACTGAAACTGTCTAATTGAAATTTCCGTATAGGTACCTGGATTGTAATACATATTTTTGGAAATTTTAACAGTCGTTTCAGCTGGAGACAGTAAGAAACATACAATAGGCGCGCGAGTTGAATGCAGAGCTCAGGAAGGCACTGCCGGCGTACGTAGCGTAGTTTGCGTGCGGCGAGGGAATAAGTTTCACCTCAGACCCCGATTGAAATCATCTCGCGCGCCTTCTGTACATACAACATAATTTAAACACACATGTACATACTCATGATGACGATGACATAATTTTTTGCATCAATACAAATAAATAAAATCGAAGTGTGTGTGTTTGTAATGTCAAAATAATAGTTTTTTTAAGCTCATGCAGTTATTTACACGATACCTATGCCTAAAAATCAGTTTGTTATATTTTTGTCTGTCTATCTCCGGAACAGGTAGACCGATTTCTACGGAACTGTCACTGGCAGGTAGCTGGTGTTATAAGGAGTAACGTAGGCTACTTTTATTTTGGAAAAAGAATTAGGGTTCCGCGCAAAATATAGAAATATGTACACGTGAGCGAAGCCTCGCGGGACCTGCTAGTTTGTAATATTAATATTAATCTAACCATTTTTAGTAACGTCTATTTTATCGGGTATTGCCCTAATTTTTGATATCGTTCATTCATCATTTATAAGAATGCCTGCGGCTATGCTTGCGTCAATTTAGATGTTTTCATTTAATTCCCTATCGCTCAAAAACAGTACTTATTTCTGAATGAAAGGTACCCTATGTCATGTAAGTTAAAGTGGGAAAGCTTAACAAAGAAACAATCTCACATTCGCAATTATGATATTAGATAGTCTTTTAACTGTTTGAGTGTCTACATGTTGTGGCAAGTCTACAACATGTAGACTTCTGACATCTGTACTTAGTATGCTCTCAATGTAATTTCGCACCTTACACAATCACATTTTAGTTCAAACATTGCCAAGAGAAATAACAATAACATTGAAGCGAAATGTATCTGCGTATATGTAACACACTGCAGTAAAAAAATAATGGTTATGGAGGGAAATAAATACTACAATATGTAGTTGCGTGTATTCAATACAAAAATATCTGGTCTACATTGTGATTTCCAATACATTCGTTTATACTTTGAAATTGGAACGTTTGAATCGTTTTATAAAGCAGGCTTTACGAATTTATACGATTTTAGTATTTGATTTCAATCAATTGGTTTTTAAGGAACGGCTGACATAATAGATTTAGAAGAGCAGCTCACCGAAATTGGAATACATATATCTGCCGTAAAATTGCAGTTAAATAGCGTTTTTTTTTCAACTATGGAATCTGGGCATATATTTACAAATGGCGACCTTTGTTGCTTAACAATAGAGCAATTAATTGACTGCAGTGACAGGGGACGCGGTTTTGATTGCTGATCAGTGCAATTATTTATATGCATGAATACGTCTATTTGTATCGGCCCAGGGGCCTATATATAATACCACATCGTTCAATAACTCCCGAAACTAACTTGGAGATGGCGCATATTTCTTTTTATTTTTATTTTTAGAAAGTTGGTACTGACCATCAAATAATATGTTTAATTTCTTTTTGAAAATCGAACTATAAAATATTGAGTTTCAGATATTTATGTGACGCTACTTTTATAATTTCGAAAACAACCGAAAAAAAACATTGTTTTTAATGGGAAAAAACACTGTTCAAGCATAGCAGTGGCTTATAAAATGTTTTCCGGAATCTGCTCCGTCTAAACCAACCATTTGTCGGTGGTGTGCCGATTTCAAACGCGGTCGTATAGACACAAATGATGCTGAACGCTCTCATCGTCCAAATGAAGCAGTGACTCAACAAAACATCAACCAAGTCCTGAAAATTGTGAAGGAAGACCGGAAGGAATTGGTCATAACGTGATATTACATATCCTATAAACTTCCTCAATGTATACTCTAATACACAAACATTTTTTTAAACTTCCAGAAATTAGCGCCTTTAAACAAACCATCAATCAATCAAATCTCATACAAATATCATATGAGGTATTATTAACTTAATTATATGCATGGTGTACATGTGTGTGTAGTACGAAATATGGTTGAACATGATAGATAGGTAAAACTTTATTTGCACAATAATATTACAGTGGAAGAGCCATAATTGTATTAAACAGATAATGTACAAAGGGCGGATAATGTAAAAATGTGTGTTGCTAGATGCAATCTCTTCCATGATGATTAAAATGATTCAAAGAGGCAGTGGTAGTTGGTTGTGTATTTAAAATTTTAATTATCAGTAATGGTTGGATTTATGAAGAACTGAATGCTTGACTAACGGGAAGGTCTTGTTCGAAAGTGGTGATGTAAGAAAGTCAAAAAAGATTTGACTTTATTCATCAAATGTACATTATAAATACAAGTTCATAGATTAATATTTATTCGGTGCTCCGGAGTTCCACATCGGGCCGCGGTCAAACTTTAACTCCCCTGTTATTTTGAGGCCAGTGGGTACACCCTCAGAATAACAAGGTACTACCTCCCTATACTAACAGATTCCAGGATAATTACCATTATAATTGGGCTACCTTGGCATACTACAGTATTTATTTAAATATGTATGTTAGTATATCGTGTTTCGCGTCGGGTACAAATCAGTCGGTGCATTTTTCATTGCGAAATATGAAGTTCTTAATTATTTCTTTAAAATTGCTAAGGTTGTTTAATTTTTAATGTTTTTTTATTACTTAATAACATTTGTACTTGCGTTATTCTTGACAATTAGTCAATTGAGTCTTTCGTTCGATTATTTCGTTTGTATTCTATTTTTTCTTAATTGGGTTCAATGTTATGGGTATTTTAAGTGAACATTATGTATACACGTGCGGAAGGGATTGTCTATACAGATTGTAAGAGACAGCCCGCCGAATACTGAAATAGTGGATTTAGTTTATCGTTCGCGACGCTGAAACTTCGACCGTGTATCTAGATAAAAATAACATTTAACTCATTCCAAAACTTCTTAAATTCTTGGATATTTTTTTCAATAAACTTGAATATCAATGAAATTAGTGCACATGAATGGACAAAATTGCATATAAATACAGCCTAAAACAAACAAAAATATAACTTATTATTATATTTTTTTTCGAGAGAGAGTAACCTATTGTTGCGGTAACTTTGTGTCGATCTATAATTTTTAGTATACACAAAGAAGATTTAAAACAACTTTTAGGGCATTTTATGAAAGATATTTAACTTTTGACTGTGTTAAAATATTGGTAAATGCGAATTGCCGAACAACATTTTAAACCTTTCTGTCTGTTGGAAGAATATAAAAAAGATGAATACAATGTTAAAGTCTTTTGATGTCAAAATACTTTTCTGGATGCTGCCAAATTTAAGCGGCTGACTTGCCTCTTTTCCATATTTCTCTTAGAAAATACATACGTTGCTCTAATTTACTTGGGGCCAAAGCATATAATTAGATGTTCGTTTACATAAATTACATATACATAAATTACTTCCAACCTGAAAGGAGACCCTAATTCATAAAATATAAAGAACCTCTTTAACAACGCTCAAGATTCAGTAGGTAATTTACATTTAATTAATTTCTTTTGATAATACTGTTTAGATAAAATTATATTTCCGCCTACGCCAAAATACAAGTAAGCATTACTATTTCGTATTCTGACAAGTAAATCAAAATTTTAGAAATAATTATGAGATTCTTAAATATATCGTGTTACGTGAAGTACACAATATTCTTCTTTCTTTTTTAGGTTTTATTATGTCGTTTTAATCGTAAACTAGGCGCTTAATTCCAAGCGGTCATCGTAGCTTATTTCCTTATCTTGTTATTTGCCATATTTCATTACACAGTGTCAGTTTTCTTCATCTTCTTTATTTTGTATATATATATTATATTTCCTGTGGATTGTGGTATATTAAAACTCTTATAAACAATTGTTAACTAGGTCTTTTTCTTTTCCAGGTATCTCCCTGTTTCAATTAAAATGTACTTTTTGATGTAGTTTTATTTCGCGGTTTATTTTACTGTTGTTTTCACATTTTTCTAGATATGATTTTTTTATGGCATAGGATAAACACTACAATGTTGGTATATAAAAGATTCCAAGGCAAAGACTTTCTGGTCATCACTATAAGTTAGTTTATTATATTGTACAGCAAAGGGCATAGAGTACACTGTGCATGTCTAGGTGTATTTAGAGAGGCTTCTCTAAATACACCAAGACGTGGTGGCCAGCTTTACACCTGAATGCTGTTTGAACATTACATTGTGTTAATTGTATTTTTAAGATTATGGACCTTGGCACCTGCTCAAAGTCCTTCTCCAAATCACTGAATACTATTTATCGACTTACTTCATGTTCAATATCTATCGTGTCCTTACTGAATCGGTAAATCTGAATTGATTGTCGATGTACTTAATGATATCAAGGACGTTATAGACTGACAGACAGAACATCAAAATTAACATAAAATTTAAAAGAAGCTAAAACCTTACAAATGTGGGTATAATGGGCAATCTTTTCTCTAAAAGTGATCTCTACAAAGCAAATTTTAAATGGACATAACAACGAACGTATTAGTATTATTTTTAGGAGTAGCATTATAATTATTAGAATTTTTAAAAGTATGAGTATTTTCCTCCAAGATTCCAGGCCTCTTGTATTCCGCTGAGGTGCTGTGTGCATTTAAGGAGAGTGCATAACTGAGTTTGGAATTTTATAACCTAGCAAATAAGTATCATATAGAGTCCAAAAGCTTAAATTGGAATAACCGCTCTTAAAAACGTACACTTTAAAGTTTAGAATGCTTTGGTGTAGGCGTGACAATAAACTTATATGACAATTTAAGCGTTCTATGTAAAATGTTGCCTCAACAACGTTGCTAGCTTTTAAGCTGTGACACCTTGTAATAAATGATTACGATTCGCAACAGAAGACATTCAGAGTAATGACGTTGTCTGAATTCAATTTACTGTCTATTTGTGTTTGTGGGTAGACATGTAATATAAAACACATCTGTTTGAGACACGTCATGAATAATGGAGTCAGGCGTGTATGTATCCAATGTAACGTTGACAGAGTAAGAGTGTCTCAGTTTATACTGCAGCATAATTATAACATTAAACTGTAGGAAATATTTTCATTGCGAGATAACGTACTTCTGATGTTGAAATACTTTCACTATTAGTAATATTTTATCTTCGGCTAAGTATACTAAGTCTAGTCCAATCACAGACATTTAAGTATTTTTTATCGATTTAGTAGCTCAATTTACTATTATTGAACTATTTCAAGATTCTTATGCAATTTATCTTAAAAAAGAATGTCGTATTCCATATGATAAGCGGTCACCTGCGCATTGTTAAATATATTTGTACTTGCCACGTTGTGTAAAATATTACTAAACATTGTTTTGATTGCGGTTATCAGTAACAAATAAATACTGCCTCTGTGCCTCCAACTACGCTCTGCCTTAGGAAAAGGAATATAAGTTACTTTAACCATCAAGTAAAACTTACTCAAACATTCTCTTGCCTCTGTATATTGTCTAATCAGCAGTATGTTATAAAATTATGTAAACCAGACAATTGACTAGTTTATATTATGCATGAATGAAGTGACGAACTGAAATACAAGTTTAACCTAGATCCGGCAAGTCATTTAAAATTTAATGTTGGCCTGATTTAGGAAGTACCTATAAGTTAGATAATTGCCACAATGTAATTTGATTCTATCGACATTTGGGCAGCGCTTCCTTCAGCGATGAAAAATGGCTTATCAGTATTTTGAAGTTCTAAAGTATTTGTATAATATGGTTACTTTATTGATCAGAGTACAAGACCAGACAATGATTGTGAGTAAATCTGTGAATTGGGCAAAAATATGGCGAGTCATGGCGAGTTAAGTAAGACATAAATCATCGTTATCGGTAGTAAAGATTGGTCTCGAGAACTGAAAGAGAGAATGAATGAGAGTTTCGTAAAAAAAAATTGTATTTAACAATATGTTTAATTATACTACAATTTGTATTCTTATCTAAAAATACAAATAAATATTATTATGCAGATAGGTAATTTTTATAGATTACTAGATTTTTATAGACAGGTTGTGGTCGTCCCCTTGCAATGCATTTCACAGGCATGCATCGTGTACTGAAAACGTTTGTTAGAAAACGTTGTAGTATTTTGATTTGGTATTTTCAACGTTAGACTTTCGGATGTTCCGAATTATCCCTTGTGTGTGTCGTGAATAAATACGAAACGTTAGATAGACAGGGGTAGCGGCATTAAACAAGACATTTTACACTAAAGAGAGCATATGAGTATTCCGGTGAAGAGTTCCACTTGAGTTTAGTACGAAATTCTGAGATATGATCATTTGATCATATTTGCGTAAGTCAAAAATGAATGCTATACAAATATTATGAAATATCTTAAGTTTATCATGTTGGTCCTTATTAAGACTAAGATAGCTGATGTCGGCATAATCGAGAATAGGAAGAATATATTGCGTGAGTTCAATTTTAGAAAAGTTGGAATTAAAATAAGTAATCTTCTTAAAGACGTCACAGAGGCAAATAGGCAAATATGCTACTGATATTTTTTATCCGGACACTCCATAAAAGGGGTTTGTGCATTGGTTTCCCTTAGTTCTTTATATTATTGCTTATAGAAATAGTAACGCCTTAAAAAACACTTGTGAATAGAAATAATTTGAGATTGGATGAATAAATATTGAAAAAAGTAAAGGAGAGGAAACGCCACTCTGTGGCAATGGTAATGTTTAGTCTAATAATTGTTGGCTAACCTAAACTACCTAAAATAGAATTAGTGCCAATTCCATTAGATGTAATACACCGAATACTTTTCTCGATTTTACAAGCAGACAATTGACTAAGTACAGGTTATAGAGGATAATCAGGAGTTAGAATTGTTGAAAGATAACTTAATGTATTAATTTTAGTTGTCTTATTAAAGTTAGACGAAGCAGTGAAGTGCTGGTTAAACTGATTAATGTCCAGAAGATTTTTGACGCCTTTTTCCAACCCTTAGTGATAGCAGGAATTTCCGGATATTAGCGGGGTCACGCGTTTTTTACGGAGCTATAGATATGTTGGTATAAGTTACGTAAATTTAAATACTTTTCTTTATTGACATCGGTAGTCCTCACTTTGTATTTAGACCTCGCTGTTGCTTTCCAAATTTTTTTTTTATTTCGTCTACCAGCCAGGGTGATGGTAAATGTCAAGTCATCTCTGTGCTAATGTCAGATACTGAAAACTATTCGCAAACAGTATACAAACACTATTTAGGCTAGTGGTATCTCATTAAATAAAAACATTGGGTAAAAAAAACATAGGCAGTCATGGGGACTGTCGACAGAAGTTAAAACTAAAAACTTTAGAAAAATAAGTGTGTTTTTTCTTAACGATGTTTATGGTAATGTGACTTATTGATAGACTAACGATGAACGTGAACGTGAACGTTGAACGTTGGTATGTCGGTGACGCGAATCCCAAAAGGACGCGAACCCATAAGTTTTGTCGTTACCAAAAATCGCCCAATGCGGCTAAGGAAGATATCATTGAAAAAAAAAACTGAAAAGAAATATAAAAGTTAATAAAAATAACAATAAATAATAAATCATGACAATCAAAGAGACATGAAATGTTAGAGTGTTTTAATAAAGAACATAGATTGTTTAATTTTTCAAAATTGAAGCCAAGTCCAAAACGGAGAATGTCAATATTTACATGACACTTATTTTTACTAGTAACGTGGGTCACACATTACTAGTATTCTTGTGAACCCCTCCAGCTAATCTAAAATGCTTGTATTAGGAGTGGGTCGACTTTACTAGTGCACTGGGTGGGGTTCGAACCCGCAACCCCTTGATCACAAGTCCGACAAGCCATAACGCTACCACCGCTTATGTAACGTTATAACGTCACTGACAACGAACCAAAATATCGGTGAACAAGTGCGAAATTTCAAAGTTGAAAACGCCATGCAATGCAGTACAAAGTAAAGTAATCTGTTAGCCATTTAAAGTCACTTTTCTAAAAAAAAAATGACTATCGGTATGGTATCTACAAATGAGCTGGTAATGTACACAATGTACTCCATGTACACAGTGTACTCCATGTACAATAATGTACATTGTGTAGATTGTTTGGAGCTACCCACTTGGAAATTGTCGGGCACAAAGAAAACAAAAATAGATATAGGTAAAAAATTCCGATGTTGTGTGCCTGAACCCTTCAATTTGGTTTTTTATTGGTTGTAGCAGCTTGACCGGAATTGGACGATGCCTGTGTGAAGCAAGACCCACCCATGCGGTGGCATAGTTTTATATCACTGAAAGAGTAAAAAGTAATAAATTTGAAGTTGAGATTGAACGACATTAGACACCACTTGTGCTAGATTAATTTTTTTCCTTCTCAACACCATACAGCAAGAGTATTTTTCATGCATCTTTTATATCTCATATAGCAGATGCAAGACCGAGTCAGTTTTTATATTTCATGATATTATATTTAATGATTGAACTTGTTAGTATAACTTCTAAGCAAGTTGTTGTCAGTAGGTATACGTATGTTATTTTAAACTGGGAGCAAAATTTATTTTGTATTGCACTCACTTTCCTTTTCCTGGGGCTTCCTTTTGTGACTTTAGTTTTTACTTTTGTTTAGTTAGTAAGTCAGTGCCGCTTCCTAGAAACTAGGGCCGTCACCAACACATCATCGGTTTCAATAAATACATTTTATTATTACTTTTTTTTATGAGATAGGGGCAAACGAGCAGACGGGTCACCCGAAGGTTAGCGACTACTGCCGCCCATGGCAACCCAAGAGCCACAAGTGCGTTGCCAGCCCTTAAGGTAGGAGTAGGGGAAGAGGGGAAAAGGGAGAGTGCGGGTAGGGGGAGAAGAGTGGGAGAGGGAAGGGTTAGGGCCTCCGGTAACATCACTCACTCGGCGAAAAGGATCATTGATTCACTGCCGGTTTTCTGTGAGGCCGTGGTATCACTCCGGTCGAGCCGGCCCATACGTGCCGAAGTATGGCTCTCCCACAGTAATATTATACCTAACAGATTACTACCAGCCAATACTAAGATCCACCCCCGCAACAAATAAGTGTTGATGCCGTGAGCACGGGAACTAGGGATTCATTTATATATATATAGATTAATAATTAAGTATAGATATTGTTTTATGAATTTCCATGAATAGTTTGATTTATGAATTTATCAAATGTACTTTGCAATGCACTATTTTAAAATTCCCAACATAACTATTCTTTATTTAAATAGCATTCAGAACGCTGTTAATTGTTGAATACGTCAGATGCTTAGATAATGGGGAACAGAGTGGCGTCAATTCGTTGTATATTAATATAGCCTCTTAAGGCGCTGCCTTTTATAAAATTGGCTCACGTCTATCCAATACGGAGGTAAACTCATTCTTGAGAAGTACGGTCTATTGTTGAGTTCAAATTTAAATCTTAACTTTCCTGGCATGCCAATCCCACGCCAATGTTACACCTAATCTAGGGAAACAAAATAAAACGTTTGAAATTGTCTAAATTGTAGGCACTCAATCGGATTTGATTAAAAACGGCACACAAGGCCACCCGTCGGTTGCTAGGTAACGAAAGGGAACAGCCAATTACAGGAGCTACAGCTAATTACAATGTACGAAACATGTTTGTGAAGGCTTAATTATATTAAGAAGGTTGTATAAATGTCGTTGTTAATTTTGATATTAGTTGTTAAATCTTATTTGTGTTGAATTTATCCTACAGTTGTACAACTGGTCTCCTGTTAGTAAGAAAGCTCAGTGCAATTTTCAATTTTCACACATATCAAAGACCTTTAAGAAAATATGTATAGTCTATAGTCACATCTTGTATTGGCTCGAAAGGTATAATATTATCCTTTATGGTTGAAGCAACTGATACGTAATATCTTCTACCGTATTATATTGGAAGCTCTATATGAAAACATATAGTTTCTATTTTAATATTCTATTTACAGATTAAAGTCTTATAACAAATTCAACGGAAAACACGGTATATAATAACATAATAATGTGATCAAAGTTTTAGTAAAAGAATACAACTAAATATGATAAATCGGCTATATTATATAAACTTGAGTATGTAATATAGTTGTAAGTATATAATGTATAAATATAACTTAAATCAGCGTTTGATGTCTATTAAAGTAAACGGTATAGATATACTCCTAAAAAATTTGAGAGAACAAAATGCCAAACAGCTGGAGGCTAAAATCCGAACGCAAACAAAATGCGATGCTTTGCTGACTTTGATCTCTTTCAAGGCTGCCACCAAATACCGACGAATACCCTGACTCTGAAGATTTACCACAAATCTAATAAATTCAATTTGGCTGTCAAGATGTGATGTCCGATTGCGGATAAAAGCACTGTTGAGTAATCTCAGTTATTCCGACGCCATTTCAAAGCTCGAGCGATTTAAGGAACTTATAACGATGATGCTACTACCTGAATTGTATCGTGTTGACAACGCTCGCTTTCCTCGCTCGGCTCGCACTGTTGGGATCGTAGTTCTAACTTAACCTATCCTACTTTTCTGACAGCAGTTGACAAAGTAAAATGACGCCAATTGATAATTGAACAAAGTAAATAAAATGCGAAATGAAAATTTGATAATTTCATTGGGTAAAAGAAACTAGGGCGATAAGTTTTTTCTGAAGTAAAATTTGACCAAAAACATATTGCCCAAAGGGCAGTACACTATTTTGAAAACTATTCAGGCTATTTTTAAAGTTTATATCAGGTATTTTATAATTTTTTTTAGTGAAAACTACTTCCAACAAACAATTATGTCGATTATAATATTCAAAGTGTTAAAGATAATTGTGGTCATATTTTAGTAGCATTATGTGTAGCCGAACAGCCGATAAAATTGATTTCGAAAGAAAAAAAAATCTTTGGACGTACTGTCACTAATATTATTATCATTGTAATGTCAATTGCGATATATACATTAAATACCTAAAGTCCCATTCAAGTTTAAACTGCCACTTTCAAAATGTTTTCTTTTTATTAAAAATAACGAACTGTCCTAATATTGTTATCACTTTACGTCATTCATGGGGTCTACTATATTCTAAATATGACCACGCTTTTTTGCAACATCTGTGTATCACGTAATGCATTGATTACCCGTTTTTGGTAGGTATATAGGACGGTTCGCCATAACCTGTGTCTAATGTGTTTAAATTTTGATATCCGTAAGCCAATGATTAACATTGTGTAACAGCTATTCGCTTTCATAAGCTTCTCAAATCCGTAGTAAGCAGTAAAATCATATGTCCTCTCCAAGTCCCGTAAGAGGTTTAGTAAATTTGTGTTATCGTATTAAAGGATTTTGAAATGAACACTGTTAAATAGGAAGATTATACAAACATACACCCAGTTTGCGCTTTGAAATTGTTTTAACGATTATGAAACTAAAACTGTACACCTAACAATACCCCTAGTGTGCGTTTCATATTAGTTTAAATTATTCTGAAATAGGTATATATTCGAAAGGTAACTTAAAAACAACTTTACTTGGAGATGTGATATTAATTTAATGTGATACATAAGCCGTAAGTCTTACAAGAAAAGTAAAGGGCTTAGTGCATAGATCAGGTTATTTTTCCGTTATATAGTCTCCTTTTGAGGATGAATATCTTACTAATATTTTAAAGGCGAAAGATTGTGAGGATGGATGATTAGATGGATGTTTGTTATTCTCTCACGTAAAAATGGTTAAACAGATCTGCATGAAATTTGGCACAGAGATAAATTATGGTCTGGAATAGGACATATGTTATTTTTATCCAGGGTTCCCGTGGGATTTCAACAGCTAGTAGGTTATTTTATATGAACTAACTACATACAAACATAGTGTTAAGTTTGCATTTTTTTTTTCAAATTTAGTTTCCTTCGATAGATGGCGTTGTACCATCCGTCTGAATAGCGATGCTATGAGCCTCCGCCATCACATGACCTCTTTTTAATTAATTCATCCTAAACTTGGTGTTTTCTTTGGTCATATATTTTAATAATAATGTACACATTTTAAGACTGTTTCTCACTGCTTTGTAGGAACCTGTAGAAATCGTATATCTGTACAGTTTCACATAACTTATACAGTCTCGTGTTAATGGTCACTGTTTGGTTCTCGACTGGTACTCGTAAATAGATAAAGGTACACGTAAATACAGTCGGTTGCCTGTAAGAGTCAGTAAGACATCGCTCGTAGCGATAAGGCCACCTATTGTACATATTCACTTTGTGTATTTATTTTAACCAATATGTAGTTGGTGTACAATAAAAATTATTCTATTCTATTCTACTGTAAGTCAGTATATTACATGAACAATGTTTACATAACTAAGCCTAATTTTCTACTAAAACAAAAAAAAATTGTCAACTGACACAGGACTTGAAAACAAATAAATTACGGATAAAAGTCGATAGCCGGTCAACAAGGTTATCCGTTCAATATAAACATCCTTTCCCGGGTTTAGACAGTTCTATCTATAGGGCCGGATAAGACTAACATAACTATATTGTTTGACCGCTATGCTTAGTTTTAAACTTAACTTACTTGGCTTCATATGTAAATACCGGGTAGATATAAATAAATATAAGTTAAGCCATGTTTTAAATACAGTTATATATGGCAAGCTATTCAATATATGATCAATTTTTGTCTTCTTCCTTATCTTTTAGCGTAACGTTATCTAGCAAATGTTACCTGGAATAGAACCAACCATAGTATCGATTTGACATTTAATAGAGAGAAACTGATTTGATTGTCATTTTATACAAGTATGTTTTGTCATTTCACACAAGAAGGTACAAAAAGTATCGATTTGACATTTAATAAAGAGAAACTGACTGATTTGATTGTCATTTCACACAAGTATGTTTTGTCATTTCACACAAGTAGGTACAGAAAGTATCGATTTGACATTTAATAAAGAGAAAATGATTTGATTGTCATTTTATATAAGTATGAATGGAATTTAAATAGCAAACCGTATTAAAAAGAAAAAAAAGATACTCTTTTCGCTTCGCGTCTAAACGCCAAGGGGTTTACTATAAGCTAAGATGCCAAATTATAGTATTGTCATCCAAACTTCCATTTTGAAACTATACGACAAATAGAAGAACCAAGATTTGTTTAGATAAACTTCAAAAAATGGGGATCAATAAATTCTTCATTACGTTGTTATTCTTTTCAGAAAGGCACCTTGCCTTAAAAAAACTCATGCTTATTTCAGTGGCTATATCACGGTGATAATATAGCTAATAATAGATTGTAGTGATACGATTTAATTGCAAGTAAAATTAAAAAAATGTAAATGTATAACGTAAAATGAATATAATTTTCACTTGAATGCGAAATCATTTTGTTTTAAAAAATTTTGTAAATAAGGCTGCATGAATGACGCAGCAGATTAAGCGGGCACCTCGCCAACTGCTACCGCATCGATTGTTTTGGATAAAATCCACACATGGGACATGATTTACTGGTAATTGCTCTAAGACTGGATGTACTTTATGTGTGGTTACTATTTTTATATAAGTCCCGCGCGGCATAATAAATGTAACCCTTTGAAAGCCATTGTCACATGTCATGTCAAATGTCAAAATAAATAAAGGTGTTTTTTAAGTGTTTATTTTGTGTTATGTTGCATCTTATTTTTGTCACATGAATGTGACAATGGCCTACAAAAGGTTTTATAAAAATACATAGGGCAGTTTGCAGGAGTACAAACTCAGCTCAGTATATATATATATATATATATCCAATATTTTCAGTGACTATGAGGGCGGATAGTGAGCAGTGATAATTTTTTTTGAAATGGTTATCGATTGAGCACGTCTCACAGTTTCGGGCAATTCATTCCATAGGTGAGCTGCATGGAATTTCTTTAACTATAACTATAATAATAACTTGAGACACCTCACGCATGGCCGTCCGATCCCAAACTAGGCATATGTTACTAAATACATGCTCCTACATATTATAGATAAATTACATCCAGACGCAGAACAAATGATCGGGATTATCACACAATTATATGTCCTGGGAGGGAATCAAACCACTAGATCTTTAGACAACATTTTTATAGAGGAAATTTATGGAGCGCAATGGTATTTCCCGGTGCTGGTTTTCCGATAACCTCAGGAGCTTTGCATGTCTTTCATTTAGGAATTCGAAACGTTCTTTAAAGTAGGTGGGAGTAGAAGGATTAAACAAGAAATTGTAAAACAAAAGCAATAAGCATTGTTACCCTAACGATATCGGATATATACGAGAATAGATGAACGAACTTTACCAATAAACTTGTACAATATTATTAAAGGTTTCGAAACGTGCCTACTTGAGAAAGGAGACGTCAATTTGAATGACAGGGGTAACTTTATACTGCGATCAAATTTCACGAGGATCTATTCAGATAGTGTATGTAAGTACAAGGTTGTCCTAAGATACCTGTTTAACATATTATTTTATATTCATCAACCGGCAAAATATGAATTGACAAAATTAGGATGTCTAAAGACAACTTGAAACTCGCTGAGAACTTTATACCCGTATTTCATAAGGATCTATTCAGATAGTCAGGCACGTCAAGTATAATACGGGAAAAACTTTGACACTTCAATTTTGATAACTAAGATCATTATTTCAAGAATACACAAATTTCATAAAAGGTAATTTTCCCCAAGTTGATTTAAAACAAAGGTTAGCTTTGAACACTTAATTTATTTGTAGAAACTAAATTACATGTTATTATTATTACAGCGCTTTATCAGCGTTATAATAATAGTAGCTACCCGTTGTCACCTTCGAGTTCCTCATCGTGGTCGGGTATAATGAATTCATTATATCGATTGCTTGTGAGCATGTGTGGCTTTCTTTTTAGCATTTACTTGGTATGCTTATAATGTGACCGTGACATTTGAAGTTTCCCGGGCTGGAAAATTGCTACAATATTGTTTTTTGTTTAGGAAATTTACTGTAGTTGCGTTGTGTTTAGAAAAGTGTCGGATAGACGGAAATAAGTTTGCTCGATATCACGTGAAAGTATTGGTGGAATCTGGGTATAAATTAAGGGGTATAAAGAGCTGAACTTTTTAGTTAACATATTGATTAATATTACCCCGTTACCACATTCGGTACAAATTTGATAGAAACGTCCGGTAAACAAAAAGGTCTGTCGCTATTGTCTTCACTTATGTCTAATAAATTACACATACTTACTCATTTTTTGTTTTAATAATCTATTTAAAATAAATTTATTTCTCTAGTTTCTCAAAATACTCGTCTACGGCAACAATGACTTTTCATTTTTCATTTGATGAAAATCTCTGACCACCTAACCATTTCTTCAGGTTTGGGAATAAGTGGAAGTCGCACAGGGCCAGATCTGGAGAATAGGGTGGATGCGGTAGCAATTCAAACCGCAATTCATGGAGTTGAGCGACTGCAACCATTGACGTTTGTAAAGGCGCGTTGTCATGGTGGAACAAAACTTTTTTCTTTGCCAAATGGGTCGTTTCTTTTGGTTTTCTTCACTTAATTTTTACAGCAAGCTTGCGTAGTACTCTCCATTTATTGTTTTTTTTTGCAGATAATCCACTAAAATAATCCCTCGAGCATCCCAAAAAACAGTAGCCATCACTTTGCCGGCTGACAAAATCGTTTTGCTTTCTTCAGTGCAGGTTTTCCGCTCTCCGTGAACTGCTAAGATTGTTCTTTTGTTTCAAGCGTACAATTATGTTTCCAGGTTTTATCTACTGTTATAACGCCGCAAAAACTCGTTAGGATCTCGCTTAAATAGCACCAAACACTCCGATGAATCGTCCACTCGAGGTTGCTTTTGGTCAACAGTGAGCAAACGCGGAACCCATCGCGGGCAAAGGTTTTTCGTTCCCAAAAGTTAGTGTAAAATATTAAAAACGCGTTTAGACGAAATGCTCATCATCTCTGCTATCTTTCGCAATCTCAAGCGCCGATCGTTCAATACAATTTTGTGAATTTTTTGATCATGAACGGATTTGTAACTTCATTTAGATGGCCAGACCTGTGGGCGTCTTCGCAGCTCGTCTTCCACGTTTAAAATCAGTTACCCAGGTGTGATTTGTACTCAATGCAGCAGCAGGATTACCTAAAACACTGTCTAGCTTGGCTTTAATCTGGGTTGCTGTTTTATCTTTTAAACGTAAAAATTTATCACCCCACGAATTTTGTTTCTTTTCATTGTTGAGCCAATTCACTACAGAGAAAGTTCTAGGTCCTCTCATAGAAATTTTATCAGTTCGATTAAATTACTATTTTCGAAAAGATGTCAGAATATAATGTAATAAATTTTGTGCGTATCTTTTGTTTACGTTCGTCATTTCGGCCAGTTCTCAATCAGGCCAAGTACAAAAAAAAATGAAAAAATTCAAAATCATCACTTCATTTCACGTGTTATGTAATTTGCTTGCTATGTAATTTCAAGGCATTTTCATTTATTCGTTGCAAAATGTACCTCTTATTTAAAATCATGGTGGTAACAAGTAATTGGATTAAACATACTTT
Organism: Euplagia quadripunctaria; assembly: GCA_963859945.1. Taxonomy (NCBI): domain Eukaryota; kingdom Metazoa; phylum Arthropoda; class Insecta; order Lepidoptera; family Erebidae; genus Euplagia; species Euplagia quadripunctaria. The sequence continues at coordinate 7,846,580 of OY982581.1, read as the reverse complement.
GCCTAGCAGTAAACGTAACTGACTTTACCTATTTACACAAGGAGTACCTAGTCAAGGTCGATTTTTCCGTTAAAATCAATAATAAAAGGCATCAAAACTCAATTTCTTAAAATTCTTTTTTGTAGTAAACCTGGAATTTTTCAAGTTATTACTGTATTTGATCGGAGGTGCGATATGTGGGACCTAATGACTTATGTGTGTGACATACCCAAATAGATTACGTATTTGTTATTGTGTCCTTCCTTCACTCAGCAACGCATCAATAAAATTTACATAGAAATAGTAAATGTATCCCAATTACTTAAGCAATAGTACTTCCATAGAATTCTTGAAAATTGAGCTGCAGGATTCTTGAAAGATAGTCAGTTTCCTTAAATTTCGAGAAAAAACTTCTTTGTTAGATAATAGAGATACTGGGTTAATCCGAAGTATAGTTATAAATACTCTTATATTAGTAGTAATAAGCTACCGTATTGTTATATCTCTTAAAACCTAAAATTACCGCTGTAATGCACAAATAGATAATTCTTAAAAACTAATTTTTAAAGTGGGTGGAATTATAAAATGGACATTATTTTGCGTTCCACTTTCAAAGAAAAACAAATAAAGTATTTCTATATTTAATGAAGACAAAATACTATTCAAATATTCTAAGCACATAACGAAATAGACACCTCAATGCAAAATGATATCTCTACAGAATTTCATCACACACGACTATCACAAATACATCTAAACAGATTCCATAATTCCAGAACATAAAGCTCATTTTCAGCTAGCAGGAGATCTATTTACTTTGGTTCGTGGCTACACGGTTACTGCTTCCAAACAAGTGCCAATGGAAAATGTAAATAATAACAACGGCTCCGTATAACAATAAAGGTTATTTTTGTACCTGAACAATAATATGATGTTTATGTTTTCGCAAATATGCTGCGAGTACGTGAAAACAAGTAAGTATTTTTATCGAGGACGACGAAGGAAAACAAAAAGGGTGGATAACTGTTTTAGTACTATTACATCAGTAAACAGCAGGGTATGATCTACCTACAGGGTAATGGAAAATGGATATCTCGTGAAATAGTAAATTTGAAAATGCCTGTGACTCTAAATAATTCCTAATTTTAAGTGGTTTAACACCTCTTTAAAAGCTTGAAAGCCTGGATTGGGTCAGCTTCCATGACGGTGGGCGTAAACAATCATGGCGTTTGTTGACGTTGACTAAGATCTCATGGTTCCCAGAGATTTTCTTCATAGGATGGATACCCCTAGAAATAGGTTCTGCGACGGATCATTGTGTGGCTTTAGGTGCCTGGATAGAATCGCCCGGGCGTGGTGATGACCCGTGGAGGTGATCAAATGTTAAATATTAAAAATAAATTCTTCTCTCCGGTAAGCATGCTAATAAATACAACTTTGATATGGATTCAAAAATATATTATTAGAGAGACGAAAGCATTTAGTTTTTTTTTCTCAGTTTCTGGATAGGAACGGTATATAAAAAGTAGGTCAAGAAGGCACTTGTAACGCCTTGTTTAGGGAACTTAGATTACATAAGTGGAGTTTACACGTCCGTCTGCATCTTGATAATAATGTCATGACTGCGATTATCATTATTATACGTAGGTAGGTACATTCGAGCATTCGATGGTCGTATCCAGCCCTCAATACAAAGAAGTATGAATCAGCCTCATGACTAGAAGATATTACTGCATTTGCCGCTCCTCCATAGAAAACCTCTCCGGTAAAAGTATTCTTGGCTCCAGTAAAGGTTTAACATCGTCTATTTTAATCACGCTTCATCGATCAAGAGGAAATGTTGAATTTATAAACGCAAATTATATTATTTGAATATGGCTATCACATTCGAATCAGATATGCTTCGTGTCTAGACTCAGAAATTATTTAGAAATAAGACCTATTAGGGTGGGTTCGTAAATTAAAATGACACAGTTTTTTTAATTTAAATTAGATCTTTTAAAATTTTACTAAATAACTGGCCATTACTGTCTTATGGTACGCTAAAAATATAAAGCAGTGGGCTAAAACGAGTAGGATTCACATCCCAGGGTTTTCGTACCAACTTAATTTCAAGGATAGTTGATAGCACATACAGTAAGGAGCGTGAGTCTAACTTTAACTGTTTTATATGTTACGGCTGCCATTTTGGTATCATAAAAATGAAAAAGCAAGCCTGTAATTATTGCACTGATTAAAATCCATCCAGCCGTTCGCTGCTTCGTATAAAGAATACCATATACTTTGCTGTCGTAGTACGTGATACGAAGTCGGGTAAAAAATTAAAAAAGAATGTATTTATTACTAATTGTAATTACAATTAAATAAACTAGTAGTTGCCCAGAAGTCCATTTGAATCGAACGGAATGACTTATATACATAATTTAATGACTTATAGAGTGAATTATAATTAGGGTAAATTCTTTAAACTGTGATCGATATCTGAATTTGGAAAGTCTCTTTTTAGGACTGATTTTTTACTAGATTGCTTGTGTGAACCGTGTAATTTCAAATTCACCTTGCATATATATTATAAGTATATTCAAGCAAAATAATGCGATAAGTGTTTAGGGAGTTTTCATTTTGTCGACTGTCTGTCGACTAAATGCGATGCCTGTTTGAATTAATTCTTCTAAAATATGGTAAAACGCAAAAGTTGTCAAAGCAAACTATTGTTGCGGTGACTCTGTGTGTGTTGATCTATAATTTTTTATTAAAATAATTATTTATTAAATCGACGATTTCGAATAATTGATGATAAAGTTTATGAAATAAAGATATTGAATTTGAATTTAAAAACAAGTCAGTCTGTATATTGCAATATTACGTGTAATTGTAAGGGCATCACACTTAAATCAATCCAGTCTTCCGCTTCGTTCTCACTAATCGAATGTCAATCAACGCATCAATTTTGACACTTGATGGCAATCTAAATGCCAATCACCGGTCCCCATTGCAATATAATTGGCAGACATCATAACACTGTGTGAAATTGGAATAAGTATTTTTCATTTAGGACTGCATGTTGCAGTTTGTTCTACTTCAGGGGCATTCATTAATTCTAGTTTTACAGATTTATTGCTTAAATGTTGCGACTTAACAGCGTTTGTTTAATATACGCGGCGTTTAACGTAAACGTCCAACCCACAATATTATCGAAAATCAGTTACGTGTACCAAACTACTCGTTGTAGTCGATACCATCATACCACGACCACGGTCCAAATTTATGAACTTGCTTAAGTTACGTAGATTTGTTCGTGGGAGAGCCATGCTTCTGCACGTATGGGCCGGTTCGGACCGGAGTGATACCACGGCCTCACAGAAAACTGGCAGTGAAGCAATGCTTGCATTGCTTTTTGCCGCGTGAGTGAGGTTACCGGAGCCCTTAGCCCTTCCTTTCTCTCCCCCCCTCTACCCCCTACTCCCACCTTAAAGGCAACAACGGACTTGTGACTCTTGGGTTGCAGGTGCCCATGGGCGGCGGTAGTCATTCACCATCAGGAGACCCATCTGCTCGTTTGCCCCCTATACCATAAAAAAAAAGATCGTTATTAAGAAAATAATATAACAAAGAAAAAACAAATTAAAATATATAAATATAAATATAGTAGGGAAATAAAGACGGAATACTGCTTGAAATTTAAAATTATTACCTCAAAGGTGATTATGAATCCTTTTCGTTATACGATGTCCGATTGACAATGATAACCCTAAAATGTATTTCCTCATTTTTTTAGAGAAAATGTCGAAACAATAGGTAAATAAAATGTTGTATTTTTATTTTTATTTGGACTACGCAATATAATAGGCACACAAACATAAGTTAATATTGTTTACTAAGCTTACACAAAATGCCCGAACGAGTTTTCTCGGGCTTTGTTTTCAGAATTGTTTTACATTGAATAATAAATGCTGTCTTAGGTAGAATGAAAGTTTTGCTATTTTAGAAAACTACTCTTATCTTTATGATCCTTGGCGACGTATTAATTCCAATTTTATGACTTAATGGCTACGATTTCTTAGTTTGAGACCGATACCGATTCTATGTTTACGTCGAGTTCTTCCGCTACATTATTTTACAATTATACTTCATATTATCTGTGGTTAATATTGTTACTTAACATAGGCAAGATATCTTGGCGTAACATTGAAGATGATGCCAATGGTTCAGCTGTTTACCTGTAGTCTTCTGTAGGACTCTTCCGTGTTCTATCGGACAAATCCGGTTTGAACGTAGATGCTGCATGTGTCACATACATACATACACATACATAAAGTCACTCAGCAACGTAACGTAACGCATTGTGTATTCGCCACGTTACGTTGCGCGGCTTAAAAGTTAGATGTTTTTAGTGCCTATATTTAATGTCTTACTACAACATGATCGTAACATTAAATGTTTTTAGCATTATGTAAGATAGTCTAACGATTACGATAATGCCTAACATTTAGACAGGTTTATTGAGTTTATACGTACTTTAATACAAACATTGACATTGTTCTCAGTATCTATAAAATTAAATGTTTTGTTGTGTTATGAAATTACCTTCAAATACACATTGATTTTATTCGAGTGTTTGGGTCATGTTAGTGTTATATATAATTAGAGTATATCGGTAGTCATACGGTTTTCACCAATAAACGGAGATATTCATGAGGAAGGTTTAGGTGTATAATTTATTAAGGTTTTTTGTAATATAGCTGAAATATGACGATGATTGTTGAATATGTCGGAAAAAAAAATCATTTACGTATTTACGGGAATTAACGCGATCACGAAAAGGTATAAAAAGGTAAAGGTCCCGTAAATACGTAAATAATATTATATCATGGAACGCGAAAGTTTAAAAATTAGTAAAATAATATATGCTTTGCTACCCGTGCCAAACCGGGGCCACTTCGAGTATAAAATAATTAACTATTTTAGCTCTATCCATAGCATCCAGTATTGAAAGTTTCCACGTTTCCACGTGTTCCACGCGCACCTCTCTGATCTGGAGGGGGTTAGGCCCCCCGTACCCCATGATGTGGTCGCCTGCTGAAGGCGGCCAAGGTCTGCGGGTTCCCGGAGGACTCCTTCTTAGGGTATACCCGGGTTCCCCTGCAATAGACCCACTTGTGACGGAACACCGTGTGGTTTTAGTTGGTTCGATTCCGACATACCACTTTACCGTTAGCTAGTGTGAGGTGATGACCCGAGGGGGTATCCACACGAAAAAAAAAAAAATTATTGAAAGTTTTAATATCATTAATAACTTCCACCATTATTGTAGTAACAACACTGTTACAAACTTCACATTAAGGTTCAATTATTGTCATGTACCAGTATCCTAACTAATCTGATCTAATACTAGCAACCCACCCCGGCTTCACACGGATAGCAAAGACATCTTCAACAACCATCATCATATTTCAACCAATTTACACAAAACCTTAACAAATTATATACCTAAACCTTCCTTCTGAATCGCTCTATCTAGTGGTGAAAACAGCATGAAAATCCGTTCAGTAGTTTTTAAGTTTATCACGAACAGACAGACGCGGCGGGAGACTTTGTTTTATAATATGTAGTGACAGTAATTATAAAGGCGAAAGTTTGTGACGATGGATGGACGTTTGTTACTCGCAAAAATGGCTGAACAAATCTGGCTGAAATTTGGCACAGAGATAGATTATAGTCTGGAATAGCTACATAGGCTATATTGTTCCCGTGGATAGATTTCGCCAAAATTCACGCAAACGAAGTCGTGGGCAACAGCTAGTAATATTATAAATGCGAAAGTAAGTTTGTTTTAACGCTTTCACACCTTAACTACTCAACCGTTCTTCATGAAATTTTACATACACGTTATCAGGCCCACAGAAAAGGACACAGGTTATCTGTCATCTCGAAAAAGTACTCCGCTCCCAAGGGATAACAAATAATTTTACCGCCAGCGAAACCGCGGGCAAAAGCTTGGTAAATAATAAATGTGACGCAATACTCATAAGTCATATCTCGTGTATATTTAGATATTTTCTTCATGTCTTTATTATGATATATCGTAAAGAAAACAAACTTTTATAATTGAGGAAACAAACAAAATCATTTATCACATTGTGAATTTTGGGAAACATTTTTCTTTACTATGAGAAATTATCTGTGCTTACTTCGCCTCTTGCCAAGGCTTTATCTTCATACTGCCTACAAACCGTGGCCTCTACAAAACATATTGTGTACCTAAATACGAACGCGTATTCAAGATTCAAATCCACATTTCAGGCTAAATGGAGACAAGTTAAATAAATCTGTTGCATGATCTGTTAATGTCAAGACAAAACAAGATGGCGGCTGTGTTGTAACCATATCGAATCATTTATTCGTGCCATTCGGCCTGATTGATTTCGTCCAACGTTATTTAATTATCGTCTAGAGATTCAGAAAATCAATAAAAAAATTATCCGTATCATGAATCAGTAAGTTTGAGTGTTCTGAACATATAATATGGTAGGTTATTGTCTTCTTAAGTATGTTTTACTGCTTGTATAATACTTTATATGTTGCTTAAGCCTACAGTACCTTAACTAAAATGGTTTTTTACCATAAGATTTCAAGGGGAATTTACTTTTAAACTTTCGCGTTCCATGATATACTTAATTATGTATTTATCCGGGAATTAATGCGATCACCAAATAGGTAGGTATTATTAGGAAAAGTCAGCAAGTGACCACGGCCAGTGCAACCTGGTCGAAACGTCAGGCAATTCAGAGGTATGTAATACCTATTTCGTGATCGCGTTAATTCCCGGGTAAATTCATAATTAAGGATATTAACTTATTTACCATGATTTTCTTAAGCGTGTGCTCTTTTTTTGTCATTTAACGTGACCACGGGTCATCACCTCACCGGGGCTAACGGTGAAGTGGAAACCATATATATATATACCCTACGAAAGAAATCCTAGAGAGTCCCGGCAGACCTTGGACGTCTCTTAAACTGTAGACATCCACATTATTGCGCAGAGGAGGCCTTGCCTTGCCTAGTCTTCAATCCGAACTTTTATTGTTTTATTTTTAGACCTTATCTGTAAATCAAATATCTTAAATCCCACTAATATTATAAATGTGAAAGTTTGGATGGATGGATGGATGTTTGTTACTCTTTCACGACAAAACTACAGAACAGATTGCGATGAAAATTGGTACGTAGATAGCTGGAGACCTGGATTAACATATGGGCTACTTTTTTCCCATAATCCCCCGGATCGGGACTTACGCGGGTGAAATCGCGGGGCAGTGCTATATCATATAACTGAGGAATTCGCGTTAATCTCAGATTCTAAAAGATCGATTTAAAAATTTAGTTTCCGTTAAATATTGAAGAAGGCTAAAAGGTACGTCAAATCGCGACAGGTTCTATAGCAGCGAACATACATACAAAAAGGCGTAATAAACTGCAGGACACAGCTAGCATTAATGTTAACAAATCTACGTACAAATTCAGCAATACCTACCAGATATAAGATTTCCACACAATAGAGGGTATAACCGCGCGTGACAAGAATTATCCCACGTTCGAAGAGAGCTGGGGACTCAAACGAACCTCTTGTAAATTACAATTTATGGCCACTTTATGGGACGTAAGAGTAAAAGCTTTTGAAGCAAAAATGTGGGGAAAAATTCATCCCTTTTTAGGGTTCCGTGATTTGGCATCTTTTTATAGATGATGAGGGTTTAGCCGATAAAACCACTTATAGTATTAATCCTTAACACGATTTTCGTAAATTCCTCTTGTTATATAAGTACGCCTCGAGCCTCTTACGAATCTCTTTCTTACTTTATCAACGATAAAGACATCGCGAAAATACATAATATTCGGTCTCTTCTATCCTTAAATATCTAAAATTAGATCTAAAATTTTCTTCTAAATTTTTAGATCGCAAGCATTAAATTTTTTTTGAAGTGAAAACTTCTTTAGCGGCGTTGTGCACTTTTTGAGATGGGTAAAAAATGTTAAACTAGCGTCAGGACACGTGACCTGATCGAAAACTCGTAAGACGGAGCCGAGTTTCTTATATTAAAAAAATATAACATTCGAAATTCAAACATTTATGAGCGACCAGGAGCGCAGAACTTCCAGTGTACCCTATGTATACATAGGGTATGTTATTATCTAGATATGTTATTACCTACTTTTATTTTTAACCTAATTATATATATAGATATACAGATGTGTGTGTGTGTGTGTGTGTGTGTGTATGAATATGCAAATACATTGTGAAGTTATGTTTTCACTTTTGACGTGCAGTCTTACGACTGACTGTTTTATTTTTTAAATAGAATTCCAGCAACGTGGGTCACACATTACTGGTATTCTTGTTAACTCCTCCAGCTAAGCTAAATGCTTGTGTCAGGAGTGGGTTCACGTCGGTAGTGCACTGGATGGGGTTCGAACCCGTAGCACCTTGATCTCAAGTCCGACGCCTTAGCCATTATGCTACCGCCACTTAAATTCTGAACAGTCATTTATAGGTAAAAATATGTAATGTCGTGTATTACTGATTAAAGCTAGACGACAAAGGTACACTTGCTATGAGTGTATGCAGCCCGAAATAAAGACATGAAAATCAAAACGTTACCTTATTTGCAATATCTATAAAAAAACAGGCAGTAGCAATAAGTATAATAAACTGGCCTATTGGCCTAGTGGTCAGTGACCCTGACTGCTACACCATAGGTCGTGGGTTCGATTCCCACCTGAGTCTGGGTGTTCTTTGTGTTCGGTGTTTGTATGTTTGTAAAGTCTCTCGCGACACAGGAGTCATTCCTAATGCGGGAGTTGTCTTAAAAAAAAAACAAAGAGATAATGGTTTTAAATAGCCTCACATCCTCTGAGTTTAGTTTATTTATTTTTATTAGTCCGTATAATCCATATATTAATAAGTGAAGTGAAAACTTTGGATCCCTTTTTACGAAAATTGGGCGGACGGTGGAGTATGAAATTTCGCACACTTATAGTTTATACAGAGAAGAAGTGACGAATACTAAAATTTTCGATCAATATTTGCTACAAAGTTAAAAAAAATGCAAAATCGGGTACATACAGCTATGAGTGTCCAATATATATTTTGACCTGTCATGGTACAAAAGTCTAAACAATGACAGGTCAAGTAATATTGGCAGATGAAATAAACCATGTTCGAAATTCGACCACCACGCGATCTCTAGTATAAATAATTATGCAAGCTGTAGAGCACACATAGTTTTTATTTTGATGACTAGAATGTAATGAATGCCTAGCGCAGTAATAAAATATTTATTTGTGGAACAACATGTCGCGTATATAGGGAAAATCATTTACGACAAAGGTCGGAATCATAAAATATTATTGGCAAAATTCGCAGGTTTCTACATGTAACGATGTTGCCACCTGTTCCTAGCCAGCCTGCTTGTAGCCAGCTGGCAAAATTTCTTTAGCATTTTTGGAAATAAATAGGTAATATGTAGTGCTTTTGTGAGATTCGCTTTTTCTATTGTAAATGTATTTCCATGGAATCAGCGTTTGTCTTCCAACTCACCTGATGGAAAGTGTCTTAATGTAGATTTTGACGAATAATGGATTTTTCTGGATAAACAAGTTACTGTTCTGTGTCTTTTTCTTTATCTACACCGGACAAGGTGTATGTAAATTTTCATTGCTGTTCAATTGACACTAACAAACCAGTTATTATTATTTTATTTTATTTAATTGTGGGAGAGTCATGCTTCGGCACCTATGGACCGGCTCGACCGGCGTGATACCACGGCCTCACAGAAAACTGATAGTGAAGCAATGCTTGCATTACTTTTCGCAATAAACAATATTAGTAAGAATGACTATTTATTCTTTAAGTCGATTATTAAATTCATTGGTAATGCTCGCTCTACTAACTACTAAAGCTCTTGTTTATTCGTCATGGAAAAGAGATTTAGAGATCTCTATTGATAATAATAATGTATTGAACACGTGCTGAAATACATTTATTGCACAGCAATATCTGGACCTAAATTAAGTATAGCTTGTATTGCAGTTTCTAGAATATTCTGACAGACGACAAAACTTAGTTAGGTTCATTTCTTTTATATATGCATTCTGCGACTCCTAATGATGTAGTTATATGCACTACATGCACCAGAGAGTTTGTCAAACTGCAATATGGACCAATTGGTGATTCTTTTTTTATAACTTTTCTATAACTTGCTGGCGACCCGCCCCGGCATCGCACGGGTGCAATGTATATGCAAATGTGGTGAACATTTTTTGTCATATTGTTTTACAAATTAACACAAAACAATATGAAACTATACGTAACACACAACAGTTTTATCAATGCAATCAGTCATTTAGTTTTATTGCAGTATTTCGAATAAAAAAATCTAAATCGCGTCTGAATCTCAAATGTTTTTTTTTAGAATACTACCTATTACTAATATTACGTTACCGTACGGTTATGGTAATGGCTAAATATTTATTTATTTATTAACACTTTATGCACAAAAATGTACAATGGCGGACTTAATGCCATACGCATTCTCTACCAGTCTACCGTAGGATGGTGCAGAAATAGGTGCACTTCATTTAAGTTACAAATTCTAGAACAAATGAAAGAAAATACACACACAAACGAAAAAAAAAACGAGGAATGAGACATGGTCTTACAGAAAGGTGTGGTTATATTTTAGTAGTGTTATGTGTAGCCGACAAATAGTTGTTTAGCTTAAAAAAGAAAATTAAGATTAAGAAAAAAAATAAAAAAAACATTTTTTATTTCTTCGGAAATTGCTTTTTGTGCACATTTTGAAACAACATATTACGAATTTTCATTGTCAATTTCATGTCAATTTTAATTTTTGTTTTTTTTTTATTTAGACATACCAAAGAAAATGTGGATATTCCATCAATGTTCTTGCTCAGTTCTCTCTCTTACGAAATATTAGTTTTATCTGCCGGTTTAAGTTGTCAGTTCTCAGTTTCAAAATAAGAGTTCGGTATTGAAAATCAAGAATTCCCCTAAAATTTTTAGCGCTTTACATTATCCACGGGGTATACTGTACGACCCTAAAATATAATCACACATTTCTGTAACATCCTGTACAAAAAAAGATACACATACAAAGATACATACAAATACAAATAATGTATTATATATTTATAATATGTATGTATTTAGAAATATATAAGTATGTTTATCAGTATTCTGGTTACCATAGTACAGACTCTGCCTAGTTTGGGATCAGATGGCCATGTGTGAGATGTGTCATTATTATTATTTGAGCTAGAACTTGCCTTTGGCTGCTTTTAAAATGCAACGCGAGGAAGCCCACCTTCCTTTGAGTCTAAAAATCCCAGAATATTATTTTTAAATATTATTATTATAAAAAAATATATATTGAATGTTGTCTACACGTAATAGTAGTCAATGCATGTAAATAAAATTTCTCTGGTGTAAGTGTGTTGAGGAACAAAAAGCCTAAAATTTGTCAACCTTCCCCGAAGCATTCACGTGAATATAAAAGGTCATTTTGACTATGAATTCTAATACATAGTAAAACCACACAACACACAACCGTAGCACCTATGTCTTAAGGTTTAAAATAAATATTTTTGCAACTTTGATGAGAGACCTCCCGTCAAGCCTTCCGTCGATATTGCAATTCTAGCTGGTTCAAATATTGTCTAGCAGCTTTTTTTTAATTTCAAATGTCCAATTGCTTACTATCGTTTTTTTTCACGTGTGACTAAGGGATAAGAAGGGATTACCACCTTTATTTTTAAACCCTGATGCAAAAAGGGGGGATGTTTTATAAGTTTTATGGGTATATGTGTGTCGATCTGTGGCATCATAGCTCCTTAACGGATGGACCGATTTTAATTTAGCTTTTTATGGAAAGGTAACTTGATCGAGAGTATTTTTAGCTATAATTTAAAGAAATCTGTTTGGCCGTTCCAAGACCATCAGCTCTTTTCTAATCGTTGAAAGGATATACCTAAAAAAAGGTATTGTACCTTATAAATAAAATGGCGATTAAGTCCTGATTAACACAGCTAATGGAAGAACATTTATAAACGTTTTTACCAAACTTCTCAGAAGAGATGTTTTAGTCTTGTCTGAATCTGCAAGTCCTTAGCTGACTTTTAATTATATAAATATCGCTTTTAATTATTTCGACAAGTATTGCATTTAATCATATACCGTGTAGTGACAAACAAGTATACAGAATATCTTCTGTTTTGTTCGGAAACCCCCACGGATTGGCACCTCCCTGGGGCCAAACGGTAAGCTGGTAAGTTGGACTTGAACTGACTAAAACCACACAGTGTCCCGTCACCGGGTCTTATTGCCGGGTACTTGACTATCTGGTAATAAGGATAGTAAACCCTCGGTATTACCTATAACATCTTGCAACACCGGTGACTGTGACCCTAGAGTAGCGTTCTACCGAAGTCAAGCGGTTCCAGTTTATCCAACAATCTATTTTCTCAAAACTTTTGAAGATTAATTGTAATTTATTTTTGTTACAGATGAGATGAAAAATTGAAACAAATGAAAAAAGCAGTAGTAAATCAAAATACGTAAATAGAAAAACAATAATTATTACTAAATACTGACAATAAGCCAGGCCAAATTCATTAGTAAACCTATTTGCTTAAAAATCAATAAAAAAAAAATCGATTTCAAACTAGTGAAGTGAAATTTATTTATAAATTTATAGTACCGATACCGGATTTAAAAACGATATTAATAAGATATTTTTATAAAAATGAGTATCGATTCTAATTCGTCTTCTGCCAAACGGTTTAACTTAGAGAGAGCTACAAATTTTATGAGGCAATTCCGCGATCCAGACTCAAGAGAACTAAAGAAACTTTCTGCCAACCAATTCATGGAAGTTTGGAGCCATTACGACAAAGATGGTAAGTTTTTTACGATTTTTTACGTAACTATGGCGAAACAGTTTTTTCCATTTTTTCATATAAATTTTTTCCTTCGTGTCTACGAAGTATACGAAACTACGAGCAATAACAAGTATACGAAAATATTTTCTTGCGTATTTGGATTTAAGCTTAAAAATTATACATCTACATACCTACATATTATTATTTTCATTAGAGATATATTTTGTACTTTCGTTTTCTAAATTATCTGGATATACCTACTGTATTTATCTTTATCCAAACTAAATATTGAAAGCGAAAGGGTCGATTCCGGATGTGAAAGGTGTCTACGTGACATTGATTTGATTAAAGAAGGCATTACCCAAAAACAGGGTTGTTGCGTCTACAACAACAAACACAACACAACAACATGTAACTAGCTTACAAAGGAGCTTAAAAAGAATTTGTAACTACTAGAATTGTTATAATTGTAATAATGTATGTATATTCTAAATTATAATATACATATCTGTTATTTTTGCTAATACGCGCCAAGTCTGCAAAGCGGGAACATTAATTAGAAAACTATCAACAAAGAAATTTGACATGAGATCATCATCAATTTTTATGAAATATTGATTAGTTTACAATAGTTGCAGTTTGTGATAAAAGATATTCAAACCTTTAACAAAATCGCATAGGTACTCTCGCCTCAAAGGCCAGCAACGCACTTGTGACTCTAGAGTAGCAGGTGTCCATCGGCGGCGGTGTCACTTAGGGGTCGTCCATTAATCATGTAATGTTTTTAGCATCTTTTTAGACCCCCCTTTCCCCTGCCTGGTGAAACGTGGTGAGGTTTTAGATTAACCTCACCCCTTCGTATCCAAAATCACGTGTATTTTTTAACTACAAAGTATATTGAAAAATTTAGAATATTTCTTGAAATAAAGATATAATCTAATGCTAGAAAATTAAGCACCGTGATAAAAACAAAAATCACAGGCTTACTGGTGACTGACAAGCGGCAGACGGGGAAATCATTGCATGGCAACTGCTAGTCACGGTCACCCACCGCTTTTCGGTTTAGAAATCGTGCGTTCAACGAAAAAATAAATAAATACACGTAATATCTCACTAAATTACCCCTCCCCTCCCCCTCACGTAATTAATGGACGACCCCTCACCATCAGGTGACCCATCTATTTGTTTGCCCGCTACAACATAAAAAAGTAGATCAGTATTTAATATTGCGTTTTGGTTCAAAAACCGTTTTCTGATTACAATTTAATGGGAATTTTTAAACAGAAAACATTTAGTAACGTAATTTCTTAGAAATATTTTGTGTTCTACACTTACAAGAAAAAAAAATTACGTCAGTAAGTTACAAAACACCTACCATGATTTTCTTAAATCTATAACAATGTTTTATTACATACTTTGTGAAGGTATGTTCAGACAAAGTTATTTCACACTTAAAACACTTCTACCCTTCAAAACAAAGTTTTGAACAACAAGGAAAAGCACTTGGCAAGATTGGTGCGTCTTAATTGTTGTTGGGAAATATTGGTACTGTAGGAAACAGTCTCATAACCACTGATATAAACTATAAAAATCACTAACTAACAGTAACTGTCAAGTTGTTCGTACCTCCATCCGCTATCAAGTGAAGTTCTCCACTTATTCCTACCCTTTTATAACCCTCTATTCATCAATATATATCAATCGACCAATAGCACTGCGTTACCGGTATAGTGTTATCATCTATTATAGTTTGTCCCTATTTTTAATAAAATAAATAATAGTTTTTGATGTGGCGATAACAATCCCTAATAACATAATTCTGCACTGTCACAAAACTATTGAGGTGTTAGATATCAAACAAAATGAATACCATGTTTAAACTTTGTAGTTTAAACTGTTTTTTTGTTTAGTTTTGTTAGTTTACCTGTCTGTTTATACAGAGAGGTCGAAATGACTGGCAAGATCGAGGTTGGGACCTTACCAGTGCCATCCAACTTTTCTGAGAGCCACCCTACACTAGAAAAAAACAATACACTTTATGGATTGTGTCATCGAGCAATCATATCTTAAATGTTAAAGATAATATACAATAGTTCTCGCTAAAGTAAATATATCTCATGTTTGTTATAGAAGCATTCACAAATGTTTAGTTTAAAATTGATTGCATAGGCCTCGATAGGTGGGACAAAGCTCGTCTCTGCCAAAAAAGTGAGCGAGCCGTATAAATAATAAACAGCGTGTAAGTATCACCGTTGCGAATAACTTACAAAAACGTCTTTCTTTGTCTTCATACTTATCAAAATGCAAAAGTCAGTTCATCATAAAAATGCGAGATTAAGAATTTGTAGTTCATAGTAATTGATTTTGAACTACGCAGTGTAACGCAACACGTACGTATCGTACTATGCGATACGGTGAATGACCTTCAGTGCACGGCGCCGTCGAATTTTTTTTTGGTAAAATATTCTGTTTACTCATTGTGATATCACTTTTAAGCAAAAAAAAAAAGAATTTTTCTGCAAAAATTTCCAATGATTTTCCACTCAGAATGATGGTCTGAATACACTATTTCAGGATTCTGTACGGTGTCACTTACACTCTGTATATCGCACGTCCCAAATAAAAGGGTATTATGTCCAAGAAGCTGAGTTTTTTTTTATTTGCATTTCAAAATCTGCATTTTTTTTCTCTATGAACTGGTAAGATAATTGTATTTTTTGTTCAAATAGTTTCTGAGATATAACAACACATTTCTTTATTGACTGTTCACTTATGCCATTAAAGAAACGAATACAGACAGTCGCATCTCAGTTGATTCAGTTGCCGATCAGCGCTCATACGCATCACCCGTGTTTGTGTCGAGTTACGACCAGTTCGTTTTCAATTTCGGAGCCAACGCTCAAAATGTAAGTATTCTATACAGGATTATTTTCACTTAATACCCTATTACCTGTCAAGTTTAATACGTTAAACTGTTTCATTTTGAAATAGTACCATCTTGACTGTTCCATTTTTTCAAATTAGGGATTTTAAATGAAATTATTTCAAAATGATACTTTATAGCTCATGATTTCTTTGAGATAATACTATTTTTCTTGCAACTGTTGATCAGTGACTGGAAGTTCCAAATGAAATACTACCTTTTGTCTGGTATTAATTTTTACTTTCCTTTTGTATTTTAGCTTGACTCAAAACTATGAAGTGAAGTAAGAGGGCTGAAATGATAATGAGGGCAATCCACAATCGCCAAAGTAGAGAGCAATTCAAACGATGAATGATACAAATACAAATATCTTTATTTTCAATAAAATTACATCTCAAGCATTAATTTGATGAATGTAGACCCGTTTGCTGATGGTGATGATGTTAGCGACCCAACATATGTCCCCAAAAATAATACGCAACGTCTAATCGTCGTCGATTTATGATGCTGTAAACAAATATAAACTGAAAAGTATTAAACACAAGTTTCTTATTAAGGGACATACACAAATAGAAGGTGACGCCGTTCACTCTACCATAGAAAGAGGTATTAAAAGATCTATGAAGTCTGGTCCTATTTATAGTCTTCAAGAATATGTTACCATTATAAAAACTGCGAAGAAAAACCCACCGTATTTTGTGGTTCAAGAGATAACGTTTGACGACTTCTACAATATTTAAACAATGTGCGATAAGATTGGAAATAATTATTCCAAGACAACCGATAACTATCAAATAAAATTGACAGATATAAAAGTAATTCAAGTTAAGAAAGATGATCCTTTAGCTTTTCATGTAAAAACATCCCATGCCGATGAAGAGTTTAAACGTATAGAAATAAGAAAATGTAGGTTAGGTGTTCACGGGCAATTTTCCGCAACTCCCCGACGAGGTGCGTATTTTGCGTTGGTGGGAATAAACGCTATTCGAGCCACCCTAACTCCCCGAAGAATCCCAGTAACCCCTTCACGTTACCAAAGATCTCGGAGAGTGACCCTGGCGAGCCAAGGTACTTAGCCCGGTATTCTGCAACCCCCTGGCAGTCCAGAAGTACATGGGTTGCTGTTTCCTCTGCTTCCATGCAAACTCTGCACAGTGGGCTGTCCGTAGCAGAACTGATGACACTGTCGTCGAGGACTCGTAACACTGCCGTGCTATCGGATAGTATACGTATCGATTGATCCTTTACCTTCCTTGCAATGAAAGCTGTGGCAGCCATGGAGATACTCAAACATTCGGCCTGGAATACTGTGTTATGGCTACCTAGAGTGGCTGTTGTTTTTATATTTATGTAATCTGAGAAGACCCCAGAGTCAGTGCCATACCTTGTTTTGGAGCCGTCAGTGAAGATCCTGAGCTAACGAGTGTCTAGACCTTCGATGCGTTGGTCCTCGTGTAATTGGATTCTATATTTTTTTATCAAATACGAACCGTTTTGGGATCCGGTCGGTTATGGCCATCGCAATCGGTATGTCCTTGGATATCTCTTCGAAAATCACCGTAAGAAAATGTAACACAAGACAACAAAAAACTGTATTCGCTTCTCTCGAAATTTTGGATAAAGCTTATTCCGCGAAAATGCCAGTCAGTGACAAAAAGAAGCAGGATATTTTGAAACTAATTGAAAAACGACACATTCTGTCGAAATGCAATTAATAACGATAATAATATAATACTAGCTTTAGGTAGTTACTTTGATAAAAATATTTTACTTGTTATTTATAAGTTAAGTACAAAGTTAAAAATCTCCTAATTTAATTTAATTTTAGTTAGGTAATAATAATAACCCACAAGGCTGTTGATTTTGCATGATTGTTGAAAACTGTGATAACTATCCCCACAATTATCGGGTTGGTAAGTTGTCTATAAGTTTATAATAGTAGAGATGGTCCATTTAACTGTGACTATAACTGTTATTTTAATGTTAATATCCACTGGATATTTAGTTATTACATACAATGTCTAATAATTCGATTCTTTTGTTTTAATTACTGTAAAACATTACTGGTTTGGTTGTGTTTAATTGTACTGGTTTTTTAAATTTTGATTGATCTTTTGATACTTACTTTACTTCTAATATACCTTTTTTATTACCAAACAGTGTTTTTGTTATAACCGTGTAGTTATTATCTTTTTTTGGTATATAATATACGTACAGTGAGTGCGAAATGATTTCCCACTCACTTAAACCTTAACATTGTGTGCTTATTAAATAAGGTATAATTATTATTTACTACTTGATATTATCAAGTTATAGTCAATTTGTGTAAGGCTAGATAGTCGTAAGTAAGTAATCTGATCGATTTGAACTGCTTAAACAGTATCATCTTTCACGCAGTCATATAAAACTGCTAATAAAACTGGAAATATTACTGTCACACTCACTAAACTTACTTAGCACAAAATGGAAGAATGTACCTTTAAATCTAGGTATAAATTAGGACATTTGAAGTCTTAGTTCCGCAGGTATGAATTTTAGAACTTTAAAATCGCGATTGTCCAAAACACTGTTTTGAAGATAATACCCTTTTGTTTGTGACGTGCGATATGTGTTTTAAATTTGTTTAACAGATTTTGTCCCTACTCCCTAAATCTTTAATATAATATTTATGAATGGTAATAAAGGTTTCGTGAAAATATTGAAATTCAATTTTGTTTAGGTCGAAAAGGGATAAAAGTTTTTGGGAGTATCGGAAACCATGCCCTACTTTCCACAAGTTTAGTTTGTTATAGTAATATTAAGTTCAGATTTTCTAATTTTTCAGAAGAAAATAAAAAAAAAAGTGTTTATATTTTAATGATGATATATATCTAGATAGAATCGAAAATAAATACCTACTCGATGGAAGAGGCTGAATGTATACAGATAAGAAAGTAGTGTATGATTTTTTTAGTGGAAGACGGAGAAGAAAGAAATGCGTTGAAGATTTGCATAACTAGGTATATAAAAGAAATAAGAAAGGTAGAAGGAATTATACATTAATTTTAAAGACTGCAGACTTCTGCTTGAATGGTTTCTTTCTACTATGGTAGCACTTCTACCATAAAAAAGACCGAGGTTAACCATACCTTGCAAACAGTCCAAACAAGAACCAAACGATTCAGCACCTCCTTTCTTTGTTGCACCATTCAAATTTGAAATACTTTACCAACGCATGTGTTTCCTTCGACCTACAACCCAGGGTTCTTTAAGCGGGGCTTGAACAGGTACAGTAACCTCTCGAGGCCGTCACTGCCACCATTTTAGTATTGTTCGTACCTATAATGGTGTCCTTCAATCTTTGGACCTTAATCTAGCTTGCCATCAGGCGGATTGAGGGGATTTTGACGAGCTTCATAAAAAAACTGTCAGTCGTAGGACTGCACTTCAGAAGTGAAAACATAACTTACATATACACCCACACACATCTGTATGTATGTATGTATCTGAGGGTGACGGTCACGCACGTTTAGTGCTTTTTCCCCATACTAAAAGCGCCCAACATGCCTAAACAAGTTTTACTTCAAAAAGACCAACATTATTATCGTTATATTGTATTTTCATCTTTGAGTAGAGACGCCAGGGTTATATGGGAGGGCGGAGGATTCGAATAAAACTACTAGTATTGACAGTTTTTTGTGTATGGTTTATACTGGTAAAAATAACTAGTTTTAAGGTTTTCATATTTGATAAGAGTATATTTAACGTAAAACTAGTGAGTTTTTAAAAGTGATCATCGTTAAGATCTTTTCATGAAGGTAAAACTTTGAAGACAAACTTGAAACTTGCTAGGATAACTATTTCATTAAACTGCCTTAATTACTGAATTGTTTATTAACAGTATTTAATAATAAATACACGTGAGTAAAACCGTATATCCTTTATAAATAATAATCATTTTAAAATGAGATGTTTTCATTTTCCAAGTACTACGTTTTTCTAGGTGAACTGCAAATATAATGAATGACCCAATTAACAATTCATATTAATTTTTAATTGGGATGAGATTTAATTATGAACCTTTTAAATACATTGCGTTAATTCCCGCCAACATGATTATATAATTGTGAACTATTTTGTATAAAGAGAAATAGAGATCGATCAACGCAGTACTAATGTAAAATAAAAAAAGAGGCAGTCATGGGATTGTATAGTGATACGACGAACTTAAAACGTCACATTAACAGGCTGGTGACATTAATTAATAAAGAGCTGACAGAACTCAATGTTTAGATTATTGTGGATTTATTAGCTTATTAGCGTCTCTCTCTCCCCTCTCTCTCTCTCTCTCTCTCTCTCTGATTGACTGACTGACTGACTGACTCTCTCCCTCTCTCCTCCTCTCCCACTCTGCCACTCTCCCCTCCCATGTCTCTCTGACGCTGTATTTTTTTAAATATATGACACTCGGACACATTTTCCGTACATTTTCGATCAGGGTCATGTGTTCTGACGCGAGTTTAAAATTTTTTACCCATCTCCAAGAGTGGCCAACGCCGCTAAAGAAGTTTTCACTTTAAAAATAAGTAAGATTATTGTCATATTATATAATTTTTTTTCAGTATACTCAAGTAGAAACCATTTTTTTAAGGATTGGTAAACACCGATTGAAATAGTTTTGCTTTAAAGACAATAGAAATTATTCAAGTGAGATACTCAAGAGAAACTCACTATTGCCTATTGACCATCATACCTGCGATTAGCAAGTGTCATTGAGGTGGTTCATTTAGAAGAACAGGACAAGTTTTATAGCTTGTCACCACGTAATCTACAACAATTTTGGAAGTGAAAATTTCGCGCACGTAGTAACGTGAAACTTGGAATATTTACAGCAATATGTCTTACAACTTTAAAAATTACTTGAAAACGGTTTAGTGAAATGACACGCGTCCAGTATATGTGATTACCTGTCACGGTAAGTAAGTCTATACAATGACAGCTCAAGTTATACTGGCCAATGAAAAAAGCATGGTTGAAATTCGACCGCCAGGCGACTGGAATTGTTTACTAGAAACAATTAACTTTACATTCGTGTTCACCTTAACTCTGCGTAATTGGCGGATTAGCAGTTACTAATACGGAAGAACCTTGACCGATGTTTAATCAGAATGGTTTACATAATATCCCCCAAGGGATATTAGGCAGTGACGTATAAAACCGCCACCTTTTGCCGACTATAATTTAGCCCCACTTACGTAACAGGGGCAAGCATATTGCCGTTAACCGCTCGGTTTCTGTCGTTAACTTTGGGAATCACATGGGCCAATTCGGAGTAAATTGAAAGGGAAAGAAGGGAATACTATGGTAGGAAAGGGATATTGCTTATAGGGATGGCAGTGCCGCAACTATACCATCGGATGGGGCACAAGTTTAAGGTGGGAGTGGGGGAAGAGGGGGAGAGGGGGGAAAGAGTGGAAAGAGGGGAGAGGGGCATTAGAGGCGAGGAGAGGAGGGAGAGGGGAAGGACGGGAATAGGGGAGAGTAACCTCACTCACGCTGTGAAAGGTAATGCAAACATTGCTTCACTAACGGTTTTCTGTGAGGCCGTGGTATCGAGCGCAGTCGAGCCGGCCCAAAAGTGCCGAAGCATGGCTCTCCCTCGTTAAAACGTTGTCTTGTTGATGAAGTAACTTTCGTTCGTAAGGATTAATATCCCAAGCGTAATAGTAATGCTAATAAGTCACTTTTAATTTTTTATAAACTTTTGTCACAAAGTACCTTAATGTGGCTTATGTATAAGCTAAATAGCTTATGACTACATATTATAAAACAAAGTCCAACGCCGCGTCTGTCTGTCTGTCTGTTCGCGATAAACTGAAAAAGTACTGAATGGATTTTCATGCGGTTTTCACTAATTCAAGAGGAAGGTTTAGGTGTATAATTTGTTAAGATTTTGTGTAAATTGATTGAAATAAAATGATGATGGTTGAAGATGTCTCTGCTACCCGTGCGAAGTCGGGGCGGGTTGCTAGTATATTATACAGTATAGATGATGATAAAGTATTAGAAATTAATGTTGATTGAAAAGCATGATACTACGCTAACTTCTTTTAAAGGTGCAACAGCGGAGCCTTTAAAAGAAGTCAGCGTTACGCGAGTTGTCAGTCAATTTTACTTTGACCTTGTCCTCCAGACCAGATGGTCTAAGAGGTTCGAAGTATGTTTGGGTAAGATGTAAATTAGATTGATTACCAGGCGAGGGAATTCTATCCGTCGCTACTGGTTGCGGTACGTATAAATCCTTTCCCACTAATTCGCACTTATATTATAAATACAAAGGCGATAAGTCTGTGAATTTATATTGTACGTTATTGAAGTGAAAACTTCTTTAGCGGCGTTGAGCACTGTTTGGGATGGATAAAAAATGTTAAACTCGCGTCAGGACACGTGACCTGATGGAAAATTCGTAAGACGGAGCCGAGTTTCTTAGATATTTCTTTTCTTATATTTAAAAAAATATTTTTACGCCATCTGGGGATTCTGCGCGACACTAGTGTAGTTTGATATTTACTTATGTATTATATGGTATAGACCCACAAGAGGGCGCTAATCTAAACATTAAGTTTTGTCAGCTTCTTATTAATTAATCCTTAAAAAATGTGTTTTAACTTTTGACGTCCAGTCCTACGACTGACAGTTTTTTTACGCTGAAACGGCTGTACGGATTTCAATGTAATTTGGAAGTACAAAAATAGTCACCTATATTGATACTGGTGGTACGACCTATTCGATAAGAAAAAGAATAATCGAAATTGATACACAAACAGCGAAGATATTGTATGTTCGTTAAAAATATCAATGCAAAGCCTTAAAAGCGGTCATGAAACGTATTGATTCTGTCGAGTATTAACTTATACGCACCTATTGGAAGATACGGTCCTCTCATCTAACGATCAAAATACAATAGCTCGGCACAGATTTCGATCGTTTGAGGAGGCTGTATCTAATCCCTTCAAGAACTTTTGAAACGAAACCTTGTGGTTGAGTACCATCAAAACGATATCGTCTTCGACAACAGCTTAAGTCTAAGTTCAGTCTTACTCTAAAAAAAAACGATACTAATTTATAACAGTGCTTCTACACTATACACAATGCCGTGTGCGAAATGAATTAGGTTAGTGGACGGGTGTGCAAAAAACTGTTAAAAATATTCTTTAGCCTCCAGCCAACACTGTTATCTATAATAATAACTTTTATTTCATTAAGCAATTGTAGTGCATAAAAATTTAAAACAGAAATCAAGTATGTAATAGTGTGTCCAATCAGTAGCGTTGAAGCGCGCTCCTTCTAGCTAGGTTATGGAATAACCTGTATTAAGGAGTAATGAGAAAATGCGCGTGTGCATGTGTGCGTATGTTTTATGTGTACGTATGAAGATACTTTTCCGTTTCCTCGTAAGTTTTATCTTGCAGGAATGTACCTACATATACTATCATAATAAAGTGGTAGAAAGTTTAAAAGTTGGGATACTTTTATAAGGTGTCCACGCATTATGCAACTTGTAGCTTATCGAATACTTTAAAGTCGATTGACTTGTATCGAATAGATAAACAAATAAACAGACAATAAATACAGAAGGTAATTTATTCGTTCTTATTGCGCCACATGCATTTAAATTGGAGTTCGTTTATCATTCACATATGTAATTGTTTTTGGATAAGAACAATTCTATTAACTAAAAACAAGGCAGTCTTATCTAGTTTTCTACAGACTACAACAAGACAGTCTAGTTAACATTACTTAAATTTTAAATTTACTTTTAAATTTTAACTTTTTTACCATTTAAATTATCACCAGTGTACCTGGGCTATTTATATTTACTCCATTTAATTATCTTGAGGGGCTCGAGGCTAAGAGCCTAATCGAATAGGTTAGTGCATTGCAAGGTTAAGTAATACTAGCCATTCCATTCTTAACTCATAACACCCCTCCGTGCCTCGGAGAGCGCGTTAGGCCGTCGGTCCCGGTTGCCATACGAACATCCGTGGCATTCATTACGGGTAGTTTTAGCTCTAAAACAAAAATAGTCTGACAACCTAGTCTAACGACAGAACTTCGTTATTGCCTAGTACTTGGATTGTGGAGGTCTAATGGTAGTCGCCAGTCGTCCAGGTAAAATAAAGAAGTTCGGCCGTTTCGTAGTTAGACTCAACGCCGACCCTAACTTGTTTGGGAAAAGGCTCGGAGAAAAAAAAAAACATTTAATTATCTTCAAATAACAACATTATAAGAAAGTAATAAACGGTAGTCACTTCACATCAGGTGACCCGTCTGCTCGTCTGCCCTCTATAGTAAAAAATATATAAAAAAAACGGGCACATCTAGGTGGCCTGTCGCCTTAAACTTTTGGATGGATAATAGGCGACATTATTTTTACGTTATAGATTACGCAATATAATGTCAAGAGTAGGACTAGTAAAGGCCAGTTGATGTTTCTATCCTAGTGGCCTCTTCAATCATAGGATGGGCGTCTGGCGACGTGTCCGGCCGCTTTGAGCTACTGCAATCTCAGTCCCGTTTCCTTCTCCGAGACTTTCTGTATCCCTGGCTTCCTAGCTCTATCCGTTTTCCTTACGTTAATATACCTTCCGCCCTTGTCTCATTTTAAAACGATTACATTCCTAAGGACGGTTGGCGTCATGCAAGCGACCGGCCATAAAAGGGACCAGTCAAAACTCTTTTCAATGTTACAAATTGCGCCGCAGTTGGTAAAAGGGCAGGAAGATGATGATTAAGTCTAGTCTAAATAGGTACACCATATTGAACATGAGTACTAGGTAATAAGCGGCCCTAAGCTAAACACATAGGACTAATTAATAATTAAAAGGTATAGAGCAAATTTATGTATAAATTTTCTTGAACATTTGCCACCATTTAACAATTTGGACTCTTGGGTCCTACCTTTACCGGTCCTCGGTACCTGGCAATTATTGTGGCTTTAGATATACTATCAGCGTCTGCAATCTTTTATTCATCTTTGAACCCATGTAAAAACATGTTAGCGCCGCATCAAAAACTTGGTGAGGCGAGGCGAGGAGTTCTTTATCTACTAGCCTTCGACGAAATAGTAAATGGAAGAGCACTATATATTTGCTGTATACTGAAACCGGATCTATGCAATGAAATGTATTGACATCGATACAAGGTAATGAGAAATACTTCTATCTGCTATCCGCTAGACACATCCGTCGCGTATGCATGGCGGCCGGATCTTGTCGCCACATCAGAAACTCGTATTTTAAATAGGGGTAACCTGTAGTAGATGATAAAACAGTTTACTATTTAACCAAAATAAATTAATAGACATTATTATGACTGGTTAAACCGGCGACGCCACGCCATTGTTCCGTTTGAGAAAGTGAGGACAATTGTGAGGTGATAAAAAAGCTAGACGTGCATTATATGTTATACGAGTATAACATAATTGTTACTATTATTTAGTAAATTTGATAGTTTATAGCAATAGTGGTGAGGTTATTGCTAACAAACATAACTAGAATAGGTTTACAAAATAAATCTTTGGACTTACAGATTTGAAATTTGAGCAAAGGATTTCTGAGTTACACTGGAGCACTAATGAACATTTTTTTACATTCACACTTAAAGGGTCTGGCTTTCCTTCTACTCTAAATAGGGTCTCCTTTCATAAAAATGTTCAAACTTTTATTGACTCTATTTTTGGTTCATTTAAAACTATTTATTATAGATATTAATAAATAAATGATCACTACATATTATAAAACAAAGTCCCGCACCGCGTCTGTCTGTCTGTTCGCGATAAACTGAAAAACTACTTAACGGATTTTCATGCGGTTTTCACTAATAGACAGAGTGATTCATGAGGAAGGTTTAGGTGTACAATTTGTTAACTTTTTATGTGAATTGATTGAAATATGTTGATTATGATCAGCTATGTGTCGTTCATTGGGTAATATTACCACTATTACCCAATGAACGTGACATTAAATGAGAATATTATTAAATGAAAGCTGTCAACCGGGGTCTAATATCGATGAGAAGAAGACTAGTTAGGCAATTAATCTTTTAATATGAAATAAGAATAGATATATAATATTGTATCTATTCTTTCGTCATTATCTATATAATAGAGAATATTCATTCAATGTATTAATAAGTGAAAAGTATTTGCAGTTGGAGAATTGACCGTTGAAATCAGGATGTCTAAAAACCGTTTTATATTTAAGAAGAAAGTACGTGATCTTCTTCACAATGAGTTGGTAGAACAGTTGTAACGCTATTATAGTACTGTGTATTTTGGTATTCATACTTATGTGGATTTTTTATGCGATAGGGGGCAAATGAGCAGACGGGTCACCTGATGGTAAGTGGCTACTTCCGCCCACAGGCACCTCCTGTGTTACTCAAGAGTCACAAGTGCGTTGCCGGCCTTTAAGGTGGGAGTAAGTTAAGGGGTTAGGGTCTCTGCACACAAGTTTCACTCCGGTCGAGCCGGCCCATACGTGCCGAAGCATGGCTCTCCCACTTACAAATGTATGTATTTGTTTATATGTGCTACAAATACATATTTTTTTATTGAATATGTATAAACTTACTAGATGCACCCGGCATGTGTTGCAATGCCTTTTCTATAATTTTACATGAAAATTTATGGTACCTAAAATTATTGTATTCGATTGCCATCTTGCAATCCTATTGCGGATCTGTGGATGGAACAGAATAATATAAAAATCGCGATTAAAAAATAGGGGTTGATTGTAGAGGGTTGAAAATTCAGGGTTATATGTATTTTCTAATGTTGTATCATAAAAAAATAAAAAATAATTTTTTTATCTAAAAATTAAGAAAAAAATCTTAGTGGTGGACTACCCTTAACATTTAGGGGGATGAAAAATAGATGTTGTCCGATTCTCAGACCTACCCAATATGCACACAAAATTTCATGAGAATCGGTCAAGCCGTTTCGGAGGAGTTTAACTACAAACACCGCGACACTAGAATTTTATATATTAGATGGACCTGAATAATATATATTATGTAGAAGTGTATTCCGTGTAATGTGTATTTTTACTTTAATTATAAAAAAATATTATTAATAATTTCAAATGTTATATTTTATCTTTGCACCTACCTTATAATATTTTTATATCACCCGAAGGTTGACTGTTAGAGAATGCCCTGGGCATTAAGTCAGCCTTTATACAAATTGTGCATTAAGTTTTAATCATATAAATAAAAATATAACTCTTATGTCCGGTCAAGTTAGCTTGAAATATATGGGTTAGCTTGCAAAAATTAGGATTAGAAAAAAATATTTAAAAGGTAAAGAATTAAATCGAAATTAGAAATGAAACAAACGATTATAAAAAGATGATTAGTAAGAATGATATCACATAAAAAAGGTTAACATATGGGGCGTTGGTATATGGAATAGCATATTTTGATCATAACTGTTAAGCTAAGTTTTTTTTTATGGTATAGGGCAGGGGTTCCCAAACTTTTAAGGTTACGGAACACTCATGAAATCCCTATATTTTCATGGAACTCTACAGTCATGGGCATACTACCCTGTTTTTTTTTATTTCTCCCGCGGTTGTTTAGCCTCCCAGGGGGGGGGGGGGGATTAAAGATGTCTCTCTAACGTTACGTTAATAAACTTAATAGGAACTTAGATGTATCGAAGTAGCATTTTCGCGTGTTTATCGCCTGAAAATACAAATTCAGTTCGTCACAGCCCGCGATCATTTCCTTCCGGAGGCCGTAAGATTCTCGCTAACTACCGCCGTTACTGATTAACCTATTGCTGTCAAATAAATATATTATTCTAAATATATTAAAAGAAGAAGTAGGTAAAAAGTAACCTAACTAGGGATATAATAAATAATTTGGCGGAACCCTGGTGACTTTTCCACGGAACCCTTGGGTTCCGCGGAACCCACTTTGGGAAGCGCTGGTATAGGGGCAAACGAGGAAACGGGTCACCTGATGGTAAATGACTACCGCCACCCATGGGCACCTGCAACTCAAGAGTCACAAATGCGTTGCCTTGCCTTTATGGCGGGAGTAGGGGAAGGGTGGAAGAAGGGGAAGGGTGGAAGAAGGGGAAGGGTTAGGGCCTACGGTAGCCTCACTCACGCGGCGAAAAGCAATGCAAGCATTGCTTCACTACCGGTTTTCTGTGAGGCCGTGGTATCACTCCGGTCGAGCCGGCCCTTTACGTGGCGAAGCATGGTTCTCCCACAATACTGCTCCTACCTATAATTTATTCGTATAATACGGAACCGTCAAGCTCAGCTTACTCACACTTGCAGTGTCTTTTTGTTTCATCCTTTACATAGACATTCACTATCAGTATTATACTAACTAACCTTTTTACCTATACACTTAAAAAAAACTTTGTTCTACATTAATATGTATCTATTTTTGGACGGCATCAGGTACAAACATTCTATTAAACTTTTTTTGGTACAAAACATGTTTTCCTAAACCGGTAAAAATGTTCGAGTTGCCTATAAAATCGAGGTATTTGAATTACACTCCACCATTCAATAGTTATTATCGACGGTCTACAGTTGTCTACAAGAAGCAGAATCAAAATGAAATATTTCATTGTGTTGGTACTTTGTCTGTTTGTCATAGATATGGCTAACACCGAAAATACAACTATGTCAGCGAATGAAACCTCGACTCAAAAACCAAGTAATTCAACACAGAAACAAATCAAAAAGAAAATAATTGATCTATGTATTGGTGGGCAGCGAAAAGTTGGTGGTATCTGTGTGAATGTGTAACCTTTGTCATCGTTATCAACATTTCAGCCATTGGACGTCCACTGCTGCACAAAGACAAAGACCTCCTTCAATGACTTTCGAAGAAGATCAATTGAAAACGGCCTGCATCCACCAACGACCCGTCTTTACAAGGTCGTCTGTCCATCTTGATAATGGACGTCCGTGGTCTTCAAGAACTTTTCCGTAATTTTTGAACGTAGCCTTTGTACGTAGCGGTTGATTCTACCTATGAAATAATTGATAATGCCAAAACTTTGCACAACTCTTGCAGTGCTTCCTTATTTTTAATCGCTTTGCTTATCACTGAATACATTTGAAGTGAAACTAAGAAATAGTGCATCGGTATAAAAGCGTGGGGTGTTTGACATCAAAATGTTACTAATAGTTATTGGTTAGCTATTTAGTAAAAAGCACCCTACGTTTTTTTACAACAATCTCTTCATATTAAAAAAAAAAAACAATTAATTTTTTTTTAGTGTCTTCCAAATGAATTTATACAATTGAGTAATGTACTCAGTTTTTATTACACATTTATTTCAATAATTTTATTATTTTTAAATTGTAACATTATCAGTATTATAATAAAATTCAGTTTCTTCTATTCTTTTGTCTAGTATTTTTATCCCTCTTATAACTTTTATTAATAACGGTAGAATAACAAACATTTTCTTAACTCTTTATCAAGTAAGATGGGCACGTCCATTATGAGGCTCTAAGTCCTTTAATATGTGTATGGTAAGTCTCACTTTCATTGCCAATATTTTCTTGAATTTCTTCAAAAGACGTATAACATGCATGGCATGGGGAAATTTGAATCATCTCTAATCAGATTTTCCACGTAAGTTTGAGTTTATTTATTTTCCACACCACATGGCCATGCCACATTCTTGTTTGTCTCTGTTTCTAATGGGTCTTCTATAACATTCCTTCAACCTTCGTTCTACTTTAGATCTAAATGGTTTTACATTTCAAATTATCAATACAAATAAATAAAATTGTAACAAACAAAATAATAGTATTGTTTAAGCTTATACAGTTACATGCACGATACCTATGCCTAAAAATCAGTTTATAACTTTTTGTCTGTCTGTCTGTTTGTTTGTTCTTGCTAATCTCAAGAACGGGTTTACAGGTCTTCATGATACTTTTAATGGCAGATAGCTGGTGTTATAAGAAGTAACTTAGGCTACTTTTATTTTTAAAAAAGAATTAGGGTTCGGGGCAAAATATATAAATATGTAGTCGCGCGGGAATTGCTAGTATTAAATAATTCTATTTAATGAAAATTCCAACATTAGTGATACATTTACATTTGGGATGTTCTGAAATGTATATTGCATACTATCTGAGGCGTTGGCTCTACTGCTAGCACCTGCAGCGCCGAGGGTAAAGAGAAATTCCATCAAGGTTGTGACCACAAAGCATTTACCCTCAATATTTATCATCATCTTATTTCTCACGGTTTGGTGGCTAACAACAACACCGCTTGAGAATTGTAGCTTTGAACTTATTTCCCGAGTGGTTAGCATCGGCTGACGTCTTGCAGTCAAAAATGTATATTTTCGTATGTATAGTAATACTATGTATGTATCGGTCCTGTCGAGCAGTTGTGCTTCTTCCATGTCCTGGGTGCTGCTCAGCAGAATCCTCTGTGTTAACATAACGCTGCCAAAGACGAAAAATCACGCTCCTGGGACTGATTTCTTCCCGCTTGTAGCATTCCTACAGCTCTCTGCATTTCATCAGCATTCAAATGGCGTCGCTCCATGGCATAAAAAATTACTCACCACTAAATTTTTTCAAAAACTATTTCTCAAAATGATGAAAGTGACATCGAAAAAACATGAAATCGGGAAAAAATAATTAGCATTTATTTTAATGAAAACAAAACACAATCGAAAAGTTTTTATTTTTAAAATCGGCCAGTATATGTTTCCGAGAACAAAAAAGATTGTATACCAATCTACTTTGCTAAGAAAAAAATAAACTATCAAAGAAAAAAAAAATAATATGCAGTTTCTGTAAGTGATGCGTGTTGCTTAGACTTTTTTGATGTGTGTATTTAAATAACTTATAGTAGAACTCATAGTTGTCTACTTATTTTGTTTTCCTCTCAAGAAAGCAGGGTTTAGTGGTAAAAGAATATTTTTTATTATAAGTTTTCTAAAACCCGGGTTAACGTTTTAATCCTTTGCTTTGACTGCATTACCTAAGGAGTTTGTAAATTTTTAGGGTGTACATAATTTTTCGGCACTGTATTACTATTATAACTTTGTTATTACTTTTGTAAGGAAGTATAATATAAGTAATAGAAAAAATATTTTTACATTCCTGCAGCACAGTTACATTTAAAGACCGTGTACGATCAAGATAATGTATCGTAGAATAGCGGTGTGGTGTACTAAGAAAATAAAATAGTTAGTGTTCACTTTTCAAAACATTTTATTTTGTTTAAAATAAATTAACACAAATTCAAAGTGGTTTACCGGTAAAAGAAACTAGTTTTTCATGAGTTCGGTTAGAATTATCGCCGTCTGTGACAGCTCACACAATAATAAAAAATAAAATAAAAAAACATGAGTTGGAAACGTTTCCTTCATTTTGTAACTGGCGTTTCATCACAAACGATACCATAAATACCTATATTCAGAAACGTTTTGGACGTAAATTGCTGGAGGAGTTTTATAAAGTCCATATTATGAACTCGCTTCGATCGTTCAACATATAAATTTCTAAGATGATGTTCAACGTTTGCCAGCTGAAGTTAATGTTACGTCATTATACTTTTGCACAAATGCCTCCATCTTTCCTTTTCCCATTAACACATAGATTAACTTTGTGACCTTGATGGGATTTCGAACTACTGGATTCTTTGGTAGATGTTCCACTCTGTTCAGATGCACCCTGGCTAGTATTGCCAGCAGAATTTGTCAAATTTAGAATAAAAAGGCACAGTACTAATACGAACAGATATCTCATGTTTGTTCTTTTGTAGTAGACAACCGTAAACCGCGGAAGACAACTGCGAGAGTATGCAGAACAATGCAAAATCCCCATTTTTATACTTAGTTGAAATAGGGACTTAATTTGTATTTTAATGGTAATTATGCAAAAGCTAAGTAATTATATACACAGATACATAGCATTATAGATATAGCCCAGTCAACTTAGCTGTTTAATGATTAAAAATGAACATTTCGACAAATTTAGGTGTTTAAGTTCCTTGACTGGGCTAAAAATAGCCTTTCAATTATGTATAACTAACACGTAAGTTTGTATGAAATAAATAAATAAAATAAAATAATGTTACGAAGTAAAAAGTTTTTAATGAATTTTTTCTTTATTGTTGCTAATTTGAAGATAATCTAATCAAATCAATTTACTCACTGTTTGTTACAGGTAGGAATATAAAAGATGTTAAGCATAGCATTAGTACAACCATCACATGCCTGATTAGCCGTACAATTAGATTATACAATCAATCACTTAAAATTAATAGATAACCAGCTCAAGCTATCAAACTGGGACTATAATACACCCGTACAACAATTTGTACATAGATAACGTTAACATTTCTTTTCTTACCTATCACTACATATTACAAAACAAAGTCACCCGCCGCGTCTGTCTGTCTGTCTGTCTGTTCGCCATAAACTGAAAAACTATTGAACGGATTTCCATGTGGTTTTCACTAATACACAGAGTGATTCATGAGGAAGGTTTAGGTGTATAATTTGTTAAGATTTTGTGTAAATTGATTGAAAAATGTTGATGATTATTGAAGATGTCTCTGCTACCCGTGCAAAGACGGGGCGGGTTGCTAATTACAGTATAAAATGTTATTACAAAGTTCTGTTTACTTTTTTTTTCGTTTTACTAGTGTTGTACCTTAAAGTAAACTATGATTAATGTTTTGTAATATCAGCAAAACAGTTAGTGAAATGGCATAATACTTAAATTTAAAATACCGTGTGAGGTCGGTGATCTTAACGTATTTTGTGGTGCTTATCATATGCGATAATGTTTAATATGAAACCTCTTATCATTTCTGCAACGAATCGCTTTTCTGCGCGTTCGAGCACTTCACAGATGTTTTTAAATATAATAGCAATAAGAAATATACAAATAATACACTATTATGTTTAGAACATTTTATTAGCTATACCAAACGGTATTCTGTTTACTGTAACTCCACTCTAGTCGGTCGTAAATTAAGTATTTGTTATGCAAAGCAGAGTGAAACACCCCTTTTTTTAACTATACGTTTTTTAAGCCGACTGACTGACTGGCCTGTTGGTCTAGTGGTTAGTGACCCTGACCGCTATGCTTATAGGTCGTGGGTTCGATTCCCACCTGAGTCTGGGTGTTCTTTGTGTCCGTTGTTTCTATGTTTGTAAAGTCCCCCGCGACACAGGAGTAATTCCTAATGCGGGAGTTGTCTTTTCATAAAAATGAAAAAAAAAAAAAAAAAAAAAGCTAAGTTTAGGCATAATACATAAAATGTAGTATTGATTGACTCTACTCCTTTGGCGTACACTACCTTTTCCAAGTCAAAATTCTACGTACTCACTCAGAATATCTCTCTAGACAGTCTCTAGTCTAGCTCTGCCGCCTTGTTCTTAAATGATCAGACTCTGAAAACTAAGTCGCTCTACACCCTAGTGGAGAGCGGTGTCCCCTTGATAGGCCCTAGTAGTAATAGCAGTGGTGCCACAAGAGTGAGATGGCTGCAAATGTATATAGGGTAAGGTAGTTTTCTTTCTATGAATCAGTCCGAATATTTCTTTCCAGCAGGGTTTGCCCTAACATTAATTTAGGAACGTATGTTTCATTTTCTTTTTTTTTAAAGAATACTAGCAACGTGGGTAGTATTACTAGTATTCTTGTTAACCCCTCCAGCTAAGGCCAATGATTGTGTTGGGAGTGGGTTTAGTTCGGCACTAATCGGTTCAGTTACAATTGTTTTCAAAAAATGTTTTCATGAAGCACACTTCAGGAAAACATTTTTCCACTGTCACTAACTGTATAAAAAAATAGAGAACTAACAGATAAAATATAGAAATAACAAATTATTAGTGTCTCACAGTTTACAAGACCTACTTTACGCATGTGAAGAAGAAAGGTCTGTAGAAGATCTACGTTATCTCGTAGATACCGTAGGCCTACGAGTCTACTAAATAGTAAACTGCTGTTGCCCAGTAGTTAAAATAATACAAACTGCCATCAAAACCATTAAGGTCACATTTATGAAATACTTAACTGCGTTTTCTGAGTGTAGATAGTATAAAGGCGTGTTAAGTCCGCAATTATTACGACTAGTAGATGAAAAAGGGTCTACTCCCTTTTGTTATGCTTATTCTTAATTTTGTCGATCGATTTACAGGCTCACTGCACGATTTCTCTTTTAGAGCTGGATGTGTGCAGATGTACAAGGTTTACTCAATCCATAACGTCAAATGTACGTAAGTAGGTGTAAATTGGGGTTCCTGGATCAGAGGAGATCCAGTAACACCCAATTTACCCTTTCATTCAGTATTCAAAATACGATCTATTTGAGTTAGTATTCATTCATTCAAGTTTTTAATTTACGATTATTAATCAGTATATTCAAAATAGGAAAATCTCATCTAATATTAGATAAATATTAGATTCAGGCTATAAAACTATCTGTAAAATTTGTAGCTTGAATTGACTATTCTATCAAAAATTAACTTAGATTGAGTAATAATTTATTTCAAGCGACAACCTATACCAATATAATCGTCACTTACCATTTTTTAAATATTTCAACCATTTAGTAATTCAAACATTCCTTAATATGTGTATGTGCATAACATTTTAGTATACGTAGGTTTAATCTATTCAATCCGGTAAATAGATGAGAATGGAATGCACACATCGTCATCCACCACTGCCTCATAATGTTATAGCGCAGTGGCTATACCTATATATTATGCTTACTTTATTTATTAAATAAGATTAGACAACGGAGTATATAGTGATTACAAATACAAATGATATAATTATGATATAATAACTAAACAATATAATGACGATATTACTTTATATATTACAAATTACAAATAAAACTAATTTCGTATAACTTTGAGATTGATTTTATTTTCAAATAATAACATTTCATTTTACACTAAGTATTTATAGTTTTAACATGGTAGGCATACCTGTTTTTTTTTTCTAAATTTATGCTTTAGGTTCGATGTCATCCTGAATTTTTGCTATTGATTCTCTCGTACTCGTGTATATATGATCAAATAAAATGGTTTTTACGACATGCTGAACATACACATCAGCTTCGCAGTTACACATGGGCTGCTCAGATTTAGGAAAACTGTTTGCATCATAGATTTCAATTTTGATTATTTTTGTTCATCGAGTAATCGGTTTCTTTATATATTTAAAATAAGTTTGCTCCGTTTTCTGTCTCTTACGACTAAGACCGAGCGTTTTTTGTCCAGGCTTTTGTTGAACTGGTGGTTGGTTCACGGGGATATAATCAAACACCTCTTCAGTGTCCTAAAATAAAGAAAACAAATTATTATATTATTAACACTATTCAATACTTTTCATTATAAACGTTATGGTTTAAACATTACATAGAAATATATACTGACCACCGTATTTGGCGCTTAAGTACTTTACTATATAAATTAATTATGTACTAATGTTATTACTATTTTAAATAATTGTTTATTAAATTAAATACTAATAAGAAAAATATTAAGACTTACCGACATTCTACAATAATTACACTGCACGTCCTCAGATGCAGGAATGGAATATATTTTAAGATTTTTTTGGTTTTATTTATATATAATTTAATTCTAATGTATAGGGTTCAAAATCGCGTGTTTTTGTTAGTTAATCATCAAATACAATACAATCAAAAGTGTAAGAATGATGTCATAACGAAATTAAAACCTGATGATGCTCGACAACCAGGCGCCTAAAATTTTATTGTTTACTATAAATATTATGAAAAAATAAATACTACTGTGCTTGTTCATTGCAAGTTTTTCATACATTTTGTTGAGAAGATACGACAGACACGACCATCACATGTGGCTAGTATGTCATCTAGAGTAATTTTTGCAATGATAGTAATTTTTTGTAAGGAGGCGATCAAAACAAAAACCTATATTGATATACTATTTTTACACCAGACTTTGTCTATGTAATTATTCAAACTTACCTATCATTGTTGCAATCAGTGATTTTCGCTGATTGCAACGGTGTATATAACTAAATATCGTCCAATGTGGCGCTTGAATCAATTCGCCTCAGACCCCTCGATATTTAAAACACCTAAAACTTTAAGTATGTATTTAAGTAATGTTTTTATTATTCATAAAGCAATATCAACAAATAATTTTTATTCTATTAAATAGGCTTTGTGTACTATTAAAATATAATTATAATTTTCTAATCCGGTAAAGAAACGGTATCTATGTAGATACATACAAACACGCATACATAGTCTCATGATTAAATCCTCGAAGAGGTAAGCAGAAAAAGTTACACACATGCACATTTCATCAACAATGTTTTAGATTCCTCGTTTAGGTCCTATTGCTGTTACTGCGAATTTAATGAAGAGCAGAAAAAGCAAATAACCCTTTGATCAACCCTCTAATCGAACCCAGGACCTCAGAATTATTAATATTATTAGTCGGTATATAGAATTAATAACATTATTTGTGACAGTGCACCTCTCTGCCTTACCCTCTGCATGATTGTTTTGAAAATAATAACTGAGTAGTATAGTATGAAAACATTGAACTTGCAGGTTTAATACCATACAGGATATTGTAAAAAAAAAGAGGCAATCATGGGACTGCCGACAGAAGTGCAAACTTAAACGATACGACGCACTTAAAACGTCACATTACTCTCCTATTCACTCACTCTCACTCACTCACTCTCCCCACTCTCCTTCCCTCCCTCCCCCTCTCCCACTATCCCACTCTCCCCACTCTCCCTACTCGCCCCACTCTCCCACTCTCCCTCCCTAGATTCCCTACTCCCACTCGCCCCAGTCACCCCACTCGCCCCACTCGCCCCACTTGCCGCACCCTCCCCACTCGCCCCACTCTCCCTCCCTAGATTCTCTACTCCCACTCTTCCCACTTGCCCCACTCTCCACACTCGCCCCATGCGCCCACTCTCCCTACTACTCGCCCCCACACTCCCCACTCTCCCACTCTCTCTCCCTAAATTCCCTACTTCCACTTGCCCTACTCTTCCCACTCGCTCTACTCTCCCCACTCGCCCCACTCTTCCCACTCGCCCCACTCTTCCACTCGACCCACTCTTCCACTCTCCCTCCATAGATTCTCTACTCCCACTCTCCCCACTCGCCCCACTCTTCCACTCTCCCTCCCTAGATTCTCTACTCCCACTCTCCCCACTCGCCCCACTCTTCCACTCTCCCTCCCTAGATTCTCTACTCCCACTCTCCCCAATCTCCACACTCGCCCCACTCGCCCCACTCGCCCCATTCTCCTCACTCGCCCCACTCTCCCACTCTCCCTCCCTAGATTCTCTACTCTCACTCTCCCCACTCGCCCCACTTGCCAAACTCGCCCCACTTGCCAAACTCGCCCCAATTGCTCCCACACTCCCCACTCTCCCACTCTCCCTCCCTAAATTCCCTACTTCCACTCGCCCCACTCGCCCCACTTTCCCTCCACCCCTTCCGACCTCTCTCCCTCCCTCTCGATGTCTCTCTGACGCTGTACTTGTAAATATAAGAAACTCACCACCGTCTTAAGAATTTTCGATCTGGTCATAAAAATATATTACAGTCGGACACATTTTTCATACATTTTCGATCAGGGTCCACGTGACCCTGAAATCTGACGCGAGTTTAACATTTTTTACCCATCTTAAAAAGTGCCCAGCGCCGCTATAGTAGTTTTCACTTCAAAAATTTATACAAATCATGCACTTAATAGATTTTGAATACATCAAGAGCAGAAACGTTCTTATTTTGTTCATAAACACATCACAACCTTTTATTTGACACAGTCGAGTAAAAAAAATCTATTAGACTAAACTATTTGTAATAATAATATACAATATTGCTGAGTATGTAAAACTTATTTGGAAGCAGTGACTGATACAGCATTCTGACACCCCGTGCTCTTTCCACAAATATGGGATAATATGACGTGGATTTATCATTATTTAAGAGTGTAGCTGCTGAAGTACGATCCCAAAGCACTTCTTCAAAAGCTACCAGTATCATCTACAGTGGCTGATCTATAATCATAAAGATGTAAGTAATATTTAATTATTAAATCATTCTACTGTTCAATATCACCTTTTTCTAGCATTTCGTTTCATGTCCTGTCATTATTAAAAAATTTAACTATTCGAATTTTTTCTCATTGAGTAATAAAATAAATATGCTGCAATAATACATATGCTGTAAATTAACGACTTACTACTTATTAAAACTTAATATTTGACTGCACGTATGGTGCAATGATTTAAATGATCACCTTGCTACTATAACACGCCAGTGTTGAGGGTTCGATTCCCACACAGAACAAAAATTTGTGTGATCCTTAAATCATTGTTGTCTGTTATTTAAATGTTTGTAAAGTCCCTCGCGACTTATCGCGAATTATCAGTTGCCATTTCTAAACTTTTAAACCATATATTTTGCTATTTTCGTTTTTCATACACCTTTCTCCCTCCATTTTAAGGTCCACCAAAAAAAAAGGCAGACCAGCTTTTCCCATCGGATGGTGAGTCGGCGCCATAGACTTTAGTGAAAACTAAGCCTGAAAAAAAGAAGCGCAAGTCACATGCATCCACCGAGTGCCAGCCATCGACCAGCAAAAAGCAGACGCCGAACTCCAGACCAACAGCCAGCGATTTATTCGGCAGCGACTCTGACGACGAACAGTTGGAAGCAGCTGGTAAAAAAATGTCAACCAATCGACTCATACATCACACGTAGGTTGGCCAACGGCTTTTCGAGACAAATGGCTGAACACAAAACAGGCAGTTATTTTATAGAATTAAAAATATATAACTGTAATGATATAGAACGAGTGCCAGCATATAATTAATATTCCTAGTTCCTGTGCACAACCGCATTTTTTTCAGTTGACTCACCTATTAATTTAACTACATGCACTTATATTACTTATGATAAATGCAGAATTGAGATCCCACAAAATGAATACCGATATCATAAGAGAACTAATATTCATAAATCAAATTGTTTAATAAAATCAGAGTTTGAAAATGTTGATATTGTTGCCTATTGAATGCAACAGTACCTGGCTTATTTAAGGATGAATTAGGAGGTGATGTAATCACGAAATTTATTGGATTAAGAGTGAAACTTTACTGTATTGAATCGCTAAAGACACAAATTAAAAAGGCGAAAGGAATACCAAAACCAATTAC
The DNA here is from genome assembly GCA_963859945.1 of Euplagia quadripunctaria. Lineage (NCBI taxonomy): Eukaryota > Metazoa > Arthropoda > Insecta > Lepidoptera > Erebidae > Euplagia > Euplagia quadripunctaria. The sequence continues at coordinate 7,807,472 of OY982581.1, read as the reverse complement.
AAAAACTTTGAACACATCCAATTATAAGAAAGTATTATTTAAGAATATTGAATTAAAGCGTAAAATGAATATGATCATATCAATAAGAAATATCAAACTTATCAAGCAACGAAAAAACATGAAATCGGGAAAAAATTATTAGCTTTTATTTTAATGAAAACAATACACAATCGAAATGTTTCTATTTGTAAAATCAGCCAGTATATGTTTCCAAGAACAAAAAAGGTTGTCTACCAATCTACTTTGCTAAGAAAAAAACAAACTATCAAAGAAAAAAGAAAATAATATGTAGTTTCTGTAAGTGATGCGTGTTGCTTAGACTTTTTTGTTGGGTGTATTTATATAACTTATAGTAGAACTCATAGTTGTCTACTTATTTTGTTTTCCTCTCAATGAAGCAGGGTTTAGTGGTAAAAGTATATTTTTTATTATACATTTTCTAAAATCCGTTAAAATCTAAATCCTAAAATTTTTAGGGAGTAGATAATTTTTCGGCTGCTGTATTACTATTATAACTTTGTTATTACTTTTGTAAGGAAGTATAATAAAAGTAATAGAAAAAATATTTTTACATTCCCGCAGCACAGTTACATTTAAAGACCATGTACGATCAATATAATGTATCGTAGAATAGCGGTGTGGTGTACTAAGAAAATAAAATAGTTAGTGTTCACTTTTAAAAAAAAAAAAATTAACACAAATTTAAAGTGGTTTACCGGTAAAAGAAAGTAGTTTTTCATGAGGTCGGTTAGAATTATCGCCGTCTGTGACAGCTCACACAATAATGAAAAATAAATTTAAAAAAAACAGGAGTTGGAAACGTTTCCTTCATTTTGTAACTGGCGTTTCATCACAAACTTTATACACTATTAAATATACCATAAATGCCTATATTCATAAACGTTTTGGACGTACAATTGCTGGAGGAGTTTTATAAAGTTCATATTATGAACTCGCTTCGATCGTTCAACATATAAATTTCGATAAGACGATGTTCGACGTTTGCCAGCTGAAGTTAATGTTACATCATTATACTTATGCACAACGGCGTGGTTTCGATTTTATTCCCTTTATATATGTTACACATTTGCGACCTTGATTGGATTTCGAACTACTGGATTCTTTGGTAGATGTTCCATTTTGTTCAGATGCACCCTGGCTAGTATTGCCAGCAGAATTTGTCAAATTTAGAATAAAAAGGCACAGTACTAATACGAACAGATATCTCATGTTTGTTTTTTTGTAGTAGACAACCGTAAACCGCGAAGACAACTGCGAGAGTATGCAGAACAATGCAAATTCCTCATTTTTATACTTAGTTGAAATAGGGACTTAATTTGTATTTACTTGGTAATTATGCAAAAGCTAAGTAATTATATACATAGGTACATAGCATTATAGATATAGCCCAGTCAACTTAGCTGTTTAATGATTAAAAATGAACATTTCGACAAATTTAGTGTCGTCGCCACATCAAAAACTCTTATTTATTTTATTAAAATTAGGGACAAACTATAATAGATGATAACACAGTTCACTATTTAATAAAAATAAGTTAATAGACATTATTTTGACTGGTTATACATTTTTATACGTTATCTCGTAGAAACCGTAGGCCTACGAGTCTACTAAATAGTAAACTGTTGTTAGCCAGTAGTTAAAATAATACAAACTGCCATCAAAACCATTAAGGTCACATTTATGATATACCTAACTGCGTTTTCTGAGTATGGATAGTGTAAAGGCGTGTTAGGTCCATAATTGTTACGACTATAGTAGATGGAAAAGGGTATAAACACTATGCACCCTTATGTTATGCCATTTATCTGACACACCAAATCTGGGCAATCTACTCCTTCATTTATTAATTTATATAGAAATACTTTAAAAATTATATATTTGGCAACGAATAAGTGACACCACTAGTGTTGTGTTGTGAGCTTTTATTGGGACCGGGAACCGTTTACCATCAAGCGGGACGACCTGCTGGAAGTAAAATGCTTTCAAATCTTTATTTTTGTCGATCGATGTACGGGCTCACTGCATGATTTCTCTCATCGCTGGATGCGTGCTGATGTTTGTCGCTGGATGCTTGCAGATGTTTGTCACTATCTTGTATCAGAAATCAGATTTACTCAAGCCATAACGTCAAACGTACGTACTTTGTACGACAAAATTTATACAAGCAAATGCTATTTTTACCAACTTAATGTCTGCAAGGCTTCAGCGCTAGCTAGACCAGAAAAACTTTTAGTCTAGTCAACAAGTTCAAAAACATGAAAAATAGAGATAAAGGTCCTAAAAATATGAGCGATAGCTCATTGGATTCGGAATCACCTCTAGAAAAATGTTTTTGAAGGATTTTGGTATAGGTAAAAAATTGCAATTGTTATTAACAAAATAAGATGAAAAAAAATGGTATTTAGTTTTTCGTTAAAAACTCGAAAAATATGAATATTTAAACAATTTTGTAAAAAGCTCGTTAAAGAAGAGGAAATTTCAGTTCAATTCCCGGAAATCTATCTCCATTATTTATAATTTTAATTTGACGTTGAAAATAGGGCTGTTTTGGCAAGCGCGCGCCGCCGCTAAAGAGAGTTTATCAGATAAAATATTTTTTTATAACATAAAATATCATTTTAAAAATTTGAAAAAAATCTAGTATCTTTTTAACACTTGAAAGAATCGAGCCCCGTTGGAATAAAGTTTTATCACCATTTCTAATTCATAATCTATTTATTGTTACTATTTTAGTGCAGGTGATATTAAGTTTAAGTTTAAAACAATTTAAAATTCCAACATGTACATACAACAATAACAAGCGTGCAACTATTATTCCACAATTTTTAATAATTAATAAAGTAGAACTTAAATTATGCATAGTGTTAGTAAGAAGGTAACATTTAAGATATAAACTATTTAACAATTTACGGTGATCTACATAGCATACAAACATTCTATTTATATCCAACATCATTTCTGGGATAAAAAAGTTAAGCATTTTTCAGTCTTTATATGTATAGGCTTGGAATCTTTTTCAGTGCGTATTAGTATTTTGCCATTTGAGTGCCAATAGGAGTAATTGTTAAGTTTAGACACAATGCGAGCCTCATATAGTATCTTCTTAAGGGTAGGTGTAAGATGTTCATCTACAAAAATCGCTTTTACGTCTCCCGGTATGCCAATTGTTTTCGTGCTTAATTTATCGCTAATTGTTCGCTCTTTATTGAACGTGCTGACCGCTGATAGATAATTATTTCTTGTAGAGATGTAAACTCCGCCACGATCTTATTGCTTAGTTTTCCACGATGTAAGCATTTGCATGAGGTCAGTTTTGAAGCTGTCAATATCGCTGATGTATTATTTTGACTGCCTGGCGGTGAACCTTCGACTCGCAAGCGTCTACTCCGTAGTGTTATATTATTATTTAATTCATTTTTTCCTTGTAAAATCGATATGTTAGGGTCTGAGGTTGTTTTTGTTTGAGGATGGGGGTGTACGTTGCGTTTTATTACTCATATTTTCTACCCTACCTATTATCACGTATGATTAGAGTAAAATTTATTTAAGTATTACTCCTTAGCAGCACACGGCTTCGAAAACAAATACTAGGTACAAACTCAGACAGTTTGTTTGGTACCCACACCTAGCAGTATGTATCGGCTACTACGTACGTAGGCAGGCCCCAGTCGACAATTGTACAACTTATATTGTTTGTCCTCATTGGCTACTTAGTAGAAAAAATCTACCAAATTCTACCATTTCTTTCCTGTGGTATCAAATATGCCCTCTGGTGGGAACTATTAGTGAGTATTCTTACCGCATATATGCAGAGTGGAGATAGTTGCACAGTACGAGGTCCAATTTCAAATATTTTCTTTCTCAACGTTTATAATTCTTTATACTTTGAAGCAAAATTTAGTGCAACGTTATAAAAACGGCTGAGTAATTGGTGATTTCGTATCACTGTATCGGTTGTCAATTTTTAACCGACGAAAAAAAAAAGGAGGGTCTCAATTCGACCGTATATATATATATATATTAGGTTTGATTTTTATTTTTAGTTAATAAACAAACATAGTTTTTAGTGTTCATATTGCTAACCTGTTTGATTTTTAATATACCCAAGATTTTTTATATTTGATTCGGTTACATAACAAATATTCCACTATAACAAATTTATTAGCATTTATAAATATATTTTTAAATCCCCTGTGGGAATTACAGCGAGAGCCCGCTGTAAAGGCAAATTTACTGCAAATTTCTAGCTGAAAAAACAGAGTACGGGATTGCAAACCCTCTTAATAATAGAAGATAAACCGCAGAAATATAAGATTAAGTTTTATTAGTTACAAAACAAATTATACCTACATTAAATATTATTAAAATGGATTTGTGTTTTGCTGAAATAAAATTATAAAGGATAAGATGATAAGGACCCATGCGGAACTTCACACTAATAAATGTAACAATAATAATGCGGTAAAATAATCTTCAATTTGACATTTATTAAACAACACGATCTAACTCAGTTGAAACAATAAGTATTTATCGACCCAGACTATAAAAACATAATCAAATTTTGAGATTTAAATTAAGTTCGCCAAATACCTATTTTATATTTTAAAAAATTGTAAAATAAAAATATTTATGAAAACTTAGTCGTTATATCGTGTTATCATAAAACCATCAACAAAATAATATAATTCATCGACATCTTTCGATGATGCAATGTGGATGAAATTTGAAGACATTTCTTATGCATATTAGTTTCAACTATCAATATTCCTTTATAAAATGTATTTTTTTTATATTTTGTTAAGTTCCTATACATCTACACAAATACCGCCTTCTTCTCTTTTATGGGCACCAACACAAAGGTGAACTATCTTTTTCTTAATATTTTTCACATTTCCGGTTGTTTGGTTCAAGGTTTTGTTGGTAGAATCTGTAGTATTATCTGCTTGGAGACTGTGAACGATGAAAAGAAAGAGTGCCAGGAAGCGTAAGAATTTCATCTTGGTTCTTCTTGAAGGCAACCGAAGACCATCGATGATACATGCTGAATGCTGACATCAAATTTATACGCCTTGTCTAATAGCATTACAAACATGTTTCACCGGTTCTATCGCGAATTCTAACATGCTTGTAGTCATTTATATTATAGATACATATTAATATATCTTTTTAAATAAATACAAACAAATTAGTTTTCAGCGTTTTTTCGAGGTTTTGATAGTAGATACTTTAGATATTACACAGGACACAAACATGGATCCTTTGTAACACAGATATATTAACAGACTAGGTTGTCAAACTTTTTAGGGCTCCAATTACCCCTAACGAATGCCACAGATGTTTGCATGGCACCCGGGGCCGACGGTTTAACGTGCTCTCCGAGGCACGGAGAGGTCTCAATGTGTTAAGAATGTTCACCACTCCTAGACTGACCTGGCTAGTATTACTTAACTTTGTAATGTGCTAACCTACTCGGTTACAACTTATATTATTATTTTAGAGCAATAACAGCATCATACAATCTTACGCTGTCTTCAAGTCCTGTAGTAGGCCCTATTTGGTGAACATTGATTAATTAAGGATAAAAATCTATTACCGTAAACTATTAAATTAATCAAGTTTGTTTGTCTAAAGCATAGTTTTTTGTATTAACATAGGGTATATGTATTCCGTATTTGGGAAAGGAACTTTCACGATCACAGCTGCCGAAGATGGATCAACAAAAGAGACTCAAGGTTTGTAGGCATACTGCAGTGGTTGTCTGTGTTTTCATGTCACGACTTTTCGGTGCATTTTCATAAATAGTGATAACTAGCCGTTTCAAGATGGGTAATTTTCATGTTTTTTTTATGAAAATTAGGGTTTGTAATCGTAATTCTACATAATCATAATGCCGCGATTCGGTTATGGTAGAAGTAAGTAGTTTTTGTATCTTTATATTTAAAAATTATAATAATTAAATAGCAAGAAATCCGTTAAGTAAGTTAATGATGAAACCGATGTGAACCCACTCCTAACACAAGTATTTAGCTTAGCAGGAGGGGTTAATAAAAATACCGAGACAAGACAACAAAACGTCATAAGTAGGCAAAAAAAAGATGGCCTGAGATTATGTTAGTCTATCTAACTCCAGGTACGTTTACAGACTAAAGAAGCAACAATAACTGGTCCAATGTCTATGACCACTGTATAATTAATGAAGCAATAAAATCAATTGTCACTGAAAACAGTTTTAATATTACATACCTACATACACCCATTCCTATATCGCCAAAGGGCTAGGCAGAGTATTAAATAACCCCATTTTTTCAACTAAAATTTGTTTCGATTCATGTAATATCAGCCAAGCCGGTTGCCAACAACCGGGCACCTTGAGAATTAAACAAAAATTGGGAAAATTGGGAAAACATTGTAAGGGAAAGCTAGGCAATAGAAGGAAAATAATTATATTGCTTGTACGGATGGATTGGAGTGTAAGGAATAGCTCGAAAAGGTCAGGGTATCTGTAACTGGCTATTATTTTTTTTTTATGGCATATGGGGCAAATGAGTAGACTAAACCTGATGGTAAATTACTACCGCCCCCCATGGGACTCTCAACTCAAGAGTCACAACTGCGTGGCTGCCCTTTAAGGTGGGAGTAGGGGAAGAGTGAAAGAGGGAGAGAGGGAGAGGGAAGGGTTTGGGCCTCCGGAAACCTCACTCACTCGGTGAAAAGCAATGCATGCATTGCTTCACTGCCGGTTTTCTGTGAGACCGTGGTCTCACTCCGATCAAACCGGCCCATACGTGCCGAATCATGGCTCTCCCACGAATAAGCTTGAAAAGTACGACCGAGGTGACTTGAATGCTGTACATGACATCGTCACTTGTGGTGAAAGCTGGATATATTGTTACGAACCAGAAACCAAAAGACAATCTGCCAATGGATTTTTCAATTCGAAGATATGCTGACAAAAGTAACGAAGGGTAGAAGTGAAGGGAAAAAGATGATTACCACGTTCTTTGGACGGACGGGTCATTTCGCAACAATCATTTTAGAATATAAAAGGATTGTTACTGCAGATTGGTATGTCAGTCATTGTCTACTAGTTGTCTTGGTAAATATTAGACAACAGCGCCCAAGATCAGGATCCTCCTCCACCACGACAACGCTCCAGCTCACTTCAACAGACGGACTATAGAATATTTGTCTATCAAAGATGTGGAACTAGTCAGTGATCTTCCTCATAGTCCCGACCTGGCATTTTATGACACTTTATGGAAAAGTCGTGGAAGGGATCCCTAAAGAAGAGTGGGCTCACTGCTTCAGTCAATGGTTCCATCGCATGCGACGATGCTTAGAAAGGAATGGAGACTACTTCGATAAGCAATAAAAATATTAACAGGCTTCTATATCATTCCGTTTTTTTATTTTCTTAAAACTTTCAGTGTGAAATGTGTACATGTGCAAAGGACGACTAAAGAAAATATAGTTGGAGTACGTGAAAGATGATATGGCTAAAAAGGGAATAAAGCGATGAACTGACGAATGATAGAGGAGAATGGAAGAAGAAAACAGTGGCACCGACCTTAAATAAATTTGGGAAAAGGGCAAGAAGATAATGATGAGGATTATCTTGGTCTTGTCGAAAGTAACGAAGAATACTCGCTTCACTTTGTTAAGATGAAAAATTGCTGTCTAGAAGATGCTGAGTGAAACACAAAGTTTAATCTGTTATTTATACATACCGTAGTAGTTTAGTACCTTGCATTTCTACACTTAAAAACTCTGCACTTATGACAAAAAGTCACAACCATGCCCATACGAACTTTTAGCATATTCCGAGAGGCTACTTTGATGAAATGACCTTCAATTTTTATTGAAAAAATGCAATTAATATGCGGAATAAAATAATGTTTTTTGCACAACTAAAATTTCTCTCAAGTTGACGTGAGGACGAACAGTGATAAACGGGAAACGGAACGTTTCACAGGTATAGCCCATCAGAAGACTACAAACGATGAGTGGAAAGGCTTTCTGGCATTATAAATGAATATCTAGCAGATGAAATCTACAATAAATGTCTGGTCACAATAGGAGAAGCTGTATTAGCATTAGGAGGACAAAACCTACAGCAATACGGGTTACCTCAGCTTCAAAGGTATGTAGGCTTACACAATAACCGGGATTACCTGAAGGAAAAAATAGGCAGTTATGGGATTGCTGACAGAAGTGAAAACTTAAACGAAACGACGAACTTAAAACGTCACATTTAGTAATAAGGAGCTTACAAAACTTAATGTTTAGATTAGCGCCCTCTAGTGGATCTATACCATAAAATGCATATATATATATATATATATGTATTAAAGTGCACAAACGTGCCTAAAGAAGTTTTCACTTCAAAAAGCGTGAGGTATCCTTCGGACACCCGGTTGGAACGAAGTTCATATACGTACATTTTATGGATTGAATAAATTGTACCAAAATAAATACTTATAGTGAAAATTATAAAAAGTCGAAATTAATATTGCGCCATCTGTGAAATTTGCATTAACTAATATATGGATAATTAGTATTTATCAAACTACAGTAGTATCGCGCAGAATCCACAGATGACGTAAAAATATTTTTTTAAATTTAAGAAACTCGGCTTCGTCTTACGAATTTTCGATCAGGTCGGGTGTCCTGACGCGAGTCTAACATTTTTTATATATCCGAGGGCCCGCTCGGTTCACCTCGTGTGCACCCGCCGCCACTCGGCTCCGTCTTACAAATTTTCGATCAGGTCTCGTGTCCTGACGCGAGTTTAACATTTTTTACCTATCCCAAAAAGTGCACATCACCGCTAAAGAAGTTTTCACTTCAACAAGTTACGATATCAATTCCTTAGCAGAAGTGGTGTCAAGTAGTGAAGGCTCTCTAATCAATGAACAAAGACATATCTATTATAAAATACTTTCCAGTATCGACGTAGGTGTAGGTGATATCTTTTTTTGGATGCTCCTGGTAAAACAGGCAAGACTTTTCTATTAAATTTACTGTTGGCCAAAGTGAGAAGCAATTGTGATATCGCCTTTGCAGTCGCATCGTCCGGAATTGCTGCCACGCTGCTGGAATTAGGTAAAACTGCACACTCCGCCTTTAAACTTCCTCTCGATTTGATCCAAACCGAAACCCCACTCTACAATCCACAGCAAAACTAAATTAATTGTTTGGGATTAGAGTACTATGGTTCATAAAGGGGGTTTCGAAGCTCTAAATAGACCTTCACAAGATATTAGGAGTAATTATTGTCAAATGGCCCTCCCATTTACTGTATTATTAGCAGGCGATTTCCGGCAGACTTTACCAGTAGTGCCCAGAGGAACGCGAGCAGATGAAATTAAAGCGTGTGTAAAGCGGTCTCATTTGTGGGCTTTACTGACAAAACTAAGCCTTACCAAAAATATGAGAGTCCATCTGAGGGGAGATGTTACTGCCGGACAATTCTCACACCTGTTGGTTTAAATGATCAATGGTGATTTCCCGGAACTGGATAATAATATAATTCTCCCTAAAGAGTTAGGTACAATTGTTTCCACTGTAGAAGAGCTTATAGCTAAAATTTACCCAAACATTAATAATATTCACGATAACCCTGCAGAATGGTTATGCGAGCGTGCCATCCTAGCACCAAAAAACGAACAAGCCTCAGTCATAAATGAATTACTTTTGAGATCATTCGAAGGGGTCGAATATCAATACAAATCCGTCGACTCAGTGATAAACACCGATGATGCCATTCATTATCCGGTCGAGTTCCTGAATACACCGAAGCCAAGCCGGTTTCCCAACTCACATATTAAAATTGAGAGTTGGCGCGCCAATTACGTTGCTGCGCAATATAAATCCACCAAAATTATGCAATGACACCAGATTGCAAGTGAAACATTGCATCGCAATGTAATCAAGGCAACTATACTGACCGGTTATTCTCGAGGAGAGTCTGTACTTATTCCTAGGATTCCCCTAACACCATCAAATTAGCCCTTCGGATTCAAGAGAGTGCAGTTTCCCATCACAGTCTGCTTTGCGATATGACCATAAACAAAGCTCAAGGTAAAACTCTTAAGGTAGCGGGAGTTTAATTGAGGGAAAGCTGCTTCTCCCACGGCCAGTTGTATGTGGCATACTCCAGAGTAAGCGAACGGAGTAGCCTGGTGATTCTAGCACGCGAAGGAAAAACAAAAAATATTGGTTACAAACAAATACTGCGGTAGGTGTAGTATTTGGATTTCGTTGTAAAAAGATAATACTCCCGTGTAACTTTCACCAGATCAAAGGCCGAGCTCCGTGTTCATAAAATATAACAACATTTTATTTTATTTTCATGTTTATTTTACCTTTAAATCCCTACACTATAATAAAGATAGTTATATTTTATAAGTATTCAAACATTTTAACATAGTAATTTATATGTTATAATAAAATTAATAACGTAAAAAACCAATTAAAAGTCCTATTAGAACCATTTTCGACTTCTAGGCGGACGAAGTCGCGGGCAAAAGCTAGTCTAAAATAAAAACCTTGCAGTGACACTTCTTTTATACTTTTATAAGTACCATTATAATTACATAATTTTCATAAATATTACATTTGCATCTTCTATATTATAACGTTACTAGCTGACCCGAGAGACGTTGTCCTGTCATTCAATTCAAATTGGAATACTATACGCTGGGTAAGGGTTATAATTCATTCTTAATGCCAACAATGAATTTCCATGATTGAAGTCCTTGATTCCGACCAATACAACTAATTAACGCAAAGAGAATATAACGATACGCTAGAATTATGTGATCTTTGTAAACGATATTGGCGGTGTGCGATATAATATATTTTAGTTAACTTATTTATTTATCTCTTTATTGTACACCTTTTAAGTGAGATATAATCCAAAACAATGTAAACATTCAGGTATAACAATTGGCGGTCTTATCGCTCACGACGATCTCTTCCAGACAAGCTTTTTATGGTGTGCGATCTGTCTCTTACTGTCAAACAACTGACAGTTATTTCAAACGTGCTTACCAAAGAGTATATAATGCTGGGGCTAAGGTTACATTAAAAAAGTTCATAATAAAGGTAGTCATTAAGTTTTATTTTTCTAAGTTTCAGCAAATTTTCTCAATTTTTTTTATTGGAAATACCTTGAAAAAAAAGAAGAATGAAATCGGTAAAGCCGTTCTCAAGTTATAGCATGACCAGGAGAAATATGGGTTCATTTTTAAATATAATAATATAGATTATAATGTTATATTGTATGACACAATTGGTTAATTGTTTTAGCAAAATAAATAGACCAAAAAAATATATGATAAGGATTCAGGCCGTGAAAGACCTGGATGTGGACGTTTTTGTGAGAGGCTTTTATCGAGCAATCTTACAAACTTTTTATTGTGTAGTTTTAGAAAATAAAACATTTTCAAAGTAACATAAATGCGAAGAGCTATTTCACCTAATTACATATGTACATGTTTGTTGATAAAGTTAACATGGGTTTTTAAACAACTAATTTTGACAAAGCTTTAAACATTATTTCGCTATCATTATTTCAAAAGAAAATATATTGTAACTCGTAAAACTGGATGGTACATTTGCTATCAGTTGAATTATCTTAACAACGAGAATCAATAGACCATGACGAGTTTAACGACCTATGTGGGGCGATTGTAGTGCATTGGACTGCAAAGCAAGAGATTACGGGTTCAATTTCCGCTCAGTGCAGATGTTGTAATATGCAATGTTGTTTGTGGGAGAGCCATGCTTCGGCACGTATGGGCTGCCTCAATCGGAGCGATAGCATGGCGTCACAGAAAACCGGCGTGTAGCAATGCTTGCGGTGTGTTGTCGCCGAGTGAGTGAGGTTACCGGAGGACCTAACGGAAGTCTTAATCGTGCAACGGCATTAACAAAATCTGTAGATTTTTTAATTTCCTTGTCAGTGTTATGAAATATTCAACGATAACATCCAATGGTTTGGTAATTTCAAGGCATATTTCTTAACTTTTCTCGTTAATTAAATACTTTGGTAGGGTTGGTATACTAAAAAGTTTGATGATATGAGGTTACCGGTTCCTACAGCTGGTGCTTATGCGTTACCAATCCAATCCTCCTTCCAATCGTGTTTTACCGACCTTTTAAACACCATCGGAATAAAGAACAACACTATTAGCATGGCTCTTTCTAATCGTGCTCTACTATATATTTTGGAAAGTCGAAAATTTTAAAATTTGAAGATTCTAGTACACCAATACAATCCAATTGTTAGTTAGAAATTTAGCCTTCATCGGTATGCGAATTTTTGAGAGTTTGTGTATATGTAGGGTAAACCCCCGAACGTTATTCAAAAATCTACCTATATATATATATATATATAAATGAATCCCTATTTCCCTTGGCGTGATGCATCACGCGTGAACCTGCTGTACCGATTTCGTTAATTCTTTTTTTTTGTATTTGATATTGTCAGGAGAAGGTTCTTATGAAAGAATAAAATTAAGATAGTTGCCAGGAAAATTAGAAAATTGAAGAAAACTTAACGAGGGACTTACGCGGGTAAAACCACGGGGCGCAGATATAAGGGTATATTATTGTATTATATATAACTTTTCTTGGCCACTAGTATTTAAAAATGACGCCATCAAATCGCATTTTTGCAACAAAAATTTATACTATACAAAAAAGCGAACCTTAAAATTTCTATCTTAAAAAATGACGATTCTCGCATAAAGGGGATGAAAGTTTAGAATAATGACGATGAATGTTGCCCGAGCCAATTTCCTTGAGCTTTGATGCTACAGGCCATAGAACTAGCGAAATACCTTACAAATGAAACATTAAAATATTTATTCTTTATATGTTTAATACATAATTAGAGCTTTTATTTAAATCAAAGCAAATCCAATCAATGTTTTTTTGTTCAGAATGTATATAAATACAAATGAGATGTTATATGAGTATTTTTAAAGGGCCTGGTAAATTTTGTCATAAGGTATACATTTTGAATTCATAATGTGATTTGTTACTCAGATGGCAAAAATTATGGTGATCTAAATGGTCTCATTCAAGGAGGCAAAATGCTTTCCCGGCACTACTCATATCATATTTATGTAAATAGCTATGCCCGCGACTTTGTCCGCGTGTAATAGTGTATTTATATCGAATCAACACCCTAAAAAATAAGTTTCAAGTTTCTAGCTCTAAATATGACGATACTTCCATACAACTTTTCATCCCCACCTTTCAACCTTTTCATTTAACCTTTATCCCTAGACTATAAAAAAGATAGTTATATTTTATAAGTATTCAAACATTTTAACATTATGTTATAATTTATATATATTAATATATAATTTATGTTATAATTTAATTATGTTATAACAAAATTAATAACGTAAAAAACCAATTAAAAATCCTATTAGAACCATTTTCGACTTCTACGCGGACGAAGTTGCGGGTGAAAGCTAGTCTGAAATAAAAATGTTGCACTTCTTTCATACTTTTATATTAAGTACCATTGTAATTACATAATTTTTATAAATATTATATTTTCATCTTCTATATTATAACGTTATTATAATGTTATATTATATGACACAATTGTTTAATTGTTTTAGCAAAATAAATAGACCAAATATGATTAGGATTCAGGGTGTGAATTCAGAGGATACTACCATACAACTTTTCATCCCCACCTTTTAACCCCTTACACTTTTTTCGCATTAAAAAGTAGCCTATGCCCTTTCTCAGGCTCTAGACTATCTGTGTACCAAATTTCATTTAAATCGGTTTAGTCGTTTTCGCGTGAAAGGGCGACAGACAGACAGACAGAGTTACTTTCGCATGTATAATGTACATTTATAAACTACTGAAGTACTTGCAGCTGGTAATGAAAAAAACATGTATTGTTTTGTGATTAATAAGACTTTATTCTTGAAATATGCACCCATATCCATGTTGTAAAGAAAAAAAATGAAAAACATCTATAACTAAGACAACAACTTTCTATAACAGTTTGTACAATTAATAATACTAGAGATCGCGTGGTGGTCGAATTTCGACCATGGTTTACTTCATTGGCCAATATTACTTGACCTGTCATTGTTTAGACTTTTGTACCATGACAGGTCAAAATATATACTGGACACTCATAGGTGTATGTACCCGTTTTTGCATTCTTTTTTAACTTTGTAGCAAATATGTTTCAAAAATTTTAGCATTCGTCACTTCTTCTCTGTATAAACTATAAGTGTGCGAAATTTTATACTCCTCCATACGCCCAATTTTCGTAATAAGGGATCCAAAGTTTTCGCTTCACGTATTAATATATATATATAGTAATCAACATCATATATAACTATCCATATCTTACGTAGACTTGACTTGAAATAGTAACAAATTTGATAAGTTGGGGGAAAAGTATTGTATTTGATAGCTGGCCACTTATTTTGTGGCTCAACATTGATCCTAAACGTGGATTTTACTAAAGCACTCTCCTTTAATCGTCTGTTATCTGGGGCAATGATATTATCAGACACGATTTTTTTTTCTTTAATATATCATTACTCCACTGCTGAAAAATTATAGAAACGTTAATATTGAAATGTTACTTAAACGTAGATTAATATATGTACCGCTTAGCAGTTTTGTAAATAAACCTACTATTCAGGAAGTAACTTCAGGTAGGTATTATGTGAAGGTATTTATTTGTTTAGTTTTTCAGTTGATCCTGTGTTGGTGAATTTAGCGTCTAGCGTCGAGTAGTGGTGATATTTTTAATCTTGGTTAATTGTTCGATAGGTATTGAGATAAGGAATTCGATGGTGTGCATAACTCAAAAAATTGAAATTTTTGAGTCAGCTCCCTTTACATCTGCGGGTGCGGTATGTGTATTTTGAGTAAGCCTACTAGTTTAGGCCTGATAAAGGTCATTCATCAAGGAGCAAAAAGACCTGATTCATTAGTGTCAAGCTAAGCATTAGACTGATATTTCTCCGGTCATCATTTTAATTTTATTTTTATTTTGAATGGTTTCAGGTAATGGCTACATAGAAGGCACAGAGCTGGATGGGTTCCTCAAGGAGTTTGTGTCCAGTGCCAATTTCACGGACGTCAGCCCTGACGTAAGTGCTAGTTTAAAAATATAGACTACGATTAAGATGATGATGATAGATATGCATGTGCTCATATACTTTACCCTTGTATTAACAATCAATAATTATCATTGGAGGGGTTAAATGTTTAAATCACGTTACTAAGGGATTGTCCATTAATCATGTGAGGCTTGAAAGGGGGGGAGGGGTTTCGGAAAAAATCACGAAATATCACACGTGTATTTATTTTTTCGTAAAAGGCGCTATTATATCTGTATTTAACGATAATATTCTGAAATTATTTAATATATTTGGAAATAAAAAATACACGTGATTTTGGCTAGGGGGGTGGGGTTAGTCTAAAACCTCACCACGTATCACCAGGGGGGAGGGGGGGTTAAAAAGTTGCTAATAAAACATCACGTGATTAATGGACGACCCCTAAGCACCTGTAGGAATAACACATTGTTTTTTGTGCCCGGACTTATTGTTACCTAAGGATAACACACCTATTGGCGATAAGCGATAACTAAATAAAAAATACATACTTTCTTTTCTTTTTTTTTAATTTTTATTCGAAGGTGATTTTGTTCTAAAATAATCCACTGGCAAACCTATATCTGAAAAAGATCATCCTGAAGAACCCCTCAAATGTCCTCGGCTTAACGTCCCCAAATATCAACCTGGTAGTAGTAACCGTAGCCTCTTGCTGATGTTAATCTGACAGTCACATTGCTCCACCCAATTCCTCCAGATACTATATAAGCGTTTGCATACTGCGTGTAACCAACTTCCGTGGCTTGGATTCCTGTAACCCTGGTCAGCCTATTTCCACGGTAGATGATATCTTGGGATTGAACTGCATTAGGGTAAGCTGGCTTGTAGAAGTAATTCCTAGAACAAATACATTGAATTATTAAGGTTAATAATAATCTAAAAGAGAACTCAATTTCAAACTGTTTAACATTTGTTTTATGGAATAACAACTTGTGACGTCATACTTTGCTGAAGACAAATAATTTACCTGAAATGGTGTTATTTAATAATTATTATAATTAACCGACTTCAAAAATTTTCAATGATTTCTATGATTATTAATTGAATTAGTAGTACTCGAGCCTGGTTCCAATTAAATTTCAAGAAAATATTCTACCCGCGGAAGATGTGGTGTTGCCAGTGGGCACAAATGATATACTCCCATTTTTTTTTTGTTTTCATCTTTTTAGTTTACAATACTTATTATGTTCTTGCTTTTTTATGATCTTCATATGAAAATTTCAGTGTTTGTGTACCAAACTAAATCTTTTTACTTTCTCCTTTTACCTCTACCTAAGGGTGGAATATTAAGACATGAAGAAAACAGCTTATGACAATTTATCATGATTTAAGCGCGTCGGTGATATTTTTTAAAAAGTTAATTATATTTTATGGGTAACTACTGTTTAACCATAAATCTATTATAATCACCTAACAAATAGAATGCTTTGACCGTGATATTCTCATTATTGATAGCATAGGCATCACAAATGAAAGACAGAGTTTTGAAATAATTAGTAAGAAAGACACCTTTTTTTTGAACATTTTCGGAAGCTTCGGTTGTAACCGGAATACAACGCGATGATGATAATCTCTTAAAAATGTTGTACACCTAATAGGTATCTAATCTATAATACATTGTGTATACATATTGTCATCAAATTCTTTATTCTTAAGGCGTGTGATTAGATAATAAACTTGATAATGAGTGTGTTGATTGCTAATGAGTACACGTTTCACCTGACGGTAAGTGATGATAACTAATTGCAAAGTAAGGTAAGCAAAAAACACTTCACACACACGCAGTTCACTATTTAATAAAAATGATTTAATAGACATTATTATGACTAGTTATACCGGTAACGCAACGCCATTGACCGGCCTGAAAATGGTGGGGTGATAAAAAGGCTAGGCATGAATTATAAGTTGATAACGATCACTTAAGTGCTGATTGAGCGAACAGCAGCAGTTACTGTCATTTTGTGAATTTGTTTATATCAATAGTGGTGAGATTGAGAACACACTAACGCCAACACTCGCATCGCTTATCGTATCCCACCCACCCTAGGGAACTTTGAGATTCTACCTGTGGTAACATCTATGGGATCGAGAAACGGTGTGGCGCCTTTGCCACCTCCTTAATAAAATTCTAGTAATTAACATCAGATATAACAATATTTTTTCAAGAATTGCCTTCAATCCTTAGACTTCGGAATCTGCTAATTATCAGAAAGATTGAATGTATATTTACCACTTGAAAGATAATAAAAATTACATGTTTATTTGCCACTTCAGAGGCATAAATCTACTTTGAAGGAAATTCTTATCCTAACTATAATCACTACATATTATAAAACAAAGTCCCCGCCGCGTCTGTCTGTCTGTTTGTTTGCGATAAACTCAAAACTACTAGAAGGATTTTCATGCGATTTTCACTAATAGACAGAGTGATTCATGAGGAAGGTTTAAGTGTATAATTTGTACCCGTGCGAAGCCGGGGCGGGTTTGCTAGTGCATAATAACTAAAAAAATGTGAATGTGTGTTTGTTTGTTTTACGCTTTCCGCCTTAACTACTCTACCGATCATAATGAAATATTACATACACTTTGCCAGGGGTACAGAAAATGACATAGGGCAGTCATCTAGAAAAAAAAGTACCGTGTGTAGTGTAAGTAACTGTAAACTCGGGCGCAAAAGCTGATTAATAAATAAGTGAAGAAGTTGGTTAATAATATTTAGCTCTGTATTATATTAATTTCTGGCACCTGCAACCGACGCGGCAGGACGCCTCACCCCTGGATAAAGGGCTCCCGTCGGGTCCGAAGATAGTCGGGCATCCCCGAAATATACACGTGAGTAAAACCGTATATCTTAACTAATGTGAATACCACCCACGAAAGTTTTTATTCGAAAATAATATTTAGATTAAAATTAAAGCCGACAGAAGTATAAATGGCTTAAATATACAGAAGACTACTGCTAACCACTATTAATGTATTAGTAGTAATTATTATTAGTTTTGTTAGAGTCCACCACTGCTACCACCGGTAAACGCTTCTCATCTGACTTGCTACTTAAGATTTACCTGTACAGAAGTCGATCTCCAGCACTTATATAACCAATATTCAGATTATTCCTGCTGGATACAGCTGGCTGCACCACCACTCCGCCAGCATACGCAGACAGTACTGCCAACACCGCCAATAATACTAGATACTTCATCTAAAAACAGAAAAAGTTACAGTAACAAATATAGACCACAAAATAATGTAACTAGATTGTATTAACGTTTTCTTAATTAATAATGATAATTATTCATTCAATTAAACGACGTACAGCTGATCTGTCTAATATGTAGTGGACAATATTTAGTTCTACACATAAACGTTAGAGTTAAACGACGGTGTCCGAGCTAGTAAAACTGTGTGACGGACACCAACGCCACCCCCTACTGTACTGGTTGAACCTTAATAAGAACAGTTACATAGAGTATGACAATATAAATTTAACATAACGAAGTTTGTCGTACAGTTAGTCCAGTTCAGCACAATGTGTGTGTGTGTGTGCGTGCGTGCGTGCGTGCGTGCGTGCGTGCGTGCGTGCGTGCGTGTGTGTGTGAGTGGATGTGTGTGTGGGATGAATTATGGTCGTAGAAAGAAGTCATGGTTGCAAAAATTCCTTGAATGGACTGGTATAAAGAGTGCGGTTGACTGTCAACCTTTATGGATTGGAAAGGCACCCAAAGAAGAAGAAGAAGAACCACTCAATGCAAATATTTGGCCTGTTGGTCTTGTGGTTAGTGATCCTGACTGCTGATCCAGAGGTTGTGGGTCTGATTCCCACCCAGGATAAATAATTGTGTGATGAGCATGATAATTTTTTCTGTAGTTGGGTGTCATGTATGGATAATAAGTATGTATTTAGTAATATATAGGTATGTTTATCAGCAGTCTGGTTACGATAGTACAGGCTCTGCCTAGTTTGAGATCAGACGGCCATGTGTGAGATGTGTCAAGTTATTATTATTTTTTTGCATTAATGTCTACATATTTGCATTGGTCTAGATATTTCTATGTACAGTAAAAATGTACTTAAGTAAGTTTATTCACGTTCTAAAAGCCACTGTCCAGGCTGTATTAGGTGAGGTAATATTATTATATCTTCGACTTACAAAAATATGTGTATGTAATAATTCATTACATTATGATAACATGGTTCATTTATCGAGGAAGTCTATCTATAGGGAAGAATAATATTCAGCTTACTTTATATAAATACGGAAGACAATGTTCCGAAACCATTTTTATATTTTTTAAGAAACAGTCTTCTTCTAAAGAAATTATCTATACTATATATTTATTAATCATGCCATTATAAATTATCGAACTGCTTTAAACTACACAACTCTAAATGTACGACATTACAATTAAGTAATAATGATAAATTTAAAACACCACCGACTCAAAAATCCCTTCAACGATTAGAAAAGAGCTGATGATCTTCGAACGGCTGAACAGATTTACTTGAGCTATATCTAAGAATACTCTCGATCAAGTTACCTTAAAAAAAAACGCACTTAAATCGGTCTATTCGTTTGGGAGCTCCGATGCCACAGACAGACACACAGACACGTCAAACTTAAAACACCCCTCTTTTTGTGTTGGGGGTTAAAAAATATTTTTGTTAGTCAAATCATCAATTATTCGAATATACATTAATTGGCATTGAAATCAAATATCTTTATCGAAATATTGTTACATAAAACGTTTCGGTTTTTGAACGGAAAATATCGAAAACTGACTTTAAGAAACCTAAATAATACCACAACAAAATATATATAAAATATTAATAAACAATATTCTATACAATAATAAAAACAACAATGTCTATTTTTACCTTGGTGATATATTTCTTCCTTATGTTTATTCAATTATTATCACTGCAGCTGAAGATCTTAGAATACTGAAGATAAATGTCTCAACCCAGTTTATTATACTGAAACCACAACTGATACGAGAAGTGTTATCGGTGAGTCACTGATACTGAAACAGTTCTTAGTCGTGATGACTGATGACACTCGTGCAATCTTTACACACAACTATTGTCTTCAATAAGCCTTTCATATGATAATATGTTGATAATGATAAGTTGTTAATAGAAATACAACAGGAAAATCTGAACAGAAATATATTATAGCTAGACGTTCCACGCAGTTTCACTTGCGTTTAAGGAAACTGCCTCGATCTTTATTTTCGTAGCTTTCATTATAAACGGGGCTTTCAAATCCCAAAAATATAAATGGAAAAACAAAAAACAACAGTCAGTCGTAAGACTGCACGTCAGTGAAAACATAACTTTACAATATATTTGCATATACATACACACACAGACACATCTGTATATATATAATGAGGTTAAAAATAATAAGTAGGGAGTAACATATCTAAATGCATACATAGGGTACACTGGAAGTTCTGCGGTCCTGGCCGCTCATAAACGTTTGAATTTCGAATGTTATATTTTTTAAATATAAGAAACTCGGCTCCGTCTTACGAATTTTTGATCAGGTCACGTGTCCTGACGCGAGTTTAACATTTTTTACCTACCCCAAAAAGGGCACAACGCCGCTAAAGAAGTTTTCACTTCCAAAAACACAATTTCATAGCGAACCTTATTAACCCATTAATTAACGCCCAAATGAAAATCACGGTAAATTTCACATAACCAATTTTCATTATGAAAATACTTCCATAATAACACTAAAAAGAAAGAAAAACAAAATCAGAAGTTAGGTTTTTAGTGGTGTACTTAGTTTAGTACAATGGGCGCTTAGGAGTGATATTGAGCAAATCATCCGCTATCCTGGCACAGCCCTTTCAGCTACTTGCGATAAGCTGTTTTGACTCTATTGGAACACACAGTACATCTAAGTTGGTTTGGTAGTTTTTCCGGATTATATCTATTATTTCTTCTTTCTTCTTCACCAAATCTAGAAGAAGACTGCCTACTTTTATGGCTCAAATACGTGCGTGCTATATGTCTGCGGAATGTTAGCTGATCCATATGACCATCTGGGTTTGCTATGGAATGCAATCTCCATGAATTTGATATAGTCATGTCCATCATAATAAGTGAACAAGACCCACCATCACTTTTTTACTTTCACCCCAATTCGGTAAAGTCTTATAGACTGATCCATCTAATCCCGCCCATCCCCTTATTATAACTGGAACACTAGCGGTATGTCTACGTCTACTCGTTTCGTCTTTTGTTTTCTCGTGGAATACTATCTTTTGACTTTTCCCAATGGTTCTAAAGTATCAAAATTTGGTTCAGTCATACACACATTGTCTTACCATCTAACAAATAAAATTTCTTATGTCATATCGAATCTGTGGTCATGTTCAGCTCTAGGCTTTTTGAGCTTATCCTTAGATGTATTCAAAGGACACCGTTTGGTTCTGTTTTCACGTAAGGTTCCAGTAGCTCTGTAACCAAGCCTCTTTAGGTCGACAAGCAGATCGTAATTGGTAAAAAAGTTGTTACTGCGTGTTCTTCAGGTTTTGTTGGCCCTTTCTTCAGCAAAGTCTTTACAACGCGAGAGCCAAGAGGGTCGGTGGTAGCCTCGGAATCAATATACTTATTCTGTAGTAAACCGAGAAACGGAGTATACAGGTAAACACTTTCTACAAGTTGGCAATTCATCAATTCTTCTTCTTTTTGGCACATTTTGAGAAGATGATAACACAAATGTAGTGAGGGGTTCATGGGTCAGGGGTTACAACCGCGAGTAACAATTTCTACATTACCAGGAACATCTTGAGGTATCATTTTGATATAAGTTATCGTTGCCACCTTCCTCTTCATCGGTGAGTTGTCACCGATGAAGAGGCAGGTGGCGAGGATAACTAAATTGCTGCCACCTAATCCAGACATTGTTCTAAATTAGGTGGCCGCATAATCACGTCGTAAGTAGCATTATCGTCACTATCCTGGCTAATATATAATATAATTTTATAGTGGTTTCCACTTGTCGCCTGAAAACCCATAAATAAAGGGTCATATTATTGAAAAAAGAAAACAAATATCACGTGTAAAAACTATGAACAAATAGCTTAACATTCTAATAAAAATGTCTTCATTGAATTGTCTTATATTACATGTCAAGCGCCCATTGTACTAAAGATAGTACAGTAGCACTTTGGGTGTTATAGTATGAAAAACTTTCTATGAAATTAACTTTTTTAAGTATTTTATATTAGGATATGATGTTATAGATTAGAAAAAAAAACCTTTTTGACATTTTGTGTAACATAATCCCTACATAAAAAATAAATAAGTACTCACCGGGTGATACGAAAAAATCACTGACACGAAATCGCAAATTACCCTCATATAATTTTATAATTACGTTCCGATTCATCTAAACACCTAATGCCACCTTTGTTGACCGATTGCAATTGTTGCCAGAGTAAAAATACTCATTAAGTAACTTTTATCGTAACTTAAAGTTGTGTACTATTTATAGTACGGTGGGCGTTAATGGGTTAAAAAGGGAAAAAAGAATTCCACTATCCAACTTCCTGCTCCATCATCAAACCATCGTTATTAACCCCAATCTTTTGGACTTGTCAAAAAAATCATATGAGCGCAAATTCGGGGGGTTTATTAGTAGCCACTAAAGAGTTCCACCATCCAGTTCCTGGCTCCATCATCAGATCAGCTCAAAGATGCCAAATATGGGAAGTCACCTAAACTGCATATACGTACAAAGTTTTGATTTCGAAATGACTATTAGAAGTAGGTTTAAATTGAATTCTAAGATTTGTTTACTGCAGTAAGTTAGTTACAAATAAAAGTAATAAAAGCGTATCTAAAAACAAATACGTTTGCGTAATTATGCTATTTACTTTACGTATATACGTAATGGACAATACTTGATACATTTTTGCCTTTGTAAATAAATTCAATGCTATCTCTGTTACAGAAAACCCAGGAATGAGAATAGATAATCACTGTATAGTTTAAAACAAAGTCACTTCCCGCTGTCCGTCTGTCCCTATGTATGCTTAGATTTTTAAAACTACGCAACGGATTTTGATGCGGTTTTTTTTAATAGATAGAGTGATTCAAGGGGAAGGTTTATATGTATAATACATGCATAATATAGTAGAGAAACACTGATAATTTGAGAGGTTTCCAATGTGATGTCGTAAATAAACATTTTTTTGTGCTTACATTGCAAACGCTGGCTGAACTCTACGAGATAGATCAAAATAATGTACTATGGAATTGTATATCTTAAAAAGGTCAATAAAAAAATCCGCGATGGTATATGTTTATCTCCTAAGGATAACCCACAGTAACCATTTTTATCTTTAACATATTACAAAAAAATGATGCCGTCATTTATCAAACTATTTTAAACAATACAGTATTATTCCTTATCCAATTAAATACAGCATATTATTAAAATAAATATCTTAGAAGATATCAGAGATTTAAAAAGCGGGGGCAGAGCGGCTGGCGGGCCGAACCGATTTTGATTATTCTTTTTTGTTAGATAGGAAACCTCAAGGGTGGTCCCATGTCAAGGAAGTCAGGATCTGATGACTGGATCCTGATAAAATTTAGAGAAACCCTCGAAAATTGTAGGAACGAATAGTGTTTCTGTTTACTTTTCATTACTTTATGAGGTTTTTGCGTTTAGAATCATCATCATATCATGTAGTTGAGCTAATGATGAAAAAAAATCATATTATAAAAATCTTCACTACATATCACCACATATCACTTACACACACATATTATAAAACATAGTCCCCCGCCGCGGCTGTCTGTCTGTCTGTCCACGATAAGCTGAAAAACTACTGAACGGATTTTCATGCGGTGTTCACCAATAGACAGAGTGATTCATGAGGAAGGTTTAGGTGTATAATTTGTACCCGTGCGAAGCCAGGGCGGGTTGCTATTGCTTTATATATGCTGTTAATCACTACCTCATTAGATTTAAAACTAATCCCATGTAAAAGGCTATCCAAGTTCCGATATAAAATCAAATCAGAGCAAGGTCTGGTGATGGGATATGGAGGGTGATGGAGAGCTTTCAGTCTTCCACTCTGGAAGTTTTGAGAAGGTCACTTGTGCGGTGTGTGAACAAGCGTTAGATAGATGTTGAAAATATAAAGTGTAAAAGTTATTTTTCCAACCATTTTTTTCTGGATGAAAATTCACTATCACATTTATCCCACTAATATTATAAATGTGAAAGTTTGAATGGATGGATGGATGTTTGTTACTCTTTCACGCAAAAACCACTGAACCGATTGCGATGAAACTTGCTATGTAGATAGCTGGAGACCTGAATTAATGCATAGGCTACTTTTTGTCTCGATATTCCCACGGGGTCGGGACTTACGCGGGTAAAACCGCGGGGCGCTGCTAGTATGTAATATAAGTTAAGATGTACCTGGTAACTAAGTAATTTGCAATACGTATAAACGTGCGTAACGTATAAAATAAAACACTATTTCTTTCTTTTAGAAAATTCGGTGACAATGTTATATAATATATTCAGATAAGAGACAAACTTATACAATTTGTGTTTGTCTGGCAAACATCTGGCGACAGACAAAGGTGTACGATTTGTCAGGCTAGCGTGCTGGCAGTTTGCCAAAATCTACCACAGCAATTTAAGTTTATTGGAGTACTGTCGTATGTTGGCGCTTTTACGTAAGGCTTTATGCCTGTTAAAAATAGTTGTTAAGAATATCTCATTTTAAATATGTGGTTACTACATAATTTAGTAAAGCCTATTATTCAAATTCATATTCACTTATAATAGTAAGTAATGAGCTTGTTTGTTTATTATGCTTTTACACCTTAACTACTCAAACGACCGTTATGACATTTTTCAAACACCTTGTCCGGGATACAAAGTCATTTCATCGTATCCTGGCGGAAATTTTTATACACATTCAATAAGGCCGTGGTGTAGAACATCATTACGGACAAATTAAGCGATAAAACAGTTGTGGTTGACCGTGAGCTTGTGGCTGACGAAGGATTGCTTGCGGTTGTCGCGTCGCGGGGTGACGCCGATCAGACTGCAGTGTTGTGCGGTTGCTTGCGAAATTGATTTGCACTGTGTGTACGAGTTTTGTATAAACTCACGCCTATAAAGCCCTAAAGGGGTAAAGTACATTTTGACGTCTATATTTTTAGTCCCAAGTAAAAGTAAAAGCTACTCTTTTATTCCGGTCCTTAAAGACTCTAAGCATCTAACTGTTTGTTCGATCTGGAAATCGAAAAACAAACAGGCGTAAATAAAATCAAGAGGTCACCATTTACTATCAGTGACCATTGTGATTATGACTACATATTATAAAACAAAGTCCCCCGCCGCGTCTGTCTGTCTATTCGCGATAAAGTCAATAACTACCAAACGGATGTTCATTCGGTTTTCACCAATAGACGGAGTGATTCATGAGGAAGGTTTAGGTATATAATTCATTAAGGTTTTGTGTAAAATGGCTGAAATAGATAGATAGATAGATAGATAGATAAACTCTTTATTGTACGACAAAGAAAGAAATTAATACAAACTTGTATACATAATGTGTAGATTCTTACCAAACTAAAGACTGAGTACAATTGGCGAAATATGACGATGATTGTTGAAGATGTCGGAAAAAAATCAATATATGCTTTGCTACCCGTGCGAAGCCGGATCAGGTTGCTAGTTGGTAATTAAAAAGAAGCGGTCACAAGTTTTTATTGCCAGTTGCCAAATAAATGTTTTACTTGCTAGGATATCTGTTACATGTATACTTTCGTCTAGGTACTATTATATTAACATGATATTCTGCTTCATTACTAACTACGTGATCATCCGGGGTACCTTTCATTTAGAAAAAAACTATAAGAAAAAAGCTTAACTAACGAATATTATATAATTGCACCGATATAACGAAAAGAAAACATTTAGACAGAACATTATTTATTGTACATTATGTTAAATATAGAATTACCTACTTACATATAATTGTAAACAATTAATGATAGGCGGTAAGTTGACGGTCTTATCGTTAAAAGTGATGTCTTTCAGACAACCTTTAGATGGAAACAACAACGACAATAGGCTGGTGGCTGAGAAATAGCCAAGGAAATATAGTAAAAATGTGAATATAAATATTACAACTTATGCAAATAAGAATTAAGAATGCTTTTGTTGAATATCTACTCGACGTTTCTTTATATCTTTGCGTAGGATGACGAGGACCTTCTAAATCCTCGTAAATTCTAATGAATATACGAATATAATTCTCAAGTGACGTTAGATTTACAAGCTAGGACTAATATTAGTTCAACGTGACAATATTCGCCGTGTAAGCTGTGCAAGCACTTTAAGTGTTTTTTGAAGCATAGCATCTTTCTATATTTAAAAGGTAAAATTATTTTATTATAGGTAAACAACAAAAGGTAAGTGTCTTGTCACACTTACCTTCGATCGAAATCTTTTTTAATATAAAATATTTTTATTTATTTAATGTACTATAATGCATTAATAATAAAGGAACTAGTAGAAGAGCAGCCTTCTAGCTACATGAAGAATCTTTTTAGCATGAATATAATAGTAGTCATGTAAAATATAAAAGGTAATATGAAGAATAAGATCCCAACACAAATTCCCTGGCAATCTGTTAACCCGAGGAGGAAGGATGAAAGAGGAAGATTCGCGAAGAAAAAGTTCTTCGGATGGACATACTAACTTGCTGTATAGCCTTAGATAATATATACTATGGAGTTTGATCAGCGCTCAAAAAATGGCACCAACTTAACTGTGCTTAAATGCAGTTATAAGCACAGTCATAGATTATACACTAATAACGAGAGAGGCATAGTTGAGCTATTGAACGCTTCGCGCCCGCACTAGCGATGTGTCGGTTCAATGTAGCCGAAAAATGCTAAATAGTTTTAGAAATGTAAAGAAGGCATGAAATGTCGTACTTTCTTTAAATTTCTTTAATATAAAGGCACTGTAACAATCGATAATTTAAAAATATAACTGTTTTTGAAACACGTTCCTCGTGTACTGTCACCATCGCGCGCATGCGTGTGTGTGGAATACGTACCACTTTGCATTGGAATATCGGGATAAAAAGAAGCCTATGTGTTAATCCAGGTCTCCAGCTGTCTACATACCAAGTTTTACCGCAATCGGTTCAGTAGTTTTTGCGTGAAAGAGTAACAAACATCCATACATCCATATATCGACACATCCATACATCCTCACAAACTTTCACGTTCATAATATTAGTAGGACCATAAAATATTTTACAATATTAAAAAATAAAAACAAATAATACTACAAAGGGCGGTCTTATCGCTAGTTGCGATTTCTTACAGACAACCTTTAGATGGACAGATGCAATGAATTTGTTTATACAGCAGTTAACAGGTGCACGAATTCGGCTAAGTAAATTTTTGAAATTGTAGGAATGTAAGAGAAAAAGAACACATTATAATTAAATATACTTAAACCTTACATATAAACTTTTTAAGTAACATATCGGCAGACAAACGCGTATATATAATAAATACATAACAATATTAACTAAATAAATAATGCAGATATCCAGTAACGTAAGTAGGTAATTATAAGTATTAGAATATAACTACGATGACAGATAGTAATCAGAAACCAGTTTTTTTAAAAGTGGTTAGCGATTAAGCACGCCTAACACATTCAGGCAATGCATTCCACAGGCAAGCTGCATGGACCGTAAAAGATTTATGAAGAAAATTTGTGGAGTGCAACGGTATTTTTTTTTTTATGGTACAGGGGGCAAACGAGCAGACGGGTCACCTGATGGTAAATGACTACCGCCGCCTCATGGGCACCTGCAACTCGAGAGTCACAAGTGCGTTGCCGCCTTTTAAGGTGGAAGTAGGAAAAGAGGGGGCGGGGGGGAGGGGGGCAAGAGTGGGAAGAGTGGGGAGAAGGGAAGGACGGGAATAAGGGAGAGGGAAGGGTTATCGCCTCCGGTAACCTCACTCACGCGGCGAAATGCAATGCAAGCATTGCTTCACGGCCGGTTTTCTGTGAGGCCGTGGTGACGAGCGAAGTCGAGCCGGCCCATACGTGCCGAAGCATGGCTCTCCCACAAGATTTGTTCAGGCACTGATTTTACGATGACCTCAAAATCCTCCCATGTGATTCATTTATTTATTTGGTTTATCAACGGTTGTTACAATAATACAATATTATTCATTATTACAAGAAAGGCTTCCTGGACAATTGCACAACCAATTGGTTGTGCAATTGTCCTTGAAACTTTATTTAAGGTAGGTGGTAGTACAGGGCGGGAATAAACAAAATGTTGTAAAGTAGAAGAAGAATATGAGCATTTTGGCGAAGTCGAATAGGGAGCCACTTGAGCTTAATATGACATTTAGAAATATGATCATATTTACATAAACCAAATATTAACCTCATGCAGGCGTTTTGTAGACGCTCAAGTTTATTCAGTTGGTCCTCAGGGAGATCAAGGTAGCTTCAATCAGCGTAGTCGAGGATTGGTATTAGCATTTATTGATTTTTTCCGACATCTTCAACAATAATCGTCATATTTCAACCATTGTATACAACATCCTAATGAATTATACCCTAAACCTTCCTCATGAATCACTCCATCTATTGGTGAAAACCGTATGAAAATCTGTTCGGTAGTTATTGAGTTTATTGCGATCAGACAGACAGATGCGACCGGGGATTTTATTTTATAACTAGCCATCCCCGCAGTTTCACCTGCGTTTATGATCACTGCTCCGCTCCTATTGGTCGTAGCGTGATGTTAGCCTTCCTCGATAAATGGGCTATCCAACACTTAAAGAATTTTTCAATTCGAACCAGTAGTTCCTGAGATTAGCGCGTTCAAGCAAACAAACAAACTCTTCAGCTTTATAATATTTGTATAGATATATAGTGATTCAATTTAGTTTTAGCTTATGCTTTAACTTTTGAAAATCGTTGCAAAAAGTTATCAGTATCTTGTTGACGATTAGTATTAAAAAAAAAACAATATTTTTCTATAATTTTTATTTTAACTTTGAATATTTATTAAATACATATCCTACATGCATAACTGACAATACGTGGAAATATTTAGGAAATAAACTGTTCACATAAATAAAAAAAATTATGTCATCTGCATTATAATTGTGATATTTTCAATAAACAAAAAATAACAAATCTTTATCAAAGTTGCTTTTGATCAGCGGCCCCAAATTTCAACCATGAAATAATACCCGTAGCCGCTGGCAGTAGAGAGCCGTACAGTGACATTGTTCCAGCCGGGGCCCCCAGATGTGATGTATGCAGCCGCATACTGGGAGTATCCGACCTCGAAAGCCGAAACGTAAGAGACCCTGGTGTTTGAGCTTCCCCTATATATGATATCTTGCGACTGGACAGCGTTTACGATTGGTGATTTTATGAAGTAATTCCTGTTAGAAATTATTTTATTAAAATACAAAAAAAGTTACTATTGAGCATTGCAAAAGTTAATTGTCGTGTGAATAGTTGCGTTTCAAATCGTTAAAACGTTTGTGTAACTAACGATACACCTAAGAGATTTTGGAAAACTTACTTTACTTGGAAATTGTGAAACTAGAAATAATGTTGATGGATAAAAATAATATTGGACAACGTATGTGGTCCAATAATTTTTCTTATTTGCAAAATCGACATAACGCTTAGTTATGTTTTTTTATAAAACGATATAAATTATCTTCCAATTTCAATATTGCTTTTAATTGCATTTCGATAATTTTTTTTAATAAATTATTATTTCTGAAATGAGGGTCTAATAATAATTACGAATAAAAATACCGATTAATAATTATATCTACTGTAGTTGCAACCCAGATACAAAAACACTTTAAAATAAGTATAAAAGTAAAACTGTATCTCCATATGTATGTACGTATGGATTTATTGAAGAAATCGAAATAAAAAGTATTTCACTTTTTAAATAAGATTGTAAAAAAAGTATCTTTCGTAAGTGATACGGTGGTGATTAGTAAATTAGTTATATTATATCATCTCTTTATTAAACTTGAAAACTTATAAATTACATTTTTAAATATGTATAAAACAAAATATATATTTAAAAATATAAAAAATAGTAGACCACTATTATTATTATTTAGTTTTGTACGTACAAAACATAATCCAATTACGGATACAATCTTTTAATATATGTGTACAGTGGTGCAACTATCGGCTTGCCCCGGCTTGTACAGAAGTTTACAAATGCACTAAATTATTAACCTCATTATTTATGAACCTCTGAATTCCTACTGTATTGTTTCAACAATAAAGCTTAAACTATCTTGTTTCACTACCTGTATAACAATCTGTCTCCAGAATTGATTACTCCCGAGATCACGCTTCGGCTTACAGCAGTTGCAGTCGATGCTTTAGAAGATTCAATAAATTGTGCAGGTTCGGCTGCTGATTCAGATTTCAGAATAGCCCCATTGATGCCATTGATGACTGCCAGAATTGCCAGCGTCAAGAATAGCAATTGCTGTTTCATCTATAACAAAAATACCATTTCAAAGAACACTGCTGGTGAAATTTATAACCAACCATGGAAAGACTCAGGGAAATAGTACCAATCGGTACCCCAAATATGAAAATGTTTTCTATTAAGTACTTAATAGAAAGTGCTCACCGTAACCTGTTTACAATTTTGAACTGGGGATATCAGTCTTGTACTGTGACTTAATAAACTACTTCCACTATA
Organism: Euplagia quadripunctaria; assembly: GCA_963859945.1. Classification (NCBI taxonomy): domain Eukaryota; kingdom Metazoa; phylum Arthropoda; class Insecta; order Lepidoptera; family Erebidae; genus Euplagia; species Euplagia quadripunctaria. Next base: position 7,776,486 of record OY982581.1, on the reverse strand, counting down.
TACAATTTGGTGAGACACTTATTTGCGACTTTAGTGTTATTGCGGTCCGGAAGGTTATAAACAACATGATCAGGAACTGTAATAGCTAGCAGACCTAACTTTTTTGTTTATTATACTTACTTTATGATTTTAACTTACTATTTCTGATTATAAACTTACTAAAAAATATTACACTTACCTTTGTAATAGTACGATAGTATTACCTCAAATTCTGGAGCTCACATACTGAATATTTTCAATTTAGGTACTAATATATATTGTGGAGACTATAGATTATAGAAATCGTTATCTCAAAGATAGAGAAGATACGAGTAAAACTGACATCTGTTACGAGTTTAAGACGCATTGAATGATCAGTAGTCTACCACATGGCAATGGAATAAAATAATAAATACTTACAATACAAAGGAACCCACAGCATTATTTTATCAACTTAAAGTCTTAGCGTCGCAGGCATATAAAGCTTGAATTACTTGTAATTTTGCACACTTTTCAAGAAACGGTGACAAAACAATGTGAAAATTTTCTACGGTTAAAATTACTACTAATTTTTCTAGTTCACTATTACTGCTATTACTTTTCCAAGCCCGACACATAAAATTCGTATCGTAAAACGGCGGTAGGTGCTATAAAGTTAAGACACACTTGCTCAAGGAAATATTATATTTACAATTAGTTAGCACTTACGTTCGTATAACACTTGATGTGATATAACAAGTTTAACACTATCCCACCTGCCAGTGTGACAACCACACATATTTATTTATCCACTATGTCACACCTAATGGAGATCGAATCAGCACAAAGAAGTCTGGCAGAGTGCTTTAATAGAAGGATGACGGAACTTGAGGCCCAGCGAAATTATTAATTAAATGTACCGTACCTGCTGTGTTGTTAATAACTAGTTGTTACTACAAAACAATAGGTACAATACATTAACCGGGCTATGTTATGAAGCGAGTAGCTTTCGACAGCGATGCTTGCATGTGCTGCTGTCCTAATATTTGTGTACTATGTGGTGAGCCAATTTTCTATAACGAGTATTATCGTAATAATTATGACGGTAATACTCGTTATAGCCCCTAAATACATTGATTAAAAAGCAAACATCTTTCTATCTAAGAAAGATTTATTGCTTACCAACAATACATTTCCAGGAAGAAGTACAAATTTGCATAAAATGGTTAAAAAAAACAACAAATTTCCCCAAAATCGAATTCTTGACTTCTTGCTTCCTGGACTTAATTTATCTTCTTTTTTTTCAAAATAACAAAACTTTCCTCTACTTCGTACGTTAACTTTAGCTATTAAATAAAAAAATCATGTATTTTCGATTTATATTTACGTAATATAATTATTTAATATAAATTAATTTATATAAACTTAATAAAAGTCTGCTAAGCTGTTTGGTTTCTGCACAAGAGACCATCTTCGCTTCATAGTCTCCATAAGGTCGTTAACGAGAATAACCGTACACCAATTTAGTTCCCTTTACATCACAACAAAGAAGATTAATTTAATGATAAACGCACTGAAATTAGCAGCCTCGAATTTCAAGTCGGATATGATAACCAAGGCCCCTGGCGGTCGAGAATTGGACAATGACAGAGCTCTGGCCAATACCCCCAGACAAGATTCCTGCAGATGCTGATTGGGATTTGCCAAGTTCCCAAGCCTGAATGCACGTGATTTTGTTTACGCCTCGGTAGGCAACACTTTGCGATTGTATCATGTTAGTTCTTGGCGCTTTCCTGAATTCTTTCCTGAAGAAAAAAAGCGATGGTAAGATGATGTAATATAATAGTAAAAGTAAAAGATTTTCTCTACCAATACTAATATAACAAAGCTGAAAACTTTGTTTGTTACTCCAACTTGCTAATCTTTGGAACTGAGCGGATTTCAATTTTTTTTTGTGTTGACTGCCCACTTCTTGAGGAAGGTCAAGCTTCGACATTTGGGATCGTAGCTTCAAGTGCTAGGAATGCCTAGGTGATACATATAATGGTAAGTAGGTTAAAAGTACCGAGCTGTAATCATCATCAATCACTATCTTTCTTCGTGGATCTCTGATAGTATTTACTAGAAGGATAACCATTACTACTCTAGTACTGGTAGTGATGAGAATGAGAACTATTGTATTGTATTCATAATGACTAACTGAAAAACATTCTTGTACTTTCAAAGGACCTTACTAAGGATTGGTTTCTAATGGGAGTATTTGATCCATAAATAAAGTCACGCTTTTTAATTTTATATTTAACGTTACCTGAAAAGTAGTTTGCTCTTAGGTTTAGGTACTTTTGGTAAAATGTTTGGGCTTGTGAAATCATCTATAGAACTTTCAACTTGTTCTATAAGCTTGGATTCTGCCCTAATTGCTACTTCACTGATGTAGAATACAAATACTGAAACCACCGCAAATAGAAATTGGATCTTCATTTAAACTAGACAAAAAAAGATTTAAGTTAAGAAGCGGCTCAGAAAGAAATTTCGTCCATTAGTGAACGTAAATAAATTAGTATTTCCAGTCATCTGCTGTCAGCTGTCATAAACCTCAAATTCTATTTATAATATAATGCCTCCTTCATTTGGGTAACTGTCATTCTGTGAACAGTAAAGTGGAGTGGCGAACTTAAAAATGAATTAGCGCAATCAAAATTACCGCGTTAATTTCCATTATCTGTCCTTTCATATTCCTTATTCAGTGAGACTTGCAAACGTGTAGTTTAAGAATGAAGTGAAAGAACTAACTAACTGACTGTTACTTACATAGCGTAGTTGCTCAAGAGTTGCATAGACGTTGAGCCAAAGCACGTAAACAACTAAGCATTGCGCAAAAGTGCATTACAGAAGCGATGAAAGGGGGCGACCAAATTGATTCTGCATTTTTTTTTAAATTTCGAGCTACACTGTCTTGTGGTATAGACATACGATACACATTATTAATTTCATGAAACGGGTTGAAAGTATTTCAATATGAATTTCCCGAAGTTCGTATAATGAGCTTGCTTCGCTCGCTTAATTATACTCATTACCTACTTATCTATACTCTTACTAAGTGCTGTAATTATTTTGAACATGCATCGTAGTATATATTACCATCGTACAGCAAAACTATGGCGTAAGCGCAGACAGCTGCTAATTTGTAATTTTATCAATTATACAATTTTTATACAAAGTATAGATAAAATTAGCAAAGAAGCGCTTAGACCGCATGAACGTTTGCAGTTACCGGCATCTAAAAACACTCGCAACATGCTCGCAACATTGGAGGTGTAGGTTATATAAGTAGAGTTATTTTAAAGATATAGTACTTTAGTTAGTTTTTTAAACTTTCAATATCTGATCTAAACAGTTGCTTATCACTTATTTTAAACTTAATACATACTTAAAATCCTACGATTATAGATAAATATGGTATATTATATATACACCAACCACAACACATTACTCATTGTTTGTTTTTAAATTAATAAACTGGTAGAAACTCCTCCTCGTCTATCTGAAACATCGGGCGCGTTCATGTTTAATGTTGCGGGTAGACGTGAGTTGGCGGGTTAGGAGAATAAATCGCGATTTTCAAACAGTAATTATACTACACTTATTAAAACACAAAAATCTACTCTGAATAATCATTAGATATCTTCAATCAAGCTTTAAATCGCGACACTCTACAGAACACGTGGTGCGCCTACAAGATGCCAATCAATTCTGCTTTTCAGCGGCCTTTCCGAACCGTAACTGTCATCCGTCGCGCGCCAGCGCTCGGTGTTGACCAAAGAGCAATAATTACATTACTCATAAGTGTTGACTAACTTCTGACACTTTATTAAAACGTTGCCAACTAAAATATTCTGTGCGCCGTCAAACTTTATAAAAAACACTTACCTAACTAGACAGGAAAATCTTAAGCTTTTATAAACTGTTTCTGTTATAGATATTATGAGATTACAATAATATATGAGTAAGTAATAAAGATATGACTCTATCTTATTCTATTGCTCTGTATCGTTGTATACATGTTCTCTTTTACTCCACTCCAATGGCGTCAGAATATATAGCTCTCTTTCTCATTGTCTCAACTTTTTGTCTTTCTTGAATGTCGAACTCAAAAATGTGACGCGGCCTCGAATTTCAACTTGAGAGTCAAATTTCCAATACATAGGTTATACGTCTAACTCTCACCCAATTATCGATTTATTGTTTGGCCGCCTTAGAAGACGGACAAATGTGAAATCTGGAATAGCTAAAGCTTAATTGTAGAAGAAGTTTAAAATGTGTATAGTTGTAATGTATTTGTTGCTAAAATGTCGGCTTCCATTATGTTTCATAGAAAGTTTGCAGGAACATCTGATGCATACAGGAAATTTAAAAACTGTACAGCCTAGTTAATGGCGACGTGTTCTGTGACTTATCCTTGGATAGTTGTACGGCGGACCAGTATTGAGGCCGGCGAATCGTAAAACCCCAGTGACGGGCTGACAGTGGTTAGTTGCGAGGAGAGTCACTATAAGAAGCCCAGCGCTCCCAATTGTTCCTCCAACCCCACACAGGGGTGAAAAGAACATCGTGATGATGCCGTACTTCCATCCCGATACGCACTCTCTCTATGTGTGTAACACAGACTAAGTGTTATTCAAGGATTCACTTTACGATTTTCTTGTGAATTTTCTATCTAATAGACAGACAGACTGGCGGGCGGACAGACATACATTTCTAAAATTATAATTATTATTTTTGAGTATCTTGTAGTTTATTTTCACAAAATTCTGAAATGTACAGACACGTAAAATGTACATTTTTATTACATTTTAAAGCGCAATGCACACAGAGCCTTATTTAAGTTGTTGAGAATTGGACTTATATTAAAACTTCTTCAGTCTGATTAAAAAATGTAAGTTTATAGTTTTATTAAATAAGTTGAGATATTTTATTTTCATTTTATTTAAGCATTTAATTCTAATAATAATAATGTTAATTTAAAAAGAAAAGAAATGCGTTGGTGTGTTATTTTTTTATTTTAAATAGAAATTCCTTCACTTTTTTGTCTGGTACTTAGAGGCTTATTTCTTCTATTCATTCGTTTCGCTTAGAACATTTTCAAATCCATAAATATAGTAGAAAAGATTGAAACCACGTCCCTGCTGCGACTGCGTTCGGATAGTGACATAGTTAGTGCCGACCCCACCTTCCGGAATGGTCACAATCGCGGCCTGGTCCACTCTAGTCTGAACGGAGCTAATGCGAATATGTGTTGCGAAGCGCACCGTAATGGTCAAGACCCGAATTACGTCACTAGATATAGACTCATAAGTGCCACTGCAAAAAAGAAGATTAAACTCGTGTTAATAAACGAGCTTCATGAAAAAATAAAAATAAAAAATATTAGTGGGTCTGTGCATTGAAAAAGCATTATGGTGAGTATTTTAGAGATAGTCACTTGACGCTGATATATCTCCAAAGGAGTAAGTATAGGTGTTTCGCCACCATATATATTGAGACAATTTTACGCTTCACTATCTATGCATTCTAGACTACGCGGTTATACTTAGATGTATATTTATGTTTAAATACATACTTTTTGGAAATTTGTATTTCATATTTTGTAATGAATATTATGCGTAGCAGAACCCAGACCAATGCAAAATAGGCCTATTGATGCATACAAATATACTTGAGAAGAATGATTTCGATTCACATAAACTTAAAAATATAAGAAGTTAAAAATGCTACCTTAGTGAAATAAATTGTTGTTAATGGACAATTAAATACTCCTTAAATGAAAGTAATAAAACTTCTAGATTGTTGTAAAGTTATGCCATCAAAAAGGACATAATAAAAAAACACCGTATAGAAACTCGGTGTACAGCATGCCAAACTGTATAACCGCAGTAATAGCACCACGTGGAGGTAGCACAAAGTACTAAAATTTCAGAACTATGAAAAGTTATAGAAAAATATCGCTCGTTTGCGAGAACATCGACAAAATTCAAAATTCAGTCGAAATGAACTAAGTATGCCAAACGATTATAAATCTTTGATATTTTATGGTGAACAAAGATCCAACGCCGATTTCGTGCTAACATTCGTTAGAAAGCGACAAGTTCATTATATATTTAGAACAAAATACTCTAGCGGAAATCACAAAACATTGCCATTCTCTAAAATCAATAAATTTTAGTTATGTCGTTATTTTCACAAACAAGCGATATGGTGTTTTTCTATTTTGTTTTATGATGAGATCGGTTATTTTTTTTAGAGTTAATTTTTATAAATGTAATACAAAGTGACAAATAAATGTTACCACTTTCATTCAAGGAATATTTAATTGTGTATTTTACAATTTATTTCACTGAGCTAGCATTCTTAGCTTCCGAGATTTGCAGGTAACTCTATGTGACCCGGATTAATATCTTTAAGTGACCTGGAAGTATTGTTCTCGATTTTATTTACACTGAGTGGGAATCGAATCGCGTCCTCTGATTGCAGTCGAATGCTCTAACCCTTCAAATAGGTGCGAGATCAATGCCCTCTATAGGGCACCTTACTAAACTTCATTTATTTCTATTCGGTTCTGTTTTCTGTTTGGTCAATAACCACTTAAAACTAAATGTATTTTTTACTCTATTAGGCACCGCTAAGTACAATCATAACTCTTACTAAATTACACCTATTTAAATATGTATCACTATAAACGGTAGAAAACAATCTATACGGTGAACTTGTACAAATTCATTGATGTCAATAGTGTAACGTTATTAAATGAAAATTATGTCATTGCAACAAGTACCTGAAAAGAAGTTCACCGTTTGAGACGTTCACACTTGAGAAACCATATGGGGTTGTAGTTAAGTCAATTTCTTCAAAGGTTTCAATGAATTCCAGAGGCTCAACCTTGTCCTGACGCTGAAGTACTGCGCCACTGACATAAGCTGCCAGGAACGCCAATGTAACAAACACCATAAGGTTCTTCATCTAAAACAAACAAGTGAAGGAATATAGAAATATGACTAGTTTAGAAATGAAACGATAAATTGGCGATTGAAAAATACATTGGACCGGTAAATTGGCAAGGAAGGCGTGTCGTGACGGAAATCCATCTGTATATAGTAGTCGAGAAGGGCAAATCCACAACCCACGAATTATAGCAAGTTGTATTTAAATAAAACCAACTCACCTTTATATTATTGTTTTATGTTGCCTTGAAATCAGACTTGTGTAATGAAAATAATATATTCAGTAAGCTTTATATACTGGTCTGTTACAGATTACCGAATATTATATTTTATCTTTCAGATAATTTTATCATGAGTCACTATTATAAATCAAATTTAATAAATCTGAATGTCGCAAATCTTTGATAACATTAATAGTTTGATGTAAATTTATAACAGTTTCGTGTTTTTTGTGATTTGTAATCATAGTTTTGTAACTACTGTTTTCATTTATTCTGTTCTGGGTGGTAATCGTAAAATATTTGTCGTCATCGTCAATTTCCATCTGGTGAGTTGGAAGAGATACGCCTATTCTATGAAAAGTTTTGAAGAAGTTAGAATATTGCTTCCCCAGTATTGAGAATCATACGGAAGTAGTGCAGTAGTAGCAGGAGCGGTTCTGTTCCTCAATAGGAAAAAATGGAACCCTTATAGGATCACTTTGTTGTCCTTCTGACTGTCATTCACAACCCTTTTTTTAGGAATTCGTAGACTTATCAAGTTGAAATGAATACCTAATACTTATGTCTGCGGTCCCTTGAAGCTGTAGAAAAATCAAGTTTCTAAGTAAACGCAATTAAAGATACAGCCTTTTAAGCCTTGGATTTTAACAAATTTGAACAATCTGGAGGTAAATCAAAACCTTTAGGGTTTGATAGTACTTGATGTATCTAATGTGATGTGTCTAAGGAAAAAGTCGTTAATTTATTTTTTATATCTGTCTGTCTGTATTTCTGTCAAGACGCTTTTCCTCAAGAACCCGTGGAGACATCAAGTTGAAATTAAAATCTAAAATTATCTATTCAATCTTCTAAATGAACACAATATAAATATACGGCAATTAAGCCTCAGAATTTAACAAATTTTAACATTTCGCAGGTAAGTCAAAACCTATAAGGTGCTTTCCATTGACATACAACCATAAAAGAACAGTACAAGTAAAGGAAAAAATCCGAATTTCGTTAATTTGTATTTCACATAAAAAGGTTTTTGTAATACAAACTTATAATAAACCGTTGGAAAGTTAACTTTGTCGTGAAAGGATGTATGGGAGAGACTTTTTAGAACTGCAAAGATAAGTTAGTCTTTCCGAAAAGACGAGTAAAATTCTTTGATAATTGATTCCCTAAATGGACGTACTATCTACATACAAGTTTGTTTGCTTACGGAACTCTCGGTGCGCGAGTCAGACTCGCACTTGTCCGGTTTTATTTTACTTGGTACTTATGTCTCTAAGATGTGCGAGGGTGTAAGACACGGGGGGCGTAATTATTTAAAAGAGTCTAAGTCCGTTGTCGCAAAATACCAGTGGTATGAAAATGAAAAAACTTACGCCTGTTGTTGTTGCCGGCGTAGGAGGAAAAAATACGTAGAAATTATGAAAAAGGTATACAAAGTTCTAAGAAAATGTTAAATGATGCCTACTACATATCTAAAAGCAAGGTAACTCCAGCAGGCTACATACTAAATCGATTTTACTATTTTCGAATCTGACATAATTATATAATAATTATTAATATACTTCTAATCTAAATTAATTGTGATCAAGTTCCGATTAGAAAACAAAGTCGATATACCTCATTAGGTCGAGACTATCACCTTAATTATTTTATAAATTTATTTCTAATCTAATCTGTTTATCTATTCTGAGTAAAAAGTTCAACCTTCTAAGTGAACGTAATATAAAGATACGGCAATAAAGCCTCAGAATTTAACAAATTTGAACATTTTGCAGTTAAATCAAAACCTTTGAGGTGCTTCCCATTGACACACAATCATAAAAAAATCCGAAATTCGTTAATTTGGATATATCACGTAAAAAAATATTTTTGTGATTACAAACTTATATTAAACCGTTGGAAAGTTAACTTTGTCGTGATGTGTATGTTTGTGTGATGTATGGGAGAGTTTTTTTAGAACTGCAAAGTTAAGTTAGTTTTTCCGAAATGACGAGCAAAATACTTCGAGAACTGTTTCTCGAGATGGACGTACTACATACAAGTTTGTTTCCTTACGGAACCCTCGGTGCGCGAATCAGACTCGCACTATATCTCTAAGAAGCGCGAGGTTGTAAGACACGGGGGGGCGTAATTCTTTAAAAGAGTCTAAGTCCGTCGTCTCAAAATACCAGTGATGAAAATGAAAGAAAATACTTAAAAATGATAAGAAAGGTGTACAAAGTTGTAATAAAATGTTAAATAATGCCTACTAAATATCTAAAGGCAAGGTAACTCCAGTAGGAAAGTCTCGGCTACCTAATAAATCGATTTTATTGTTTTCTAATCTGATCGAATTATATAATAATCTATACTTATAATAAAATTGTATCGGGATGAATTCTGTACATTGAATATATTAAAAAAAAATCTACTGAGGGGTATTAAGATATCGATACTGATGCCCAATATGCGATTCTAAAAATTTTTGTCTGTCTGTCTGTTTGTATGTTCACGATAAACTCAAAAGTTACTGAAGGGATATGCTTGAAACTTAGTATGATAATAGTTTGAGTGTCTGTGCAGGTTTTAAGGTACTTTTTATAGCGGGTTAAATTTTGGCTCCCACAGGAAAACCGATGAAAATTGTAATATCATTTTAACGTAAGTAGAATGTATATGCTTATTTCGAACGATAACACGACGAGAGTTTGGTATGACTGGTACAGTGTACGCTCTCTATTCGGCTGCATGCCGGATCGAAATCCACATTGACACTCTTTTCTTTTTTAGAACATTTTTTAGAATATTTACTTTAATACTTTTTTAATACTTTTTTTTAATTAGGTATCGTTTTTGCAAAAGTGTCCATACCGCCTAACTTACAACTAATATACTTACTACAAAAAAGGTTTTATTAAAATAAAGTTTGTTATGATTGCCTTGGTGGCTCAGTATTTCTGTGCACGAAATGCCTCGCAGAGGTCTCAGATTTAATCCCCGGGTCAGGTAAATCAGTGATATTGGGTTTTTATTCTAAGAAGTACAAGCCTACAATATAAAACCACTCAATTTAATTAACTAATAAATATTAAGAGTTCTTAGTATCGATTTTAACCTGTGATTTAAAGAAATATTATTAGTTCCATTAGATTTTACCTGCAGATAGTCAAGTCTGTTTGAATGATTTCGAGTAAATTTATATTTTCAATCGTAGGATATCATAGGGGAACGCAGAGCGCCGATATCTGCTGACCGTGAGCGTCACGCACTGTCACGTTAGTTCGAGACTTACGGAAAGGAAGTCACACCAACCATAAATATAAAGTATTCGGATAATAACTTTGCGCTCTCAAGAAAGTGTTGAGAAATGCTAAGCGAGTTTAATTGTCTGAGAGTCCCACGCACCATGACGCAAGTCTAAAACCTAGTGCACGATGGCACATGGGCAATATGACCGACCGATCTCCCGCATTAATGTGCTTTTCTGTGGCGATTGTGGAAACAGCAGGAGTTTTTTTGAAGTGAAAACTTCTTTGGGCACGTTCGGCACTTTTTGTATGGGGAAAAAGCACTGACATCGCGTGACCGTCACGCTCAGATGACATACATACAAATGTATGTGTGCATATTTATGTGTGTATGTGTTTTCACTTCTGACGTGTAGTCCTACAACTGACAGTTTTTTGAAATTGCATCGTTATTTCGCGTGTGAGCAATCAAAACAACCTTTTTTGTACGCTCCAGGTTGTTTCACCGCCAATACAGTATAAAAAATCCTGCCTGGAGGAAAAGGTGCAACGCCTATTACAAGCGACAAATTGCTGTTCTCCGAAAAAAACGCGAACGCAGTCGCGGGCACAGCTAGTTATTAAAATATTTCTAATCTAGATTAATTATGATCAAGTCCCGGTTAGAAAACAAAGTCGATATTCCTCATCAGGTCGAGACTATCACCATAGTCATTTTATAATTTCTAATCTAATCTACTCACATGACCACTATTTTTCTATAAATAAAATACCAAACCCCTAATCAAAAGGAGTTTGAAACTTAGACATTTATTTATCCAATAAACTAGCTGCAACTGCGGTGTTGCTCGTTTCCTCAACACTACTTTTTGGGGTAGAAAATAAACTGCTATGTCTACTACTGCTAAATCATCTGTCGAGCTCTTTCAACTTCGACAACCTCGTTCGTATTGCAGTTGTAACACTAACTTATTGAGTTGAAACGTTTTTCTCATTCAGCTTTTGACGAGACCCTTATGCGTGGTAAATCAGGAGTTTTGCTCAGGTTCATCTTTATATTTTTTTTTAAAGCAGCAACGTGTTTGCCGGATATTCAGTATCCAGGGCTCAAGAGAATAAAAAAACACATGCTGTTATCGAACAGTAAAAATGTATTTACATTTGGAAATTTATACTTACACTCACGACTCTTGAGTATAATTTTTATTCTAACATTAAAGACAGAAAGACATCAGATTACAATAAAAATATGTACAACAAACAAAAGTGTCATAATTTACCGGCCATGGATGTCCACGAAAATATTGAAACCGCGACCCCTTTGCGACTGCATTCGGATATTGACCTGGTTACCGCCGACGCCTCCGGCAGTGATGCGCGCAGTCGCTAACTGCTCGGCCCTGGTATGAACAGAGCTGATGCGAACGTTTGTTCCGAAGTGCTATGAGGACATGAGTTTAAACTAAGTTGGCTACTGCAAATCTTCTCTATGTGCCACGGCAAATATATTTATAAACTTCTTTGTCCTGACTGACGGATCTACGCACAGCCTAAACCGTAGGTTGTAGAAACGTGAAATTTAGAGGACGTATTTCTTATACGACGTAGGCTTCCGGTAAGGAAGGATTTTTGAAAATTCCACCCCCAAGGTGAAAAAAAGGTGGCAAAGTTTGTATGGGAACACGTGTTTGCTTGGCCTGATTAACTACAAAAGGGAGTGTTGAGTTTCAAGTTGACAACAAAAGTCAATCATGCGACAATAAAATGAAAATATAAAATATGAATACAAGTCAGGTTCATTAAAATACAAGTCTTTCATAATTACATTTAACAAAACTACAAATTTCCCCCCTTCCGTCAGATAGGTGCACACGGAACAGGTCACGCCACCGTCTCAGGCCTGGTCTACCCGGGTAACGGGTAGCATCGCCGATCATTCTGCGTTCTCTGGCGCCAAAATGGCACGGGAGAGTACTAGCCCTCTCCTGTTCCCTTTCAAAACGAGGCGGCAGAATCCGAAACACTCTCACTTTGGACAATGGACAGAACCATGGCGTTCAGCGTGAGCATAGACGTTGAATCGGATAATCGGAGGGGCTCGTGGCTAAGTGGTAACCGAGTAGTACAAAGGTCAAGTAATATTAGCCAGGTCAGTCTTAGGAAAGGGGACCATTCTTAACACATCGAGACCCTTCCGTGCCTCGGAGAGCACGTTAAGCCATCGGACCCGGTTGCCATACGAACATCTGTGGCATTCGTTACGGGTAGTTGGAGCCCTAAAAAGTCCGACAACCTGGTCTAACTACTGAACTTCGATATCGCCTAGTACTTGGGTTGGGAAGTCTGATAGCAGTCGCTTCACGTAAAATATCAAAGTTCGCCCGTTACAAAGACAACGTGGCCGATAATTTACAATCTTAGACTGGTCTGATCTTACATATATTTCGACACATGTTTCAGTTTCTTTAGGAACTATTTGGCAGTAAATGAGGGACAGCGTTAATAATTAGGAAATAATTATTGTGCCTATTTCTCTACTTTCCAGTGCATCTTCTATGTCGCAGGCTATTTGCGATCTGTGCTGCAGTCTTAATTAAAACATTTAAGTTTTATTTTGCACTAGCAACCCTCCCCGGCTTCGCACGGGTAGCAGAGACATCTTCAACAATCATCGTCATATTTCAACCAATTTACACAAAACCAAAACAAATTATATACCTAAACCTTCCTCATGAATTGTTCCTATCTATTGGTGAAAATCGCATGAAAATCCTTTTAGTACTTTTTCAGTTTATCCCGAACAGACAGACAGACGCAGCAGGGGACTTTGTTTTGTAATATGTAGTGATGGTAGCGGTAATAATGAAGGCCCTCAAAACTACTTATTAAAACTAAAAAAAAAAATAGTTTTCAAGACTATTTCAATATATTTACAAAGTGTACCCAAACATGTAAATCAATATAATAATAAAAATAATTATGTCAGACTTTGTCCATATTTTATTAAGTACAATGTACAAGTAGCCTAGTGTTAGTAAAAGTAGTCAGGCGTTTGGTCTCGCGTGTATGCCTATCCAGTGCGCTAGCAAGATTCAGCCGGCGCATGGAACCAAGATGACGCTGCGGCTACCGCGCATCACACCACACAAAGTCATAACAAGTTGTATTTAAGTAAAATAAAACTCTAACTGTTACTGTTTTATGTTACCTTAAAATCAGAATTATTGGTTCAGCATGATTTATATTGTGGTCGTAAGTATATAGATTACCGAATATTAGTACCTATATACTGAGTCATAGTTATCTGAAAGATAATTATTTTATAGGTATATAATTATGACTCAATGTTTGAATTAACATGTTATTATATCTGAATATCGAAAATCTCTGATAACATTAACTTCGCACTTAAAAAGTCATATTCTTTTACGAGCTTGTTCCTAAATTGCTGTAATTTTTTTTTTCATGGTATTGTAGCAAACGAGCAGGCGGGTTACCTGATGGTAAATGACTACCGCCGCTCATTAGCACCTGCAACTCAAGAGTCACAAGTGCGTTACTGGCCTTTAAGGTGGGAGAAAGGGACGAGGAGGGAAGAGAGGAAAGAGGGGAGAGGGAATGTTTAGGGCCTCCGGTAACCTCACTCACACGGCGAAAAGTAATGAAAGCATTGCTTCAGTGCCGGTTTTCTGTGAGGCCGTAGTATCACTCCGGTCGAGCCGGCCTATAAGTGCCGTAGCATGGCTCTCCCACGAACAGTACACAGTAATAGTAAAAGTGAATTCGTTGCCGGCTGTGTTTGATGGCAATAGCCAGTCAGTACGAGTAACAGGTATGCGACCCTGACTCGCTAGAGCTATTGCTGACACTCCCGAATCCATCCATATAAACAATTTCCCTTTTCTTCCGTTGCCTTCCCTTCTTACATACATTTCCCTCTCAATATACTCCTCCCCCTCCATTTTTTATTCCCTAAGTGCCCGGTTGATGACAATAGACCAAGTTGTTAATTATCGCCCTATTTCAGTTCTGACAACAATGTCAAAAATTTTCGAGAAGTATATTAACACAAGACTAGTCGACTATCTTAATCAGTTCAATATCATTGCCAGTAATCAATATGGCTTTGTGAGGGGCAAGTCAACGGAGGATGCCGTAATGGACCTCACAGAGACAGCTATTAAGAATATTGATAAAAAACTTAAGACGATTGCCATTTTCTTAGATCTGTCAAAGGCGTTTGACACGGTTTCTGTGCCTATCCTTCGGGATAAGATGGAGGCTATAGGCATACGGGCATTGTTGTTGACGTATTCCGAAGCTATCTAAGTGGTCGAATTCAGTGTGTAAAGGTTGGTAACCATGTTAGCGATGAGGAAACCATTACTTACGGCGTCCCGTAGGGCAGCGTGTTGGGTATGACGCTCTTCATATTATACATTAATGACCTGTGTCGACTAACAATTCCAAACTGCAAAATTATTACCTATGCTGATGACACAGCATTGATTGTCAGTGGGAAAAATTGGAACCATGCCTATAACCACGCCGAAATAGCACTCTCTACCGTTATGTCTTGGCTGACAGCTAATCTACTCACACTGAATATCGATAAAAAAGAGATATGTAACTTTTTTCCCACCCTGTAATTCACTGCAACAGGAAAGCCTCACAGTGAAAGCTTACACCTATGACCATATTGGCGTGGACTGTGGCTGCCTCTCACTTGCGCAAACGTCCTTCATAAAATATCTAGGTGTACAGATAGACACTTGCTTTCGTTGGAATAAACATATAGAGACCTTGACCACACGCATTAGAAAACTCATATTTAAAATAAAAATGCTTAGATCTTCTGCTGATGGAGTTACCCTAAAACTGGTGTATTACACACTATGTCAATCTGTAATATCTTATTGCGTTCCAGTGTAGGGTGGAGCGTGCTCTACCAGTATGCTTAGAGTCGAAAGAGCACAAAGAGCAATTTTAAAGGTACTTACAGGTAAGCCTCGAAGATATCCCACAAGCCAGCTGTATAAAGAGTGCTCTGTACTGACTGTGAGACAGCTTTTTGTGTTCCAGACCATATTACGTAAGCATGCACTGCTTCCGTATGTACGGAGTGAGAGGCGTAGAAATGACCGTGTCTGTGTAATTGAACCACACAGAACAGCTGTTGCGAATAGGAGTTTTTCAATAAACAGTTGTCGCCTTTATAACCGTATCAACAAAGCCATTTGCATTTATCCACAACCAATTATGGACTGTAAATTGTTTCTTAAAACGCTGGCTCCTGACTTTGGACTAACAGGAAACCGAAAACCTATTGATAACATTAGTTTAATGTTTGAGTTTGGGCCACATACATTCAGACACTCCATTCTACTTCTACTTCACTCACTCACACCTACATACAAACACAAGATGTGGTTGGATGGATGGACACCTTCAATTATCATACCATATCCAAGCATATTATAGCATAATATAATGTATAAATTGATGACCTTTGTTATATTTTCTACATAAATAGTAAATTCTTAATTTTTATTCATTACAGTCATAATCTGAGAAGTTAAATGTGATAAGCATAATATCTCTTTATCTGGCCGTCACAAGAATTTGAAAATTGTAGTGGAAGGCGCTAGCACTTGTGATACAGTGTTTAAATACATTAGTACAGGTGCTAACGTTTCATATTATATTGTAATCACTCATTTGTGACCTATATTTTGTAATTGAAAATTGGAAACCCTCATTATGTTAAAAAATAAAGATTATTATTATTATATAGGCTTGCCCATAAAGAAGAAAGAAAATACATTTAATAAACACACACCTAAATACTTATAATCTTTATATAAATACGTTATTTGAATTTGGAGGATAAGAGGAACATGAAGTTTGGGAGACTTTAAGTGATATATAGAAGAAGAAATATTTACTTAAATTATGTTTACGGCAGATCCTAAAACTGCTTTATCGAACTGCATACCTACATCAATTTATACTTGTATGTATACTTTAGTAAAAACCTTTCGTTTGATGCTACGGAAATGAGTACACGATTCGTTAGGTGTCCTTCAGCGAACTCGTGTGGCACCCAAATATCGAGCTTTTTATAAAGCCAGACATTTTCAAATGGGTCAAAACTGTTTTGTGGTCAATCCTTAGTTCCTCGGCTATATCGTAATTACTCATATGATAATCTTGATCCACTTTTTCAAAAATGGCATCCGCTATATCCGTATGAGGGCGACCAGAGCGAGCTGCATTTTTGACATCAAAATGCCCGGACTGAAAACGCTTGAACTAACTTTGTGCTACTGTTACTGACACTGCATTAGGTCCATAAATGTCACAACTTTTTTCGAGGTTCACGATTACCTAAGTTATAAATTGATTGAATATCCCTCTTCTGCAGCACGAAGATAGATTGAATATCGGCGGCATTCCCCCACAGTAGAATACCATACGACATTATACTATGAAAATAACTAAAATAAACCAATCTGGCTGTTTCAGCATTAGTCAGTTTACGAATGTTTCTAACTGCGTATGCTGCTGGGCTGAGTCTATTCGATAACTTATCAATTATCATCATAACTTTATAAACAGTTCACAGCTTATTATGCCAGATGACCATGTTTACAGTTCCTTCTTAAGTAACAATCGTAGTATCACAATGACGAATGATAATATTTTTGATTAAAACAACATCGAAGTCTTAGATCAAAGCATATAAATTGTTAGTGGCATTCGAACAAAAACTAGCTATCTTTATACTAGTGTTTGCCAGTTGCTATGATTTTATTTGTCTCAGTAAAACTTTTCTTACCGATTCGGTGCATGACGATGGGCAAATAGCTCATCGTCATGCATCTTTGAATTATACAGTACTACGTAGGGATCGTACGGGAAATGTTGGATGGGGTGGTGTCCTATTAGCAGTAAATTATTGCTACACAGTAAAATTTATTTCCGATATAGATGACTTAACCAAAGAAATATTGTTTGCATTAATAACGTGGAAAAATTTAAAAATTCTGGTAGCTGCCACCTAGTCACAGTGATAAAAAAATTCTAGATGTTTTAACTTGTATCGAAAATGCTATTACTGCATATTCTGTATCAATGTGTATTTGTTGGTGAGTTTAATGTTTACACATTCTTGTAGCGCCTACGTAAAAACTTAATTTGATATTTTCTTTAAGTTTTAAGTTAAAAATGTGAAATAAAAATGGACGCATCTTGAATTTAGTACTAACTAGTCTGGATACTGAAATTACATAAATATGATAGTGCATGTTGATGCCCATCACCCTACATTGGAGTTGTTACTACGTATACCAAGAAGTGCAATGACTAATAATGCCCAAAATTTAAGCACAGATATAGCGTAATCGTGTAATAATAAATAATAGTGAAATTTCCGCAAAGCTTTTGTGGTTTATGTAATACGAGACTTAGCAAAAAAACAACTGTGTGGACTAAGTTGATTCGGTGAGTTTTTAGAATGAAGTGACACGCAAAATACATAAAATTGACACGGCTAACTTAAACAACTAGTTTTAATTACAAAGGACGTAACTTTTTGCTAACGCTAAAGACGTAGGCGCTCCAACATATCCCCGGGTGTTGAAAGTCTCACTTTCAACCAGACTCTGAAGATACTAGCAATGGTCAAATCTAATTAAA
This sequence comes from Euplagia quadripunctaria, assembly GCA_963859945.1. NCBI lineage: Eukaryota > Metazoa > Arthropoda > Insecta > Lepidoptera > Erebidae > Euplagia > Euplagia quadripunctaria. Next base: position 7,758,387 of record OY982581.1, on the reverse strand, counting down.
TGCCCTCCAAATTATGCCAGTTAAGGCCCTGACGTCAGCGACATGGATGACTCCGTCAGACGCTCTTTTAGGGTAAATTTTGTTTAAATAACAGTAATTTATATTCGGGAAATGATTTACGTTGACTTCGTACAACTAAAATTTCTAAAGACATTTAATTAGTCGCTAGAAGTTAACGATTGTTTTCTAAAGAATTTTATGAACCGCAACACATAAGCGACTTACTATAAGTGAGTAAATAAAAAAACGAGTGACATCTATCAACCGCTCTTTATATTGTGGTCAACACTAACTGTTAATGATACATCAGGCCGAGTTTCAGGAAGTATGTCTTACTCTGAACTTTTGACTATGGAAGGCCAATCGCGTGAGTCTTGTAGGAGAAAGCAGGGACCAGAGCACCACAAGTCTAAACCCTGCAGATTACTAATATTCACACTGCGAGATATTAGGTCTGCTGGATTTTTATCAGTTGGGACATGTTGCCAGGGACAGTGACCTGCCTGCTCTAAAGCAACGCGGTTGCGGAGAAATGGCTGAACTTCATAAGTAAACATCTGTAACCATCCAACACTATGGTGGAATCAGTTCAACAATACACGCGACTAAATTTAACTATAAGTGAGTACCTTTTCGTAGATACGATCTTCCAATACAGCGTCACACAACTCCAGTCTGGGAATTGTGGTTGGTTTGATTGGTGCTACTCTATTTTTGGCCATCAGTAATTTGACCATACACTGAACCTCATCATTAATGTTACAAACATAGGCACAAACTACGTATGCTCGTTCAGACGCATCTGTGAAGATATGGAGTTCTAAGTCTGTGTACGATTTATAAATGACGATACGTAGAATCCGCAAGTTATTTTTACAAAATAAATCTGTTACAATAGATTTGCATTGCGATTTAATTTCAGGAGTTAGTGGCTCATCCCACTATAATTTATAAAGCCACATTCTTTGTAATAACATTTTCATAACGATTACAAAGGGAGACAACAGACTTAAAGAGTCAAAGATTCTTGCAATCACAGAAAATATATTACGTTTATTATTATTAGTGGAAGACATTATCAAACTAATTGAAAATATGAGTTCATCTGAACTTGCATACCAACCTAAACCTAGCAATTTATCAGGCTCAGTAGACCACAAATTTAAGTCAAGTGCTGATTGGGCAATCTCAGATAGTAACTGAGGTTGAAGTTGCAAGCAAGTCGATGCAAGTGCTTTCGTGACCTCTTGACGGCTAAATCTGACTTTATTTAAGTCATCCCCTCTAGTCAGGAGATCTTCCACGTAGAAATCGTGTCTGATGACGTCAGCAACCTTCTCATTCTCACAGTCAAGACTTGATTGATAAAGGCATCGGGTAGATAAAAATGTTACACTTGCTGTACAGTGACAGTGTTTAATTTATAAACCTTCACAGAATCCGATTCCTTACCTCGCCATAGAATTTGCTGCAAGTATCTATCAGACGGGTGGACGTACACGCATCTGTACTTCATTTGGATCTATATTGTCTAAACCAAACAAGAATGGACAGAAGGTCATCCTGAATAGTTGGACCAACCATCTGTATATCACTGTATGAAATACCACACGATGTGGGACAACTCACATTGAAGACCACACGAAGTTTCGTGGTACTACTTTGTTCACGTAATATTTATTTTATTTATTTATTTGACACTTTCTGCACAAAAAAAAATTGTACAATGGTGGACTTAATTCCGTAGGCATTTTCTACCAGTCTACCTTAGGGTACAATCATTCTAGGAGATAAAAGGACTGTTACTGTAGATTAGTATGTCAGTCATTGTCTATCAGTTGTCTTGGAAAATGTTAGACAGCAGCGCCCAAGAAGCAGCATCCTCCTCCACCATGACAACGCTCCAGCTCACTCCGCCAGACGGACCTTCGAATCTTCAAAACCCTAATTTAAAAAAATAATAAACGAATTGTAGAATTTGTTTTATTTCGCATTAGAAATGCAAATACATTAGAAAATTATAGCGAATGTCACTCGGGATGATATAACAATTCTAACGATACCCATAAATCCTAATTTGTTCAGGTATTTGGAAGTTACTGGCATTTAGAGGTGGAATAAAGAATCTCACATACATACAAATGTACATAAACCCTGAAAACTTTACACTCCTTGTTTGGACAGTCGTGTAATAATGCGCAGCAAAAATCTACAGAGTTATAAGATGTACACTAACATGCATATGAATTCAAAGGATAAATTAGGTGTTGGAAGTTGTATTTAAATAAAACCAACAAGGTGAACTTGTTTTATTTATTATAATGTTTTATGTTGCCTTGAACTCAGACTTGTATACCTACTGAAATTTATTTATTTAGCAAGCTTTAAATAATGGTCCAGATAAATGTAGATTACTGAATATTAATATTATATTATCTTTCAGATAATTATGACAACGTTTTAATTCGAATTGATCTAATGATTTTTCCTTAAAGAACCGGTCCCATTGCAAGCTGATAAATCGACAAACGCTCCTCTTTATCAATATTATGCTTATCAGTCTCATTACACACAAACGTAGTCTCGTCTCAAAGAAATAAATTCGTGCCGTGAAATTAAATATTGTCCATAAATTAAAAGCAATATTTTTTTTGACAGAAACACTCATCTCTTAGAACTTTACATTCACAATAAAGAGACAGAAACTTTCTATTCATTCGGTCAAAACAGACATCCAAGGTTACAATAATTCACATAGAAATGAAAATGGATACGAATGTTTTATAAAACAGCCAAAATTATAAACAAAATCCTGTATTATTCACCTCAAGTTAAAATTTGATTTGAAAAGTGGTTTAATTAAAATTCTTAAATCTTGAATAACGCAGAATTATTATGACCTTACCACTAAATACCACATTTACTTCCACACGTGCACACACATTGACTTATTTCTTTTATAAAAAGCATCATTTATTTATATACAAAGATTGGACCTGGTTATATCGTTTCACCACCAGACTGCTATTTTCGATCACCTTAAGTCATCTTGAGAATGCATTTATACCATTGATAAATACACCCAACTTTTTAACTTGTTATTTTGTCAAGTTGGTTTTTTTTCTTTTTTTATGGTGTAGGGGGCCAACGAGCAGACGGGTCACCTGATGGTAAATGACTACCGACGCCCATGGGCACCTGCAACTCAAGGGTTACAAATGCGTTGCTGGCCTTTGAGGTGGGAGTAGGGAAGGGTGGAAGAGGGGGAGAGGGGGAGGGGGGGGGAGGAAAGGGTTAGGGCTCCGGTAACCTCACTCATTCGGCGAAAAGCAATGCAAGCATTGCTTTACTACCGGTTTTCTGTGAGGCCGTGGTATTACTCCGGTCGAGCCGACCCATACGTGCATGGCTTTCCCACGAAATTTTCCGGTAGTATTTGTATTTTTTATTGTATTAGATTACGATTAAAAAGTATGGGACAACCCGAAATGAAAATTTATCTTGAAGTGGATAACGTTATTATATTTCTGTAAAACGCTACTCGCTCATAGTACAGCACGTCCTTTATAAAATAAAATATTGATGTGTAGATTAAGCAGGTAGGTATCTTAAATCGGAAATCTCTGATAACATTAACTTTGCACTCACAAGGTAATATAATTTTACGAGCGTGTTGTTTTAAATATTGCTAACAAATATAAAAGTGAATTCGTCTTCAAGAAATATTAAATAACATATTTTGCAAACGTTTAGTTTGATTATTATTTTACTTTTCGCATGAAGAGGGAAGAAGGGTTCATCGGCATCTATATAAATAAAAATGAAACGCTGTTCGTTAGTAAGTGCATCACTTGAGAACCGTAGGACTTATTTGACCATTTTTTTTCTTTATCCGTTAATAATAATTCGAATAAGGTTTTTAGGGATTACAAAAATGGAAAGGTTGACCGGGAAATGGAGAAGTTTGGGGAAATAGGAAGAGCTTTTGCTTATGAAATTAAAACAAATAAATTGCAATTTTGAAAGGACAACGTCTACCGGGTCAGCTAGTTCTAACTTTTTTAATATTATAAACGCGAAAGTGGGTATATTAGTTTGTTTGTTTGTTAGGGTTTTACGCCTTAACTACTCAACCGAGCATCATGAAATTTTGCATATACGTTACCAGGAGTACAGAGAACCTTTCACCCAGAAAAAGTACTGTTCCCGAGGAATAGAAAAATAACTTAACCCGAGGAATAGAGCGAAGCTGCGGGCAATAGCTAGTAGGTTATATATAAAACAAATTTACTGTTACGTTCTAATGACAGAACGAAAACAATCAAGAAATGAACAAGGCTTTCTTTACAAACCATCAAACAGTTTAGAGATTACTTTGATTACAAAGTGTTTGTAATTGGTCTAATTTTAACATTGAAATTTATTTATTTATATTAGTTTATAGCATTAAATATTTATAAAATTATAACGGTAATTTATACTAGCTGTTCCCCGCGGCTTCAGCTCCGTAGAAGTCGTTATCGCGTAAAATCATAACCCTCCTTTTGCGCAATCGGTTAAAAAGTAGCCTATGTCCTTCCCAGGGCCTCGAACTATCTCTATACCAAATTTCATCTCAATCGCTCCAGCCGTTTAGGCGTGAAAGCGTAACAGACAGACAGACAGAGTTACTTTCACATTTATAATATTAGTAGGGATTAGATACTGCCTCAGAGTCTGTTGCTTGCCGTTTACAACCGTTTGATGTTACTACAAAAATAGTTTTGACATAAGGCCTGAAAGGCTTTACCGGATTTGCATACCTTTTGGCCAATTAATGCCAAAAGGTTGGGAAATCCAGTGTTGTTTCCCGGGCAATATTGAAACTACCCTAGCGTACAGATTATTTGTTAAAAAGAGAATCATTGATTTCATGAAAAGAAAATAAGTCAGTTCAAAACAATAATTAATCCAGAAAATAAAAAACAAAAACCAAAAATCATAGATTTCAGAAAATCATAAACACATCAAGAATTCATCGTTTTATTAATAATCCATAATTTTGCTTTGATAATGACTTATCGGCCCCAAACCTCGATCCAAAAGTTGTACCCTGAACTATTGGTTGACGACAGTCGTATAGTCACATAATTGTTTCCGAGGCCTCCAGCTGTAATTTGTGCACTAGCAAACTGGGTGCTGCCAATCACCAAGGCCGAAATATAGGTGATAACTGTTGTGTTTTTGCCACGGTATATGATGTTCTGCGTTTGAACTGTGTTTACGAGAGCTTGTTTCGTGTAGTACCCTCTGAAAAAACAAGGTGTTTATAATCATATAATAATCATAATCAACATTGAGATCCATCGGATATTTTTCATAAAACTGTTCGAAACAATCTATAGAGAAACTAGTGTTATGTCTCTCCGGCACAACGGTACGCGATGCAGTATCAGTAGATACTGTTAGACTCTCTTTACTAGATAACAAAAGCAAGTTTCTATTCTAAAATAAATATATAATTAGGATTATGCTTAATTTAAATGAGGTATGGTTACCTGTGAAGTACTTTGTCTCCAGGATTAATTATTCCCGAAATCAAGTTTCGATTACAGATTGATGTAGTCTCAACTTCTGAGTTATGATCAACTACTTGTACATAACTGCTTGTATTTGGTTCCATTGGTGCTTCAAGGTCAACAGCTGCGCCACTGACATAGACCATCAGCACGGCTAGTACAAATGATAGCACTTGGTTCTCCATCTGAAATTTATGATTACAACTAGCTGAAGAGCTTAATCTTGAATTAATTACGGAGTTACTCGTAATGATTGATCCGGTGGGTTAAGTTTGCGAATACGTTTACTTGTGTTCGATAAGCCCTAGGTTTGATTTCAGGTCGGGAAAATTCTCTAAGAATTTACACGTATTAGTATATAAGACTCCTGGGATAGATAGATACATATTGCACGCTCTCCGGAATATACTGTATATAAATAAATAAATCAATATAAACACTAAACTATCTGTTAAAATCTACCATCACTACCACTGTCTATACACTGATTACATTATCCGTATTGGGAGAAGCTATTAGTCCATTGAAATGTTACATTTTTTTGGGCTTATCGTGCTTTTGTCGAAAAACGCGCCTCTAGACTCTACCTCGTAGGTGGTGGGGAAGACTCAATAATTAATTAATAACAATTTTTTATTATCAATAATTAAAAAGATAATCATAAAAAAAATAAGAAGGTGATTAAAAATTATGGCAAATCATTATATCTATATTTATATTCATGTTTAGTTATGAATACTTATACCTTAAATAATAGATAAATTTAAAAATGTTTTTATTAAAAATTGTTCCTTAAAACATCGTCTATAAAAATGGTCTGATCTTATGTTTTTGTAAAATGATTAGAAAAAAGTTTTATCGACAAATAGATTTTTTTTTTCTCAAACTTTTATGGATTTTCGCTTATAACTTTTGATTTATGATTCTACGACTAAAAGTTACTGAACAAAAGTTGTACATAATTTTATTTGCAACAAAAAATGTTAAATATTTCTTTTTGTGAGACCTATAGTTTGGCAGATAAACCGTAAAAACTATTTGAACCTCTTTTTCCAAAATGGCGGCCGTGGGACAAGGGTTGCAACCTCACAAACTTGGATTTAACTTTACACTAACCCCCCCCCCTTCATATCTAAAAAAATTAAATTGCGTCCTCTGACAAACGCAACCCCAAATGTAACTTTTCAATGGACTATACGTAACTAAGAGGAAATTAAAAAATATATAATAAAAAAATTGGTTGCCTGTAAAGTCGGTATACGGGCGAAAGTTTTACGTGACAACGACTTTGAGTGGTAAAATAATTTTAATGTGAATATTCATTCGTATATAAATTATATATATATTATTATTATTCGTATATTAATTCGAATATTCACGCGTGCCTCTCACTCGCTCTCATTGTGAGCGCATAACGTGAGCGGAGCGTAACGCAGTTTCTTGAAGTGTCACCCGGCAAACCAATTTATAAGACGTTGTCACGTCAAAACAACTCACCTCTATAATAATGTTTAATATTGCCTTATTATCAGTCTGTAGCACACTAATACTCTCTGCTGCAAAAAGATTTATATATTTGGTGAAATGGAGGCCACAAATATCGTTATCTATCAGGTGATATAGATCCAGATTCACATAACATCCTTTACAGAAATCTAGATCCTGAACATATCATAATAAAAAAATATTTATCATATGCTTTGACCGAGATATAAATGTTATAAATATAACATTTCTATAATGTACACAAAGACTTGCCATACCAATCAATCCATATCCGGCTAAAGAAAAATTTCGTTACTAAGAAAAACTTGAAAATTTTTCGAAGTTAGTTTTTATGTAAAGTAAAAAAAAAATATGTACGATTAATAAAATTTAACTTTACACATTCCAGCTGCTTTTTTGGGAAAGGGAGTTAATAATATCTTAAAATTGAAACGGTCATAACTTTTGAACGGATTTTTTTCAAAAAATATTTTATTTACTGCATGCTAGAGTCATTTAGTGTTCACTTGTCAGATACCTACCCTGTATAATTCAAATTCGATATTACTTCTGCGGCAAATGTGTGAGTATACTTAAGCTAACCAATAGTCCTGGCTAAAAGACTTTCATTATGTACTCGTAACATACTTCTTCTATAACAAATTCACTTACGGTTATGAAAACTTCATGACTTGCTTTGACAAGGCAAAAATGTTAAGGAAAATATTCTAGAAATATACCTACCTACCTATGTATACCTACTTAGAAGACTGTTCTTCTAAAATATCATTTTTTGTCGCTGGCTTTCAACGTTATTAAATTTTCAAAGAGCTTTTCAGAGTTCTAAAGGTTTTTAATGGGTTTCCGGGTATTATTATTATCTACTAGTAGCGCCCCGGGGTTTCACCCGCGTAAGTCCCGAGCCGTGGGAATATCAGTATAAAAAGTAGCCTATGCGTTAATCCAGGTCTCCAGCTATCTACATACCAAGTTTCATTGCAATCGGTTCAGTGGTTTTTGCGTGAAAGGGTAACAAACATCCATCCGTCCAAACTTTCACATTTATAATATTAGTGGGATTTTCAAAAATCGTTAAAGTTGTGTCGAAACTGCTCCACCCTTTTAGGCATGATTTTCTATAGCCTTATACTATACTAGCTTCCGCACGCATAGGTACCATGTTAACCCAAGATAGAATGCATTTGATCCATTGATAAGTGTGCGACAGATAGACGTATAACCACGGATAGGGCCCATGGTAACTTTATGTAAGGTTATTATATTCATAAGTAAGAAATATAAAAACGTAAATCTACTAATGTTTCATCTTGAGCTATTCACGAGAAACCAATCGATCAGTATTTTTATTGTGAAAATAAAATTAAACTCTCTGCCATTTACTTTATTCCTTTGTTTATCCTCAATTTTATTGTGGCTATTAGAAATTATATTGATGTCATATACGTAATCATAGAGATAAAAGATCCGAGAGCACGTGGTAGACTTCAAATAATCATATTTTTTAATTACGTTGTAGCTACAGGTGTGTGCTAGATTATTTTTTTTGTGAATTTATATGATGTCTAAAACTACTTTCCACAAACGTCAACATTTCAAACAATTCTAGTCTATCCACGGTAGGTTTATTTTTAATTTAACATCACGCTACGAGAGATACTTAAGTGCAGAGCAGTGACTATAAACAGGGAAACTGCGATTTACAGCTAGTCGATTATACTCGTATGTATAATCAGTAAAATACCTACACATAAAAAGCTTTGCTCTGCTTGAGGGCTATAGGTTACAGTCAAAGTACTTTGAACTGAAAAAAAAATCCTTTTTACTGAACAGGTTGGTCATAGTGATTTTGACGGAAAATTTATCGTAAAAAGCCGTTATAACTGACGCTCCATTTATTTGTTAACAATATGTGTAGACATAGGTAACTGATTAGAATATAAATAAAAACATGTAATCTAATCTAAACTTATCTAATAATACTTTTCAGTACTATAGCATCAGTCAAAATTCACTTTTAACTTGTTATTTACTTTCTAACTAGAAGTAAATAAAAAATCTAAACCAATAATACTTTTATCCACTATATTTACATTTTTATTATAAACGCTGTATTTTTGTTTCGTTTGATTGATAAGCTTAACGGCATTTGTTTCGACTATTTTGCATTTATTTCACACCTCTAGTGTCCCCTGGTAATCGGAATTCGATTATAATTCATAAATTTTCCTATTCATTTCCAGTATAAATTGAACTGTCATTGTTAGACTTTTCCTACCATGACAGGACAATATATTTATTGGACACTTGACGCTTGATGTAGCCGTTTTAACGTAACTTTTGAATTTAGAACATAGTTTAAACATTTTTTTTTCTCCACTTCTTCTATACATATACAAACTTGTATTCCACATTTTACGTTCCTCCATCGCGGAATGTTAATAAAAATGCATACAAAAATTAATACGAGGAAATAGATATGTTTTCAGTATGGTTTTTTTTTGATGAAATTTTATCTAACCAGTTACAGTTTTTTAATGTGTATTGGAATAGGTTGTTGTAGTTTTGACGTGGGCAATAAACAAATCACTTAAAAATAAACGGGACGTGTTTTAGCCTCATAGACTGAAATCTAATTTCTAGAAAGTGTGTATTAAGATTATAATATAAGTAAACAAAAAGTAAGCTTTATATTACCAATATAAAAAGCCTCAATTTCCACAGATATAATATTATGTACACGTACATGACACTATAGTCAGTATTATGTTATCTGTGCTATAGTAGAAAAGTTATTCAGCTATCACAAATGTACATTCATAATTCAAAACGTGAATTCTAAATTTAATTCAAAAACCGGAGAGTTGGCCAGAGGCTCGCAACTTTGAAATTGCTTCCCATTGAAACGACCGACGAACAATGGGTTCTCGTCGCGAGGACTGTACGGAAACAAACCCAGTACTTTGTATGTAAGATAGAATTGAGATAGAATTTTGCTGCAGTTTGTTGTGGTTCAGTAGTTACTTTTATTATCGGTAGGCTAGCAAAGTCAACTAGATTAAAAATGATGACGGTTATAAGTTTTAGAAAAGAATGACTCGATTAGACTGAATTAATTACTAAAATAACCAAACTGACGAACTCTTCACCTGTATCGGTGATACTGGTGGCTTTAAATATGAAGAAATTAGCCTCAAGTCATCTTTGATTACAGTAAAGAAGGAAATTCAAAAGAAAGTCAAAGGGAATATTAATTTTCATAATCATATTATCAGCAACAATAGAACGTCCATTGCTAGACATAGACCTCTACTAAATACTTAGACTCTTAAGTTTTCGCATTCAATTACTCAGGGTTCTGGGTGCTAGCTTTGTAGTAATTCCTGGAAACTCAATATTTCAATGTTGTTAGTAAAACAAATCCAAATATGTATTAACTTTAACAAACTTTCACAAAAATAACCTAAAGATTTTATATTTAAAATGTTTTTATTATTGAACTTGACATGAGATATAATATGCTCACAATCATGGACAATGAAACAGTTCACTTATTGAAGCATTATTGTCTGTTGTCTGCAGGCGGTGTCAGATGAAATGCTGGTTGAACTTAAAGCTTGTTTCATGGAGGCTTACGATGATAACCAAGATGGCAAGATCGACATACGAGAGGTAAGACAAATTAAAAAAAATATATATAGGTATATATTTTAGTAAACAATTACTAATACTTAAAGAGACAAATAAAACATACATTCACAACCGCATCCTCGTACTTAAAAATAAGTTTTTGTCCCTTATGAATGTTATTCAAATGGGTCCAGTTTTACAACGTAAAATAAAGGGATGTTGTATTTCATCTTACGTATTCGGCCTTGCACATACATATTCGTTATTCAGCTCAACATCCTTTGAAATTAGAGTCTAGCTGGGGTGATTCGGTTTTAAGATATATAAAACTAATGTTGCACGAACTACTAGATGACTTCGCTACCTTAACCTAACAATTTTTTATTATTTTTAGTCTAACTCTAGTTTAATTAAAACTGGTTTTTAAAAAGTTTTTTCATGTACCAGTTGTGATAAAAGTTTCTGTGCAATCACAAAAGCGATAAGGTTGAACCTATCTCTAACAATTAACTGTCAGAATATTATTGCACGGGAAAATCAAGCTTGTTGTTTTATGATGTCAAATGTTCACCAACCGAAGGGTGGCAGACGATGTAATTATTCGGCCGATGGTTCATATTTCATTTTGTACGTTAGGCTCGCCCATACCTTAGGGCACAGTTGTGACAGAACTGACAGATATTCTTTGCGTGTCTGATACAAGTAAATAAACCAAACCACGCTATCAATTAAAAAGGTGGTCTTTAACTTTTAGGCGCTGTATTTGAGTATGATAAACAGTGGTATAATAATTTGAGTGTTTATTTTGTTACAGTTGGCACAGTTACTGCCAATGGAAGAAAACTTCCTATTACTCTTCAGATTCGATAACCCGTTGGAGTCAAGCGTGGAGTTCATGAAGGTAATATATTTTTAATAATACCATACCATATCCAGGATTAACGTTAAAATATATGAGAAACAAGGGACAAACATAATCTAATTCTAATTAAAGTTCAAATGAACTGCATAGTAACGGTTTAGCATAGTAGCATAATAATCCTTTAAACAAAATATAATTACAAGTATAAATTAAAATTTTAAATACCCCTGAATCGAAAATCCTTTCAACAATTAGAAAAGAGCTGATGATCTGCGACTGGCTGAACAGACTTCTTTGAGTTTTAGCTAAAAACACTTTCAATCAAGTCATCTGTCAAATTAAAACGAAACAAAATCAAAATCGGTCCAACCGTTTAGGAGCTATGATGCCACAGATACACAGACACACACGTTAAACTTTCTCTTCCTCCTTTTTGAGTCGGGCTTTAACAATACATTGCTATGAAACGAAACGATGCAACGATGTAGGGAACATCAACTGGAACTTGATTGTTTATTTTATATTTAAAACTATATCTTACAATACGATAGATGACTGTGAAGTCAAATCTTTATTAAACGTCAATACGGTTCGTTCTATGGAAACTAGTGTGTAATAACAACTTATGACGTCATACTTTTAATGTTTGGATCAAACCAGATAAAAAAATAATCAAAAACATGAAAATACTATCAAAACGTAGAAAAATTTTGAAGTCGAACTTAATTTTATGAGCTTATTAAGCCTAAGGAAGTACCCTATTGTGCGTATGGGCCCCTAACTCCATTATTATTCTTTTCAGATATGGCGGGAATATGACACTGATGGTAGCGGTTATATTGAGGCTGATGAACTAAAGGTATCCTAGCGTAGCATACGTATGTCAATAGAACCTACATTTCTAATGAAGTGTGACGAAAAACTGTAGTGATGATGAATGATAAAGAATAATCTTGTATTGTTTTAAGCTTCAAACCTTCAAGAAAAGAGCGTACTCCCATCTCAAAGGCCGGCAACGCACTTGTGACTCTTGAGTTGGAGGTGTTCATGGGCGATGGTAGTCACTTACCATCAGCTGATCCGTCTGCTCGTTTGGCCCCTATAACATAAAAAAGAAAGTTTTTTCGTGATTTCCTTTCCATACAGAAACCCGATCAGCATTAAGAGGTCCATTTCTGAACACAGGTTTTGTCCAAAAATATATCAAACTACGAGTTACTATTGATTGGCTGGCCTGTTAGTCTAGTGGTTAATGATCCTGACTGCTAAGCCAGAGATCGTGGCTTCGATTCCACCCCAGGACAAATAATTGTGTGATGAACAAAATCATTAGTTCTGTCTGGGTGTAATTTAATAGATAAATTACTAAATATATTGTGACTATATATTTAATATTCTAAATACATGTTACAGTTTGGTTACCATAGTACAGACTCTGCCTAGTTTGCCTAATTTCAACGAATAATGGATTCCACATTATGTATAAAATAATACCGAAACGAAATGAAGTGTAAAGTGCTGGTAGGATTTTTAAATAACAGATGAAAACACATAACAGTTATTGCATTAGAGGTAAAATAAAGTTATGGGTGAAGTTTAACTTGGTCATCACTACATATTTTAAAACAAAGTCCCCCGCCGCGTCTGTCTGTCTGTTCTAAAAAACTGCTGAATGGATTTTCATACGGTTTTCACCAATAGATAAAGCGATTCATGAGGAAGGTTTAAGTGTATAATTTGTTAAGGTTTTGTGTAAATTGGTTGAAATAAGATGATGATTGTTGAAGATGTCTCTGCTACCCGTGCGTTACTAGTTGAGTCATAAAATTACAGACATGAGTTAAAACCTAGTCCCATTGTAAGACATTGAAGATTAGTTTATTTAGGGTAGTCCAGGTTGTCCAGGGGTCCAGTTGAGTCCATCCAGTAGGAGTAACATCTGCATTATAATATCATACCAATATCTATAAACTAATATGTAAAGCTTCTTGACGGTATGTGCAGGCCTGGCTTACATACATGTGACGTAATACCACAAAATAAGACCATATCGGATGACTGTTACGTATCAGCTCATGAAGTTTGTAGTACATGCTTGACCAATATAACGTTGCACAATTTGTACATTACCAGCAACCCGCCCCAGCTTCACACGGGTAGCAGAGACATCTTCAATAAATTTCAATCAATTTACACAAAATCTTAACAAATTATACACCTAAACCTTCCTCAGGAATCACTCTATCTAGTAGTGAAAATTGCATGAAAATCCGTTCAGTAGTTTTTCAGTTTACCGCGAACAGACAGACAGACAGACGCGGCAGGGGACTTTGTTTTATAATATGAAATGATAAGCGGCTTATGAAAAAGATAGATTTGTCATTAGGAACAGCCGATCGATGACAATCATCGTTGCACTCTCGTGCGCTTGCGCTCGTCATTATGCATTATTGGGTGATCAATATTAAACTTTATTTATTTGTTACGAGAGTTACTGTTTACTTAAATTCTTGTTAAACTCAGCCTATTTAGAGTTTAGGTAGTAAAGTAGATATGTAATTGTAGATACATATGTAAGGGTGGATTAAATAAAACATCACTGTAGTGGATACCGACCCTGTTTTGCATATGCCTTCTATAAATGTTTATTATGACGTTACTTCTAGATAATGAAAGTCTTATCATTATGTAGACAAACATATAATTTTTATGTCTAGTGGGTATCAGAGTCCATTAACCGTGTTATTTGTTGAAGTAGCGGCGGAGGAAGTAGTAGCTTGGTGGTTAGAGATTAACGAGAATACTATTTAATAATATGTGTGGTAGTCGCACGAGTTGAATATAGAGCTCAGAAATGCGTTAGTCACAACGCAGCGGGCGTGGGAGGTAGAGATGGATAATAGGTAAAATCCTATTCATCCCAATTGGGTTAAAACCGGGTGATTTGGGTTATAACCCGGTTATTACCCATTATCACCCATTTTACTAGGTGGTGTGGTTGCCTTCTATTTGAGGGCGGCCAAAGTCTGCTAGGGTTCTCGGGGACTTCCTTCCTAGGGTATACCCGAGTCCCTTGCGATAGACTCATTTGTTACGGAACACCGTGTGGTTTTAGTCGGTTCGATTCCGACATACCACCTCACCAATAGCCATGGTGAGGTGATGACCCGTGGGGGTTTCCAAACGAACGAACAAACAAAAAAAAAATAAATGTGAAAATGAGTATTTCAAAATGTTTAACAGTGGAGGGTGAAGATGTGTTTACTATTAGTAGTAGAAGGTAGTAAAAAACAGAAATAAATAAATTAGATATTACGCAGTTGAAACGTCATCATCACTATCGGAAATATGGTCACAAAAACAAAATTGTTAAGGCCAGACGTAGATGGTTCAGGGCTGGTATTACGTAGTGATGTGATTTCTATATGGCTTCGGGAATCCTATGTGTTGGTGGTGGATCAGGCACGCAATACTCGATTTCATCACGTACATCATAACATGCTTGGGTAATAAATTCCAATTGAATTGAAATTCTTTTTTTGCTGTAAATATTATTATGGGACCGCTGTTAGGTAGCAAAAGTGCAAGGTACTGTGAGAATTCGGACAGCAACTTTGCTCAGTGCAGTAGACCCACATAGCCCCTTTCACTATGTTACTGGACTTACATCATTAATATTTGTCCACAGAAATGTTCAGCTCCAAAACCATCCCTAGCTCAAAATTTAAACCTATATTTTGTCAATGTTCATGGATGAACTGCATGGCGTCGCCATTCTGGTGTTTGTGTAGTTTAGTTCCTTGAACAGTGCGGTTTAACAAATGTCCTACAAAGTGAATCGGTTTTGTTACTCTTGTCAACCTTAATAAAAAAAACATATTTTTAATCATTTTCTATTATTGTGATATCTAGTAAACTAAACAGTAATTTCGATTACATATTTTTTTATGTTATTAAACATAATTTGTAAATATTTATTTCACTACCTTCGAATTGAAATATGCGTCATAATTAGGCTCCATAATAAATTTGCGTTGCTGAAAATGTCAGAAAAGTCAGCAGCAGCAGCAGAGCTATTAGTGCTGATTATTCTTCTGCCAATAAAATTGTTGTTTTTGATGTGAAACATCTATGGCCGCACGTAAAACTGATTTCTGGCGTGGCAACGCATGCCGTGGCGACGCGTCGCCATGCTATATGATGGTATATATATACAGTCTATATGCAGACTACTGCACACACACTAGTGTACGGTGTGGCGACGCGTCGCCATGCGCAATCGACTGTGCAATTCTCTCTTTTGATTCGACTTTTACAAAATAATGTCGATGTTTTACATCTGCCAGGCGTCCCGTGACGGCTCACATTATTTTCATATATCTACAGCTCTGTAAGGAAACCTCTGTGTTTTTGATACTTTTAAAGCTGGTGTAAAAACTGAACAATCGAGTATCGCATCGCAACTTTAGAGATTCGCCAGTATTTTTTCTTTAACTATGTTCGCAAGTAAAGCTGTCGAAAACATTAACTTTTTTGATAGTTTTAATCATGTTAGTTGCCATATCTGTACAAGCATTTATTACGTCAATTTTTTTTTTTTTTTTTATGGTACAGGGGGCAAACGAGCAGACGGGTCACCTGATGGTACCTGATGACTACCGCCGCCCATAGGCACCTGCAACTCGAGAGTCACAAGTGCGTTGCCGCCCTTTAAGGTGGGAGTAGGAGAAGAGGGGGAGGGGGGAAGAGGGGGGAGGGGGGAAGGACGAGAATAAGGAAGAGGGAAGGGTTAGGGCCTCCGGTAACCTCACTCACGCGGCGAAATGCAATGCAAGCATTGCTTCACGGCCGGTTTTCTGTGAGATCGTGGTAACGAGCGGAGTCGAGCCGGCCCATACGTGCCGAAGCAAGGCTCTCCCACATATGCAATGCAATGCAATTTTGATAATATTTTTGTAGAGAAATTCAAAGTGTGAGCAGTACAACCAAGTGAAGTTATATTTGCATGAGCGTCTTTCACAAGACGAAAAAACTTTTGCAAAAAAACTTAAATATCTCCGAATATCTTAACAAACCTATTTACTCGAAACTTTGATACCCTCTATGGGGATCAAAGTTTTTTTTTTCTTATTTCTTCACATATAGAGAGGATCAATATTTTTGTAGAACAATGGATTTACGTATCACTAACCATTACGACAGCTTACGCGGATAAAGCAGTTCGGGAGAGCTTTTTCTTCCGACTTCCTGAATAAAAATCAAAATTTAATACTAACTGAGAAGTGGAACTTGATGCTATATAGCTTATAGTTTAGTTACGAATAATCTTTTTGTATACAATAGATAGGTAGATAGATAGACATTTGGCTATCATATTCATATACATGAAGAATTTGTCGAATCCGACTGGCAGTTCCAGAGATTAGCGCGTTTAAATAAACAACCAAACAAACAAAACACTTTTCAGCTTTATTATAGTAGTATAGATAAGCAACAAAAGCGGCCGCACAACGCTTATTAGAGCTCTATTTGACCGATTAGAATTTATTCTTAATCATTTTACAGCTCAGGCACAAGTACCGTATTTATATACAGACACTATCCAGACACAAAAAACTGTCAAAGTGTAAACTAAGCTATCGTAATCTAAATTACATTCAAAAATCTACAATATTTAGTTATCACCCACCCAAACCACCCGTGGGTGGATTGAAATGGGTGATAACTAGATTTTTACCCGGGTGATGACCCGTATCTAGTGCGAGGCGAGGTTTGCGGGCGGCGATGGGAGATGCTGCCACCTGTCCCCTCAGGCCCCGACTGCATTCAACTGGCGTGTAAATTATTTACCTTTTAGATATAAGACTTTTAATATACATTATTCTAAGATTTGAATTTAAAACGCAAATTCAACTTTTTTACATTTCGATTTAATCGTGGGAGAGCCATGCTTCGGCACGTGTGGCCCGACCGGAGTGATACCACGGCCTCACAGAAAACCGGCGTGAAGCAATGCTCGCGTTGTGTTTGGCCGAGTGGGTGATTTTGAGTAAGCAGACGGGTCACCTGATGGTAAGTGACTACCACCGCCCATGGGCACGAGCAACTTAAGAGTCACAAGTGCGTTGCCTACCTTTAAAGTGGCAGTAGGGGAAGAGAGGGAAGAAGAGCGGGAGGGAAGTGGGAAAGAAGAGGGGGAGAGGAGGGAAGAGGGAAAGAAGGAAGGAGAGGGAAAGAAGGAGGGAGAGGGAAGGGTTAGGGCCTAAACAAGCGTAGTCACACTTTTGGAATATAACGCCCGATAGAAGTTGAATAATTACTCTTATTATTTTCTAGAACTTTCTTCGAGATCTTCTGAGGGAAGCTAAGAAAATTAACGATGTATCAGAAGACAAACTTATAGAGTACACTGACACTATGGTAAGTTATAGTAAATTATAATATAATAATATGATAGTCGAATGTGAGATGTTATTTTAGTTATGATATAAACATTATAAAAATCATCAGCTTTCATGGTTTGGACAAGTTTCGAATTCAGAATTGAATCGAATACGAATTCTATGCAAGGCAACGATCAGAATATCTTTTAACCAAGTCAAATTATTCAACCAACATAGAGGACCCGTCATAAACTTTATTAACATGTTCAAAGGTGAACTTACAACACAACACAACACTGATAATCATAATTTAAATATTGGTTTTGTGTTCTACACAAATAGTAAAAAGTAGTATTATAAAAGTCACCAATCAGTTTTTGCCAAGAGCTATAAGCATTGGTACGTTAGTCTTGTAACGGTTTTGTAATGTAAGTCCCGATTAGTTCTGCTTTTATCCCATAAGAGCTTTGTAAACTGCTAAATTAGTCTTAATTTTATCTTATAACCGCACTACTTCTGGCTTCAAATCATAAATTTTGCTAATTTATAAATTTTGCAAAATTTGATTTGCAATTGCAATTGCTTTGCAAGGGTGGGTGGGACGGTTTGAATGCCGTCCTCGTCGCCAGTTAAGGTGTATTAAATAAAACGAAACGACGATCGGTTCGAGACCGACTTTATTTTAATGTGACAAATTTCAGGTAGAATAATGTTAATCTACCTGCAGCTACAATATATTACAGCAACGAAAGCAATATGATATCCTACTAATATTATAAACGTGAAAGGTTGTGAGGAGGTATGGATGTTTGTTGCACTTTCATGCTAAAACTACTGAACCGATTGCAATTGAAGATTGGAATAAACATTATCTACTTGTATATTACTTACTGGAAAATGAACTCATATGATGAAATAATAATTTATAATGTGATCAATTAAGGTTGGTTGTTGTTTTTTGACCCCCTTAGATATCCGTCACAACAACATAGAAGACACTTTCTTATCTAGCCAGTCATTAATAATGCTGCTAATAAAACAATAAAACTACGAGTACAGCATTCTTTATTATACCACCATATCATAAATTACCATATCACAAATAGAATGTACGGATTAATAAACACTCATAAACATACATAGAGACAGACACACACACGTAATAAATAAAGTTCATTGCTTATGAAATTTATTGTAAACTTGCTTTTTCCCGGGCAAAAGTATTTTTTTTCTATTCAATACTTCTTTTTTCTGGATGAAAGATACCCATATATTTTACTGAAAATATCCCCGGTATCGTGTATGCAAAATTTCATGATGATGGGAGGACCGGTACGCATAAAATACGAACAAACAAAAATTGATTTTTTTATAAGATGTGTGGCTTAATTTTAGAGTTTTTAAACTCCCTGCGTAAATCAATATAGCACTAAGATCTAAAAGTACTATTCTAGGCGTAAGAAATAACAGATAAAACCGAAAGAAGCATAGATCGAACTGATGCTTTGACTAAAACTGGCAATAAAAGTTTCTAGGCTTTCACTAAGGCGCCAACTGTACAATGCTGTACTCTATAATATACGAGATTTATATATAGAAGCGAGAGAAGTAGTATTAGCAATGATGGGGTACAGAGCACCACATCCAGGGGTCCATGAGGTTGCACTAGAACAAGTAATACCCGGTGTGCTCATTGCTCACAAGCATAGATAACGATTAACAAGAAGATGAAATCGTTTTGTCCGAAATTGCCAATCTCCGGAAATTCATTAAAAATATTAAATGGAAAACGTTTTTTACAGTTTATTTTTCAGATCATAATACGTTTAGGCCAAACATTTATCGACCCTAAAATATGTACACTTATGTATAACGCGTAGTATGATGAAAATTTTAGACACCATCTCCGTAATCTGTGAAAATCAATTTAAAAAAAGACAACTACTAAGAAATATATTTGTATTAGTTTAATTATTAATATTTTTTAGAAATAATAGGTTTTCGTATTATTTTACAAAACTTGAGATAATTTAATTACAACGATGATAGCTATTATATTGATGATATTTCAAAAGTAATCAATTTTAAAAACATTATAGGTTTTTTTTTTATTGTACGTTACGTCACCATAGCTGGCGGTGAAGTGGTATATCGGAATTGAACCGACTAAAACCACACGGTATTCCGACACAAATGGGTCTATTGCGATATGCCCTAGCAAGGAAGTCCCCGAGAACCCTGGCAGACCTTGACCGCTCTTAAATAATAGGCAGCCATACCAAAACGTGCAGGGGAACAGTATTGGTTTATGATTTTAAGTAAAAGTAACAATTACTTCTATTACATAAATTAGGTAGGTATGTGTCTTCTCGAAATATGTTCTTAGGATTATTTTTTGTTTGTTTGCAGCTCCAAGTATTTGACTCCAATAAAGACGGAAGATTACAACTGTCGGAAATGGCAAAGTTAGTACTGTTATTAAAATTATCTTTTACTCGTACTGATAAAAAGTGGCAATTCATGAATTTCAACATCTGATTCATCAAGTCTGGTTGAATAGTTTTTTGTTTTAATTATGACTCACCTGATAGTAAACTAGATTGAGGCATAGAGGTCCAAAGATTGAAGACCACCATTAAAGATACGGATGATACTATAATGGTGATCTTCAGTTCGACGGCCTCGAGGGTATGTGTCTTTTCACGCCCTGCTTAAAGCTTCGGGGTCGAAGGGAACACGTGTGCTTGTAGTTAATTCCAAATTATAATGGTGCGGCAAAGAAAGGTGCCGAAACATTTGGTTTTTGTTGTGATTGTTTGTACTGTATGGGGGTGACATCTCAGCCTGTCACGTGTTGTTCTGGAGAAAGGAGAGGGTGGAATCAATTGGTAGAGCTCATTGGAACATCGCCCATAGTTGAGGCGGTAGAATACTGTCAAAAACGTTTCTACGCAACTGTAAGGATTCAAGGGTGTTTGTTGATGACCTCAGGACTCGTAATTATACAATCGAGAGTGTCAAGTAGATAGAGTGCTGACTGATTCAGCGGTTCACCCCCTCTGTGCCGCCGCCCGCACATTTTCGATATTTTCGTTTCGCCATGTACCGTCACATAGTATAGTACGGAGGGCGTGCACCACTAGAACGTAAGAACAAATTGAATCAACTGACTGGGAAAGATTCACTTAAATTAAAGTAGAAAGTTTTGATTGATCCCGAGTTCGGTTGGTTATTTTATTATTGGTTATCCCAAATTACAATGACAGTTAGTTAGCCTCTAAATTTTATATATGTAGTATGTTTATGGTATAATAAATATAGTATACTAAGTATATATCATAATCAATATTAACCTACATCAGTACACCACAGACTACCCCGAAATATATTTGATAATATCCGTACAAAGGTTATTTGGAAGAAATCGCCGTGAGCGTTAAGACCATCGATTGATTTACCTAAATGTTTAAATTATGTTTGGATTATATCTCACTTAAAAGGTGTACAATCAAGAGATAAATAAATAAATAATAAAGATCCAACCATGTGTAATTATTGTTGAGAAAAGTTACCAAATTACACATGTTGCCACTTCCAAAACCATCAGGATTCCTACCATCAAGATTTCAATAACGTCACGTCACGTTTAGTACCTTAGGAAGATAAGGTTAAACTGGCATCTAAAAGAAACTGAGATATACTTATTTAAGTTTCTTTTAGATGCCAGTTTAACCTTATCTTACCCCGCGTACCCGCTATAGAGTGCCATTGTACTCTTCACTGCGGTGCACTAAGTCACCAGCCTCAGGGAGTACCGTTGTTACCTCTGCATAGAAAGCACCAGCATGCCAGCTTGAGTTTTTTAAATCAGTACAAAGAAAATAAGAAACATTGAGGATTGTCAAGTATCTTAAGATTGCAAGCAGTAAAAAACCTCTTCGTCTTAGGAGAGGTATTACTTCTATAAATGTGTTCTACCGATTGTGTGAAGGTTTTATCGCCTGAAAATCGCCATAGCCACGTCGTTCCAAAATTTTCTCACAGACATGATATTTGATCTTCAGTACTTGGTTCCTTCAAACAAGGGCATAAAAAGGATTCTTCGAAGTTGGCAACGCTTGAGTGACACTCCTGGTGTTGCCAATTTCCTTAGGCTATGAGGAGCACTTACCATCAAGTTGACCGTAAACTTATTTGCTTCGTAAGTGGTATAAAAACACAGTGTGTTATTTTTAAATTATGGTCATAATTTGTTTTTTAAATGAAGATTACTAGTAACGTAGGTCACACATTACTAGTAATCTCGTTAACCTCTCCAGCTAAGCATAACGCTTGTGTTAGGAGTGGGTTCACGACGGTAGTGCACTGGGTGGGGTTCGAACCCGCAACCACTTGATCGCAAATCCGACGCCTTAGCCATTACCCTACAGTCGCTTTTTTTGATTATATGATGAGTACAAATATCATACACTCAAGAAAAATGAAACCAGGTCACATTAAGATATCTAAAAATTTCGGAATCTAATAATACCAGCTTAGTGAAATAAATTATTGTGTTTTATAGAAAATTAAAATACTCCTGAAATGAAAGTAATAAATCATTTAATCAATCAATTATGATGGTATTCCATCAAAAATGTCAATATAAAAAATTGGGGCTTTTCTTAATGGAACTACGAATTAACTGCATCTGTTATTGCTTTTTTTCTATTTTGTCATATAAAAAGTTATGTAACCAACGTTCCTAGTGTACAATATTCATAATTGAAGTTATAATATCGCTTACACCTGAAGAATGCACCAGAATTCTCACAATGCTGGAAAACAACCGGAGTCAGCGTGATATAGCAAGAACAGTCAGTGTGTACCTGTCAACAGTACAACGAGTTCTCCAACTTTATGAGAATACCGGCTCTAACCTACGCAGACAGACAGGAACACGCCAGGCCAGATGTACCATAGCACGTTAAGATCGAAAGTTACTGAACACAATGCTTCAAAATCGCTTTCTAACAGGAACTGAACTTACAAATCTGCGTCGACGCCTGATAAGCCAAGTGCATATAATTTAAATTGTTTGCATGTTGCAGATTGCTTCCTGTCAAAGAAAACTTCCTTTGCAGACAAGTGTTCAAGGTGAGTGACATTTCATTTCCCGCCATTCGCCATCTTTGTAACCGCCATAACGTTCATGCAAACAGTTGATAGGACTTTTAAAAATAGATGCAAAATTAGATTGTTACGATAGGCACCACTGATTCTATTAACATTTGATTATATTATCATTGTTTATCTTATCACGTTTAAAATACCATTTAAAATAGTTATTACAATTTGTTTTAAAAGTATCAGATACCTGAAAATTAAATATTCGTTAATCATAATGAGTTAGTAAAAGGAAACCTTAAGGATCTTGCAGCAAAACGAAAAAATATTTTTCAACATATAAAGTGTACTTAAGTAAATAACTAATTTTAATTTGTGCAAATTCTTTAAATCCGTAATCAGCCGTTAATTTGAAAGGGTCTTTACTTAGTCATTTTCAATGAAATTGTGTGACGAGATTTTGTACGTAAAAGCGGCTTAAGTGTTACAAGCTGTTATTACGTAAAACGTGTCGTTATATTAAAATAAAAATCAGATAACACGGCTCTGAATTCTCCTATATCACTAACTCATCACTTTATTTGAATAAATTAAGCAAGTTTATATTAACCCCGTGTAGTATTCTGTTTAAAAAAAGAATCGTATTCAGCGAATATTCATGCTTATGCTGCATTTTCACATGTAATTATTAGTTTTACAGCATCGCAGCGATCACAGTGTGATATGTTTTTAAACACCTTGCTTGCATGCTGAATATTTCAGAGTATATAAACAGGAGATGTAGACAAATATCGTTATCCATTACTACGAATAGTGACATAATGAATGAATAATGACATAATAATATTAAAATAAAATCTATTCTCTTATTTCAAATTTATCCTGTTTACATACAACCAATAAATTTATTTTTCTTTTTAATAGCAAGCAACACACCTCCTTTTCCTTTTTAATTTCTGCTTCTAAAAATACTAAAACATGTAATAAAGTACATAATTCATTGCTTTACTGGCAAAAAACATTAACATACCCATAAACGCTTCATACACTATAACTTAATTACAGGAAAATATACATACAATTGCAAGATCGTCTATATTTGTATACACATTTTCTGAACGACATGTTTATTATGCAAACATTTAATTCATTGAAACGCTTGATGTTCCGTATTTAACATAAACTCCAATTGAATGAGTTGGTAAATCCAACTTGAATATGTTTTTCAGTGTCGCTCAATTCACATAACTTTTAAATGACAGGAACTGTAGATAAAAATATTTTTTGTGATTTCTTATTCTTTTCATATTTAGAACCAAAGTGACACAAAAAAAGTTAGTGAAAATTCATTTAAAATTAAAAATACATTTTGCAATAATTTAATATTAAAGTTGAATTTTCAATAAGAAAAGATGTGATCAAAAAACAGATATTTTAACAGCTACAAACGATACTTCGCAGTTTTAAGTTGTGACACTTTAATTCTAAAGATATTATTGGGAATTATTATTGAGTTAAAGATATGAAACATATAAAGATCGTCATATTATAAATGAAAAAACTAAGCTATAAACGGCATAAATAAATTTAATTTGGTGTTACTTTGTGTAATGTTTAATACAAGAGCTAGCCGTTCAATCGAATCGAAATCGAATCAATTAAATACAAAAGCGCTTTTATATACATACATGACATTGATCCAAAAATAGAAAGGTCCACACGTCCTCAATACTCAAATATATAGTATAAAACTTGTAATAAGTAACCTGCGAGATTTTACAAATAAAACTAACATTTCTTTATCATTTGTTTGCCTATCTGTCTTTCTATCCTTAACACTAACGCTTATGTCTGCACTCCGCACTCATAGGAGGGCATGGAGGTGAGTCCTCACAAATTTTGCTTAAAGTAGTTTTAAATAAATTTTTATAGTATAAATATAAATGCAACTATATAACAAAAAGCGGAACCTCACACAAAATATCTATAATATTGAATCAATTCACAAATTTTAATCCTTATCATGATCAATTCCCTCAGTATAAGTTGTGTGACGTCCCGCATTAAAAGATTAAAGACATAAATGTCCTGAAATTTGTTTTTTGGTTTCGTTAAAACAGTTTTGTATAACAGGTGATTATGCCTAATTATATTTAGGTGTAGATAGAAAATTCCGTAATTCGGATATTTTAGATTTCGTAAATATTATATATGTAAAGGAATTGGTTTGGTTTTAGTTATTTCTTATTATTATTAATACTACTACTACTATTACTATTTTATTTCTAGTAAATTTGAAAATGTTTCATTTTATAATACACACATGTCTCCTGAGAGTTAAACAGTCATTTTGCGATATTTCGTATTTGGAATAAAGACAGTTTGAAGATATTATAAGTTAACTTCGTGAACTATAAGTCTTAAAAATTACAGTTTAAAAAAAAATTAATAGCAACCCAAATTAAAAAGTAAAAAAGAGTTGAATTTAAATAATGGAACTAACTATTTTTACTTTCTACTGCCTCCTGGCTCCGTTAACAGACCATCGTTTCTAAACCCAATCTATTGGACTCGTCAAAACAAATCATATGAGCCCAAACTTGAGAGGTTTACTAGTAGCCACTGAAGAGTTCCACTATCCACCTCCTTTCTCCATCATTGGATCAGCTCCAAGATGCCAAATTATAGTATTGTCATCTAAACTACATATACATACAAAGTTTTATTCTATTTTAGACAAGTGAAGCTGGTAAAAGTGTGTTAATAAAATAAGAAAAACAAATAATAAAGCTCAAACGTAACAACATAATAGTCTGTATTTGACATTTGTGTATGTTCCTCGTTTCCCCTTCTCCGTACTTAATTCATTATTACCATTACTTAATACTATTACGTATTACTGAAACCCAGTTATGTGCATGATTTGCTATTTCAAATAAAAATGTGCTTTAATGTTAACAGGGCGCTACGAAGTTAACGAAGGATGACATTGAGAGAGTATTCTCTTTATACGATAGGGTAAGTTTTCTTTATTATTTCTAGAAAGTGCTTACTCAAAAATTAAAATAGTTACGCAACAAGGCTTTTGATTTTATTAATGATTCGTTAATAGTATATGTTACTCTAAGCCAGAATTGTGTTCTCACATATCGCACGTTTCTTTATAAGAAAATTGATTCTATTCTTTTAAACAAATTTTTTAAGTTTACTCAATCTATTGTATTTTGAGACTCTTTCCAATTCTGACATTTTCAAAATAAAAGACAAAATTATTGGCGCCACCTACATATTTTCACATTAATTAACTGATGTTTTTGGTATAAAATACAATATCGCACAAATTGTATGTACAAACCACAAATTACAGATACACTAGACACATTTATACTATGTTAAAATATGTACCTTCTATCTTCTAATAAGACGGTGAGATGTTACAAAACTTGTAATTCTGTAAAGTTATGTTAACTTCTTAGTTAATAAACCGCCAGCTTTAGTTTTGGATACTTTATTATTAACATTAAGGAGAACTTTCTTTAACATGACTCACAAAGAAATTGTCTCAGGAGACAAAGAAAGTTAGAACTAACTCAATTTAACTTGGTTACCTAACGAAGCTTTTCACATTACAATCTCGTTTCAGGATAATAATGGCTCAATCGAGAACGAAGAACTCCGAGGGTTTCTCAAGGATTTACTAGAATTAGTTAAAAAGGTCAGTACTCAAGGTTAATTTTATTTTTCAACCTAATTTTTTGTTTAATATTAAAAGTAATTCTGTCTGTTAGTAAATTATTTATTTCCGAACGACTAAAATCCGATTTTGCCAAATTCTTTTGTATTTTGTATTAGTTATTAGGTAGCCAGTGTTTCAAATAAACAAAACTTTTAAATATGATTTGTGGTACGGTATAAATGTAATAAATCTTAATATATAAAACAAAGTCGGGTTTGTTCGAACACTTATAACTGGAGAACGGCTGGACCGATTTTCATGGTTTTTTATTTGTTGTATTTGTCTCTGTCCCGAATAGCAGAGTAACTATTAAAAACATTGGGAAATTGAAGAAATAAAAAATTTTAAGAAAAGTATTTTCCCATACAAAATGTTCATGGGTTTCGTAACAGTCAAACATTTGTTCATCCCGTCGATACGGTAAACTCTCCCCTCAAATTAAAGAACGTATTTAAATAAAGGTTCGAATCGAAAAGATATGTCTACAATATTCGGATAATGGCGTATTTTAGATTTTAAAAATTTAGAATAATGTCAGTAATGAACTTCAACTTCAACTTTTGGTTTGTGGCTCTGTGGAGTTACCACAATTTTGCCAATGTCAAGTAGGTATACGGAGGACAAACTGTCAAAGGATTTTATGTAGAGCTGTGGTAGAGCCAAAAACGAAAAAAAAAAAATATTGTAGAGATGTAGAGACTATAAATAATCGTGAATTCTAAACTTCTACAGGCATAATTAAAGCATGAATAAAAGAGTCAGTAATGAAAAAGGATTGACCAGTATTGACATAATTATAGATATATTGGTTGTCAAATATTTATGCGTGCGTTCAGAAATTTATTTTGTGTAAACTAAGGAAAATATATTAAGCTAGAAAAAATGACAAATGAACAAATGACTTCATTAAAAAACAAAAAAAAATGTCAGCAAAGAAAAAGACGCTAATGGCGAGCCGAATGATTCAAATTACGTACTGATAATAACTATATAATGCAAGAGAAAGAAATGAAAGTTTGTTTGTTTGTCCTCTATGCGTTTCGAAACCATTGATCAGATTGTGATGAAACTTTGGTAAGGTGTTCTGGGGAAGCCCCGAGGGATCCTGGCCCAAAAAAATTATAAAAAAAAGGAATTGCAACGCATGCCAGGTGCATCTAGTTATTAATAAATCAAATATCATTCAAAATATTTACATGCATATTTTAAACGATATTTTTCGAAATACCACATTTTTTGAAAAAAACTATCAAACAACAAAATAAAGTTTTGTTTTTGGGTAGTGAAAGAAAAATAGAAAGTGATAGAAACACATGTAAAAAAAAATCACAGAGACAGAGTGATTCATGAGGAAGGTTTTAGTATATAATTTGTACCCGTGCGAAGCCGGGGTGAGTTGCTAGTTATGAATAAACTAAATGTCTTTAGGAAGTAGATTATTAGAAAGGTATAATTTTACTGTCACCACATAAGACTTAAATATTATTGGACATATTTCCTGCTCTCAACCAGTAAACTATTAAAATATATATATATTTCAGGATTACGATGCTCAAGACCTGTTGGAATTTGAAGAAACCATACTCCAAGGTGTGGAATACAGCAGCGAAGGCAAAATAAGTCGGAAGCAACTCACTATGATACTTCTAGCCCTCGCTAAACATCATCAGGAAGAAGAACCGGCTACACCATAAATATATCTGAATATAACCATCACTCCGTCCCGTTATCCGAACGAATTTCTAGCATCGCGACACTGGCACATTCACCGCCATTTTAACACTATTATTTATATTTAATATCTGTGTTAGAAACAGTCCTTAAGACTTTGATCATCGGTATTTTTATCCTTATTTTTACTGTTTGAGCTGTGACATATTTTTTTGTGGCGAGTTTTTTACAGTTGTAACGGTAACAAAACCAAAAATGAGTTGAAAAATTAAAGATAAGGCATTCGATTTTTAACCGGTAGGTTGCTGTAATAATTAGTTTTGCCGTAAATAAGAAAGGAGTTTGATTGAGAAGTATTCGAATACGAAGAATACTTATATACATTTGTTACTTAAACAGAAGACATGAAATGTTTTGAATTACCATCAGTATAGTTTCAATAACAATCAAATCTTTCAAATTTGTTCAGTTACTTAATATAAATTGGTAATTTGTCAGTAACCTTTATCCACCATAAATATAAGGGGCGTTGAATGTGTTAAAAGTTAATAGGGCTGGGATAAATAGTTGCAATTATGGTTAGTCGATAAATTAATTATGTTACTAACTAAAACTAAATAAACTAACTAGGTCAAGATCGTCAAATTAGTTCAAGATTTTCAAAACTGATAAAATATAACCTATGGTCACATTCAATGTAATAAAATAGTAAATTATGTAATATTTAGATCATTGACTAATTCCAATACATAATTTTCACATACACGCACACACTAAATGAATAAGTATGATTAAAAAATAATAAAATGGCGGCTTGACATTTAGGTACTTTGTTAATAGAATTTCATAATTATGTTGTTAAACGATTATTTTTTTCAAATTTCCAGATCAATATATTTTGACTTTAGTTAAGTAAAGCAGATTTTTGTTTTTAAATTAAACCAATTTATCACATATTACCAACTTGATTTTGCATGCTTCAAATATGTAGATAATTACAAAATTGAACGAGATCTTACTTTTAAACTTTCGCGCTCCATGGTATAATTATGTATTTACACGAGAATTAACGCGATCACGAAACGGTATTACATACCTCTGAATTGCCTAACTACGGCCAGTGTAACCTGGCAGAAACGTCAGGCAATTCAGAGGTATGTAATACCTTTTCCTGATCGCGTTAATTCCTGTGTAAATACATAATTATGGACGAGATCTGTTAAACAGTTTACACGAAAAAATATGAATAAGTTTGTGCCTTGTACCTATGCATAATTTTAATGCAACACTTGCATTTATCATTGACCGACAAATTATGTATTTAATGTTTGTTTATATTAATCATACCATTTGAAATATTCCTTGCTAATTATAACTAATTCACTAGGCACGTTTGTGTATTGTATTTAATTGTTATCCATTCAAAAAATATCAAACACTTGCATTTGTATCTGAGCGTATTTATTTCTATTGTGTAACCTGCAATATTCTTACAACATTATCTTACTTAGTACTGCACCAATATTATGCTCCCCGAAGACGCTATCAAGCTTCGTTTTTTTTTTTAAATTAAACACTATCTATACTAACGCAATTATATTTATCTGGACTCATACAATTTATCCATTAATTGCAATTCTATTCGTTCATTTAATTTAAAATATTTTTATCTAAAATAGCTGCGTTTTATATACCTACAAAAAAGTCGTGTAAAACAAAGTGCAAAATATAGGTAGTTATAATGTCATAAAGCCAAACAAATGCCAAATATTATAAATCTAGCTATTTGATTGGAGCTCTTGGTCAAAATGAAAATTAGGTAGGCTTAAGTAAAGTGCACAGGAAGTGTTACTCATCCACTTAGAGATTACACTTATTTTGAAACCTGTATTCCAAAGACAAAAGTCTTTTTGACGTGAATACGTTTTTAAAATTACTTCTATAGTTAGTGCAGTCGGTGGAGCTTCAAATCCTATCAAATATTGATTGTGACTCTGCACAGTTACGTTTTTACCACAACCTATAGATTTTATCTTAAAACAACTTACAGAATAATATATAGGGGTTGCGCAGTGATTCTTATGGTAGGAATTTTCGTAAAAATTCAAAAACTGCAAATTTTACAGAAAATTGCCTCTTTTTCGACACATGTTTGTAATTAACTCGAATTGTAAACTTCCAAGAGGCAAGTTGTAATTAGAGGCAAGTTCCTCTTTCTTTTTGCAACAAGATAGTACTAATTAAATAAAAAATATATTTGTTTATTTAAAAATAGTGAAAAAAGGTGAAAAAACGTACCTATAATTTAAGGCGGTAAAAATTGCAATGAAAATTTATATTTCAGTGCTTCCATATATACTCAACCTACCCTCGAAATTTGGTCAGGATCGATAAACTAGTTTTTACACAATTCAAAGGCGCAATAAAAGAAATTTGACAATTTTTATTTTACGTCAGTGCTACAAAATCGACCTATCGGGGAAGCGCCGCCGTTTTGTGGTCATTTTGCTGCGTTTCGAGATTACCATTTAGTATAACTTTTGACTTGGAGAAGCTACGACGTTCGTTTAAGTTTCAATCGTCAGTTCTCGTTAAAATCTATCGATTACATATATAAAACATCAGTGTAAAATAGTTCCACATAATGACGTACAACACACGGCCGTGTCTATGACACAGCCACACTTCATTTTTTTAATTACTCAAAGTCGATCACACTGCATTTAACTTTAGCCATGGTAAATATGTATTAATGTAAGTTTATCAGAATAATAAAAGTGGCATTTAAGAGGCAAGAATAAATGAACGAAATGAGAACTTGCATACATATTCGCAATTTGAACAATAAACTACCTGATAGCTAAACTAAGCGTCCGTCATCACGTTTAGATTAGTGCTTAAATATTTCATTTTTCCTTCCTTTGTTTCTTTTTTTTTAGAACCAATTTTATCATTTCACTAGATATTCTGTTTTGGTTCTTTGAAATTAACAGCCCATCATCATCATCATCAGCATCTACATACCCTAGTCCCATTTTTTAATTTGGGGTCGGTGCGATATGATACTCATACTGCACAAAGTTTTAGGCGATTCTTTTTATGGCCGACCGCCTGCATGACGCCAACCGTCATTGGGATCATTGGAATCAACATTCCAATGTCTTAATATTGCATTTCTTAATTTCGATGTTAGCTTGCATTACAACAAATGAAGACAAA
Source organism: Euplagia quadripunctaria (assembly GCA_963859945.1). NCBI lineage: Eukaryota > Metazoa > Arthropoda > Insecta > Lepidoptera > Erebidae > Euplagia > Euplagia quadripunctaria. The sequence continues at coordinate 7,726,719 of OY982581.1, read as the reverse complement.
TTGATTGATGAATTAACGGCATTCAGAAATTAATCAAGGAAATGAATCAAGTCTATTGTACTTATTGTAAACATTTAAGTGCTTCATATGAATTATTATTTTCAGGTAAAATAAATTGTTATTCCATTCCAACAGGAATATCTGTCAATTTAAATGTTGGCACAAAGATGGTAGCGAGGTTGTAAGCATATGGAATTACATTTCCAATTTTCGTTCTGACCAAGAGAGTATTAGAACTATTTTTATAACTCATTTTAATAAAATTAGTCTAAGACTGTCTTTCCACTCATGCATATACACACATATCATTTCAAATCACTCCCTAATTAAAACCACTATATCTCTAATAAATTATATATATTTAATTATGCACCTCGTTGAGCGTTTTAATCACGTTTCGAAAAAATTGTGTCGTTGGATCATCATATATTAATATTTATGATCACTTTTACAGCTTCTCACGATCACTCTATCTCTTTAATCGGGTGACCACTTATGATTGTTTGTGAGCTCTTATAATTCTGATGTTTTATTTCGATTACATCATCTCACGATCACACCAACGCTTAGAGTACCCACTTATAATCATCCGATGGCGAAATAGCTATCTAAATTATAACGAAAACCGATTGTGGATTTATAGAATTCAATTGCCAAAGCAGACTTTGGCTTGAATATATTTTCAAAACCTGTCGGTCTTGTAATTCATAGTCATTTAAGTCTGGTTTGGATTATTCAACTCACACGATATTCTCACTCATACTAAATGAAAAATAAACAGCCGACCGAAGTTATGATTGTTAAACATTTTCAGGCCTAAATATTTGACTACAAAATACACTCCTCGTGTTGTAAAAATTTGTAACTTTGTCTATTAACGTAAACTTTCGTCCACTGTTAGGCATGCATTTTTATAATATTTTAAAATGCGTGCTAAATTAAATAATGCGTAGAATGAATCGATGTAGCTTTATATCTCCTTAGAACTCTTTCAAGAAAAAAAAAACTTTCTCTAAATGTCTTCGCTTATCAAATCAATGTACGTAGGCTACAAATAAAATGTGATAAAAAAAATGGAGAAGCATGAATTGTATCTAAAACAGTGAATAATATGGCAAAGAGAAGATAAACATACAAATTAATTTAATATACAGAAGAGGATAAAAGATCCGGAGGACGTATTTACGAAAATATTTTGATATGAATAAGCCGTTTTAAAAATGTAGACAATTATATTTATCTAGATGTAAGATTGTATTGAAAGAAACTTAACCTAAAACCATGAGATTAAATAGTTGAAACAATTTTTTACAAACGAGTCATTAAAAATGTGCACTGCTAAAGAATGGAATGCTTTGTATTTCCCGATAATGTTTGTCACTAATTAATTGGTATTATAAGACATAACAATTAAATGTTGGCATTTTATTGTGTAAATTGTGTTTGTATTATTTACAATTATGTACAATTATTGATCAATCTGTCAACCAATACGTTTTCTCAGTTACGTGATTCTGTATCTGGATGGAAAGCGACTTCAAAAAGCACTGACAAAGGACACTGAAAAGTGAAAAATAATCGATTACAAACTTAATCGAAAAGACTACAATACATGGACAACGCTTGACATGCCACTTTTAATATATTAGGTAACATTATAAAGGTACTAGGTACCTACTGGTCAGTTTGAAGGCCGTGCCAAGCCCAAAACTTGTTTATGATAATATATTAAAGAGAAAAGACGTATTATCTTTTAGATGATCTGTTTCTACCATAATACGTTCATACACTCGAGAGCAATGAATCCGAGTCACGACCTACTAAAAGAATCCTACGCCAAGACATCTTAATGTTTACTAACTTAGAAACCCTATTGCAGTACGACATCGTACCGGAGTAACATTTGCGCTTGTTTATCATCTAGAAATACTAATTCAGTTTTTCTCAACCAATCTGAACGTACTGAAGTGGGTCACATAAAGATACTTGAAAATCTCGGAAAGTAATAATGCTAGCTTAGTAAAACATATTGTGTTAAATAGATTACTAAATACTCCTTGAATGAAAGTAATAAAACATCTTGATTGTTGAACCATTTTGCCATCAAAAATATCAAAATACAAAAATGTGTCCTTTGTAAATGGAACTACGAATTTCTGCATCTATTTTGGCTTTTGTATAAAAAAGTATGTACAAAACTTTCCTAATGTTCAATATTAATTATTGAAGCTGTCATAATGCCGCTTACACTTGAAGAATCCATCAGAATTCTCTAAATGCTGGAAAACTAACTAATATATGCCCGGAAACACTTAAATTGGAGTGTTGAAGATTGTTCAAGAGTTATATTCTCAGATTAATCAAAATTCATGCTCTATAAGCAGGGTATTTTATTAGTCTATGAAACACAATTTATTTCACTAAGGTATCATTCTTAGTTTCTGAGATTTTCAGGTATCTTCCATCCGGATTCATTGCTCTCGAGTGTAGTTGATGTTAACGTAAGGGCATTGAAATCCTTTTTATTTGACTCTGGGACTACTTGTAAATGCGTCCTCAAAAATTTCCTTTCTAGAAGTCAGGATTAAATAAGTATGTATATTTATAATGTATTTAGAAACGGGAATGCAGTTTTTATTAATTTCTTAGAAAGAAATTTTTATACAGCCAAAATAGACTTAAGTCAAAGTTGCAAAAATTATATGTATATTTGTTTATATATACGTAAATTGTATTAGAATTTGAAGTTGGATAATGCATTGTTTTAAAACTGATTGATATAAAATGTGATGTAGAATTTTGTATAAAAAAGCGACTGGAAACATAAAAGCGTTTGACACGTGTCAAAATTTTAAATAATGATCTAAATAAAATTTATATTTATTATGTTTCTGGTCCGAGCTTAAATTGATGTTAAATATAACTAAGTATCATAAAGTAGTTATTGTTAAATTACCCTGATTGTGTGTAGAGGCCTTCTGTGTATTTATTTGAAAAAAAAAAAAAAAATTTATTCGAAAAAAATAATTATCTAAATCTGTGTTGTGATGGTATAATGTTTAGCTTTAACTATGAACTTACTGATGAGTTTATCAAATATATTATGCACAAAAACCATTGCTATAGATTATGCATAAGCTAATTTTGAATAGGTACACCATTTTATATTTACTAAAGTTACAAATTCTCTCAAGGATGTATTTCAGGAAGGAAGCTAAATACCAGGACAGCCCTTGGAGGAGTACTATTGATATCATACGCTGTGCTGAGCAATTGAACAAAATTGTCTCATTGTTTAGAGAGTTGTATCGTATATTCTAAATAATTTAAGAACACCATAAAAAGAATAATAAATATTTTATTATACTCTTATAATCCTTTTGAAACTCAATGGTTTAAAGAAAATATCAAGGCAGCTGCTACTGATAATTTTGTTAGTCTATATGCCTACCTACTTCTACTTTTCTCTGCAACACCCAAAGGAAAACAGCTAGAAAATACCTTAAGCATTAAGTCCGCCTATGTACTAATGTGCAAAAAGTTATAAATAAAAAAAAAAGTGGGGACGCCCTACAGAAGTGATAACTTAAACTCTACCGCTGCCGTATGCGTGAGAGAAAGGGAAGTCAGACAGACTGGCGCCGTAACGCGTTACGTAACGAAGCGGTTTACCCTCCCCTAAGAAGTTATCACTGCAATATTTTTTTTTTTCAAAAACACAGTTTACATTCGCCGTTAAGCTTACGAATCTTCGACCAAGATTCTTGATCGAAGTTACGGATGTTTAGTTGTTTAAAATAAAATTCTAGTATTTATTGCCTGTTGATCTTCCTTTTAATATTGTCTAACTTACCTACATCCTTTTTGTGCTGTGAATGTTCATGTTTAGTCCTAATGTTGAGTAAATATTGTGGGTTGATTCCCACACGGGACAAAAAATTGTGTGATTCACAGATAGTTATCCAAAGTTTGGGTGTTGTTTGTATCCGTTGTTTCAAACTTTAAAAATTAGTTAGGAAGTTGTCTTTTAAAAGAAAAAAAAAGTACTGGGAAAGATAACTCTCAGCTGTATTCAAGGTCTACTGTGCCACTTTTACAATCAATTCAATTCAACTCTTAATATACTCAAACAAAACAGTAGTTTGCCTCCACTTCAAATACGAACACTGTTATTATTAGTTATTATTGAATAGAATTTTTTAATTAGCGCTTTTAAAACTATCGAACATATCATATAAAAATGTATCAATTTTGTAAAGAAAATAAACTCGAGACAGATAGCAATACAGTACTTTTTTATTTTTATTATGACGAAGAATTTTTTTAACTCGCGATGCTAATGTTGTATAAACGTAACTTCACTAGACAAGAGAAGGCCTATCTTTTACAATTACATCGGAATCTAAAATCTAAAATAAATCTTACAAAGCTAATAACGTCAAATTATTATAACTGCATCTAGGCACCAAAAAGTTAACAAGTCGTTTCAATGTCAATGTGTGCGATTTTATAATAAAATTCCAAATATTGTACAAACTTTATGTCTCAAGAAGTTTAAATCAACAGTAAAGCGACAACTAGGGGTATTACCTACCTACCTACCTATACCTGAAGGGCTATTGCTCAGTAGTGGATTATATGGAGGTTAAAAACGTTTGGGACTAAATTATTTTTAGATTTACAGGCTATTTCAAATACTTAATACGAGTTGAATGAGTTTTTTTGCCCGATTTCTTCTTACAAGGCTCAACTACTTATAAACGGGCGCTTATAAATCAACATTGGCAGATAGCGATCGAGCGATCTTACCTATTTGAAACGCGGTATTATTTATTTTTATATATTATTTGTTTTACTTTTCCCAAAGCAACCTATTGTTGCGATGACACTGTTTTAATCTACAATTTTCAAATTTAAGGTTTAAAAAAGACGTTTTCAAACATTTTTAAAGAATTTTATGAAATAAAGATATTTGACTTTAACTTTATTGCAGTTGAAAGACTTTTCATTTAAATTTCTAAATAAAAAAAAACGTTTATTTACTTGACTTGAAAGTGGTTTAGAGAGCAACAAAAACAATTATAAATACTTTTTTTTACTTACTTTTATTCCACATATGTATATTGTATATTTCTGAGGATTTCTATCATAAAACTGTCCGGGATAGCGGCACAGCATAGCAGCACACTTATATTCATTTAGTCATTATTAAGTGATGTTACCACAGATTTTTTTTTGTGTTTGTCCATATTTATGCTATACTAGTATTCGCTACAGCGCCATCTATTAGCGACTCAGAACAGTAACACTTATGCCCGGTTCCTATTGTCAAGAACAAAAAAAATCGATCAAATAAAAATTTGTTGAATTTTCAAGTAGTGTGTGAATTTGTAAGCAAAACGAATCGTTTCTTGATCATAGGAACCGGGCATTAAAGTGCAAGTTTTGGAGTTTACTGAACTCTTAAATCATACTAGGCAATCCAACAGGTGATTAAATTCTCATTCTGGATATGGTAATTTTTACTACAAAAATTGACCTGAAAGAAATAACAAAAGAATAAAAATGACGGTATTTCTCATAGAAGTGAATCATTATCTGGATATTACTGGATAAAATAATTTTGTTTTTGATTACCATTGTCTCTCCGAATAATTTTGATTCAACATAAGGTTGCCTGGAAGATATTGCATTTAGCAATAAGGCTGCCTTTTGTGCATTGTACATTATCTGTCTGACACAGGTATGTATAAAATGGTGTACAATTAAAGTGTTATCTATCTATTATTATGTGCATAATTTTCAAATCAAATTAAAAAATAACAAAATTCTAAACTCTCAGGAGCATATAAAGGCAATTATGTAATGTCTGAATGTCATTATCAAATAAAAATATAATGTTAAAGTCGAAAGAAAAGACATACCTTAGGGCTAGTTTTCCAATCAGGCAAAGGCATTCTGCATGATATAAAGTTCAACACCAACAAATAAAATATCTCATTAACACGGTTCGTTAGCATCGCCTTTGTATATGGCCATATTATAAATTTCTATATAACTTTCATCTGATTGAAAAATTGGCCTAAATCGACTTGAATTTTTTCTTACATATATACTTATTGAAAATGTGCAATATTTATTTTGAAATAGTCCTTTGCCTGGCACTAAGTGTTAAAGTAAGGTTGGTACATGAATGTTTGATATAAAATGTTTATATTTGTAAAATTGTTTTATTATGTCTACCTTTCCTCAAACTTACTATAAAACTACCTAATTCATAGCAGAGACAAAAACTCTTAAAAAATCTAGAAGGAATTTTTCCTAAAAAAGTTACAAACTCCACTTCTTAGATGTTGAACTTTTTGGAAAAAGATACGACTATTGATAGATTGGTTGAAATTGGTAGAAAGGGTAACATAATCATGTATTTGCGTAGGAGTTTCAGGAATATTTTTTTTTTTATTGCAGGAGATTTTACAGCAAGACATCTCATACAGGCTCTTGAACAAGTGCGCAACTTTTAAAAGCTATATCTCACGCCCAATACATCACGGAATAAAAAAGTGCTCAGATTTTGCCACAAAAAAAAATTTGAGCACCTTTCCCTTTTTTGAAACCGATTAAAACCGTAATCTAGTTTTCATTCTTAAATTTATCAATTTCGTACAATTGTATTTGTGGATAAGGGTTATAAATGAAATAATTTTTTACCATATCATCATTTTACTGTTTTATTTTAAAAAAAAAATATTTACAAAATTATAACAAGACTTACTTATAATTACAAACTTCTCATAAGCTACCCCAAACTTTGAGGAGTACTTGAAACCCGTGGCTCCTGGCGGATCTGATCTCAACAGTGACGGTATTTCTACCTACGCCACCAGCTACAATGGCTGCCTTCGCACCCTGGTTTATGCCAACCTCCGAAGGAGTCACAGCGACGATTCTTGTGCTTGCGTACCCCCGGTATGTGACTCTTAGAACATGAACCACGTTAGCAACCGCTGATTTTCTGTATATCTTCCTATAAGAAGAAAAACTATTGTATATCAGGACTCTATAATTTAGTAAAAAAAACTATTATTTTCTTTTACCTTTAATTGATCTTTAATAAAGTTTCGATTGAGCCTAACAAAAAACTTAATCTGCGATATATTGTCAACAACAGTGTGTTTTTTTTGTTGATTACCAACAAAAGTAACATATAACATTAAATTTTACAGTAAAATCTATACTGTATTCTCCTATACATTCTCTACACCTGTCAGTTAGTATAGTTTTTAACTAAAGGGTTTGAAGTATTTAAATGACTGCCAAGAACACGTTTTCTAACGCGTCTGCATTACAAACAACTAAAGAGTATATTTTTCATTACCTGAAAAGTAATCTATTTCCAGTCTTGATTACCCCTGGTAAAACGTATGGGCTTATTTCAGATTCAGTTCCTACTTCGTTGACAGATTCAATCACTTGTACAGGCTCTACCATTTCCTCATTCTTTCGAGATTCATCCCCAACTTCTTCGAAAGATTCAATCAGTTCTACAGGCTCGTATCCTGCTCCTTCAGCTGCAGATTGAGCCCTAACTTCTTCAAAAGCCTAAATTACGGGTACAAGTTTTGCATCAGCCTGAAGTTCGATAACTGAGCCTCTGACATAGACTGCCAGAAAGACCAACATGCCAAAAATCTCTTGATTCTTCATCTAAAAAAACAAATAACATCATTGAATGATAAATGATTATATATATATATATATATACATAAACAAAAAAAGAGTGTAATAAAAGTTTGGTATCAGAAAAAAACAATATAAAGTCAAATTTAACTTACCTTTCTACTTGGTAATATCTATTATTGCCTTAAGGTTCGACTCTTTCACACTGTACATCATATAACTCAACGAGGCTTATATATTAGACAAAATGTAGGTTATCAACATTACCATCTTTCAGAATTGACATTTAGAACCAGGTTACAGCTGTTAGTCTTTTCTTCTTTGTTTAAACACCCGGGAATTCCCCGTAAATCCTCACCACTCTTTTGGAAGACCGTATCCATTGCAAGAGGTGAGGTGTATGAGAACCTGTATGAGAATAAAAGTAATAACCATACATATACATACCTGTATAGATGTAGTTTGTGCACCACGATCTGCCCATTACCTATATAGTATAATCCATCCTCAAATCGAAGAAAAGTGTTTTTCTTGAAAATGTGTTACCATTCTGTCGAAGATTTGTGAGCATTTTATTTCCTGGAAATTAATTAAATACATTGTTAATTTTGTTGAAATAATAATAATAACTTGACACATCTCACACAGCTGTCTGATCCCAAACTTGGCAGAGCTGTATTATCATAGTACAATGGTAACCAGACTGCTGATAAACACATTGAAACACATTTCTAAATACATACATATCATAAAACGAAATCCCCAGCCATGTCTGTCTGTCTGCCTGTTCGCGATAAACTAAAAAACTAAGGAGTCTTAAAGAAAAACACCGAACTAGGATGCGTTTTAAAAAATATTGGTATCCTATGGATATTTCATCTATTCAAGTCAAATTCATGAGTACTGTGATTACCGACTTATCTAGTCTACTGGATGTCATGACTGGTCAGCTCAAAACTGAAATGGTTCTTTCGTATAAAGACCCGGACGCCTACATGGCACTTCCACAGTTTAAATTTATGTAGACTTGGATCCTTGAATTTGTTTCGGTGTTTCTTCTCAAGGCTAGTCACAGAAAACGCAGGCATCAACTAGTTTTAAAGAAGAAATCGACGTGTAAAAGTACGTGAGACTCTACTAACTTTTGAGACTCGTTTTAAAAAGTTTGTATTGTTCATGGACTCTTACAACTGGTACTTCAGTAAATCAGTGATCTCTTTAACTCATGTTCATTTATGTTATTACTTGACGTTTCGACCAGGTTGCACTGGCCGTGGTCACAGGCTGACTCATCAGGTCAGGCAATTCAGAGGTATGTAATACCTATTTCGTGATCTCGTTAATTCCCGTATAAATACATAATGAAGATCACCTACATTTCAAAATTTGCAGTTGGCAACACCAAGACCAGTGCACACGTCACGTGTGGTGGTGTCAGCAAAAATTTAAAATTACGGCTTCATCCGACTATCGTTTATAATGGGCTTCGGGTTCAAGTTCAGGGTTGAAAATTGAGGCCCCAAGTCATCATAGTGGAAAATAAAGTACTGGAATTATACTCGTATAAATAACGTTGGCTGTTTGATAAGGCGGATTTTGTATTTGTTTACTATATCCTATATCTGTTTATGTCTAGACTTGTAACTAGTTTTCTCTCGTTTCTTTTTTACCATCTTCACCCCATACAATTCGATTCTGAATTAGGTTTTAAAAAAGCGAGAGATAACTTTCAGGTCAGGTCGAGGCGCAGTTGACAAACTAATCTTCGATATCTTCGATAAAACACCCTAATCGGTGACACGCGGATGTAGGAATCCAGTCTATAGGACAAACATAGCATATAGATGGATGAATAATATAAAATCTCCAGCTAACCTTTACTGTTGGATCATGTCCCCGTGATTGTAACATGTCCTGCGCTCGAGTTAAGGTTCAGAAAAAAAAACGAAACAATTAAAAAAAAAGATTTATTTTTAGATTTTTCATAACAACGGTTTAACAATATATATATATATATATATATATATCTTACAATACTGTCAACATAATATTGCTAATAATCTGGCTGAAGTTAGATCAGTAAGTTGGATCAAACAAACAGCGTTTTTACCATTTTTCTTAATTAAGTAAATAAAGACAAATTTATATTTTTTTCTACACAAATTATTAAAAAGTTAGAACCAGCCCAAAACCTCGAGCTGAATATGGTAGCCGCGACCCCTTACTGACCTAAATTCTACTGTGACAAAGTTTCTGCCAGAGCCTCCAGATACGACGCGTGCAGTCGCACCCAGGTTCGCGCCAATTTGCCAAGCTCGAACGGCGGTGATTCTGGTGCTTGCTCTGCCACGATATGTGATTCTATGTACAAGAACTGTGTTGGACACCGCTGATCTTCTGTATATTCCTCTGTAAAAAGAAAAAACTTTACTAAATGTGATCTATTCGCTTTACACATAATTGAAATACACAAAGATTCGTTTAACTAACAGCTTATTATAATCTAAAACTATTCCAAATTTATATATTTCTAAAGACTTTAAGGTAGTGAAATTCTCAATCTCAGATCACTAGTAAGATTGAATTTCAAGATCCTGTTTCGCATTACCTGAAAAGTAAACCGTTTCTAGTCTGAACTATTCCCGAGAACACGTTTGGAGTTGTTTCAGATCCCAGTCCTACTTCTTCAAAAGATTCTATCACTTGTACAGGTTCGTCCACTTCTTCATTTGCTTTTCCGACTTCTTCATAATGTTTAATCAAATCTACAGGCTCTTCTAATTCTTCGAGTTCCACGGGTGCTAATTCTGCGGGTGCCCCCCTTAATTCCACAGGCTCAATTACTGCGCAGTTGACGTTAGCTGCCAAAAGAGCTAACAACGCGAACAATACTTGGTTTTTCATCTAAAAAAAATGTCACGTTTTAAGTTAAGACTACTACTACTGAATACAATTTCGAAAGAATATACTCTTTCACTAGCATTATAAGAATATCTTCAATCAAAACTGTTTAGGCTAAAACATAAAAAAGTAGACTAAAATTAGGCAATTGCAACAAAATTGCGTACGGTTATTTTTTTTTTTTTTATTACATTACATTTTTTTAATACAAATATTAAATCACATTTTAAAACTACTTACCTTAATAATATTTTTTAATACTGCATACAAGACAAGATTTCAAGACTGAATAATATATGCCAATTCGAAGTGGCCTATTTATAGGTAGAAAAGTCTATATTATCATCGATTTCGTAATCTTTCTTATAAGCTAATTACGACTAATTTTGGATATCTATGTTATATATTTTTGTTTTTGTTTTGTTTCCTGTATTATCATGAGCGATGAGGTAATTCTTGTTTTATTATAAAATTATCTTGACCGACTAACTAAGGACAGGACATGGATTTGTTCAGATATGAATATATTCCAATTGGTTTTGGTACTGTTGCTGTGTAACTCTATTGTTATTTACTTGGTTACTTTTATTTGGCTTCGGCGTTTTTAATTATTTTCATCTATGAATCACATTTGCCTACTCTAATAAAAAATATTAGAGCTTGCCATTGCTTGGTTTTAACCAACCAACTCGGAATAACCCAACCCGAGAGTCGTATACAGAATATCAGCATAATAAGATTTAAAAGCAGAAATAACTAAAGTGACATGATCCGGGATATACGCAATGATATCGTGGGAGAGTCATGCCTCGGCATGAATGGGCCGGCTCACAGAAAACTGGCAGTTAAGCAAATTTTTGCATTGTTTTTCGCCGAGTGAGTGAGGTTAACGGAGGCCTAAATCCTTCCCTCCCCTCCCCGCCTCTCCTCCTTTTCCACATTTCCCCTACTCCTACCTTAAAGGTCTGCAACGCTCTTGTGACTCTTGAGTTGCAGGTGCCCATGGGCGGCGGTCTGCTCGTTTGCTCCCCATACCATTAAAAAAAATGCCCTGTTTCCATATGACTTTAATGTAGATGCAGTGCAGAGTAAGTTTTTAAAGAATTAGATAACAATTAACAACAGATTTCGACTTGATTGAGGCCGCCCGACTTGTCCAGTAAATAAGTTGATTTCAAAACGTAATTACGGTAAAAAAATTCATGGTTAACATAAGCAAATTGAATCCTTGTAAATTCACTCTGAGACAGGCTAGCAGGCTACGCTATTACTTTCTGAACCACATACTGGGTAGCAGTCGCAAGTTTACTTAGTCTAGGTATTATAATTTTTTACGAAAGACAAGACAAAAATAACAAGTAAAATGAGTGCCCTTTAAGGATGAGTCAAAATTATATAGCGATCAAGTTAAGTCAAGTATATGTTATAACCGGCAAAGGGCAGAAATGGTCTCCAACTATAAAGTACTATAATATAAGATCCTAAAGTCCGTACGAGACTACAAAAGAAAAAAACTTATTAGTAAAATATACTTAAATAATAATAAAAATTTGATCAGTACCCACATGAAAATGAAAAAATACACCAAGTATATCGTAAAAGGATTATATCTGGTGTTCTAATCTAATCACATACTCGTATTATGAAGGTATAATAAGCTGTAAATAAAAACATATTAAATTCACTAATCACTATCATTTGCAAAAAATAAACATGAATCAGACAATAATCCATTTTTATAATCAGATACAGTTTTGATACGATATAATGTAATCATATGAATAGTTGGCGGAAACGAAAGCTATGGTAGGCGGGGCCTAGCCGTAAGGTCATAGTGGCGTGATGTGGCGGGGCTCAGCGGAACAGCTGCGGAGGCGCTCAGGAAGGAAGATCGAAGAACGAGCAGTAGCTCTCGTCCACTTTGACTGCGACCATCAGATTCACCATAGTCGTATTGCTTTTTAATATTCCTGTTTTTATTTTGTGTGTAATCCCACTAATATTATAAATGTGAAAGTTTGGATGGATGGATGGATGGATGGATGGATGAATTGCCATGAAACTTGGTATGTTGATAGCTGGAGACCTGGATTAACGCATAGGCTACTTTTTATCCTGATATTCCCACGGGATCGGGACTTGCGCGGGAAAAACTACGTGGCGCTGCTAGTATAATTTAAGTCTCAAATATTGTTAGTAAAGTTTAAGTTTGCTAAGTTGATATTTTTTTAAAAAGAACCATTCAGTTAACTAAATGTATAGTGTATTTGCAAAACGGTTACTTATAATAACCATAATATATATGTAAACCCCATGATTAAAAGCAGTGATAGCTTTCTTGTTCAATAAAGTATTAATATCTTTGAATCGAAGAGCCTTATAGACGTGATAATCATATCGCGTTTATAGTTACTGCCCCACTACTATAGCAAGATTTCAACCTTCCTCAAGAATAAGACACACCTAATAAGTGGCTTTGTAAAATTATGTTTTCAAAGTCACTTGCTAGTTTCAGAGATTAACGCTTCCATCACGAAAAACACACTATTCAGATTTATTATATTACTATATAAACTACTATATACTATAGAATACAATATACTATAGAATACAATATAGAAAAGTTAAGTTATATAAATGTTACGGGTAATGCTAGAAGATGGAGTAAACCTAGGTTTACCCGGGTTGACTTAGTATTATCCAAGCTTCTTGGGCAAAGTCCGAATAATAAGTTAAATAAATTTTAATTCGGGGTTTACCCATACTCACCTAGGTCTGCCCAACTCTGGCTGGGTAATGTTAAAAATTTGTCTAATTAATTAGTGAAATGAAAATTCAAGGGCAATTTAAACTTTTATTATTTTAAAAACATACAAAGGCGAACGTAATCGCTTGAAGAGCATAAACTTAATAGCTTTAATAGCAAAAACTAATCGCGGGCTGAAACATGATATATTTAATAACACAAACATATTAAAACTTTGTATGACAATTAGTTCAAAGTACTACCAATCGTTTTTATTAAAATTGAAATTATTTATTTGAGCAAGATAAACTACTGTGACGTTTTGAATTGCAAAATTTTCATGCAGCTTTGCATGAACACTTTTTGTAGCACATTTTGTTTTACAATTACACCTTTTATAACCCTGGCCTCCTGAAAGCGACTGTTCATTTGCAAGCTCTCGTAAGCTTTTTTTTCTGGTGATATATTTTTGATATCAATCAGTTTATCATGACACACAGAAAACTGATTCCTTGAGAACATTTCCTCAATAGTACCACGTTCGTTTCCTAGCCTATACAGATCATCAGCTTTTTCTACAACTACCATAAGCACGTTCCGAAACTCGCCTCTTCCGCTATCGACATCTGGTATTTGGACTCTTACCTTATCTCCAACAGAACATGGAGGAAATTTTAAATTAGATAAGGCTTTCATTTTTTTAGCATGATTTTCTAAGCTCAATCGGGCAGATAATCTATGTTCATTTATATTTTGTTGAGTAGTACAAATTTCACACAAGTTTATTTCTTGTGTACTTGTGCCTGGATTCATACATCTACACCACTCCATTTCGTCTTTCTTTTTGGCCGTTTCTTCTGAACTTATTTCTAGTAAAACTTCCCTTTCACCTTCTTTTGTATTTAAAACTTCTGTTTCGATTTCCTTTCTCATCTCCTTGTTCTTAAGTAATCATTCTGTAATTCCAGCTATACATTAAGTAAATCTTCTTGAGATTCGTGTCAAGATTCCGGTTCCTTCTTCTTGGGGTTCTGGAATAGATTCTGCTCCGGTAGTAAATTCCGTCAACATTTTCTCGAGCTCTTCCTCAGTGTGAATACTGGCAATAACTTCTTTTGGAAGAGAAAACGACGCTAAACCCACCTTGACATCACTACCGAACATGGCGGTATAAGGAGCTCGTTTTATTCCATCGCGGAATGCCCTATTTTTCATTAACTGTAACTTCAAACCTTCTGACCAACGCTTACAATTTTCGTCGTTCATCCACGTCATAAGCATATTTTGCACGTCTTGATTTACTCTTTCTACACTACCTTGAGACTGACTATGGCGAGGTTTGCCATGTACTATTTTCAGACCGCTCCACATCGAGCACTACTCTTCTATTACGTGATTTGCAAACTCGCGGCCATTGTCTGATTGAAGATTTGAAGGTGCGCCAAAAATACAAAATATGGCCAAAAGCTTATAAGCAACTTCTAGGGCTCGTTTACAAAATTTGTCATATGATCTTGATAGACCATTATGAATTTGAAGTCGCCGTCAGGGTTAGACTGCATGTCAATTAAATCTACTTGACAGCGGCTATTCATTTCTGTTGACAGCAATGGTTTGACAACAATTCCTTTTTTGGCAGACTTTAACTTTTTTTGGCATGGTTCGCATAGTCGTAAATATAATTTTATCACTTCTTGAGTAACATTTTTTTTTTTTTTACTTTCTTTTTCCATTCGATGTTTTCCGCCATGTCCAACAGCCAAATGAGTTTCATGCAAGATATCGAACATCTCATCGTTGGTCACGTAATATTTAATTGTTGTCTCACTTGAAGATAGAGGAGCAATCAGTCTCTCGACGACACTTACCGAGCACAAATCAAAACGCTTCAACCGCCGGTATTGTAAAGTAGTTTTCGATTTAGCTTCTTTTGCACTTTTCACTGAATTGATTATTTCCAAATATTGTTCGTTACTGAAGTAAAAAGAATTTAACCCTTTCGCTGAGAACAACTCTTGAAATGTTGTATCAAAACGCTCTCGAAAAGTACGTGCACTCTGTTAGGTCGCCATTTTGTCACAAAGCAAGCGGCGCGGGCGGGGAAACGCGGGCAGGTGCAAGCGGCGCGGGGGAACGCGGGCCCCCGCGATTTGCGCAACGGGCTCGAAAATTACGCAACACCTAACATTACCCAGCCAGAGTTGGATAGACCTAGGTGAGTATGGGTAAACCCCGAATTAAAATTTATTTAACTTATTATTCGGACTTTACCCAAGAAGCTTGGATAATAGTAAGTCAACCCGGGTAAACCTAGGTTTACTCCGTCTTCTAGCATTACCCGTAAAATATACATCTCACCAACTCATACAAGAATATACTATATAATAAATAACTGCAATTTTGAAGGCAGCGTGTACGGATTCCTCTCACAAACATGCTACCTACCATCGCTGACATAAGTTGCGTGCTAGCCCATGATAATTTGGTCATTTATCGGTTTTCATCGTTACTATTCCGTCACCGTTAATGCTGTAACTACTCCTGTCATAGCCAGCCCCAGGCTATCTTAGCTCTAGAAAAGATTCTAGGAAATCCAAAGCTCCAAAGATCTTTATTTATCATTAATCGTTTTCTAAACATACAAACGAGGATTGTAATAATATCAATAATTTTGGTACTCAAATACCATAAATACATAAAGTCACGAATTTTTATATTTGGGGTAGGCAAAGACAGAAGCTCACCTCTTGCATCTATCCCTACGTACCACAAGAATTTCCTCTATTGTCATTAAACCTTTAAAAACTTTTGTACAAGCTCGCCGGAATGTAACAATATATATATTTATCCATATTTCATCTCCTGTCACAATGTCATACACAGCATTTCAAATGCTACTTGTACTTTATAGTACTTTAACTACATTTTTTTACACCAATCAACATGAGTCCTTTTTTGTTCTAGGGTGAGTTTATGAGGAAGTTTTCTAACTTTTGAATTTGGCTCATACCAATCCCCAAATGTCCTTGAATCTCCTCATAGTAATACACCGGTTTTTTCAATTAGTTGCCTGACAGTAGCCATAATAGAATTGCTCTATGAGTAATCATAATTTAATCCGCCATAAGTCCATAATAATAAGTGCTTGAATTTCAAAAATAATTAATGGACGCCATGATACGTCGGTATCTACTCTACAGTTTTAGCCATACACACTAACATCCTATCGAATGATAGACCTTAATGTATTATTACACACAAAAAATTATATAACCAGATGAGTTATGTACATTTTCCACCTTAGGAGGAGTCCAAACGACTAAAACGACACAATGTCCAATACAATTAATCTTAAACCTATTGCATAAATAGTCAGTTAAGACTTAATATTTCTTTCTATCCACTTCAGAATGAAGATTCGTCCCTATCCATAAAAAAAAAACCGAAATTCTATGTTCTAAAATACAATTACGGTTACCTCGACATTAACCATTCATAGTTTACGCATCAGTCCTACATATTATAAAAACCACAACATAGCATAACCCCTGAGGAGACTTGGGGACTCGATTAACAACAGGGAGCGTAACATGGTGTGGTTTTTTCCCGGATTAAGTTACCTAAGTTTAAATATATGTATGTCATCGTATGATCGTGAACATCATTAGTTATAATAATCATGGTATCATAAACTGACTAAAAATTGTGAACTGTAACCAACATTTACAATTTAACTCATTATTTCTCGATATCTATGAGTATATATTATTAGATATCAAGAAATAATACATTAATTAAACGAGTTCACAATTTGACGATTTGACATTGATAGATTAAATCATTGACCAAAAGAATTAACTTTCTTTTGGTCAATTGCGACATCGATCCTCATTTTAAAAGGGGCTATGGGATATTTTATTTCAACGACCATATCATTAGTGATTCCATCTAGAGTAGCCCCTAGAAACGGAAGGACTTCGTCAATAAAAAGTCCACATTTTTCAATTTTTATGTTTTTTAGGTTGGACAATTGTTCTAAGCCACTGCCTCGTGTTGTCTACCATGTTGTATAGACGAAACATGGTCTATAGGAGCTCCGTACTACATTTCTGCAGCTTCACTATATTTCTGCAGCTATTGGTTTTCCTTATTTTTACGACTTTACGGAAGTTAGAAGCTGTCAAAAGGTTGCGTCTTAACTCAAGCCACTCGCCACATTCACTTTGCAAAATGTTTGCTTAGTGATGTGAGCCCGTTCTTCTTCTGTCTTTTCTAAAATTTTTAGAAAAGTTTGTTTCGTCATTTCGAAAGTCTGCGAATCCATGTTTGGTTGTTCTGCATTTTCACCATAATTGCTATCTGAAGGCTGCAGCTTAGGAAAATGTCGCTTCTTTTTTCGTTGTGCCAGCCTATTTCTTTTTCTTTTGTTACAAATCGTATCTTCGTATTGTTTTAAGGCCTTTCTGGGTGTATTTTTGTGAACACTTCGGCGAACAGTTGACAAAAGTTTCCCGGTGTTAAACGATATAACAGCACCAGCGCATCAAGTTTGGTAGCCCCGACGTTGAGAGTAATTTATTCTTTTACCACCAACTAACTTAGCAACGACTCCGTTAAACTGCTCAACAACGTTGCTGTCGACGTCCTCAATAAGACTTCTGGAATGCGAAGCAACGTTAGCTGCAAGCATTTTTATTCTTTGCCAAAGACTCGAAGCGTCAAATTGCGTGGTAATATCGTCAGTGTGAGAACATATATCTTTTTTGCACTCTGAATGTTTTCCAAAGGCATGATACACTGAATTATTTATATCCTGATGCAAGTTGATACAGTTTTTGTCAGGTTTGTTATTTCTGATGGCGTCACAGATGTATTTGCGAGCTGACAAAATTTTAACTTTACTAACAAGCTTTCTGTCTTTTATAGGGTAACGTGTGTTGGTCATGAATTTCTGCAAGTTATCACAAAATCGGCGCAAAATGTAATTTCTACAGTTAATCTTTTCGACTGTAATGTTTGTATACGGACGTGACTCAATAATTTTGGTGTAGGTACTGCTATCGCCATCTGCTATAAATCGTCCATAAATAATGTTGTGCATTTCAATCGATTTTTTGAAACCTTCTGCTATGATAGTTGCTTCCATACCTGTAGATGGCCCGTCATAATTTTTGTAACATACATGGTCTTTTATAACATTTCCACTTTTTGACAAATGTAGCAGTACTTGTTTTTTACTGCCACGTATAAGATTTTACCCGTACGTCTGCCTATTATAGCTGCGCATCCTGAATTAGCGGCATAGTTGGTTTGCTATGATCGTCTAGACCAACAACCATCTACGATGACATCTGCAGTCTTTATTTACGCGGCCTTCCTTTAATGCGGCTTCTCTTTCTATTTCTGCGGCTTTTGTCATTTCAGTCCACGCGGTATATTCCCAGTCATCCGCCACTTAATCTTACAGTTTGAGAAATTTTTTCTCCTTAATTTCAGGTAAGTCGACAGCAGCTGTGAATTGTTGTGACTGAGCATGACCACCACCACTTGCCAGTATGCCAGCCACAGTGTCTTTATTGATGTTCTTTTCCGTTGCCTCTATTTGGAACTTTTTATTGCACATCATGCACTGCAAATTTAGCCGAGAAAAGAGTCCATTTTGGTGTTCAGAAACCAATTTGATCCAACTTAATCCACAGTTAAAAAGGGATTTATGGTCAGCAACCACTTTTAATTTATTAAAAAATGTCTGTATATATCAATAATACGTCTTCCAGTTAGTACATTACATACCTGAAATTACAATATAATTATAAATACTTACTAATTATAAGTAATAAGAAACCATTTTCTCCAAATATTCTGTAGAAATAAAAGTGAAATGTCCAAAAATGTTGCTGAAACTTACATTTTTACCGTAACTTTGTACCTCATAAGGGCAATTTCCATCTTTATACGAATCAAATGTTGCCTGGACTGCGATCTGAAAAACAACGAAGTTTCAATTTGGATAAACGTTAAAGTGAATAAATAGCTGAACTATTCAAATAAGCGTTTTTTTGACGTTAAGCATATCGAGCTGGAAATGACTACTTCTGTATAAAGTATAAGGTTTATTCTTACATCGTTACTTATAATAACGGGAATGGTATTAGTAGAAATGTTATTTTCGTCACGATCAGTATTTGATGATCAAGGTTAAGGCACGAGGTTGCATATCGGCGAAGAATTCCCATGCTTGTTTTCAGTATTTAATCTTTCGTCGTTACTGCTATGATCAGACCTTTAAAAAATCATTACCAGTATCATTATCATCATAATTTGACGTATATAAAAGATTAAGTTATAACACATAAATAAAAAATAAACTTCAATGATGTCAAATGACACGATAAACTACTTGCACGAAAAAAATCGCATATAAATTTTAAATCAGAAAAAGTCAATATACCTCGGGAGGTCCTATATATATATATAGGACCTCCCTTTCCAAACGACGTAGACGAGACTTTTAGCTATCTAGGGCAGGTCCAGGTAGCTCAGTTGGCAGAGTATTCCCCCTTGGAAAGGGGACTTTCACGGGTTCAGGCCCGTCCTGGTGTTGACTTGCTCCGATTTAAATTTATAAGAAAAGGTTAGCATATTAATTGCTTCAAAATTCATTCAAATATACTATATTATTATAAATACATAAAAATACTTAATTACTGAAATCAAATAGAATTTACTTTCTAATTAGAAGTACTTACTTATCTTCGTAATTCGCTGGAACAGAAACTAGATTTTCTAATTGAGAAGGCGTCTCCAATGACGTCCCCTGTTCCGGAGGACATCCGATTTCGAAAAATTTGTCTTCCTTTGTTCTCCTAAGAAAGAATTTACTTATTTTAGTAATTATGAGGATTATGCGGAATTATCTTCAGCAATTTAATAAAAATATATGCCTACTTGAATGCAAAAAATATATAAATGCGAAGTTACGCTGCGCGATTACAAACTTTTAATATAACATCGCTCGAAACACGACGGGAATCACTCGACCTAATTTTTCTGTATAAATTGGTAAATAATTTCATTGACTGCCCTCAATTATTATCTCGAATAAATTTTAATGTCCCTCGTAAGTATCCCCGAAATACTGTCAATCTACTATACCCACCATCACGTAAAACGGTTCTCGGCTTCAACTCTCCGTTACCGAGACTAAGTAGACTTTATAAAAAGTTCGACACACAAATTGATATGCTTTGTACCAGCCTTTATAGCTTTAAGATCCAGGGTCACAACAGAACTAATTACTGTTAGTAACCTTATTATGTTAATCTGTTTCAATTATTCAATAAATTACTTATTAAGTTTTAAAACTGTAGACTTTATTATTATTTGTTAGCTTTGTGTTTTTTTTTTTTGTTTTTGTTTTTTTCTCTCTAAATTATTTTTTATTTTCACTAATATATTGTAACATTAATACCTGTTATCTAACCTGTGTTAATACTAAAATCCGAATGTTTTCTATACGTGTGGTGTTTGCCGATTGATATTGTACACCCAGGCCTTATATATCATGCATGTATTATTTTTAAGAAATGTGTAACAATTGTAGGAGAACCTTTAAATGAATAAATAAATAAAATAATATTAAAGTATTAAAAAAACTAAGGTAGGTTTTACCTACACCTACCTTTTTAAACTAATACTTACTTCTTTGCTTCTCTCATGATTTGTTCAATTTCATTTGTCAAACGTTCGACTTTCTTTCTCTTCTGAACATTTCTGTTATTGTCCTTGTTTCCCATTGTTTCGAAATACTTTACAATGTGATTCTTATTTAAAATAACTCCTAAATAAAGTGCGTATAGACAAAAGTAGAAAGAAGCACAACAAAGTTCTGACAAAAACTACTATAGATCTAATAAATGAAAGAACTACACTATTAACTACCAAGAAAAAGACTAAAGAAATGAAAGAAAACCTTAAAGAATTGTTTAAAAAGACAAATAAAGCTATAAAGATAGACTACAACAACTACAGGAAGAGAATCATAGAAAAGAACCTTAATACTTACAGGAGCTCAAAACGAGCCTACAAGGAATTAAATACACACAAAAACTGGATACAAAAATTGGAAGGGAAGAAATTAACAAGAAACAGGCAGGAAGTACTTAGTAACGCCACAGAATTCTATAAAACCCTTTACGGCAAACCACCTAAAGATACGAGTGGTAAACAAGACGAAGAAAAAATCATAACGGAACCAAACCACAACATAGAACTAATAAATGAAAAAGAAGTAATATCATATTTAAATAAATTAAAATACGACAAAAGCCCTGGACCCGATAACATTAGTAATGAAGCACTGAAGATAGGAGCACCTATTTTCGTGACACATCTTACAGAACTTTTTAATATGGTGCTTAAAACGGAAACAGTACCTACGCAATGGTGCCAATCGGACATAATACTTATCTATAAAAAGGGTAACCCGCTAGACATCGGCAATTATAGGCCAATCAGCTTACTATCAAGTATTTATAAACTGTTTGCATCTATCCTGCAGAGTCGCATTACCGAACAAATCGATAAAAATCAACCGATTGAACAGGCAGGATTTCGGACGGGCTTTTCAACACATGACCACATACACGCAATAGAACAGTTATTGGAGAAATTCACAGAATTTAATTACCCATTGTATATGGCATTCGTGGATTACTCAAAGGCTTTTGACAGTATAACTCACAATTCTATTTGGAAAGCACTAAAAGCAAGCAATATAAATAATACATATATAAATATTCTAATAAACATATACTCAAAAAGTAAAAGTCAAGTAAAATTAGAAAGAAGAGGTGAAGAAATTGAAATAGGAAGAGGAGTAAGACAGGGAGACCCTTTATCGCCTAAACTATTTATAGCAGTACTAGAGGGTATCTTCCAAAAGATCGACTGGAAAAACAAAGGTATCTGGATAATGGATAAACACCTGACACATTTAAGGTTTGCAGACGACATTGTGCTTTTAGCAAAAACATCAAAAGAATTAGAGAACATGATACAAACCTTGAATAGTGAGAGCAAAAAGGTTGGTCTGGAAATGAACCCAAGCAAAACTAAAGCTATGACTAACAACTATAAAAAACCAATATTTGTAGATGGAAAAGAAATAGAATATGTAAACGAATACGTCTATCTTGGTAAACAAGTCTCGTTCAGTACAAACAGGAACGAAGAAGAAGTGGAGCGAAGAGTTACCATTGCATGGAATAAGTTTTGGGCACAAAAAGAAATTTTAAAAGGAGACTACAGCTTAGATCAAAAAAAGATGATAATAGATACGTGCATATTGCCAAGCCTAACTTACAGCAGCCAAACGTGGGTCTATACAAATAAAATAAAAAACAAACTAATAACAACACAACGAGCTATGGAAAGAAGCATCTTAAAAATTAAGAAAATTCAAAAAATTAGAAGCGAAAATATAAGGAAGAAAACCAAATTAACAGATGCTCTGGAATACGCTTTGAAGCAAAAATGGCAATGGGCTGGACATATCTGTAGAGTAAAGGACAAAAGATGGACGCTGCAAGCGACAAAGTGGAAGGGACCGTTAGGGAAAAGACATGTCGGTAGACCAAAAAAACGATGGGCTGAAGACATCGCGGAGATCGCGGGAAACGAATGGATGGAGATAGGCCAGGACAGAGATAGATGGAGAAAAATGGAGGAGGCTTTTACCCGAAAGGGGTCCGAAATAAAGTCTTGATTAAAAATAAAAGAACTACATAACACTAATAACACACATATGTAATGTAAACTTTTTTCGGAATAAACAAAGCTTTATTATTATTATATTATTAAAGTGCGTATAGAACGCGCGCACGAGCAAAATAGACCCTCTTACGATGGCGAACAGCGCGGTACTAAGAAACTGGTTAGGTCGTCATGTGGTAAACGCTAAACCATCACGAATTAAGTTGAATATCGCGTGCGCTCTTTGTTCGTGATCGAGCACGAAACTAAATGGCGTAAGTCTCAATTCTTATTTCGTTTATAACTAAAGTAATTATTGATCTAGAGAAAAACTATCTTGTGGTTGGATAATAAACTATATTTTCTTACATTAAATACGTATTTTAGACATAAAAGACGAGCCATTTTCATTTTATTTAAATAATAATCAAAAAAAGATATGATTTTCGAATAAAAAATGGATCGAGTGAAAATGTTACAATTACGTATCTGTCTTGTGAATGGAAAGAAAAAGAACCAAAAAATCATATTCTAAAGTTCCATTTTGATTGTATGCGTGACTGTTTCAGAATATTAACGCGAACTAACATAAAATTTAGGGAGCCTGCTCTTAACTATCGAGAAATCTTATTACTTTAAACGAGCAATTCTTGTATGTATGTATTTATATTTTGGGTATCTCGGAAAAGGCTCTAACGATGTTGATGACATTTTGTATACAGATAAAGTTTTGCATTTTGAGTTCAACTGCATAGTTGTATTTCCTGTAAAAATGCAACATTACAGAAAAAAAGAAGATTTTACGAAAAGCTACCAAGTGAAGCTCGCTCTTCCAGATAGGTACTAATACTACGTTAATTGTACACAGTTCACAGATAGTTTGTTTTTTATTTAGTTAGTCTTATGTTTGCTTATGTAAATCATCCATTAGGCTTCAGACTTAGAACAACTGAAATAGCAACTCAGAAACCGTTGAGTAAGATTCGTCGTTTTGCGTCTTCGAATAGGTTGTAGCAAAACTACCTTTAAAGATAACTAAATTTATATATTTCAGATGATGATCTTGTACTATTCATGATACTAACAGCTGTGGTTTTGTCAGTGGTTCACCTGTTGAGTCCGAGATAGCAGCCTATTCTGTACAAGAACTTGACTCTAAGCCAATATATATTACTGGGAACAATGTAATCGTAAGAGAAAACAGTTCTGGAGACCAATTACTACACAAATAACCCAATGTCTTCGATTATAAGAAACAAACATTGCATTTATATGATAAAAAGTTTTATATGTACCACGTACCAGTTTGTATATATACGTTTTTTTACTGGACTCATAAATTGGGAATCTGTTTAAGTGTCAATGCGTGAAGTATTTTGGATAATTAATTCTAAATTTCACTTTCAATATTTGAGAGGCCCCTGCAACTTACAGATAATTTGCTAACGTGAGACTTAATTTTGGCAGTTGGCAGCACCAAGTCTGGGTGTGCACACGTGGTACTCTGGTGGTGTCAGCGAAAATTACGTCTTTATCCGACTATCGTCTATAATGAGCTTCGGGTTCAAGTTCTGGGTTGAAATTTGGGGTCACACGTCAAGGTAGTGGAAAATAAAGTGCTGGAATTATAAATAACGTTGTCTATTCGATAAATAGGATTTTGTATTTGTTTTTATTAGAGATTATACGGTTTTACTCACGTTTGTATTTCGGGGATGCCCGACTAGTTTCGGACCCGACGGGGGCCCTTTTTCAAGGAGTGAAGCGTCCTGCCGCGACGGTGTCAGGCGTCACACTGGGATTACAACGCCGCCACCGGTTCCTTTGTCTTTCGGAACGTGCGGATGTAGACGGTTGCGTTTCAGTTGCGTTGTGTGATGCGCTGTTTTTACCAACATTCACCGCGGTGCATACCATACTAACTGTGTCACTTTTTGTAAAGTCTGTCAGGTCTGTCTCATGGGACGTGAGTTTTAATGCCGGCCGCAGGCAGGGGGCAGTGACCAGCCACTGTCTCTGTTGAAATTCGGACGACAACTTATCTCGATTGCTTCGCGTATTTTCCGCGGTACGAAATATTTTTCTCTCGCCAGTACGGAAGTTTTGTCAAATCGTATGTAGTGAGGCGTGTCCGTCTTGCATGCGTGTTCAGCGACGGCCGACTTTTTTTTTTTTTTTGTATTTGTTTACCATATTCTATATCTGTGTATGTCTAGACTTGGAACTGGTTCTGTCTCGTTTCTTTTTTAATGTCTCCGCCTCATGCACTTTTATTTTGAATCAGATTTGGGTTGCTAAAATAGCGAGAGTTAAACCAACTGTCATGTCAGGTCAAGACACAATTCACAAACTTTAAAGTACTCCACTAGAATGTGCAGTGTTATCTCTTCGATAAAACATCCCAATCGGTGAATCGTGGACGTAGGCATCTAGTATATAGGACAAATATATCAGGCGAAGCAACGGTGATGGATGAATAATATAAAATCTCAAGCCAACCTTCAATGATGGGTCATGCACGCTCAAGATACGTTTCAGAAAAAAAAATTATAAAAATATTATGCTTAGATTTGCATAACAATGGGTAAAAAAGATATAATGTCTCTTAAAATACTTTAGATATAATTTTGCTAACAATCTGTCTGAAGTTGAATCTGGAAGTTATAAATGAAATTGGATCACAACAAACAGCGCTTGCAGGTTTTAATTTTTCTTTATTAAGTAAATAAAAACAATTTCTTCTTAACAAATGTATTAAAAAGTTAGAACCAGCCCAAAACCTCGAGCTGAATATGGTAGCCGCGACCCCTTACTGACCTAAATTCTACTGTGACAAAGTTTCTGCCAGAGCCTCCAGATACGACGCGTGCAGTCGCACCCAGGTTCGCGCCAATTTGCCAAGCTCGAACGGCGGTGATTCTGGTGCTTGCTCTGCCACGATATGTGATCCTATGTACAAGAACTGTGTTGGACACCGCTGATCTTCTGTATATTCCTCTATAAAAAGAAAAACTTTACTAAATATGATGTATTCGCTTTACACATAATTGAAATACACAAGGACTCGTTTAACTAACAGCTTATTATAATCTAGAACTCTCCAAATTTATATATTTCTAAAGACTTTAAAGTAGTGAAATTCTCAATCTCAGATCACTAGTAACATTGAAATTCAAGATCCTTTTTCGCATTACCTGAAAAGTAAACCGTTTCTAGTCTGAACTATTCCCGAGAACACGTTTGGAGATGTTTCAGATCCAAGTCCTACTTCTTCAAAAGATTCTAACACTTGTACAGGTTCGTCCACTTCTTCATTTCCTTTTCCGACTTCTTCATAATATTTAATCAAATCTACAGGCTCTTCTAATTCTCCGATTTCCACGGGTCCTGCTAATTCTGCGGGTGCCCCCCTTAATTCCACAGGCTCAATAACTGCGCAGTTGATGTTAGCTGCCAAAAGAGCTAACAACGCGAAGAACACTTGGTTTTTCATCTAAAAAAAAATGTCACGTTTAAAGTTAAGACTATTTACTACTACTGAAGACATTTTCGAAAGAATATACCCTTCCACTGGCATTGTAAGAATATCTTCAATCGAAACTGTTTAGACTAAAACATAAAAAAGTAGACTAAAATTAGGCAATTTCAACAAACTTGCGTACGGTTATTTTTTTTTAAATAATTTACATAAGTAGTTGGAAGTAGAAAAATATAAAATAAAATATTTATATTCTTCATAAAAAATATTATAAAGATTTAAATCACTTTGTTACAAAGATTAAATCACATTTTAAAATCACTTACCTTAATAATATTTTTTAATATTGCATAGAAGACAAGATTTCAAGACTGAATAATATATGCCAATTCGAAGTGGCCTATTTATAGGTAGAAAAGTCTATATTATCATCGATTTCGTAATCTTTCTTATAAGCTAATTATGAGTTAATTTGGATATCTTAGTCATCATATTTTTTGTTTTGTATTCTGTATTATCATGAGCGATAAGGAAATTCTTGTTATATTAATTAACTATATACCCCGCGCAACTGCGCTCGCGTATATTCATATTTTTTATACCGAACCCTAATTCTTTTCCCAAAATAAAAGTAGTCTAAATTACTCCTTATAACACCAGCTATCTGTCAATGACAGTCCCGTAGAAATCAGATATTACAAGGAACAAACAGACAGACAGATAATGTTTTAAAATTCTTACTACTACTCCTATAGCAGGATTTCAAAAGCAAGAATAAGACATAACTAATAAGTGGCTTTGTAAAAATATTTTTTCAAAGTCACTTGCTAGTTCCAGAGATTAACGCTTCCATCACGAAAAACACACTATTCAGATTTATTATATTAATATATAAACTACCACTACTATAGAATACAATATACAAAAGTTAAGTTAGATATATATACATCTCATCAACTCACACAAGAAAATACTATATAATAAATAACTGCAATTTTCCTCTCACAAACATGCTACCTACCATCGCTGACACAAGTTGCGTGCTAGCCTATGATGATTTGGTCATTTATCGGTGTTCATCGTTACTATATATTGTAACTACTCCTGCCATAGCCTGGCTATCTTAGCTCTTGAAAATATTCTATGAAATCCAAAACACTATCAAAATCAGATATTTGTAGGATCTTTAAAAACCACCACCCAGCAACCAAATCTTTTCAAATTCTCAAGGTTCTTTTTCAACCCACACTACTCCTAAATATCTAAATTTCGTCTGTCAACCAATCTTACTCCGCATATACTTCGCTATAATTAAATCTCAACAGCATTTATTGTTTGTTGATTTTTTTTGTGCTATTCCCAATTCTCGGAACCATTTACACGATTAGAAAGATTCTGAATTAAATTTTAAAGTAAGTACTTTTTGTTTAGATTCAAAATTATTTTTAATGAAGGAAATTTCATTATGTGTTGCTAATTTAAGTGGCGAGGTGTTATGTATGAATTATAGGGTATGTTGAACTAAATGATTAGTTTAATACCGCCAATATATTATTTAATTTTATTAAAATCACCAAGGCTGACAATTCCTTCATTCGTCCCAAGCAATAACAAAACCTCTCGCAGTTGCTCCCAGAATACTTATCTTTACGTCTGATTGTATGACATGTCCGGAGCATGGACACCTAAAACAAATATAGGTGTCATTCCTACTTTTAGTAGCCACAGAAAAGACGGGAGCTAACATACTCATAGAGTCTGTCATTTGCTCGGAATCGATGATAATAGACAATGTCAGCATAGACATATTTGCTGTCATTTTCTTGGTCAGAAACACCTGACCATATCTCTGTGAGCGGGCCGTAAGTAAGTACTTCCCTTTTCACTCGGTCTCATTCGCACATAGAGTCATCAACAAGGACAACATCTGTAGAGTCATCAACACGGACAACATCTATATTTCTTTCATTCATCAACTCGTATACTTCATCCAATTTCTCGCTTTACATTCAGAGTCGCAAGCTGAAAGTCCTCTTTTATCGCCTGCGAGAAAGGATTAGATCAGGATTAGATTAAAGGGTAAACCTGAAGTATGCCAGTTACATACAGATTTTAAGGCGGAATATGAGGTATTTGGGCATATTTCTAAGTGTTTAGTTTATGTTCAATCACGGAGTTATATATGAATGCAGTTTCCTCAACTACCAAACTTAATTCCAATTTTGTTTATAACAAGAAATACCCTATCCTTCTACTGTCTACTCATGTGTTTACAAAATTACTATTCGATCATGAATATAATCGATTATTACACGCTGAACCCCTATATTTTATCGCTATTGTCGTCTATAGGAGAAGCATTTTGGCCTAGTAGAGGATGCAATTTAGATCTCGCTATTTGCGCTATCGATGTGAATTCGTTATTGTTGAATCAACGATGAAAGACTTTTAATGCCCTATTCAGAGAAGGCCACGTCGAAGCCGTGATACTAAATCAGTTAAATTTTATATTGCTCAAAATTCATTAAAAAAATTATCTTTCTGCACTTCTAAATTTAACTTTAAGTATTCCAAACTTCACATTCCTCCCGTCCGCGAACTTTGCTTAAAAAGGTACTAAATAGATGTATGATAGTACACTATAGATATGAGGGCATCCCCGTTTGTAATTTACTTTATTAGACATCTTTACATTGACGATATTATTAATTTCAATTAAGATCTTCGTACAGATATCGAAAGTTCTTTAGCCAATTACAAATATGTTCAAATATTCAACCAATTTAGCAAGTAGTTTCATTGACGACTTCTGTGGTGCGGTGATAGTGCATTTGACTCGGACGATCGGGGATTGTGAGTTCGCTTACCGCTCATTGTAAATATTTGATCCTGATTGTATTGGTACAAACCAACTGTTTGCCACTTGCATTAAAATCTATAGAAAAATAAAAAAAAGATTTATTTATTTTATTTATTCTTTATTGTACACTAAAACTAGATTAATGAAAACAAGGAAATGGTATGTACAAAGGCGAGCTTAACCCAAACCTGAGTTTTCTTCCAGCAAACCTTAGAGTAAATAGAGGATAGTAGAAAAACTTAGAGGCAAAGTCGTGTGTACGTAAATTTTTGTATAAGATGTAAATTTTTTGTAATTAATTAACTTTATATCATTGAAATATACTGAATCCTGAATCCAAAGGTTGTCCAGAAAAGATCGAAGCCTGCGATAAGACCGCCCATTGTAGCATTAACGATATATGGTATCCTACTGAATGCTGAAGAAGTGTTTGGTGTGCAATAAAGACTAAACAGTTGCACAAACTAAGTCCATCGTGCATTTAATTATCTGTCAAATATGTAGAAGTAATTTCTTATTATTGTTATAAAAAGGTTTGTAATACTTTAGGAATTCCTTACGAAATAATTTTAACCTTTATCATCAGTATAATAACCAAGGACGTAAGGTCTGACTCTACTTATAGGCTAAAGTTTGGACTTAAAAATGATTTACATTGGCTTTGCGAAACGTAGTGCAATTAATCTTAACTTATGTTACAAATGCGAATGTGACGTTTTTTTGTTTATTTGTGTGTTACGCTTCTACGCCATAGCTATTAAATTTAGACTATTGTGACTACTATATTAAGCTTTTGACATAGGAGCCTGTCATCCAGAAAAAGTACTATTCCCGAGGCACAGGTGAATCGTTTGATAAAACCTACATTAAAGTAGTCGTAGTCGCGCCATAAAGCGACAATAAAATTAAAACAACCTTAAAATGAAAATAACTACATTACAGAATGTAGCAGTTCTATAATAATACCAGAAACCGGGCCAAGCAGGACTCCTCCGTGTGAATTGAATTGCTCTATCACTAATTATAATTTTATCCTTCATAGTAAAAAAGAAAATACCAAAGACAAACAACAAGATTTGGCGATAAAGACAGTATTACGTGTCTGATATAAATATTATGTTTGTAACTTACTGACACAATCGTTTTAAACATACATTATCATGTTATTGTAAGTTGATTTATATTATAATAATCATTGATTGTTTTAGCAGGGGAATCCCTTCAGGTACTTTCCTGAATCTTTCTATCTATTCCAGGTACCTGAGTAATAATTTATAATCCTAATAAATATATTTTGTATGACTGGTAGATATGTATGGTAAACAGTTACAGTTGGTTATTTTTGAAGAAATTCTAAAATGTAAACTATCCGTTTTTCTTCAATAACTTTTCTTCCTTTCCCATTATTGTTGGGGGATATAATCACGTTTTTCATTATCTGCACTAAAGCCACCGAAATTACTTGATTCAGACATTTGTTTTACAATAAAATAAAGTTTTATAAACAGCTAGTTGTAATGTGTTTGGAATTCAAACGCAATTGTGTAATCTATCATTGGTGTAGTGCCACTTTCAAAATAATTGGTTCCCACGTCATCTAGAAATGATTAATCGAAACAAATTATTGTCAAAAGATACTAGATGAAGCCTTGATGCAATAACATCAAAAAGGGCATTAGGTACCGAACACCCTTGTTGCACTCAAAGCTTTTTCATTTCAAATTTTAAAGCTTTTTTATTTCAAAAATAAGTTATGGACGCCATGATACCGACACTACTCTACAGTTTTAGCCATACACACCAACATCCTATCGAATGATAGACCTTAATGTATTATTACACACAAAAAATTATGTAACCAGATGAATTATGTACATTTTTCACCTTAGGAGGAGTCCAAACGACTAAAACGACACAATGTCCAATACAATTAATCTTAAACCTATTGCATAAATAGTCAGTTAAGACTTAATATTTCTTTCCATGCACTTCAGAATGAAGATTCGTCCCTGTCCCTAAAAAAATACCGAAATTCTATGTTCCAAAATACAATTACGGTTACCTCGACATTAACGGGAATTGTATTTGTAAGCAAAATAACCTTACATGTACAAATACAAGTACATTATCTAAGTGTTTAATCAACATAGCAACCATACAATTGTATAGATATCTATAATAATATATTAACCTTTATTTTTGTCAGGTAGTAAACAGAAAAGATTTATTGTTTTTGTCTGTCCCTTAGAAATAAGTGTACTATTCATTCATAGTTTACGCATCAGTCCTACATATTATAAAAACCACAAAATAGTATAACCCCTGAGGAGACTTGGGGACTCGATTAACAACAGGGAGCGTAACATGGTGTGGTTTTTCCCCAGATTAAGGTACCTAAGTTTAAATATATGTATGTCACCGTATGATCGTGAACATCATTAGCTATAATAATCGCGATATCATAAACTGACTAAAAATTGTGAACTGTAACCAACATTTACAATTTAACACATTATTTCTCGAGATCTATGAGTATATATTATTAGATATCAATAAATAATACGTTAATTAAACGAGTTCACAATTTGACGATTTGACATTGATAGATTATTAACCATCGAGAAATCTTATTACTTTAAACGAGCAATTCTTGTATGTATGTATTTATATTTTGAGTATCTCGGAAAAGGCTCTAACGATGTTGATGATATTTTGTATAAAGATAAAGTTTTGCATTTTAAGTTCAACTGCATAGTTGTATTTTCTGTAAAAACGCAACATTACAGAAAAAAAAGAAGATTTTAAGAAAAGCTACCGAGTGAAGCTCGGTCTTCCAGGTAGGTACTAATACTACGTTAATTGTAAACAGTTCACAGTTAGTTTGTTTTTTATTTAGCTAGTCTTATGTTTGCTTATGTAAATCATCCATTAGGCTTCAGACTTAGAACAACTGAAATAGCAACTCAGAAACCGTTGAGTAAAATTCGTCGTTTTGCGTCTTCGAATAGGTTGTAGCAAAAGTACCTTTATAGATAACTAAATTTATATATTTCAGATGATGATCTTGTACTATTCATGGTACTAACAGCTGTGGTTTCGTCAGTGGTTCAGCTGTTGAGTCTGAGATAGCAACCTATTCTGTACAAGAACTCGACTCTAAGCCAATATATGTCATTGGGAACAATGTAAGCGGAAGAGAAAACAGTTCTGGAGACCAATTACTACACAAATAACCCAATGTCTCCGATTATAAGAAACAAACATTGCATTTGTATGATAAAAAGTTTTTAAATGTACCACGTACCAGTTTGTATATATACGTTTTTTTACTGGACTCACAGATGGGTCATCTGTTTAAGTGTCAATGCGTGAAGTATTTTGGATAAGTAATTCTAAATTTAACTTTCAATATTTGAAAGGCCCCTGAAACTTACAGATAATTTGCTAACGTAAGCCTTAATTTTGGCAGTTGGCTGCAGTAACGCACGTGTCACACATCACGTCTGATCGTGTCAGCGAAACTTACGTCTTTATCCGCCTATCGTCTTTAATGGGCTTCGGGTTCAAGTTCTGGGTTGAAATTTGGGGTCACACGTCAAAGTAGTGGAAAATAAAGTGCTGGAATTACAAATAACGTTGTCAATTCGATAAATAGGATTTTGTATTTGTTTACCATATTCTATATCTGTGTATGTCTAGACTTGGAAATGGTTCTGCCTCGTTTCTTTTTTACCGTCTCCGCCCCATACACTTTGATTTTGAATCAGATTTTAGTTGCTAAAATAGCGAGAGTTAAACCAACTGTCTGACATGACAGTTGAGACAGTCGAGACACAATTCACAAACTTTAAAGTACTCCACTAGAATGTGCAGTGTTATCTCTTCGATAAAACATCCCAATCGGTGAATCGTGGACGTAGGCATCTAGTATATAGGACAAATATATCAGCCGAAGCAACGGTGATGGATGAATAATGTAAAATCTCAAGCCAACCTTCAATGATGGGTCATGTACGCTCAAGATACGTTTCAGAAAAAAAGATTATAAAAAATATTATGCTTAGATTTGCATAACAATGGGTAAAAAAGATATAATGTCTCTTAAAATACTTTAGACCTAATTTTGCTAACAATCTATCTGAAGTTGAATCTGGAAGTTATAAATGAAGTTGGATCATAACAAACAGCGCCTTCAGGTTTTAATTTTTCTTTATTAAGTAAATAAAAACAATTTCTTTTTAACAAATGTATTAATGTATGTGTATGTAAAAATGAATTTTGTTAATAATCTGGCTGAAGTTAGATCAGTAAGTAGGATCATAACAAAGAGCGTTTTTACCATTTTTCTTAATTAAGTAAATAAAGACAAATTTATATTTTTTTCTACACAAATTATTAAAAAGTTAGAACCAGCCCAAAACCTCGAGCTGAATATGGTAGCCGCGACCCCTTACTGACCTAAATTCTACTGTGACAAAGTTTCTGCCAGAGCCTCCAGATACGACGCGTGCAGTCGCACCCAGGTTCGCGCCAATTTGCCAAGCTCGAACGGCGGTGATTCTGGTGCTTGCTCTGCCACGATATGTGATCCTATGTACAAGAACTGTGTTGGACACCGCTGATCTTCTGTATATTCCTCTATAAAAAGAAAAACTTTACTAAATATGATGTATTCGCTTTACACATAATTGAAATACACAAGGACTCGTTTAACTAACAGCTTATTATAATCTAGAACTCTCCAAATTTATATATTTCTAAAGACTTTAAAGTAGTGAAATTCTCAATCTCAGATCACTAGTAACATTGAAATTCAAGATCCTTTTTCGCATTACCTGAAAAGTAAACCGTTTCTAGTCTGAACTATTCCCGAGAACACGTTTGGAGATGTTTCAGATCCAAGTCCTACTTCTTCAAAAGATTCTAACACTTGTACAGGTTCGTCCACTTCTTCATTTCCTTTTCCGACTTCTTCATAATATTTAATCAAATCTACAGGCTCTTCTAATTCTCCGATTTCCACGGGTCCTGCTAATTCTGCGGGTGCCCCCCTTAATTCCACAGGCTCAATAACTGCGCAGTTGATGTTAGCTGCCAAAAGAGCTAACAACGCGAAGAACACTTGGTTTTTCATCTAAAAAAAAATGTCACGTTTAAAGTTAAGACTATTTACTACTACTGAAGACATTTTCGAAAGAATATACCCTTCCACTGGCATTGTAAGAATATCTTCAATCGAAACTGTTTAGACTAAAACATAAAAAAGTAGACTAAAATTAGGCAATTTCAACAAACTTGCGTACGGTTATTTTTTTTAAATAATTTACATAAGTAGTTGGAAGTAGAAAAATATAAAATAAAATATTTATATTCTTCATAAAAAATATTATAAAGATTTAAATCACTTTGTTACAAAGATTAAATCACATTTTAAAATCACTTACCTTAATAATATTTTTTAATATTGCATAGAAGACAAGATTTCAAGACTGAATAATATATGCCAATTCGAAGTGGCCTATTTATAGGTAGAAAAGTCTATATTATCATCGATTTCGTAATCTTTCTTATAAGCTAATTATGAGTTAATTTGGATATCTTAGTCGTCATATTTTTTGTTTTGTATTCTGTATTATCATGAGCGATAAGGCAATTCTTGTTATATTAATTAACTGTATACCCTGCGCAACTGCGCTCGCGTATATTTATATTTTTTTGTACCGAACCCTAATTCTTTTCCCAAAATAAAAGTAGTCTAAATTACTCCTTATAACACCAGCTATCTGTCAATGACAGTCCCGTAGAAATCAGATATTACAAGGAACAAACAGACAGACAGATAATGTTTTAAAATTCTTACTACTACTCCTATAGCAGGATTTCAAAAGCAAGAATAAGACATAACTAATAAGTGGCTTTGTAAAAATATTTTTTCAAAGTCTTGCTAGTTCCAGAGATTAACGCTTCCATCACGAAAAACACACTATTCAGATTTATTATATTAATATATAAACTACCACTACTATAGAATACAATATACAAAAGTTAAGTTAGATATATATACATCTCATCAACTCACACAAGAAAATACTATATAATAAATAACTGCAATTTTCCTCTCACAAACATGCTACCTACCATCTCTGACACAAGTTGCGTGCTAGCCTATGATGATTTGGTCATTTATCGGTGTTCATCGTTACTATATATTGTAACTACTCCTGCCATAGCCTGGCTATCTTAGCTCTTGAAAATATTTTATGAAATCCAAAACACTATCAAAATCAGATATTTGTAGGATCTTTAAAAACCACCACCCAGCAACCAAATCTTTTCAAATTCTCAAGGTTCTTTTTCAACCCACACTACTCCTAAATATCTAAATTTCGTCTGTCAACCAATCTTACTCCGCATATACTTCGCTATAATTATATCTCAACAGCATTTATTGTACTTTGTTTTTTTTTGTGCTATTTGCTATTTACACGATTACGAAAAATATTAAAGTAAGTACTTTTTGTTTAGATTCAAAGTTATTTTTAATGAAGGAAATTTCATTACGTGTTGCTAATTTAAGTGGCGAGATGTTATGTATGAATTATAGGGTATGTTGAACTAAATGATTAGTTTAATACCGCCAATATATTTTTTAATTTTATTAAAATCACCAAGGCTGACAATTCCTTAATTCGTCCCGAGTCATCAACACGGACAACATTTATAGAGTCATCAACACGGACAACATCTATATTTCTTTCATTCATCAACTCGTATACTTTATCCAATTTCTCGCTTTACATTCAGAGTCGCAAGCTGAAAGTCCTCTTTTATCGCCTGCGAGAAAGGATTAGATCAGGGTTAGATTAAAGGGTAAACCTGAAGTATGCCAGTCACATACAGATTTTAAGGCGGAATATGAGGCATTTGGGCATATATCTAAGTGTTTAGATGTTCAATCACGGAGTTATATATGAAAGCAGTTTCCTTAACTACCAAACTTAATTCCAATTTTGTTTATAACAAGAAACACCCTATCCTTCTACTGTCTACTCATGTGTTTACAAAATTACTATTCGATCATGAATATAATCGATTATTATACACGCTGGACCCCTATATTTTATCGCTATTGTCGTCTATAGGAGAAGCATATTGGCCTAGTAGAGGATGCAATTTAGATCTCGCTATTTGCGCTATCGATGTGAATTCGTTATTGTTGAATCAACGATGAAAGACTTTTAATGCCCTATTCAGAGAAGGCCACGTCGAAGCCGTGATACTAAATCAGTTAAATTTTATATTGCTCAAAAGTCATTAAAAAAATATCTTTCTGCACTTCTACATTTAACTTTAAGTATGCCAAACTTCACATTCCTCCCGTCCGCAAAATTTGCTTAAAAAGGTTCAAAGCATTCTCTTCACGTATTAATAAATAGATGTACGATAATACACTATAGATATGAGGGCATCCCCGTCGATAATTTACTTTATTAGATATTTTTACATCGACGATATTAATTTCAATTACGATCTTCGTACAGATATCGAAAGTCCTTGACTGCCGTGCCAAAACAAAACACTGTATCTGTAGATACAGTGTTTTGTGCTTACACGAAAAAATCTATTTTTCGTACACGTTTACATACGATGGCATTTATTTAATGAACTCTTTAAAACACTGAGAAAACCAAAAGGATTTAAAACGGTATTTCTAAAATTATAAAGATCAATTTTGATAAAACACTGTAACATCATTTACAGGGTGCCGAGCTGATCAACACGGATGTGGCTAGTGCAATCGACAGTATGAAGAACGAATGTCTGAAAATTCAATTTTAAACATTTTAAATGGATGGATGGAACCTGCTGAAAAATGTGCATTTTAATAACCTGACGATTTGAGCGTGACATAAGGGAGTGGGTGGGTTAGAAACTTGCAACAAAAAATGTCACCTCATAATAACATTTATTTCAAATTATTATTATTCTGTTTTTTAGTGTTCCGTTCCTCAAAAGGGAAAAAGGAACCCTTATTTTAATAATAAATTTTTAAGCATCACTTTGTTGCCCTTCTGTCTGTCTGTCTGTCAAGACCCTGTTTTTCAGAAACCCGTAAACACATCAAGTTGAAATTAATACCAAATACATAAGTCTGCGGTCCCTTAAACCTGTAAAAATATCAAGCTTCTAAGTCAACGCATTCAAAAGATATGGCCACATAGGCTTTATATTTGACCAAATTTGATCATGTCGCAGGTAATTCAAAACCTATAGGGTACTTTCCATTGAAAATTTGGTAAGAAGCAAGGTCTGATAGCACTTGTAAAGGAAAAAAAAATCTTTTATTCTTTTTTCTAAAGTGTCTAGGAGACACTTTAGGAGAATTACAAAAAACACAGGATTAGATCTCAAAATGTTATTTGAAACCAAATTCAACTATTCGTTTCCTAACATATGTATGATTATGAAATTATTTTTATTACAATAATTTTATTAAATAGTGTAATGTAGACGGGCTTAATTATAAATCAATAAATAAACAATTTAGTGACTGATTTATGTTAATCACTTTTATTTGAAGTAAAAAGTATAATGTTATTATAAATGTTTGAAATGATCCGTTTCGCTGTTTTATTAATTAAATGTAAAATAACCCTAATATTTTCTTCTTGTATTATTTCATTTCGCTTTCGTTTTTGTAACTGTACAGAAATTTTGAAAATCATTCAATAATATTTAATTATCTTATTTCCATTATCATCATTAGTAACAGAGTAATTATCTAGTTCGTTTACACTATTAATTCAGTAGTTATAGCTTATAATTAAATATACCGAAATTCCCTCGTTCCAAAAACTAATTTATTCTATAACTTTGAAAGCTTTGTTAGAAATCAATCAATTACCGAATGTAGCTATTATGGTAGACTCAATAACTTTTGTATTTATAAGTTTGTCTATGTTGGGACCGGTAGTACGGGCTTTATTAAAAATTTATATTAAAAATAATTCGTCTACAAATAAAAAAAAATTATAATGTCAATAATCGTACCCAGTGAACTTTTATTAAATAATTACTTAGAAAATGACATCCAAAAACTATTTTACCCTTTCTATTTGTTACAACATATGTTTTTATCATCTAAGTTTACAATACGAGACAATTTTATCTATCCGAACGGACCGAAGTTTAATATAACCATGTCTTTGTTTTGGGCAGTCTTATGTATTTCATATATCTACAGAGTAGATACGAGATACGGCGGTATACCAGAAATAATGCAACTTTTTCACAGCAAAACTCAATATTTCCTAGTATATTTTTATTTGATATATGATAGTTTGCTAATAGTTCTAGTCTTTATTCTCAACGTTATGCATGGTCATAATAATGTATCACTAATATTAAACATACAGATGATCCACGAACGTATTAAAATCGGTGGAACATGTAACAAGTATAATACTATTTGGAATTGCATGCCTACTTTGGCCGTAATATGTTTTGATATTTCGGTAGTGGTGTTTTCCTACATCTCAAATTACTATTTTGATTATGCTGATTTACTTGTAGATTATTTGTTTATAATTTTTGACTTGAACCTTATTTATGCCATTCAAATTATTACATTGCTAAAGATGTATTTAATAAACTTTACAAATAATCATTTGTTAATGGATGCCCAACAAGAACATGATTTCGATAACATTTTTGAGATATATCAAACGCTCATACAAGCTTATACTTTGTTTAAGAATATATTTAATTTTATGGTAATTTTGTGCATTATTAATATTTATTACTTTCTACTCCAGTTAAGTTCAGTTACTAGGGAGATAAAAACTATAATAATGGTTTATATTTCTTCTATCATCTATTTCAATGTATTAGATATTCGTTTTTATAGGTTAAATGTTTTATGTCTGTGTTTAACACGCAAATAATTATTTCCAAATACACGAGACTTTAATAGTCCACAGGCCCACATCTGAATGATTTCGGTGATTAATAATAATAGGCTGAAAGTTCGTATACAGCTTCGTTCTGACGAGACCCCCCCCAACTTTTATCATTGGGCCAATTTTCGATAATGGGAGTAAAAAAAATATAGAATAAGATATCGAGTGGTACGACAGATTTTTTATGGTAGTTCCAAGTACCTACTGTCCACACTAACAAACCCACGTCCCGCTACTGGTATTGGTAACTTTTTTGAGAAATAAAGTACTTTTTTGTATTAATGCTCACGATTTTTTTTGTATGCCAACAGTTACATCGTGTTCTACACTTGATTCCTTACAGAAAAAATCAAAGAAATTGTTATTCATCAAAAAGCGTTAACGTAATCTTGACAAGTTCCGAAAAAAATACCATCAAATTTGTATGCCAATGCATTAAGTACATAATATATATGTTTTGCAAGCCGCACTACAAAAATCAGCTTGTTATTAATCAAGTTGTTCATATCGTTATTCTGACATGTTAAAGGTGGAGGTCTCTAGGATCGCACCACTCATTTTTTCATACCACACGTTTCTTTGCGTTTTTCATCGTGTTGTCTCAAATTTTTATTCTAAAGAAACTGTTATTCATCAATTTTCGGTACTCATCATATCAACGTGTTTCGCGCCCACGCGTTTTTACTCCCACTATCGGAAATTGGCCCAATGATAAAAGTTGGGCGTCTCGTCGGAACGAAACTGTATACGAGCTTTCAGCCTGTTATTAATCATCGAAATCATTCAGGTGTGGGCCTGTCGACTATAAGATACTAACTGTATATAAATATCCGGTATCTATCCGTTTACTACCCGGCTGGATAGCGGATATAACATTTTGGAATTTTATTAAGTCACATGACAAATAAAATGGATATAATATTCAGCAGCTTCAGCATCCCTCACGTAGATCAACGCATAATTACATTATCTTAAATCTTGTCTAATTCAGACTTCCACAAGGATCCGACACGTTGTAAATCGGCACTTCTTTGCTCAGTTTAATCTTTATCTATTTTATAGACTTTTTAAGGCAACTGCTTGTGGCACTATTTCCGACAAGCAGGACAATCTATCATTTACATTGATATTTCTATTCATAAGCTTTTGTGTTGTATACGTGGGTCACACTGAAAGTTTTTAGAATAGGCCAGTAAGAAAAGCAGCCGATGAAAAATTTATTTAAATTTCGAATTAAGAACTCTTTGGGAATTTATATGTATTTAATGATTTCATATGTCATTTGTTTTTACAAATTGATGGCAATTTAAAAAGTATCTGTGGTGCATTAAAATGAATTTGACTAGAGAAAATTTTCGCTCAATGATTTATTAAGACTTTCGTTGTGGTCTTACTCAACAACAATGTTAGGATAGACTTTGATTGGCCTTTCATTACGAAGCCCCATCTCGTGCCACTGTTTACAACTGGTTTCATGAGTTTAAACGTGGTCGAAGCAAACTAACTGCTGATTCTCGAGGAGGACGTCTTTCTACGGCGACTACTGAAGGTAACGTGAGTACGGTAGCTTTAGGCTTTGGTGAGTCAAGTACAAAAACATTTAGGCGTCAGAAAGCTTTGTACTAGATGGATACCTCATATTTTGACGGAAGATAAAAAACGCTGGTATTTGGATTGGTGCCGCTCAATGCTTGAAAAGTATGACGGAGGTGACTTGAATGCTGTATACGACATCGTCACAAGCGATTTTCATCTGCTGGATATATTTTTACGAACCCGAAACCAAAAGACAATCTGCGCAGTGGATGTTTCCTATTGAAGATTTGCCGAGAAAAGTATAGAAGGGCAGCAGTCAAGGGAAAAAGATGATGGCCTCATTATACGGACGGACGGGTTATTTCGCAACAATCATTCTAGAAGATAAAAGGACTGTTACTGCAGATTGGTATGTCAATCATTGCCAACCAGTTATCTTGGAAATGTTAAACAGCAGCGCCCAAGAAGCACAATCCTCCTCCACCACGACAACGCTCCAGCTCACTCCGCTAGACGGATTATCGAATATTTGTCTATTGAAGGTGTAGAGCTAACGAGTCATCTTTCTTATAGACCCGACCTGGCATGTGACTTTTGTGTATTTCAAAAAGTGGTGGAAGAGATCCCTAAAAAAGAGTGGGCTGCTTCCGTCAATGGTTCCATCGTAGGCGACGCCGCTTAGAAATGAAAGGAGACTACTTCGAAAAGCAATAAAAATATTTTACAGGCTTCTAAATCCTTTCTTTTTTTATTTTCTAAAAACTTTCAGTGTGACCCCCGTTTAATAAATATTTAAATTTTAAAATTGATTCCAGGCACATAGAAAACTTTAGAATATTGTCTGAATATAAATTTTCAAACATTAATGCACTTTAAATAATTTTACACCTTTTTTTTGTATATTTGGCAGATATTCGTGCAATGTGCTGATATCTTTCACCGACTTTTAAGTTATTTGCAAATACAATTAGAACATTTTAGATTTAACTACGAACCTTTTGCCTCTGATGTAAGTATTATCGTTAATTTTTTACAATAAAATCATATTTATTATAAGAACGGCTTATAGCCCAAGTTAATTACATATTTATTTATTTTTATTTTTAATGTTTACTGCAACAAAAATTCTAAACAGTGGTTTTTAAATTTCTTAAATATTACTCCGCACGCAGGTGTGGGTTATACGTTAACTTATATGTAGATATACTATAACTTTATGATGTAATGTAATATTGTAATGTATAACTGTTATATGTCCCAATAAATAAAATATAAAATGAATTTTTAATCATGTTTTAGGTTGAAGATAAAATCGTCTTTGCTACTTCAATATTGACTTTTACTTCATTGTTGATTAAAAATGTGGTTTTGGTAATTTTAATGTGCGTGCACTGTGAGAAGTTTTACATGGCTATGGAGGAGGTGGAAACTGTCTGTATTCTGCGGTCGAAGGATGCGTCTTGCTCAGGTATCTTTTAGTCTTATAGATGGAAATACTTGTATTTGTTATAGTGTTACTGCAAATCTGAACTTCCTACTTTCATTTTCACAGATACTAACGGTCGACTGTACAAAAGTGTTCTACGCCTAAACCGTGTCTTGTTCAGTAAAATAAGTGCGTGTGGTTTGTTCAACGTAGACGCCGCCCTACTGATGAGCCTCGTGTTCCTTCTTACCAATTATGTAATTGTACTTGTGCAGTTTTTTCTAATGTAACATGTAATGTTTAAGTAATACATGTTCTTTTTTTGCAAATAGATCTTTTAAGACACTTTTACAAGACAATATGTTTTTTAAAGCCGAATAAGAGATAAGGTTAGACACAGACCCCAACTGGTCCGCCACCACAGCCAGACATTTGAGTAGACCAATAAAAATACTCAAAACTGCCAGACTGTTGTGAAGATTCAGCTATCATACGTAAACGTAATTACAACAAAAATAATTGTATGGAAAATTATAGATAGTACATCAATGATTAAAAACAAAATAATATAGAATACTATATCATAGAAAAATGTCAAAATAAAAAATCAAGATAGCATCTATAATGTCAATTTATCTAATAACTATTCCATAAAAGACTTATATGGTTTTCTCATGGATGCCATTATCAGAACTGGATCAAACTGAAATGGAACCACAAGGAAAGCACCAGCTTTCAAATAAAAATAGAATCATCAAAATCGGCTGACCCAGTCGAAAGTTCTGAGGAATTTAAAACTCAAATAAAACTTCAAACACGAATTGAGAACCGCATCCTTTTTTTCAAGTCGATTAAAAATACACGTAGGCGAAGAAATTAGAGCAACATAATCACAACCATTTTTATCATGCATACAGTCTATAACATTGTAGTATGCCTCACAACAAAGTTTCTATTTAGTTAAAGTTTTAAATTTGTTCAAGCTGTTGCATAGGCGTAGAAATAAACTACGATTTTTTTGGAGCCTAGTTATTGGCAGCACAAGCTTATTGCTATTTCTAGTAATAATGCTATGTACGTCCCTATTTTATATAATTTTGAATAACCTTGCTTACATAAATAAGGTTTTCATAGACATATTGGGATGCTACCGTCATGATACCAATTTCTTGATTTTTTTCCCTCAGTGAATCTTTGGTCATTTGGCGTCTTCGTCCTAGTGGCCTCTCCAATCACAGGACAAACATATGATCACATCCCTAGGGAGGGTTGGCGTGAGGCAGACGGCGGGCCATAATGAAAACAAGTCAAAACTTTTTGCAATTATAAAATGAATGTCAGAAATTAGGGCGATAGGGCTAGAGCGTACCCCGTAGGCGACGCGTAGCCGCAGCACCTGGCTACGCGAATAAGTGGACAAGGGTTGTTGTATCACACAGGATGGGTGCAACGTAAGAAGCAAGCCAAAGGGCTTAGAGTAAGGTATGCAAGTTGGAGTGTTGGAACGATGAGCAGAAAAGCAAGAAAGCTAGCGGATATATTGAAAACAAGAAAAATAATTTATTTATTTATTTTATCATGTTTATGGAACATAGGTTTTACAAAGATCTTAATGTATGTATAACATGGTTAGTAACGACGCTTAAATAAATGTGGCATGCTTGCAAGAAACAAAATGGAAGGCGACGAAAGTTAGAGAGATTGGAGAGGTATACAAGTTTTATTATTGTGGAGTTGATGGTAAGAGAAATGGACTACACTTTTTGTCACTTCTTAACTGAATAAAGATTATTATTGTTATTAAAAAAAGAACCGCTATCAGATTATGAAAATAGGATACACTGGAACTCCCGCTATAACCATTCAATTTAGTAATTACCTCCTCCTTAAAGATTATTGCCGCTGTAATGAA
Organism: Euplagia quadripunctaria; assembly: GCA_963859945.1. Classification (NCBI taxonomy): domain Eukaryota; kingdom Metazoa; phylum Arthropoda; class Insecta; order Lepidoptera; family Erebidae; genus Euplagia; species Euplagia quadripunctaria. The sequence continues at coordinate 7,682,468 of OY982581.1, read as the reverse complement.
CTTCATAATACTTCAGTCCTTATTAATTAAATTCTTTCTTCAATCCTTGACTCTTCCAAAATTATTTAAATACATAGTCTCCCAAATTAATTAAATAATTGTTTATCTTTGAATTGTCTGACGTTTCGAGTAGGTTGCACTGGCCGTGTTCACAGACCGACTGGTATGTAGACACTCACCCTCTTTCGAAATGTACGAGGTTAGCAGCTGGTGTCTCGGGACAATCATATAGCATCACTTCCGACCTATTCAGAACTTAAAACGACCTTTGAAACGAAAATGATCGTTAATTAGAAAAGATTTTTGAATTGTATAACGGTGATAGGTAGAAATAGAAGAAGAAGTAGGAGTGGCGGGTGACAAGTTTAAGGTTTATAAATTACAATGTAACTGTAATAAATGAATCATTAACATTATTATTCCAAAGAATATTCTTTTAATAATATTTACTTTACTTTGAATAAATAAATTGAATTTTGACACGGGTAACAACTAGTCTATTTATATGTTTAAGTATATTTTCAATAGTACGCCATTAACAACTATGATTTTATTAAATAACTAAGTGTGCCCGCGACTTCGTTCGCAGCAGCTTCATCTCAGAAAACAGCAATTTGTCGCTTATAATAGGCATTATACCTTTTCCTCGAAAGTGGAAATCCTCCAGGCAGGATTTTTTTATACTGTATTGGCGGTAAAATAAGCTTGAGCGTACGAAAAAGGTTGTTTTGATTGCTTACACGCAAAATATCGACGTAATTTGGCCGTGGGAAAAGTACTGGGCTATTGGTGAGGCCATATATCAGGCTCAAACCGACTTAAAACCACCGGTACCACCACAACCAAACCAGCCCGTGGGTGGCAACAGGGCGATGCCCAGACACCCTCTTCACGCGAGCCTATGCTCCGGTCGACGAACATAAAACTCGTCTCATACAACCGCGGCCACTTCTAGCGTACGCATAAGAGCGCGAGTGAAGTTTTTCTACCGGATTCACACCGTCACCTCCTCCTTATGCGAGATGTTCTCCTCGCAGAAAATTGCGATAAAACAACTGTAAAGACCTAACGTCTCGATTCGTCCTACCAATTGGGAGACTCTTGCTATAGTCAGTCAGTGCCGCTTCCTAAAAACTATGGGCCCCCTCTGTATACCTAACAGATTACTCCCATGATTTTGTCGAAAGTTTACGCGAATGTTACACATTGAAATAAAACTATTTTTAACGGATACTATCGCGATTTATTTGGTGTTATTTTACTATTTACACTGATCCCGACGTTTCAGTTGCTTTTCAGCAGCCATGGTCACGGGTAGACTACTAGTCTACCCGTGACCATGGCTGCTGAGATTTCATTTGCATTTCAAGATTACTCCCAGTTAATACTAAGGTCCACCGCCGCAACAAATAAATGTTTGGTTCTGAGCTTTGTTTAGTCACGGTGTAACATAAGTTTTCACATTAATGTAACCAAAGGGAAAATAAATAGTCTGAAAATGTAAAAAAACTTCACCGCTTATCTGTCAATATTTCAGCTTGATGTAATTTTTTTGGTGATAGTGTTTGCGATCTTTTTAGTATAATTATGTTGACGGGAATTAACGCGATCCCGTATTTAAAAGGTATTATTACATACCTTTGCTTTGCCTAACATTATTTCTTTGCCTAACATTATTACATACCTTTGCTTTGCCTAACGTTTCCACTAGGTTGCCCTGTCCGTTATCACAGGCCTGTAGGTACTGTAATACTCTTTAAATACGTGATCGCTTTAATTCCCGTGAACATAATTGTAATATTATTGAACACGAAAGTTTAAAAGTTTGGATCTTCTTGTTCTACAATCGTATCTATAAATGTATGTATATTTCCTTACAATCCCCTGAAACATATTTGTGAATTTAATTTTTGTTTACCCCTCCAGCTAAGCGACATGCTTGTGGTAGAGTTGGGATCACGTCGGTAGTGCTCTGGGTGGGGTTGGAACCCGCAACCACTTGATCGCAAGTCCGACGCCTTGGCTATTACGCTACTTTATTACTTAAACTCGCTTCGCGTTTCTCAACACTTTCTTGAGGGCGCAAAGTCATTATCCGAATACTTTATGTAAATACTTAGGTGTGACTTCTTTTCCGTAAGTCTCGCAATCACGTGACAGTGTCTGACGCTCACGGTCAGCAGATATCGGCGCTCTGCGTTCCTCAATGCTAGCCTACGATTGAAAATCTGCCATAACGGAACGAATTTATTATTTTTAACCGTATACAAATAATTTTATGATCGTATAGAGAAAACATAAGTACGTGCATTATTTAAGGAAATAAATACACAAAGGTTATTATTTTGCGGAGAATTTATACACAGCACCATCTATAAAGCACACATACGCAACACATTTTAGGTTGTGTGCACTGTCAGAAAGTATCAAAATTAATACTTTGTTTATTATTAATATTCGGCAAGGCTTTTTTAACAAAATTAAGGAATATTTACAATTAATTGTTTCATGAAAAAAAGCAAATATATCGACATCTATTGGTCGAAAGCAGTGTTTCCCAATTAGTAATACGCGTACCCCCAGGGGTACGCGAGGTTGCATCAAGGGATACGCACAGCAATCACTTGCGTAAGAAAATTAAATCATTAAATAAGTTAGGCAAGCAGCATTTGAAAAAATATATTTTTAATCGATCAGTGTCCAGCTGATTTTCTAAAATAGTATTCGTGCTTTTTTAAGCCGACGCCGCCTTACGCCGAAAGACATAAGACGGTTACATATTAATAAAGCAAAGGCATAGCTGTACGTTGGAAAAGGTACATAGAAAGATTGTACAGAGGTCAAGGAATGAAAGATGATATAGAAAGAGAAGATCTTGTAGTAGTGAACAAAAAAGATCACTTAATATCAAAGGAGAAAAATTCAAAATAGAAAAGCTCCGGGGGGTGATCTTTTATACATAGAACAGATAAAATATGCAGTTTGTGAGCCATTATTTGACGAAATTTACTACCTGATCGAGAAAGTATACAAAATTGGTACCGTACCGCAAGATTTTCAAGTATGTAGAAGAGCCGTCTTACCAAAAAACAAAACACCCTTAAATGTCAAGAACACAGAATTCTAAGCTTAGTCTCTCAAGCATCTAAAATACTTCTAAAAATAGAACAAAATAGAATAAGACCACGTGTAGAGAACTACTTAGGGCCTAAACAATATATATGGTTTCACACAAAAAAAGTTACAAGAAAAGCTATATTAGCCCTCCAGCTAATTATAGACGCCTGGATTTAAGGCTTCTAACATTCGCCTCTATAGACTGGACGAAAATAATAGAAATTTTGAAAGGGATAGAATTGTATTTGGATGGCATTATGAAAGGAGCGATCGATTCCTCAGAACTGGTGAGCAAAATGACTAAATATTCCGTCAGCACATCTTCGACGATTTAACTTGTTACATATTCCCGCGGTAGATTCTAACTACTCAGAGCGAGTCGAATGTATAATGCGGCATGCCGGAGTGTTGATGTTGATATTGACATTTTCTCCACTGGTGTCACGAAATAAAAAAAAACAACTGTGTAATGCTTTCTTCGACCAAGTATAAACAAATAAGTTATACGTATAATTATATACCTATATCGACTTTTGACTTCTATATTATTTTGTAATTGGCCTTCACTTATTAGTATTATATTACGTTTATTTCTAGCTGTAAGTTTTCCTAAAATTATAAAATAAAATAAGTGAAGGAAAAAATGTATGTGAAAACGAGACTTATGAAGACGTCAAACAGATCGCAGAGGATAGAGAGAACTGGCGATTACTCTATAGAAAAGAGCGTAGCTCTTAAATTTGAAGAAGAAGAAATATTAAAAACAACCAGAATATTTATTTATCTGCGATAAGGGTACACGAGTTTGAGGTATTTCTCGAAGTGGTACGTAGGAAAAACTAATTAGGAACCACTGGTCTAAAGTAACAATCCAGAAAAAACATATGAACACATAAAAACATTTGAAATTCTTATTTCTATGAATATAGAGTGAACTACGTACAATATTTTAGAAGAAAATGTTTCCACGTTTGCTTTGTACCTGTTACCGCACTACAAATATTTACCTATAGTTATTATGTAATGTTTAAATTAAAATTTATGACTCCTCATTGATGCTAATAATAAATATCTTAAAAAATAGATGATCACTTATCGTTAAAGTTTTGTATACTTAGTATTACTTGGGGCGAACAGAAGTCGTTACTTGTTGTATTATACATAATGATACATTTTTCTTGACAATCTTAAAGTATTTTTTTATGGATAGAGAGAACCGATTGCGATAAATCAAATACTTAATGTTACAACAAATTATACACAACCAGCTTTTGCCCGCGACTTCGTCCGCGTGGTGGCGGACATCAGACATCGTAGAGTGTAGGTAAACTAATTTAGAGTACACCAGACGCTCTGGCCATAAGACATGGTGACAGAACATTGTGTGGTTTTAGTCGGTTCGAGTCCGACATACCACCTTGTTGTTTGGCCCCGGTGAGGTGATGGCCCGTGAGGGTTAGATAGTAATTGAGGAGGGAAAACCCACCAGCCACCTTCGGTTTGTAGACCAAAACGACGTCCACAGCCGAGGATAAACCTCAACTTATTGCCATAGACATATTTTACATTGCTGCCGAGTATTCCCGGGATGCCACGCGGCCCCGTTTAAAGGCGAAACACTGGTCGAACTATTATTACATACCAGCGGAAGATTGCAATTTAAGGCTTAAGGCTTCAGAAGTACTTGCAACACCGGGTAAGTATAACTCACTGTGGAAGGTGTTCGGTTTGGATTCCCTGTCTATGTCAATTCGTTGAAGCGAATGTCCGTGAAAGTGTTTCTTCCTCCGGATCCCGAGAACTTCATTATATCTTCGGTAAATTTGTATGGTAACAAAATCGGTTCACACCACACTCAAAAAAATCTACATGAGCGTCAAATTGAGAAAATCCCTTTTTTTAAGTTGGGTAGAAATCGATGCATGATGCGTTTACTCTACTAATTAATTACGGTTAAAGTTTATATATAATATACTATATTTCGTTTATTCTATAAATTAATTAATTCTATAACTTTGAAAGCATTGTTTCAATTACCGAATATAGCTATGGTAGACTCAATAACTTTTATATTTATAAGTTTGTCTATGTTGGGGCCGGTAGTCGGGGTTTCACTAAAAATATTATTTAAATTAATTGGTTTTAAAATTAAAATAAAAACATTATTGATAATGTCAATAAGCTTACCTAAAGAGCTTTTATTAAATAATTACTTAGAAAATGATATCCAAACACTGTTTTACCCTTTCTATTTGTTACAACATATGTTTGTATCGTCCAAGTTTACAATACGAGATAATTTTATCTATTCAAACGGACCGAAATTTAATATAACCATGTCTATATTTTGGGCAGTCTTATATATTTTATATATCTACAGAGTCAATACGAGATACGGCGGTATATCAGAAATAATGCGCCTTTTTCGCACCAGAGTACAATATGACCTAGTGATTTTTTATTTGATATATAATACTTTGGGAATGGCTCTAATCTTTATTCTCAACGTAATGCATGGTCATAATAATGTATTGCTAATATTAAACATACAGACGATCAACAAACATATCAAGATTGGTGGAAAATATAACACGTATAATACTATTTGGAATTGGATCGCTTCTTTGGTCATAATATGTATTGATATATCGGCAATTGTGTTTCTCTATATCTTAAATTTCTATTTTGATTATGTTGATTTACTAGTAGATTATTTGTTTATAATTTTTGACTTGAACGTTATTTATTCCATTCGAGTTATTATATTGCTAAAGACGTGTTTAATAAACTTTACAAATAATCATTTGTTGATGGATGCCCAACAACAACAAGATTGCGATAACATTTTTAAGATATATCAAACACTTATACAAACTTATACTTTGGTTGGGAAGATATTTCATTTTATGGTAATTTTGTGCATTTTAATTATTTTTAACTTTTGACTCCAGTTAAGTCCAGTTACTAAAGAGATTACTGCCATACTAATGGTTAGTGTTTTTGCTATAATAACCTTCTCTTTGATAGATATTTCGCTTCATAATCTACATGTTTTATGTCTGTGTTTAACAGGCAGGTAATTGTTTTCAAATATATGGGAGACTTTTAATATTGTCTATATATAGATTTCAAAACATTTATTATTGAGATTGAGATGAAAAGGACATCAAGTAACTATTCTTTCACTACTCGGCTGCATAGCAGATATAAAATTTCGGTGCTTTATCTAAGTCACATAGCAAATAAAATGGACATATTTTCATTTGCAACAAATGTAATAGTACTTGTACTGCTCTAAGGGCAAATTATGGAAAGTGTTTTTTTCTTGATTGTGGGACCGATTACTGTTGCTTGCATTTATTACCTTGCTACGCGAAGCTTACGACATGTTCTGAGATTACTTTCATAGTAATCTCAGAACATGTCGTAAGCTTCGCGACATTTATCCAACTTTCACCCTATCTCTACTTTTTAACCGGTATTAAGGATTAACTACTACTCGAGAACTCGTCTTAAGACATTTTTGTAAATCCTTATTGAATCATCTGTCGAGCTCTTTCAGCGTCAGCAAACCCCAGGCATTCAACGCATCATTACATTATGTTAAATTTTGTCTAATTCAGCCTTACACGAGGCCCTCCTGCGTTAAGAATCAGCACTTATAGAAATTTCTTGTCATAAGCTTTTGTTTGTTATGTAATAAATATTTAAGCAAGAAGTTAAATGGTAAAAAACTTTAGGATATTGTCTGAATAAAGATTTCAAAACATTAATTAATTTTAAATAATACTACAATTCATTTGTATTTTTATAACATCTATATTTGGCAGATATTCGTGCAATGTGCTGATATATTTTACCGCTTTTTAAGTTCTTTGCAAATTCAATTAGAACGTTATGGATTTAACTCTGATGTAAGTATAATCGTTAGTCTTTTAAAATTAAATCATAATTTTTGTTAGAACGGATTATGGCCCAAGTTATCCAAATATAAAATATTTGTATGATAATGTTTTAGGTTGAAGACGCACTCGTCTCTATTACTTTCATTTTATTATTGATAAAGAGCGTAGCTTTGGTAATTTTAATATGCGTGCACTGTGAGAAGTTCTACATGGCTATGGAGGAGGTGGAAACTGTCTGTATTCTGCGGTCGACGGATTCGTCTTGCTCAGGTGTCTTTTATTCTTATGGATGGCAATACATGTATTTGTTATAGTGTTACTGCAAAACTGAACGTCCTACTTTCATTTTCACAGATACTAACGGTCGACTGTACAAAAGTGTTCTACGCCTAAACCGTGTCTCGTTCAGTAAAATAAGTGCGTGTGGTTTGTTCAACGTAGACGCCGCCCTTCCCGTGAACCTTGTGTTCTTACTTACCAATTATGTAATTGTAATTGTGCAGTTTTTTTTAATGTAATATGAACATTTGTGTGTGTATATTTTTTAATGAAAAAATTATTTATATCGTAAATAGATATTTTAAGACCCTGTTACAGACTAAGCTCAGCAGCATACGCAGTTAGAAAAATTCGTGAACTGACTGATGTTGAAACAGCCAGATTAGTTTATTTTAGTTAATGTCGTATGGTATTCTACTGTGGGGGAATGCCGCTGATATTCAATCTGTCTTCGTGCTGCGGAAGAGGGCTATTCTTGTTGTACCTGCCTCTAAAAAAATTAACAAGTCGTTTCGAGGTCAATGTGTGCGTTATAATAATAAAATCCCAGATAATATTCAAATGTTAAGTCTAAACAAGTTTAGGTGCACAGTAAAACGACAAGTATGCCTTAAGGGCATTATTACACTTAGTAATGAATTATATAGAGGATAAAAACGCTTGGGATGGAATTGTATTGAATTCACAGGCTATTTCATATACTTAATAGAAATACAATGTGAGCTAATGTTTCTTATTTTCCATCTCTTGTTTTTCTTTTCTTCTTTTTAATTTTTTCTTAATTTTCAGTTTCCCTATTGTCATAATCTTTTTTTTAGATTATTTACTTTTAATCTTAAAAACATAATAGCACACAAGAAAATGATGTAATAAAATTAACTGAATATTTTTAAAACTGTCTGGTTTTTTACAAGACTGGCCGTGAGTTTGCCCGATTTCTTCTCACAAGGCTGGTTGAGTCTTGTGAGAAGAAATCTGTGACAAGAAAAATTGTGTTTGAAAATGGGTGGTTATAGATCGAAACAGGCTGACATGATATTATATTATCTATTTTTTTCTTTAATAATTTTACATTTGACAAAGCAAACTATTGTTGCGGTGACTCTGTGTGTGATCTATAATTTTTAATTATAATAATTATTTTTTAAATAGACGATTTCAAATAATTGATGATCAATTTTATGAAGATGGTGCCGGCTTTTTCTATGACTAGCCTTGAGAAGAAACTCCGAAACAAACTCAAGGATCTAAGTGGACATAAAATAAAATTGTCCCGGTGCCATATAAGCGTTCAAGCCTTAATACGAAAGAACCATTTCAGTTTTTAGATCCACACCACCACAACCACATCTTAAGGACCTGCACGACTCCATCCGGTCTGCCACCGCCGTCAGACATTTGACTGGTCCATGGAAAATACTCAAAACTGTCAGATTGTTGTGAAGATCCAGCTAGAAGTTGTTTTCCCAAATGACGCTGTCATACGTAAACGTTATCACAATAAAAATATATAGAATATAATAAATAGAATATCAAAGATTAATAACAAAAGAATATAGAATACAGTATTATAGAAATATGTCAAAATAATAAAAAAATGCAAGATATGTATGACGTCAAAAATACTCGTATATGAAAAAATTAGAGCAACTTTATCACAGGCATTTTCATTATGCTATAGTCTAGAACAGTGTAGTATGCCTTAACACAAAGTTTCTATTTGGTTAAAATTTTAATATTGTTGAAGGTCAGGTTTTGTATATGATGATGAAATGAACTACGGTTTTTTTGTAATCTGGTCATTGGCAGCACAAGCTTATCTTTATTTCTAGTATTAAGGCTATGTACGTCACTATTTTATAAAATTTAGAATATGTTTGCATACGATTTCTTAAGTAAATTGGGATGCTATGTCAAGATACCAAAAAAAAAAGTCGGCAGACGGCAGTTTGTATTTCACCTTGCTGCTGAGCTGTGTCTATTCGGTAGCTTATGTATTTGTGGGCGCCATTGGAGCTTTGAATCTAATGGAAAGCCCAATAATTTTCCCGACTTAGCAAAATAATTAATGTTATTTACCCACTTATTAATGTTCAAAGAATAATCAAAGTCGCTATGTTTATCTTCTCCAGTAATTATTAATAATACTCCAAATCATTTTGGAACTCTTTTTAGATAGCTGACTAAGAGTATTGTTTGACATAGAGCACACAATTAATCTGTTTGATATTACTCCTTTCTTCGTAAATCATAAAGTATTTTTCTACTTTTATGTGTACATACACTGAAAGTTCTGCGCTCCTGGCCACTCATAAATGTTTGAATTTCGAATGTAATTTTTTTTTAAACATATGAACCGCAATCATTGATTAAAAAAGTACGCAGTCATGGGACTGCCGACAGAAGTGAAAACATAAGTTCACAATGTAGTTGCATATACATACACACACACACACATCTGTATATATATATATATATATATATATATATAATTAGGTTAAAAAAAAATTGAAATTAAATAAAGAAACCATCACCAACCAACCAACCTCTCTCTCTCTCCCTCACTCCCTTCCTCCGTCCCTCTCCATGTCTCTCTGACGCTGTACATGTAAATATAAGAATCTCGCCTCCGTCTTAAGAATTTTCGATCTCGTCATAAAAATATTTTTTTAAACTCTTCGGACACATTTTCGATCACGTGTCAATTTTTTACCCATCTCAAAAAGTGCCCAACGCCGCTAAAGAAGTTTTCACTTCAAAAACTTGCTGGGAAATCTTTCGAAATCGGTTTTTTATCACAAGTTGAAGTTCGTCATCCGTAGCAAAAATGGAATTAATGCGAAAAAATTTTAGGGCGATGATTTTTTATGATTTAAAAAGTTCACTGACTCTGCAGGACTGCAATGCTCGTTTTCAAAATACTTTTGGGAAGGAAAGTACCTCATTTGAGTACCGTAAGGCGTTGGTACGCAGAATTTGATTGTGGCCGTGTTACTTTCCATGATGAAATTCGTGAAGGTCGGCCCTCAACTGCGATCACTGAGGAAAATGTGGCTACTGTTAGGCAACTAATTGAAGAAACCCGGCGAAACCTATGAGGAGATTTGAGGACATTTGGTTATTGGTATGAGCTAAACTCAACAAAAACGGACTCGTGTTGATTGGTGTAAAAAAAAATTTAAAGTACAATCACGGACGTTCAAATTCTGTGTATGACATGTTGACAGGAGATGAAATATAGATATATAGTTACATGCCGGCAAGAAAGCAACATTCTTCTGTATGGGTGTTAGAAGGCTGCCACCTTCTAACACCCATCAAACCAACAAAATTGAGGTAGGCGAGATAGGCAAAAAAGTTATAGCGTTTTTTTTTCTCCCGGACGGATCCTGTCTGCACGATCCCATTTGAAAAACAAAAGACAGTTAATGCTGAGTGGTACACCACCATTTGTTTGCCCAATGTCTTAGAAAAAGTTAAGGAAATACGACCAAGAAGCACCAAGAAGTTGCATCCTATTGCACCATGACAATGCTTCGGCGCACACCGCGAACAAGACAAAGTTATTCTTAGCTTCTAAAAAGGTAGAGCTAGTGATCCATCCCGCACATAGTCCAGACTTGGCAACATGCGATTTCTTTATTTGCCACAAAATTAAATATTTGATGAGAGGAATGACATTTACGGGGCCAGAAGAGGCCGTGATAGCTTTCAACCAGCACGTGAAAAACGTGCCCTTAGACCAATCGTCCGACCGAATGAAAAAATTTCTAAAATGTAATGGAGAATACTTCGAAAAGTAGTAATTATATTACTTTACATGTAATTTGTTTTATAAATGAGTTACGCAAAACTTTTACTGTACCCCACGTTAATGCCAACAGTTGCCCATTCACTGAAAGCTGCAGTGCCTTTGACTGAAATTGTCATGGGAATAAATGTGGAATTAAATTTAGTACTAAACATATTAAAGAAAGAATTATTTAACGTATTTGGGTTATTACTGTGATTTATTGTGTGTGGTGATAAGGCATTTATTAATAAATTTATTTCAGAATCCCTCCAAGCGACTAGCAGTTTTAGGCACAACAATAGTATTTATAATTACAGTGCTTCTGCCTTGTTTAGGAAATGTTATCACTTGACCACAGTAGTCAGAGTCAAACTGACTAACTTTGGATTTCGTAATGGATACTAAAGGCCTTTGATACGGTTGCTCACAACAGCGTTTGGCAATGCTTGAAAGAACAGGAAGTAAATGAAGTGTAAATAAAAGTGATCCAGAATATATATAATAACAACATAGGCAGAATAAAGCTAGACATAATGGGCCCGTGGTTTGAAATAAAGAGAGGTGTAAGGCAGGGCGACCCCTTGTCGCCAAAAATATTTATAGCCATACTCGAAAGCATCATTAACAAACTGAACTGGAGCAAACGAGGAATCTACATACAAAGAAGCTTTCTGAGTCATTTGCGTTTCGCCGATGATATAGTAATATTATCCGAGACCTTCTCAGAACTACATCTCATGATCAATGACTTACAATCAGCTAGCACAGATGTAGGACTTGAAATTAATCTCTCTAAGACCATGATAATGACTAATAGCCTCAAAAAACAAATAAAAATCAATGAATATCCACTAGAGTATACAGACAAATATACTTACCTAGGAAAAACAATCAGCTTTGAAAAAGAAAACAACGAACTAGAGATCGAAAGAAGAGTACAGCGAACTTGGAGTAAATTCTGGAGTCTGAAAGGAATTTTCAAAAGCAACATGCCGATAAAACTAAAAACTAAGACATGGAACTCTAACCTCTTACCATGCTTAACATATGGATGTCAAACATGGAAATTTTCGTCAAAGGCTAAGCAAAAAATAATATCCTGTCAGCGCGGAATTGAAAGAAGCATGTTAAAAATAAAAAAACTAGATAAGATTAGACATGTAAAGATAAGAGAAATAACGAAAGCCACTAATGCCCTAAGCTACGCACAAAAGTTAAAGTGGAAATGGGCCGGCCACATAGCGAGGCTTAGAGACAAAAGATGGACCTATAAAACCACCATATGGAGAGGACCCCAAGGAAAAAGAAAGAGAGGACGGCCCTTATCACGCTGGGAGGATGAGATAAAAAAAGTCGCTGGTCCAATGTGGTGGCAAACAGCTCAGGATAGAGAGAAGTGGACATCGTTGGAGGAGGCCATTACCCAACCTGGGGACCTTGCTAATAAATGTAACTAAGTGTTATAGACAATACCTAAATTAAGATGAAATGTAGCAGGATCAAATAAAGGCTTTTTTATTTTTATTTATTTATTTATTATAATGGATACTATTTCAGAAAATATTTTATCTAAATATGTAGCAGAAGTATTCTTAGTAAGCTCCAAAAATACATGAATAAAATTATATGACTAAAACAATGTTTTCAATGTTAAAGACACTCTTGTTTCCAAAAATAAATTTACATTAAAATCACCTCATATAATGTTATTATAACATTTACATTTTTTGGTAAATGTAATAAATCTTTCCCAGATTTGTTATTGTGTAAGGTTATTGAAAATGTGCCTAGAAAAATAGAAAAATAGCAAGGGTGGCGTAGAAAAATTACCGATTTAGATATAATGCCGTATTTTTCATGTAGGTTACAGTTAGCGTTGGAAAATGTATGTTTAATGCGGGGTCACAAATTAATAATACCAGCGACAATACAAAATAAAATAATTTTAGAGCTACATAAATCACATTCAGGCGTTGTGAAAATGAATGTTATGGTTCCCGGGTATAGATCGGTCGATAGAAAAAGTGTATAAGTGTTGAGTATGCAGTCAGCTGAGGTAATCGCCGCTGCGAGCGCCGCTTGCACCGTGGCCACACCCTCCGCAACCCTTCCATAGGATACACATAGACATGCTTGGCCCTGTTTACAACCGTACATATTTAGTTGTCGCGGACGCTAATACGAAATGAGTCGAGGTTTATGAAAGGAATGTAACGACATCTACACAGGTTATAAACAAACTGTACGAGTTCATTTCAGGGTTCGGTTTACCGCATACGATAGTGAGTGACAATGGCACACAATTTACATCTAGTGCGTTTAGAACGTTTTGTTTTTCAAACGGCATTTCGCATGTGCCGTCACCCGCGTATCATCCAGCTAGCAATGGTCAGGCGGAAAGTTACGTCATCAATGAGTGGCAATGACAAAAGATTATGAAAAAAACAAACTTCTAAAGTTCTTTTTTGATTACCGTCACTCAGTTCATGCTACTACGGGTACATCCCCGGCGGAATTACTGTTCGGGAGAAAATTACGTTCTCGTTTAGATATGTTAAAAAACGAGAGCTCATCACCGTCATCAAACACTCTTGCTAATTATGTACAAAACAAACAGTGCTTACAGCGTAAATCATACAGTGGAAAAAAAATTACAATCCTTCGCACCTGGCGATCACATCCATACAAATAAATAAAATTGAAGTTTCTATTTGTAATGTCAAAATAATAGGTTTTTTAAGCTCATACAGTTATTTGCACGATACCTATGAGTAAAAATTTGTTTTTCTTTTCATCGTCATTTTTTGTCTGTCTGTCTGTCTGTTTGTTTCGGCTAGTCCCCGGAACGGGTGGACCGATTTCTACGGGACTTTCACAGGCAGATAGCTGGTGTTATAAGGAGTAACTTAGACTACTTTTATTTTAGAAAAAAATTAGGGATCCACACAAGATGTACAAATTAGTACACGCGAGCGAAGCCGCGCGGGAACTGCTAGTTAAATATAAAATAAACATGCCAAATAACAAGGTTCTTTGAAACAAAGGAATAGTGATGAAGAGGCTTGGACGCATGACTTATTTAATTAAAGATTTTAAATCAGCGGCATCTTTTAAGAAACATAAGAATCAGTTAATAGCATGCAAAGAAACTGCTCAGATTCAACCGTGGGATTGTCGGTGGGGCTCAGTGACTTGCCAGTATCACCTGACTTGGCTTGCTCGTCCACACACCGCCATACAGGTCCACCTCACCCCCTAAAGAGCGCTTCAATACCAGAACAATCATTAGTGGATCAGCATTTGGTCCAATCTGAAGGAAGTGTCTCAGAAGATGAGGAGTCCCAAGGGAGGAAAATGTCTACGCAATATCGCTAAAGTAGATTCTAAACAGTTTTTTTGAGTATTTATGTATAAATTTCATTTAAATGACATATTTCTAGACTGTTGAGGGAGAAATGTTGTATATATAGGTACCTACATACGGATATCGATGACTTGTCGAGAATAAACCAGTGTGACTGTAACCGTTGCTTTATTCACTAGTTCCGTCTCATACATAACAATAGTCAACCCTGGCATTTCACTCTGGTTGTTCACCGGAGGAGCTGCCGGTGTTTTGGATGGCACTGCATTCGGGTTAGCCGCCCGAGAAGCTGCGGGTTTGGAGGGCGATGCTGCATTCGGGTTTTCTACCCGAGAAGCTGCCTGTTTAAAGAACGGCGCTGTATTCGGGTTATCCACCCGAGAAGTTGCCGTTTTGGAGGAAAGCGAAGTTATTCACCCGAGAAGCTGCTGGTTGGTTACTCGGTGCACAACCTGGGTTATTCACCCGGAGTGCAGCCTTGAAGGGTTTCCTAGAAGGAGAGTTGATGTTTAGTTGAGTTTTATGATCCATTAGTGTGAGATTCGTCTCTTCGTTCTTCCACCCTCCATAGAGCCGTCAAGTGAGGACGTCGCGGCAAAAGGCACACGGGTGCCAAAAGGTAAGGAAGAGATATAGAGCTCCTACCCTAGCAGAAAACAAGCCGAGCTAGACAGGAAGACACGGTCGTCCCGCCCGTCGTCTGCCCCCACAAGGAAAGAGCTCTTGCCTGGCGGTCCTCTGACACCCGTCGCAGCCGGTTGACTAAAGGTGGCTAGCCTCCCACCACCCATGTCAGAAGAAATCCGGGCCAAAAAAGTGTGTTGCCTTTCAGCTCAACTACCAGGACACCTTCCCCATACAGGTCCCTGCATATGGCACAAACATGCGGGTGGTTACCCCTCCTCCCCTCACCGTCAGTCTTAGTTGATGATGAGTCCGCAAGTATCAAAAACATACTACCCGTAGAGAGTTTACCTGCGCTCGCTCCCATGACCATTCGCCATGCACACCCCCGGACAGGAGGGCGCGCCAGGGTTGGATACGTTCCAGGCGATCAAGGCCAGTCGAAACACATCCAACCCGGCCCGAAGAATAGATTAATAAGTGTATTACTGTTGGTGGTATATTATAATACTTAATTGCTTTTCAAATTCTAAATATACGAATGTGGTCGACTTTGACCCTAAATTGCGTATAAAAAGTAGTGGAATGATGTCGTGTTTCTTTTACTTTCCGAATGTGCGCTGTCCACTACCCACCATTGAATACTACTGAAGTCGTATTGAGTTTATTTTGCCATTGTTTTTCAACAAATCAATAATAATGTTTCATTATATTATTTTCATTATAATCATTAGTTATATAGTAATTATCTTGTTGTAATTTTACTAATTCATTACAGTTATAGATTATATAATATACGATATTTCATTTACTCTATAAATTAGTTTATTCTATAACTTTGAAAGCATTTTTTCAATTACCGAATATAACTATGGTAGACTGAATAAGTTTTGTATTTATAAATTCATCCATATTGGGGCCGGTAGTCAGGGCTTCATTAAAAGTACTTTTTTTAACTAATTCGTTTTCAAATAAAAAGTAAGATTATTGATGATGTCAATAAGGTTACCCAGGGAGCTTTTATTAAATAATTACTTAGAAAATGATATCCAAAAACTCTTTTACCCTTTCTATTTGTTACAATATATGTTTTTATCATCTAAGTTTACAATACGAGACAATTTTATCTATCCGCACGGGCTGAAATTTAATATAACCATGTCTATATTTTGGGCAGTCATAGATATTTCATATCTCTACAGAGTGAGTACGAGATACGGAGATAATTTTTCAGAAATAATGCACTTTTTTAACAGCAAAGTTCAATATTTAGTATTATATTTTGTTTTGCTATATAAAGGTTTGGGAATGGCTCTAATCTTTATTCTCAACGTTATGCAAGGTCATAATAATGTATTACTATTATTAAACATACAGACGATCAACAAACATTTCAAGATTGGTGGAAAATGTAACACGTATAATACTATTTGGAATTGGATCTTTCCTTTGGTCATAATATGTATTGATATATCGAAAATTGTGTTTCTCTATATCTTAAATTTCTATTTTGATTATGTTGATTTACTAGTAGATTATTTGTTTATATTTTTTGACTTGAACCTTATTTATGCCATTCGAGTTATTGTATTGCTAAAGACGTATTTAATAAACTTTACAAATAATCATTTGTTGATGAATGCTCAACCCGAAGAAGATTTCGATAACATTTTCAAGAAATATCAAACACTGATACAAACTTATACTTTGTTTTGGAAGATATTTCATTTTATGGTAATTTTGTACATTATAACTATTTATAACTTTCAACTCCAGTTAAGCCCAGTTACTTTTACTATAATTTCTTTCAATTTGATAGATATTTCGCTTCAAAATCCATATGTTTTATGTATGTGTTTAACACGCAGGAAATTGTTTCCAAATATATAGGAGACCTCAAGATATTGTCTGTATATAGATTTCGAAATATTTTTTAATTAAGATTGGGATGAAACGGTAACGGTATCCGGTAACTGTCCTTCCTGTTACTACCTGGCTGGAAAGCGGATATAACATTTTGGTTCTTTATATAGGTCAAATAACAAATATAATGGACATATTTTCAACATTCATTCGTTATTTCCGACAAGCAAAGCAGACATTTAGGAATGTTTGGCCGGATATCCGGTATCCGGCCAAACTGCTATCTGTTGCATTAATTGTTTAGTATCATTTCTTTCAATTTCATTTTTCAATTCATTAGCTATTGTTTTAAATATAATAAATAGTTTAAATGGAACAAAGTTAAAATTGGTTTTACATATATTATATGGGAAACTAGTCTATTGTCTGAATATAGAATTCAAAACATTAATTCCTTTTTAAATATATTACACTTTATTTGTATTTTTGTAACATCTATATTTGGCAGATATTGGTGCAATGTGCTGATATATTTTACCGCTTTTTAAGTGCTTTGCAAATTCAATTAGAACGTTGTAGATTTGACTCTAATGTAAGTATAATCGTTAGTCTTTTACAATTAAATCATAATTTTTGTTATAACGGATTATGGCCCAAGTTATCCAAACATAAAATATTTTATGATAATGTTTTAGGTTGAAGACTCACTCGTCTCTATTACTTTCATTTTATTATTGATAAAGAGTGTAGCTTTGGTAATTTTAATATGCGTGCACTGTGAGAAGTTCTACATGGCTATGGAGGAGGTGGAAACTGTCTGTATTCTGCGGTCGACGGACTCATCTTGCTCAGGTGTCTTTTATTCTTATGGATGGAAATACATGTATTTGTTATAGTGTTACTGCAAATCTGAACGTCCTACTTTCATTTTCACAGATACTAATGGTCGGCTGTACAAAAGTATCATACGCCTAAACCGTGTCTCGTTCAGTAAAATAAGTGCGTGTGGTTTGTTCAACGTAGACGCCGCCCTTCCCGTGAACCTTGTGTTCTTACTTACCAATTATGTAATTGTAATTGTGCAGTTTTTTTTAATGTAATATGAACATATGTGTGTGTATATTTTTTAATGAAAAAATTATTTATATCGCAAATAGATATTTTAAGACCCTGTTACAGACTAAGCTCAGCAGCAGTTAGAAAAATTCGTAAACTGACTGATGTTGAAACAGCCAGATTAGTTTATTTTAGTATTTTCATAGTTAATGTCGTATGGTATTCTACTGTGGGGGAATGCCGCTGATATTCAATCTATCTTCGTGCTGCAGAAGAGGGCTATTCGAGCAATTTATAACTTAGGCAATCGTGATTTACTGGGGCAAAAATTTAAACAACAATAAAAGTAACATAATGATTGTAGCGTGCCAATATATTTATGAAAATCTGAGTAACATTCATAAAAATAAAGATCACTTCTGTAAAAAAATTCATATAAATTCTTTTAACACGCGTAATAAACATAAACTTGTTGTACTGCCTGTAAGCTCCAAAACAATTAACGTGTGTGATATTCAAATGTTAAGTCTAAACAAGTTTAATTGCACAGTAAAACGACAACTATGCCTTAAGGGCTACTACTCAGTAGTGAATTATATACAGGATGAAAACGCTTGGGCTGGAATTGTATTGGATTCACAGGCTATTTCATATACTTAATAGAAATATAATGTGAGCTAATATGTTTCTTATTTTCCATCTTTC
This sequence comes from Euplagia quadripunctaria, assembly GCA_963859945.1. Classification (NCBI taxonomy): domain Eukaryota; kingdom Metazoa; phylum Arthropoda; class Insecta; order Lepidoptera; family Erebidae; genus Euplagia; species Euplagia quadripunctaria. The sequence continues at coordinate 7,663,762 of OY982581.1, read as the reverse complement.
TTTGTATATCTTTTCTTTTCTTCGTTTTGTTTTTTTCTTAATTTCTCTGTTGTCATATTCTTTTTTTAGATTATTTACTTTTAATTTTAAAAACATAATAACACACAACCATATTGTGTAATAAAATTTACTGACTATTTTTACAACTGTCTGGTTTTTTTAAAGACTGGCCGTGTAGTAAAAAAATCAAGATAGCATGTATGACATCAAAAATACTCGTAATAACTTAATCACAAGCATTTTCATTATGCTATAGTCTACAACAGTGTAGTATGCCTTATCACAAAGTTTCTGTTTTGGTTAAAATTTTAAATTTGTTGAAGGTCAGGTTTTGTATATGACGATGAAATGAACTACGGTTTTTTGTAGCCTGGTCATTGGCAGCACAAGCTTACCTTTATTTCTAGTATTAAGGCTATGTACGTCACTATTTTATATAATTTAGAATATGCTTGCGTACGTAAATAAGATTTCTTAAATATATTGGGATGCTACGTCATGATACTAATTTCTAAAATTTTTTCCTTAGTGAATCTCTAGACCTTAAGTTATGAATTGCTTCAATAGCTCTTTTCGGCAAAACAAAAATATTAATAATAATAACTTCACACATCTCTGTATGCCACTTTATGGGGCAAGAATGTATTACTGTTGGTGGTATATTATAAAACTTTGTTGCTTTTTGAAATCTAAATAGATATACGAATGTGGTCGACTTTGATCCTAAATTTTGTATAAGAAGTAGTGGAATGATGTCGTGTTTCTTTTTGATTTCGAATGTGCGCTGTCCACTTACCACCGTTGAATACTAGTGAAGTCCTATTGAGTTTATTTTGCCAATGTTTTTCAACAGATGAGTAACAATGTTCCATTTTATTATTTTCATTAGCATCATTAGTTATAGAGTAATTGTCTTGTTGTTATTCTAGTAATTCATTGGAGTTATAGATTATATAATATACCATATTTCATTTACTCTATAAATTAGTTTATTCTATAACTTTGAAAGCATCGTTTCAATTACCGAATATAGTCATGGCAGACTCAATAACTTTTGTATTTATAAATTCATCCATATTGGGGCCGGTAGTCAGGGCTTCATTAAAAGTTTTTTTTTTAAACTAATTCGTTTTCAAATAAAAAGTAAGATTATTGATGATGTCAATAAGGTTACCCAGGGAGCTTTTACTAAATAATTACTTAGAAAATGATATCCAAAAACTCTTTTACCCTTTCTATTTGTTACAACATATGTTTTTATCATCTAAGTTTACAATACTAGACAATTTTATCTATCCGCACGGACCAAAATTTAATATAACCATGTCTATATTTTGGGCAGTCTTATATATTTCATATATCTACAGAGTGAGTACGAGATACGGAGATAATATATCAGAAATAATGCACGTTTTCAAAAGCAAAGCTCAATATTTCCTAATATATTTTTATTTGATCTATAATAGTTTGGGAATGGCTCTAATCTTTATTCTCAACGTTATGCATGGTCATAATAATGTATTACTATTATTAAACATACAGATGATCCACAAACGTATCAAGATTGGTGGAGAATGTAACACGTATGATACTATTTGGAATTGGATCTTTTCTTTGGCTATAATATACATTGATATATCGGCAATTGTGTTTCTCTATATCTTAAATTCCTATTTTGATTTTGCTGATTTACTTGTAGATTATTTGTTTATAATTTATGATTTGAACCTTATTTATGCCATTCGAATTATTGTATTGCTAAAGACGTACTTAACAAACTTTACAAATAATCATTTGTTGATGGATGCCCAACCCGAAGAAGATTTCGATAACATTTTCAAGATATATCAAACACTGATACAAACTTATACTTTGTTTAAGAAAATATTTCATTTTATGGTAATTGTGTACATTATAATTATTTATAACTTTCAACTCCAGTTACTAAAGAGATTACAGCCATAGTAATGTTTTGTGTTCTTTCTATAATTTCTTTTAATTTTGATAGATATTTCGCTTCATAATCTAAATATTTTATGTCTGTGTTTAACACGCAGGTAATTGTTTTCAAATATATAGGAGAGTTTATGTTATTGTCTGTTTATAGATTTCAAAATACTTATTAATTGAGATTGGGAAGCAGGAACCGGCTGGAAAGCAGATTACATTTTGGTTCTTTATATTGGTCACATAACATATATAATGGACATATTTTTGACATTCATTCATTATACCCAACAAGCAGGACAGGCACTTAAGAATGTTTGGCCGCATATCCGGTATCCGGCCAAACAGCTACCTGTTGCATTAATAGTTTTATATCATTTCTTTCAATTTCATATTTCATTTGATAAGATTTTGTTTTAAATATAATAAATAGTTAAAATTGGTTCCAGATGTGTAGAAAACTTTAGTATACTGTCTGAATATATATTTCCAAACATTAATTCATTTAAAAAAATATTCCATTTTATTTGTATTTTTGTAACATCTCTATTCGACAGATATTCGTGCAATGCGCTGATATATTTTACCGCTTTTTAATTTACTTGCAAATAGAATTAGAACGTATTGTTGTTGACTACGAACCTTTTGGTTCTGATGTAAGTATTATCGTTAATGTATTACAATAAAATCGTAATTTGTATTAGAACGGATTAGGACCCCAGTTAGTTAGATATAAAATACATTTTTAATATTGTTTTAGGTCGAAGATACACTCCTCTTCACTACTTACATGTTATTATTGATTAAGAACGGAGCTTTGGTAATTATCATGTGCGTGCATTGTGAGAAGTTCTACGTGGCCTGTGAGGAGTTGGAAACTGCCTGTATGCTGCGGTCGATGGACGCGTCTTGCTCAGGTATCTTTTATTCCTATGGATATATATATTTTTAAATACTTGTATTTGTTATAGTGTTACTGCAATCTGAACGTCCTACTTTTATTTTCACAGATACTAATGGCCGGCTGTACAAAAGTGTTCTACGCCTAAACCGTGTCTCGTTCAGTAAAATAAGTGCGTGTGGTTTGTTCAACGTAGACGCCGCTCTACTGATGAGCCTGGTGTTCCTACTTACCAATTATGTAATTGTACTTGTGCAGTTTTTTGTAATGTAACATGTAGGTACATTTGTGTGTGTATATTTTTAAATGATAAATTAATTTATTTCGCAAAAAAATCTTTTAACCACTTGAAAGTCCGCGGATAGTTGAGTATCCAAAAAAATTTTTTATCGCAAATTGATCTTTTGAGACCCTTTTACAGACACAGCTCAGCAGCATACGCAGTTAGAAAAATTCGTGAACTGACTGATGTTTTTTATTTATTTATTTATTTCTACCACACATTGTCATTACTTGTTAAAATATTCAATACAACAATGTTGGCATAAAAAAGAGAAAACAATACCACTTTTATCGAATGAATAAAGGAGATAAAAATACAAAGAAACAAATTAAATGAGTTAAATAAACTAATGTTACCCTCTCGAATTCCGCCAATGTACACGTAAATATATCCAGTCGTTGTGATACAACGTTCAGAGTACTTAAGGCTCGTGCCATAGGAGCATATTTTTGTAGGTTGGTGTGAGGTGCGGGGACCTCGAAAACGTTGGCCCTTGGTACCTGACACAGTTTGGTGTTTGGTACGAGCAGCATAACGGTTTGTAAAACACGTACTTAACCACGGCTATATTTCGTCTCACTTCCAGCTTACGGTGAGCAACCATCCCTATAACAAATTGGGTCAGATACATAAGTGGATAAAATGGATATACACCGTACTGTTTCCAGTATAGTTAACGGGTAAATTTACTTTGCATCTTTTTCACCATCGAGCTATATTTAACCTCATGGGGATTCCAGATGATAGCACTTGTCTCTAACCTACTTCTAACCCAAGCGTTATATAGCGATTTCACGGTGTTAGTATTCCGATAATCCTTTGTTTCTCGCATTATGAAACCTAAATTTCTATAAGCCTTCTTACAAATATGAATTATGTATTGTGGTGTTTAAAGAAAAGTTTGGCAGCGAATAAAACACCGAGACCTCGTACCATCGTAACTCGAGGAATAACCTCTCCCTCTATGTTTTATTGGTAACACTTGTGTTGAAACAGCCAATGTGGTATGGTATTCTACTGTGGGGGAATGCCGCCGATATTCAATCTGACATCAATATGTAAGTAATTGTACTTATGCCGTTTTTTCTCATGTAACATTTACTTATATTTTTAAGTAATACATGAATTTATTTTGAAATTGATCTTTTAAGGTACTTTTACAAGTTGGCGTCAGGCAGGCGAACAGCCTTAAAGGAAAGCAGCCAAAATATTTTGCAATGATATAATAAATGATAGAAATGATTAGAACGGTAGGGATAGGGATACGATAGGTGTACCCCGTAGGCGACCGAAGGTAATAAAAGTAATGTGAGAGAGCCTGATTCTGAATGCTATTGGCGTATGTACACCTCAAACTGGATGCAAGGATGAAGTGAATGAAAATTTTTTGTCAAGATTTAGATACTGTTATGATGGTTATTTCGAATAGTAAAAAAAAAATTTATAGGAGGACATTTTAATAGTTATGTGGGTAGAAGGTAGGAGTTCGGTAATCGAAATAATAAGTGTCACTACCTACTGCAGTCTGCTTCGTCATTTGACCTCGCGATTGTTAATACCCGGTTCCAAAAAGTGACAAACAATACAATACGACCTTCAAACCTTCAAGAAAAGAGCGTACTCCTATCTCAAAAGCCGGCAACGCACTTGTGACTCTTGAGTTGCGGGTGTCCATGGGCGACGGTAGTCACTTACCATCACAGGTGACCCATCTGTTCGTTTGCCCCTATAATATAAAAAAAAATTGTATATATGCAAAGGAAAAAATTAGAAAACATTGAATTATTACGATTTAAAATATTTTCCAAACAATCGATTTTTATTAATACGTGCTGTTGAAAATACTGCACTTTTTTTCTTTCGCAGGAGAATAGGTTCCATGATTTCAATACGAAAGGTCGCTTTTATCATTTTGTATACCACATTATTTATAAAATTAGGTAACCAATAATAACACAAACTGTAATTGGCACCGCTGGCTTAGCTATCTAACATCATTGCAAACAATTGTAAGAATTATATTATCAAAGGAATACATTCTTTTGCCATCTTAGTTCTTATATTTGAAAAAAGTAAGAAAGAAAGAGGAAAGAAAAATGTTTATTTGTAAAAGTCTGTGATTTACAAGAGCCCACATTTGATTCCTGTTGTCTATAAACTTTTAATAGACACTTTAAAAATGAACAGAATCACAAAAATGTAGGTTACGTAAGGAAGAATTCATTAATGAATAGGCAATGCACTCTAATGTTTCTAACGTTCAAGAAAATGTGCAAAATAGAAAACTGTGCAATGTAAACACAGGCAAATGTAAATTTTAAAGATCACTTTTGGATCATGAATAATTTCTTTACAAAAAGTAATGATATCCCATCAAAAACATAAATGTGAAAATGGAACCCAAATTTAATATTAAGAATATACGTGGTTATCGACTTCGCCGACAAAAGAATTGAGATCTAAATGGCTGCCAAGTTCTGTAGATAATCCTGAAATTTATTCACCTACATAGGTTTTTACGCAGGTCAGATAACTTACGATAATTTAAGATCAAGCTCAAGATTTCGCCAACGAATTCACTTCAACTGTCATCGCATGACTTCAACTTCAACTTTTGGTTTGTGGCTTTGTGGAGTTACCACAATTTTGCCAATGTCAAGTAGGTATACGGAGGACAAGTCATCGCAAGACAACAGTGAGCTAAGAACGGATGGCGGCGACGGCGACCGCCATTACTGCTGGTGCCGCGAGCACGCACCAACTTGCTACACCGAGCGCCGCTCACGCGGGCGCTGCGGGCGCTCAACACGATATCAAACGAAATTGATATTTTTTCATGTACACTATTACTATTGTATTAGGTAATAACCTGTAAAATAGATAGAGGTATAGAAGTAAATAAATAAGAACAGCTATGTAACATAGCTGTTCTTATCTTAGCATCCGTTAGACTTACTGTAGAAACTATTTTGTTTTGTTGTCGCTGCGTTTACATTTTTGCTGTTTCAGTATTTAATACATAGTTCAATGTTTCCATATCTAGTTCAATGTATGCGACTATATTGTTCTGAATATGGACTGCGGCGAATTAGTGAAGCTCCGAGTGCAAATTTAATTAAAATATGGGTAAAGCGTTTTGAGACACCGGTTCAACATTTAAACCACAAGCAAAAAGGTCGTCCAAGAACATCTAGGACCGAAGACAATATTGAGAGAGTTAGGCAGTCGGTACGAGAAGATCCACAAATGTCTACTCGCAAGAGATCATCTGTCTTACACTTACCGCGACGAAGTTTGAAACGAATTTTAAACTTGGATCTTAAACTGCATCCATACAAGCCGCAATTAACACATATCAATGGGTTCGTAAACCGTCAAAATTGTCATTACTGGAACAGTGAGAATCTCAAACTCAAACACCAGAAACCACTGCATAGTCCTAAAGTGACGGTATGGGCAACAATCCCTGGCAGAGGAATAATTGATCCTTTTTTCTTTCAAAACAAAGCGCAAAGGCAAAACGTCACTGTTAATACCGATCGCTATGTTGCGATGTTTTAAGGTTTTTTGGCTCTATAAAATTCAAGAATAGTGAATTCTAGGACTTGGTTTCAACAAGACGGAGGTACCTGTCACACTTCAAATGACTCCATCGCGGTTGTGAAACAGATGTTCCCAGGAAGACTGATTTCGAAAAGAGGTGATATCTCATGGCCCTCTCGTAGTCCATACTTGACGCCTCCTGACTTCTTTTTGTGGGGATACTTCAAACACAAAGTCTACAGCAATAATCCGAGAAACATCGATCAGCCCAAGGAGAATATCGGTGGTGAAATGGCAGCAATTACACCAGCATAACTGAAGAAATTTTTCAATAATTTCCGTTTGCGGTTAGAGGAGTGCCGTCGTAGAGAGGGTCATCATTTCGATGATGTTATTTTTTAAAAATAAACTACAGTTATTACTTTACAATTCCTCAGTTTTATTTTAACTATACCATTTGTATTTATTTGTTAATTTATTTTTAGGGTTCCGTACCCAAAGGGTAAAACGGGACCCTATTACTCAGACTCCGCTGTCCGTCCGTCTGTCCATGTGCCACCAGGCTGTATCTCAAGAACCGTGATAGCTAGACAGTTGAAATTTTCAAAGATGATGTATTTCTGTTGCCGGTTTAACAACAAATACTAAAAACAGAATAAAATAAATATTTAAGTGAGGCTCCCATATAACAAACGTGATTTTTTTGCAATTTTTTGCTCGATATCAATAACGCCAACAGGTAGACGCTTGAAATACTCACAGAATATTTAGTTATATATTCACTTTAAAAATAAATAATCAAATTAAAATAAAATAAATATTTAATGGGACTCCCATACAACAAACGTTAGACCTTTCGTGCGCGAGTCCGACTCGCACTTGGCTGGTTTTTTTTATTTAAATATGCACGTTCTATTGCGCCACCCTATACTATAATTAATTTATTCTATAAATTAATTAATTCTATAACTTTGTTGGATTTCATTCAATTAACAAATGTAGCTATGATAGACTCAATAACTTTTGTATTGATAAGTTCATCTATGTTGAGTCCGGTAGTGAGGGCTCCATTAAAATTTAATAATTAATTAAAATCTTTTACAAATTTAAAAAAAGTTATTTATAATGTCTGTCTGTATTTGAAAATAGTAAGAAAGAAAGAGGAAAGAAAGAAAGAAAACTGTTTATTTGTAAAAGTCTGTGATTTACAAGAGCCCACATTTGATTCCTGTTGTCTATAAACTTTTAATAGACACTTTAAAAATGAACAGAATCACAAAAATGTAGGTTACGTAAGGCAGAATTCATTAATGAATAGGCAATGCACTCTAATGTTTCTAACGTTCAAGAAAACGTACAAAATAGAAAACTATGCAATGTAAACACAGGCAAATGTAAATTTTAAAGATCACTTTTGGATCATGAATAATTTCTTTACAAAAAGTAATGATATCCCATCAAAAACATAAATGTGAAAATGGAACCCAAATTTAATATTAAGAATATACGTGGTTATCGACTTCGCCGACAAAAGAATTGAGATCTAAATGGCTGCCAAGTTCTGTAGATAATCCTGAAATTTATTCACCTACATAGGTTTTTACGCAGGTCAGATAACTTACGATAATTTAAGATCAAGCTCAAGATTTCGCCAACGAATTCACTTCAACTGTCATCGCATGACTTCAACTTCAACTTTTGGTTTGTGGCTTTGTGGAGTTACCACAATTTTGCCAATGTCAAGTAGGTATACGGAGGACAAGTCATCGCAAGACAACAGTGAGCTAAGAACGGATGGCGGCGACGGTGACCGCCATTACTGCTGGTGCCGCGAGCACGCACCAACTTGCTACACCGAGCGCCGCTCACGCGGGCGCTGCGGGCGCTCAACACGATATCAAACGAAATTGATATTTTTTCATGTACACTATTACTATTGTATTAGGTAATAACCTGTAAAATAGATAGAGGTATAGAAGTAAATAAATAAGAACAGCTATGTAACATAGCTGTTCTTATCTTAGCATCCGTTAGACTTACTGTAGAAACTATTTTGTTTTGTTGTCGCTGCGTTTACATTTTTGCTGTTTCAGTATTTAATACATAGTTCAATGTTTCCATATCTAGTTCAATGTATGCGACTATATTGTTCTGAATATGGACTGCGGCGAATTAGTGAAGCTCCGAGTGCAAATTTAATTAAAATATGGGTAAAGCGTTTTGAGACACCGGTTCAACATTTAAACCACAAGCAAAAAGGTCGTCCAAGAACATCTAGGACCGAAGACAATATTGAGAGAGTTAGGCAGTCGGTACGAGAAGATCCACAAATGTCTACTCGCAAGAGATCATCTGTCTTACACTTACCGCGACGAAGTTTGAAACGAATTTTAAACTTGGATCTTAAACTGCATCCATACAAGCCGCAATTAACACATATCAATGGGTTCGTAAACCGTCAAAATTGTCATTACTGGAACAGTGAGAATCTCAAACTCAAACACCAGAAACCACTGCATAGTCCTAAAGTGACGGTATGGGCAACAATCCCTGGCAGAGGAATAATTGATCCTTTTTTCTTTCAAAACAAAGCGCAAAGGCAAAACGTCACTGTTAATACCGATCGCTATGTTGCGATGTTTTAAGGTTTTTTGGCTCTATAAAATTCAAGAATAGTGAATTCTAGGACTTGGTTTCAACAAGACGGAGGTACCTGTCACACTTCAAATGACTCCATCGCGGTTGTGAAACAGATGTTCCCAGGAAGACTGATTTCGAAAAGAGGTGATATCTCATGGCCCTCTCGTAGTCCATACTTGACGCCTCCTGACTTCTTTTTGTGGGGATACTTCAAACACAAAGTCTACAGCAATAATCCGAGAAACATCGATCAGCCCAAGGAGAATATCGGTGGTGAAATGGCAGCAATTACACCAGCATAACTGAAGAAATTTTTCAATAATTTCCGTTTGCGGTTAGAGGAGTGCCGTCGTAGAGAGGGTCATCATTTCGATGATGTTATTTTTTAAAAATAAACTACAGTTATTACTTTACAATTCCTCAGTTTTATTTTAACTATACCATTTGTATTTATTTGTTAATTTATTTTTAGGGTTCCGTACCCAAAGGGTAAAACGGGACCCTATTACTCAGACTCCGCTGTCCGTCCGTCTGTCCATGTGCCACCAGGCTGTATCTCAAGAACCGTGATAGCTAGACAGTTGAAATTTTCAAAGATGATGTATTTCTGTTGCCGGTTTAACAACAAATACTAAAAACAGAATAAAATAAATATTTAAGTGAGGCTCCCATATAACAAACGTGATTTTTTTGCAATTTTTTGCTCGATATCAATAACGCCAACAGGTAGACGCTTGAAATACTCACAGAATATTTAGTTATATATTCACTTTAAAAATAAATAATCAAATTAAAATAAAATAAATATTTAATGGGACTCCCATACAACAAACGTTAGACCTTTCGTGCGCGAGTCCGACTCGCACTTGGCTGGTTTTTTTTATTTAAATATGCACGTTCTATTGCGCCACCCTATACTATAATTAATTTATTCTATAAATTAATTAATTCTATAACTTTGTTGGATTTCATTCAATTAACAAATGTAGCTATGATAGACTCAATAACTTTTGTATTGATAAGTTCATCTATGTTGAGTCCGGTAGTGAGGGCTCCATTAAAATTTAATAATTAATTAAAATCTTTTACAAATTTAAAAAAAGTTATTTATAATGTCTGTCTGTATTTGAAAATAGTAAGAAAGAAAGAGGAAAGAAAGAAAGAAAACTGTTTATTTGTAAAAGTCTGTGATTTACAAGAGCCCACATTTGATTCCTGTTGTCTATAAACTTTTAATAGACACTTTAAAAATGAACAGAATCACAAAAATGTAGGTTACGTAAGGCAGAATTCATTAATGAATAGGCAATGCACTCTAATGTTTCTAACGTTCAAGAAAACGTACAAAATAGAAAACTATGCAATGTAAACACAGGCAAATGTAAATTTTAAAGATCACTTTTGGATCATGAATAATTTCTTTACAAAAAGTAATGATATCCCATCAAAAACATAAATGTGAAAATGGAACCCAAATTTAATATTAAGAATATACGTGGTTATCGACTTCGCCGACAAAAGAATTGAGATCTAAATGGCTGCCAAGTTCTGTAGATAATCCTGAAATTTATTCACCTACATAGGTTTTTACGCAGGTCAGATAACTTACGATAATTTAAGATCAAGCTCAAGATTTCGCCAACGAATTCACTTCAACTGTCATCGCATGACTTCAACTTCAACTTTTGGTTTGTGGCTTTGTGGAGTTACCACAATTTTGCCAATGTCAAGTAGGTATACGGAGGACAAGTCATCGCAAGACAACAGTGAGCTAAGAACGGATGGCGGCGACGGTGACCGCCATTACTGCTGGTGCCGCGAGCACGCACCAACTTGCTACACCGAGCGCCGCTCACGCGGGCGCTGCGGGCGCTCAACACGATATCAAACGAAATTGATATTTTTTCATGTACACTATTACTATTGTATTAGGTAATAACCTGTAAAATAGATAGAGGTATAGAAGTAAATAAATAAGAACAGCTATGTAACATAGCTGTTCTTATCTTAGCATCCGTTAGACTTACTGTAGAAACTATTTTGTTTTGTTGTCGCTGCGTTTACATTTTTGCTGTTTCAGTATTTAATACATAGTTCAATGTTTCCATATCTAGTTCAATGTATGCGACTATATTGTTCTGAATATGGACTGCGGCGAATTAGTGAAGCTCCGAGTGCAAATTTAATTAAAATATGGGTAAAGCGTTTTGAGACACCGGTTCAACATTTAAACCACAAGCAAAAAGGTCGTCCAAGAACATCTAGGACCGAAGACAATATTGAGAGAGTTAGGCAGTCGGTACGAGAAGATCCACAAATGTCTACTCGCAAGAGATCATCTGTCTTACACTTACCGCGACGAAGTTTGAAACGAATTTTAAACTTGGATCTTAAACTGCATCCATACAAGCCGCAATTAACACATATCAATGGGTTCGTAAACCGTCAAAATTGTCATTACTGGAACAGTGAGAATCTCAAACTCAAACACCAGAAACCACTGCATAGTCCTAAAGTGACGGTATGGGCAACAATCCCTGGCAGAGGAATAATTGATCCTTTTTTCTTTCAAAACAAAGCGCAAAGGCAAAACGTCACTGTTAATACCGATCGCTATGTTGCGATGTTTTAAGGTTTTTTGGCTCTATAAAATTCAAGAATAGTGAATTCTAGGACTTGGTTTCAACAAGACGGAGGTACCTGTCACACTTCAAATGACTCCATCGCGGTTGTGAAACAGATGTTCCCAGGAAGACTGATTTCGAAAAGAGGTGATATCTCATGGCCCTCTCGTAGTCCATACTTGACGCCTCCTGACTTCTTTTTGTGGGGATACTTCAAACACAAAGTCTACAGCAATAATCCGAGAAACATCGATCAGCCCAAGGAGAATATCGGTGGTGAAATGGCAGCAATTACACCAGCATAACTGAAGAAATTTTTCAATAATTTCCGTTTGCGGTTAGAGGAGTGCCGTCGTAGAGAGGGTCATCATTTCGATGATGTTATTTTTTAAAAATAAACTACAGTTATTACTTTACAATTCCTCAGTTTTATTTTAACTATACCATTTGTATTTATTTGTTAATTTATTTTTAGGGTTCCGTACCCAAAGGGTAAAACGGGACCCTATTACTCAGACTCCGCTGTCCGTCCGTCTGTCCATGTGCCACCAGGCTGTATCTCAAGAACCGTGATAGCTAGACAGTTGAAATTTTCAAAGATGATGTATTTCTGTTGCCGGTTTAACAACAAATACTAAAAACAGAATAAAATAAATATTTAAGTGAGGCTCCCATATAACAAACGTGATTTTTTTGCAATTTTTTGCTCGATATCAATAACGCCAACAGGTAGACGCTTGAAATACTCACAGAATATTTAGTTATATATTCACTTTAAAAATAAATAATCAAATTAAAATAAAATAAATATTTAATGGGACTCCCATACAACAAACGTTAGACCTTTCGTGCGCGAGTCCGACTCGCACTTGGCTGGTTTTTTTTATTTAAATATGCACGTTCTATTGCGCCACCCTATACTATAATTAATTTATTCTATAAATTAATTAATTCTATAACTTTGTTGGATTTCATTCAATTAACAAATGTAGCTATGATAGACTCAATAACTTTTGTATTGATAAGTTCATCTATGTTGAGTCCGGTAGTGAGGGCTCCATTAAAATTTAATAATTAATTAAAATCTTTTACAAATTTAAAAAAAGTTATTTATAATGTCTGTCTGTATTTGAAAATAGTAAGAAAGAAAGAGGAAAGAAAGAAAGAAAACTGTTTATTTGTAAAAGTCTGTGATTTACAAGAGCCCACATTTGATTCCTGTTGTCTATAAACTTTTAATAGACACTTTAAAAATGAACAGAATCACAAAAATGTAGGTTACGTAAGGCAGAATTCATTAATGAATAGGCAATGCACTCTAATGTTTCTAACGTTCAAGAAAACGTACAAAATAGAAAACTATGCAATGTAAACACAGGCAAATGTAAATTTTAAAGATCACTTTTGGATCATGAATAATTTCTTTACAAAAAGTAATGATATCCCATCAAAAACATAAATGTGAAAATGGAACCCAAATTTAATATTAAGAATATACGTGGTTATCGACTTCGCCGACAAAAGAATTGAGATCTAAATGGCTGCCAAGTTCTGTAGATAATCCTGAAATTTATTCACCTACATAGGTTTTTACGCAGGTCAGATAACTTACGATAATTTAAGATCAAGCTCAAGATTTCGCCAACGAATTCACTTCAACTGTCATCGCATGACTTCAACTTCAACTTTTGGTTTGTGGCTTTGTGGAGTTACCACAATTTTGCCAATGTCAAGTAGGTATACGGAGGACAAGTCATCGCAAGACAACAGTGAGCTAAGAACGGATGGCGGCGACGGTGACCGCCATTACTGCTGGTGCCGCGAGCACGCACCAACTTGCTACACCGAGCGCCGCTCACGCGGGCGCTGCGGGCGCTCAACACGATATCAAACGAAATTGATATTTTTTCATGTACACTATTACTATTGTATTAGGTAATAACCTGTAAAATAGATAGAGGTATAGAAGTAAATAAATAAGAACAGCTATGTAACATAGCTGTTCTTATCTTAGCATCCGTTAGACTTACTGTAGAAACTATTTTGTTTTGTTGTCGCTGCGTTTACATTTTTGCTGTTTCAGTATTTAATACATAGTTCAATGTTTCCATATCTAGTTCAATGTATGCGACTATATTGTTCTGAATATGGACTGCGGCGAATTAGTGAAGCTCCGAGTGCAAATTTAATTAAAATATGGGTAAAGCGTTTTGAGACACCGGTTCAACATTTAAACCACAAGCAAAAAGGTCGTCCAAGAACATCTAGGACCGAAGACAATATTGAGAGAGTTAGGCAGTCGGTACGAGAAGATCCACAAATGTCTACTCGCAAGAGATCATCTGTCTTACACTTACCGCGACGAAGTTTGAAACGAATTTTAAACTTGGATCTTAAACTGCATCCATACAAGCCGCAATTAACACATATCAATGGGTTCGTAAACCGTCAAAATTGTCATTACTGGAACAGTGAGAATCTCAAACTCAAACACCAGAAACCACTGCATAGTCCTAAAGTGACGGTATGGGCAACAATCCCTGGCAGAGGAATAATTGATCCTTTTTTCTTTCAAAACAAAGCGCAAAGGCAAAACGTCACTGTTAATACCGATCGCTATGTTGCGATGTTTTAAGGTTTTTTGGCTCTATAAAATTCAAGAATAGTGAATTCTAGGACTTGGTTTCAACAAGACGGAGGTACCTGTCACACTTCAAATGACTCCATCGCGGTTGTGAAACAGATGTTCCCAGGAAGACTGATTTCGAAAAGAGGTGATATCTCATGGCCCTCTCGTAGTCCATACTTGACGCCTCCTGACTTCTTTTTGTGGGGATACTTCAAACACAAAGTCTACAGCAATAATCCGAGAAACATCGATCAGCCCAAGGAGAATATCGGTGGTGAAATGGCAGCAATTACACCAGCATAACTGAAGAAATTTTTCAATAATTTCCGTTTGCGGTTAGAGGAGTGCCGTCGTAGAGAGGGTCATCATTTCGATGATGTTATTTTTTAAAAATAAACTACAGTTATTACTTTACAATTCCTCAGTTTTATTTTAACTATACCATTTGTATTTATTTGTTAATTTATTTTTAGGGTTCCGTACCCAAAGGGTAAAACGGGACCCTATTACTCAGACTCCGCTGTCCGTCCGTCTGTCCATGTGCCACCAGGCTGTATCTCAAGAACCGTGATAGCTAGACAGTTGAAATTTTCAAAGATGATGTATTTCTGTTGCCGGTTTAACAACAAATACTAAAAACAGAATAAAATAAATATTTAAGTGAGGCTCCCATATAACAAACGTGATTTTTTTGCAATTTTTTGCTCGATATCAATAACGCCAACAGGTAGACGCTTGAAATACTCACAGAATATTTAGTTATATATTCACTTTAAAAATAAATAATCAAATTAAAATAAAATAAATATTTAATGGGACTCCCATACAACAAACGTTAGACCTTTCGTGCGCGAGTCCGACTCGCACTTGGCTGGTTTTTTTTATTTAAATATGCACGTTCTATTGCGCCACCCTATACTATAATTAATTTATTCTATAAATTAATTAATTCTATAACTTTGTTGGATTTCATTCAATTAACAAATGTAGCTATGATAGACTCAATAACGTTTGTATTGATAAGTTCATCTATGTTGAGTCCGGTAGTGAGGGCTCCATTAAAATTTAATAATTAATTAAAATCTTTTACAAATTTAAAAAAAGTTATTTATAATGTCAATAAGCGTAAACCGAGAGCTTCTGTTAAGTAATTACTTGGAAAATGACATCCAAAAACTGTTCCAGCCTTTTTATTTGTTACAACATATGTTGTAGTATAAGTTTACAATACGAGACAATTTTATTTATCCGAACGGACCGAAATTTAATATAACCATGTCTATATTTTGGGCAGTCTTATTTATTTTATATATCTACAGAATAAATACGAGATACGGTGGTTTATCAGAAACAATCCACCTTTTTAACAGCAAAACTCAATGTTTCTTAATATATTTTTATTTAACATATAATACTTTGGGAGTTATTCTAGTCTTTATTCTCAACGTCATGCATGGTTATAATAATGTATTGTTAATATTAAACATTCAGATGATCCACGAACATATCAAGATTGGTGAAAAATATAACACGTATAATACTATTTGGAATTGGATCGCTTCTTTGGCCATAATATGTATTGATGTCTCGACAGTTGTGTTTTTCTATATCGAAAATTTATTTATGGATTATGGTGATTTACTTGCAGATTATTTGTTTATAATTTTTGACTTGAATCTTATTTATGCACTTCGAATTATAATATTGCTAAAGATGTATGTAATAAACTTTACAAATAATCATTTGTTGATGGATGCCCAACAAGAACAAGATTGCGATAACATTTTTAAGATATATCAAACACTTATACAAACTTATACTTTGTTTAAGAAGATTGCTCATTTTATGGTAATTTTGTGCATTATAATTATTTTTAACTTTCGATTTCGACTCCAGTTAAATTTAGTTTCTAGAGACATTACAGCTATAATAATGTTTGGGGTTCTTTCTATAATTTCTTTGAATTTAATGGATATTTCACGACATAAGCTAAATGTTTTATGTCTTTATCACCCACGCAGTTAATCTATTTTTAAGGCAGAAAAAGCAATTGAGAATATGCCGCCGGATATTTGGTATCCGGCCAAACAGTTCGACTTCCTACAATCACTTCTTTCAATTTGATAGATATTTCTTTTCTAAAGGTTTTGTTTTATATTTGCGTCTAACACGTGGTTAAAATTGTTACCAGATATAGGTATGGAAAACTGTAGGACATTTTCTGAATATTACATTTTATTATATTTTGGTAGATATTCATACAGTGTGCTGATACCCCTTGCCGATTTTTAAGTTACTTGCAAATGCAGTTTGAAAATTATGGATTTGATCATGAACCTTTAAATTCTCATGTAAGTATTTTTATTAGACTTTTACAATGAAATCGTTACAATGTATGTAAGAACATCCATACATCCTAAGTTAGCTAAAAATATAGATATTTTTTTTAATAACGTTCTAGATTAAACATATATTCGCCACAGCAATGACTTTCTTTATAAAGAATGTTGCTTTGGTTATTTTAATGTGCGTGCACTGTGAGAAGTTCTACATGGCTATTGAGGAGGTGGAATCTGTCTGTATGCTGCGGTTGAAGGACGCGTCTTACTCAGGTGCCTTTTATTCTTATGGATGGACATACATGACATGTATTTGCAAATCTCAATGTCTCACCTTTATTTTCACAGATACTAACAGTCGACTGTACAAAAGTGTTCTACGCCTAAACCGTGTCTCGTTCAGTAAAATAAATGCGTGTGGTTTGTTCAACGTAGACGCCGCCCTATTGATGAGCCTGGTGTTCCTACTTACCAATTATACAATTGTACTTGTGCAGTTCTTTCTAATGTAACATGTGTTTATTTTCAAAGAAAATTTGATAAAGAATTATATTCATGTGGTGTGCTTTGTAAATTAAATGCTATTACCTGAGTATTAAGACCCATTATACTAAAATTACTATTACTAACTTAGTTTTAAGTTATTTTTTTACTAACACGTAATGGCCCATGCAGCCTGAAATAAATTATTATTATTATTAAATGTTTCTTTTTTACTATATTTATATGATATAGTTGAGAAAAATTACACCTGACGGTCAAGTCGCTTCATTGTCAGTGAATTACATCTACAAGGATCTACAAGGACATTGATCACGGTTTACCTCTATAAAAATCAATGAGATAGGAGGAAAGTGCAGCTGATCACCCGTAACCTAGATTTAAACCACAACTTCACACTGATGGTGGTATGTTTTGTGGCATATTTACATATTCCACTAATGTTTTGGCGCAGTGTTTAAGGTTGGGTGTCAAATAGATTGAAACATCTCAAAATAGGTATTATACTATTTTTTTACTACCATTGCATTACTTATAACATTTCATTCTATTAAAATTGACGGACCTATGGATTGGACACAGACAGACATAAAGCCATTTTTTTTTTGACTGCTGTAACACGACCGCTCATTTCAACTACTTCACCACCCCTCACCACCTCACGCCGCACTGCGGTATTTAAAGAAGTGAAGACCCGGCGCAGCCCTCTTTTGGCTTCGGCTCCAGCGGCCAGACCACGATCGAAGCCTCAAAAACCCTGCCTAGAGCCTAACACTGTTTCTACTACCGCAAATTTGGTCTGAATAGTTTACCTTCCATTATTAAAAACTGTGAAGTCTTGTGAACTCTTATGTGTAATTTACCTCCATCAGTCAGTCGTTAATTAGTCCTTAGTTTTCCTGGTCGACCACGTTTCTAGAACGAGGCCAACCAACTACCTCGTTACATCTGGCGCCCAAAAAATAGTCAGGAGGCTTTGATTGGCGTCTTTCGGCTTACTTTTTTAAATAATTATTTCGTGTTTTGTATTAAAACCCGTCTAGGAAAGTATATTTTTAATTTTTTTTTGGGAACATTGTGCTAATCGGAACCGCGTGTGCATTCACGTCTTCATGTCCATATTTATTTTCATTTTTCTTTAATTTTGTCTACCTAATAATGTTGAGTCGTTTAATTACGCGTGAATGTTAGACACATATATATATTATAATATATATAAACAACATACATTAGTATATATGTTGTTAATAGTTAATATAGTGAGTAGTAGACTAATAGGAGTCTACTAGTCTACTACTCACTATATTAACTAAATACAAATTTCTAACTTACATTACACGCCGTTGTACTCGCCTCACGTAAACACGGTCGATAGATATAACAAAACAATAATGACGGCTATTTCTACGTTTATAACTTCTGATCACCGAGTCTGGGATACTTTAATCATTAAAATTAAATTTGCTCTTAACTGTGCTGTTAACGGAACAACGGGTTTCAATCCAAATTTCCTCGGCTATGGGCAAGAAACCATCACATGTGGTACCCTTTATATTGATAGTGATTGCGATCCTAATACAATTCACGAACCACGAGATAGCTATGTTGAGTCATTAGGGTTTCCAATTATTATTTTCTGCGTCGGAGGCGAAGAGAATTTTTTTTTACTCATAGAAATTTTAGATTACTGCCTACATAGATACACAAAGGTTATAGTCCAGGATCCAGGGTTCATTTTTAAAATTGATTACTATCAAGTTAATTTTCCCTGAGTAGCTTCATTTTGATGAGATGCCCAACAATTTCCTATACGAAAATTCTCCATTATGGTAGCTAATAGGGGTAGCAGGGATAAAATGTGTCGATTTAACTATTCCTAAAATTTTTTTAATAACTGTGGTTTTTTTTTATTAAATCTTAAGAAAATGATCTAAATTATTCGAAAAAATATTTTTCCTACAAAATGTATAGTTTGATTAAAGAGTCCCAACATGTATCGATAACGAGGTCATCAAAAATGATTACTAACCAGCTGGTTTTTTTACTGTTGCTACGTTAATATTTATATAATTATTATCAAATATTTTATTCTTCTTACAAAAATTCTCCATTGTGGTAGCTAACAGGGGTAGCCCTGTTGGCTACCACAATCGAGAATTTTCGTAAGATAAAAAGTTGGGCGTTTCATCAATATTAAGCTACTCACAGAAAATTTGCT
Source organism: Euplagia quadripunctaria (assembly GCA_963859945.1). Classification (NCBI taxonomy): domain Eukaryota; kingdom Metazoa; phylum Arthropoda; class Insecta; order Lepidoptera; family Erebidae; genus Euplagia; species Euplagia quadripunctaria. Next base: position 7,644,137 of record OY982581.1, on the reverse strand, counting down.
TGATAGTAATCAATTGTAAAAATGGACCTTGGATCCTCAACTATTACCATAAATATTGCTTTATGAATTCTTAATTGAAATCTAAAAATGTATTTTTTTTACCCTATGGATCAAAGGTTAAAAGGTCACGGTCAAGTCGAGCATACAGGTTCGATTCTCGGCTATAGCTATTGGCTTTGAAGGTTTATTCATTTTGCAAATCTATTTCAGATAGTTTGAGTTGAATGCAATAATAAAAATATATCCAATAAAGTTTAACTCGCACTCTAAATTATATCTTACTAGCAACCCGCCCCGGCTTCGCACGGGTAGCTGAGACATCTTCAACTATCATCAACATATTTCAACCAATTTATACAAAATCTTAACAAATTATACACCTAAACCTTCCTCATGAATCACTCTGTCTATTAGTGAAAACCATATGAAAATCCGTTCAGTAGTTTTTCAGTTTGCTGCAAAAAGACAGACAGACAGATAGACGCGGCGAAGAACTTTGTTTTATAATATGTAGTGAATGCCGGGCACTATGTTTCTTTCTCGTCTGACAATTGTTCAGCAGAAATGGGATGTATGACTCACCTGCAACCGGACCGTGCGAATTGTTAATTGTTATTGTCTAGTCAATTGGTTAATCGTTTGATTCTTATCCATCGAGCAAGTTTGTTTACAATTTTATTTTAAATTTAGTCTTTGCTGTATATAGCCTAGGTAGATTTATGCACCAAAGCAGAATCGATGTTGTAAATGTTGGTTTGAGCACTGCTATAAGTGTGAAGGCCTTATGAACGAGATGTATGATAGTGTTAATTTTTTTATTGATCTATGTATGCAAGGTTACAACGGTTATATTCACACTTTTATCTTTAGGGTAATACAGGTAACTATAAGACATTAGGAAATTCAAAAGTAAATTACAATTTACTAAAAACATACTAAATAAATGACCTGAAATTATGATACCCATTCAGAATAAATGTTGTTCAAGCACAACCATATATATTAATTGGATCGCTTTAACTAATTATTTTTGGTCAATGTTCAGGTGGACTTTCTAACACAACGAAAAGTAATGTTATGGATAAATTAATTTTATTATTTTCATTATATATGCTTAATATATGCTTAATATCTGTTCTGTGTAAGTCTTAGTTCACACTAATGTAACATTATACATGAGTAAAGAGTTATCTTTAAAAAGCCTTTACCCAAAATACCAATAGCCTTACAAGGTTACGATTTGAATACTAAGATTTTATGTTGTAGAATTTGATCTTACTAATATTATAACTAAAGGCGAAAATTACTAAAGATGGATGGATGTTTGTTTGTTACTCTTTCTGGATGAACTTTTGTACAGGAATAGATTTTAGTCTGGAATATCTATTTTATTCCGGAAAATGTTCGGTTCCCTTGGGGATAGATTTCAACAAAATTTCCACGTGAACGAAGCTCGAATAGCTAGTTAAAGATAAACAAAACCCGTCGCTTCAACTTTTCCACCGATACCGCTGATAACAAGGTTTTGTATTTGGGTAGGTTGTAGGCAACACGCATGTTTTGACTAATTAACTACTAAGTATGACAGTATTGATGAATTATCAACACTGTCATACTTGGTACTAAGTTTTAACTTAGCGGACTGCGATAGCGTACTTTTGAAATTAATTAATTTATCTTGACTATCTGAGTAGAGTTCTGATTAATAGTATTCTAATCCATCAATAAGCTGTTTTGTGTTTGTCCCGTCATCACTTACCACCGGTAATAAGCTGAAGGCAGTTTAAGAATCAAATTTAGCCATATTAAATTCCTTTATCAAGCCGACTTCTGATAGCGTAGCGTAGAGAAATTTAAGAAACTTACAGTTTGAACCCAAACATAAGACATAATCCGATAAAATTTAAAATACATACTAAAGAACACTTACGGGAAGAGTACAGCAAAAAAAATTGGAAGTTCCCAATTGAAAGAGGCGCCCGCCAAGGAGACCCTATTTCGCCAAAGATATTCTCAGCTGTGTTGATCTTTATAAGACCGGGTAGGAATAATTTATGACTTAACGTGAACGGGGAGAAATTAAATCTTTTGAGATTCACTGTTAATTTAATACTTTTCTCCTAAAGCCCGAAGATTTTTGATATGTTGAGAGAAAAGAAACATAAACGGACCAAAATAATAACTGAATGGTACCCTCGAGAAAGCAGAAGAAGTAGAGGAAGACAGTTAAAGCGATGGGAAGATTATTTTAAGAGAATAGCAGGCTCAGAGTGGTTACATACATACATACAGCAAAGGACCTTAGAGAAGGCCGTTGTCGAAAGACAAGCTGTTGTAAGGAGAGAGAGACCAACCGAATGCCGAGAATATGTTTAGTTTAAATAAATTAACGTTCTTGCCTCTAATATCAACACTTACATGAATATTTTGTCAAGTAAGTTAAAATCTAACAGCAATAAAGGCTTAATTATTTTTAAACTTCCGCGACTTTGATACATATCAGATGTGGGTCCGTGACCACGATCGGTGCAATTCGATCGAAATGTCGGGTAACCAAGAGGTATTGTACCTTTTAAATATTATCGCGATTAAGTCCCGAGTTACACATATAATAAAGGTTTTTTTTTATAGTAAACTTCATCCAGAAGTAGGAGCCGCGGTACCACGAACTTAGGAACAGCAAAATTTTATCATGAAGTAGTGTTCAATTAAGGTTTACAAATTAATTAATAATTCAAATTAAAATGGCACATTTATTTCATTTCATTACTTACAAAATACATACGTTCATTTATCAATATGATGTATTGAAATATTTAAAAAAAATCTTAAAGTCGTAAAAGCCTTAAGATGCCCAACGATTTACCTTAACGGTCACCATTACATTTTCACGCAATACAAGAATCCAAATCAATCAAATAACACCAAAAGTAGATATGTAGGTAAAGGTTAATCAATAATAAAAGCACCTACTGGGTACTACTAATTGTGGAACGTCACTTTAAAGGACTGAAAAATATATAATAACAGCTAATGTGAGTATGACAGTAATCTGCAAAGAGAATTCTTTAAACGACTTGCCAGATGGCCAAACTCATACGGACCGGGTGAAATTTTGCGCCAGACCGTGTCTCCGAACGCTGGATAGCAGGGCGACTGTTAGGTAGTTTTTATAGTTTTATTTCCTAGTAGCCCCAAAGGAAGGGAAGTTTTGTGGACCTTTAAAACAGTTTTGTGGACCTTTGTATTAGCATAAGGCTTAAAAAATTGTCACAATCAATTTTAATAACAATGAAATAAGTTTTTCACTGTGTTATAATATCTTATGATTCATTATATACTGTGTATCCCGAGATAGCATAATACCCCAAATATGTTTGGGAATGACGACTTGACCATCCTCATCAGTGGGCCCTTTGAGAGTGTGGTATGCGACCGAATGAGGTCTGCTTTGAAGGTCGTGGAACAATGGTGTGAGGAACACGACTTAACAGTGAACCCGACGAAGACAGAGTTGATCATGTTCACAAATAAACGCAGTTTAGGAGAATTAAGACTACCTAAACTATTGAACACCCGTCTAGCCCTTACTAAGGAAGTCAAGTATCTAGGAGTGATACTAGACAGTAAACTCCTATGGAACAGGCACCTGGACACAAAATTGAACAAAGCTAGCATTATTTTCTGTCAATGCAAGCGACTCCTCGGCAAAAGGTGGGGTTTATCACCAAAAATCACACTATGGCTATACAAAACGGTCATACGGCCAATCATCACATACGGTGCCATTACCTGGTGGCAGAGAACAAAGCTAAGCACCGTGAGAAACAAACTACAACAATTCCAGAGACTCGCATGTGCTGCCGTCACTGGTTGCATGCGCACAACACCCACAGCTGCCCTTGAAGTAGCTTTAGATCTAACACCACTAGACTTATATATACAACAAGAAGCAGCAATGGCAGCCATCAGATTCAAACACCTAGGTCTATGGTACAACCAAGAAGGTCCTCATTCCAAATTATGGAACCAATTAGTGAAATACCAACTACTAATAGCTGCCCCATGCGATAGGATCCCTAAACAACATATCTTCGGTAGAAGGTACCGAATACAACTACATGAGAGCGACCGAGATCAGTCTGGCATAAACGAAGTCCGGATATACACGGATGGTTCTAAGATGGGGACAGGGACTGGAGCCGGAGTTTTCTCACAAGACTTGAATATAACAATATCACTGGCGCTAGGCCGACACAGTCCCATATTCCAATGTGAGTGCGTTGCGATAACCTACGCCGCTACCGCGGTCATGTCAAGGGGTATAAAGGAGTACAACATCCGCATACTCTCAGACAGTGTGGCCGTCCTGAAAGCCCTGGAGGGCAACACCATGAACTCCGGCCTTATATACGAATGCCACCAGACACTTGACCGTTTAGCCTCTGTCAATGGGCTAACCGTTCAATGGATCAAAGGGCATAGTGATTCACTCGGCAACGATGCCGCAGATGAGCTGTCAAGAAATGGATCTGCAACGACAGTGGCAGGGCCAACTATATTGCTGCCACTTTCCTTTAATCAACTTCGCTCATGGGTAAGGCAACGAATCCGTGAAGCGCACAACGGTCGCTGGGCTGATACGCCCGGCTGTAGGCAATCTAGACTGGTGTTGACGGAGGTCTCACCACGTTTAACCTGCAGACTGCTCAGTCTTAACCGACTTGAGATCAGAATAGTTGTAGGTACCATTACGGGCCACTTGGCCCTAAACCGGCACCTATTCACCATCAATGCGACAAACAGTCCTCTATGTAGAGGATGTCTTAATGCGGAGGAAACGGCCGCCCACGTTGTGCTGGAGTGCAAGGGAGTGGCCACACAACGGGCAAATATCCTCGCAGGAGCGAGGTCGCTCCTAGAAGCCTGTGAACGCCCCAGGAGGCTTCTGTGCTTCTGGAAGGAGCTAGGCTGGCTCAACTAGCCAGCCTATCTGAACGCATAATGGACCGCCTATGAGTCTAAATGCGGAAACAGAGCCCTTTACCAATACCAATATGTTTCCTTTACCAATATGTTTGGGAATGTGTCCCACCCCCTAAAGTGTGATTTAAAGGAAGTGGAATAATGATAATTTCCTTGTGCTCGCTCTTCTTAATTGCGATTGAAAACTGGTGGAGTGCTTTTGAGCTTATATTGTCTACCGTGTTCAACAACAAATCGATAGTAATGTTTCATTACATTAACTACATAAACATCCTCAGTTATATCGTAATTGTTTTCTTGTGTTTACTCGTTCATTACAGTTATAAATTTATAATACTGTATTAATTAATTCTACAACTTTGAAAGCTTCGTTAGATTTAATTTAATTACCGAATGTAACTACGTCCGACTGAATGGCTTCGGTTTGTCTGGTCCGGTAGTCAGGGCTGCATTAATATTTATTATTTAAATTATTTCGTTCACAAATAGAAACAAAATACTATTGAAAATGACAATTTGCATACCTAGAGAACTTTTATTAAATAATTACTTAGAAAATGACATCCGAAAATTGTTTTGCCCTTTCTATTTGTTACAACATATGTTTTTATCGTTCAAGTTTAAAATACGAGACAGTTTTATCTATCCAAATGGACCGAAGTTTAATATAACCATGTCTATATTTTGGGCAGTCTTATCTATTTTATATATCTACAGAATATATACGAGACACGGTGGTATATTGGAAGCAAGCCACATGTTTAGCAGCAAAACTCAATATTTCTTATTATATTTTTATTCGATATATAATGGTTTTGGAATCGTTGCAGTCTTTATTCTCAATATTATGCATGGTCATAATAATGTATTACTAATATTAAATATCCAGACGATCCACCAATATATTAAGATTGATGAAAAATGTAACACGTTTAATACTATTTGGAATTGGATCTCTTCTATGGCCATAATATGTGTTGATATTGTAACGATATTGCTGCTTTACAACAGATTAGATGATAATATGGATTCTCCCGAACTGCTTGTAGATTATTTGTTCATAATTTTTGACTTGAATCTTATTTATGCGATTCGAATCATAATATTGCTAAATACATATTTAATTACATTTAAAAATAAATATATTACGTGGATGGATACCCAACAAGAACAAGATTGCGATAAAATTTTAAAAATATATGAAACGTTTATAGAAACTTATACCTTGTTTAACAAGATATTTCATTTTATGGTAATTTTGAGCATTTTAATCTATTATTTCTTTCATTTCCATTTATAAGAGAGACATCTAACCGGCGGTAGCGTAATGGCTAAGGCGTCGGACTTGCGATCAAGTGATTGCGGGTTCGAACCCCACCCAGTACTCTACCGTCGTGAACCCACTCCTAACACAAGCATTTTGCTTAGCTGAAGGGGTTAACAAGAATACTAGTAATGTGTGACCCACGTTACCAGTATTCTTATTCTAAAAAAAAAAAAAAAAAACTTTGCAATTTAATAGATATATTTTTATATAAGCTCAATTTTTTATTTTTAGTTTTTTTTTAAATTGAGTTTTGTCTGAATGTAGATTTTAACATATTAATTAACTTTTAATAATATTACATTTTATCTATATATTTATACTTTACAGATATTTGTTCAGTGTGCTGATACACTTTGCCACTTTTTAAGTTACTTGCAAGTAGTCTTTGAAAGTTATAAATTTGACGACGAGCCTTTAAACCCTGATGTAAGTACTTTCGTTAGTCTTTTACAATAAATCAAAATTTATTCACAAACGAACAATGGCCCATGTTACCTAATTAAATATAAAATATTTTTTTTAATAATGTTTTAGGTTAAAGACATAATCGTCTTCGCTGCTATAATTTTAATCTTGATGAAGAATGTTGCTTTGGTAATTTTAATATGCGTGCACTGTGAGAAGTTCTACATGGCTATTGAGGAGTTGGAAACTGTCTGTATGCTGCGGTTGAGAGACGCGTCTTACTCAGGTGTATTTCATTCTTATGGACTGTACAAAAGTGTCATACGCCTGAACCGTGTCTCGTTCAGTAAAATAAGTGCGTGTGGTTTGTTCAACGTAGACGCCGCCCTACTGATGAGCCTGGTGTTCCTTCTTACCAATTATGTAATTGTACTTGTGCAGTTTTTACTAATGTAACAAATCTGTTAATTATATTCATGATGTGCTTACTAAATTAAATGCTATTTCTTAAGTATCGATTATAAATGTTTCTTCTTTACTATATATAAAATAGTTGCGATCAAAAAATTTGTTTGGAGGTTCTTCGGGATCGAAAATCATGCCCGATGAACAAGTCGCTTTACTGTTTATGAATTTGATCAAAAAGTACAGAGTGGACATTTATCACTGTCCAGTAAACCCATAACCACACCAAATATTTCCGGTAGTCATTCGTAAAAAAACAGATCTTCAGAACTGCGAGGAAGATTTCCTCTAAAAAAATGACCGATATAGCAGGGGACGGGGCAGCTGATCATCTAATTAACGGTTCAGCACGAAAGGTGTGCCCTCGTGTTTGGCGTGCCTCTCTCCAGGCGTAAGAGAGCTTACTTTTCTTAAAACTAGACGTACAAAATTTAAAAAAATGTATGCTTTTCTTATTCTTTATTAGATCATAAAGTTGTATGTGTTTTTTCCCGTCGCACACCACAGTTCAGTTAAAACGATTATCGTGTCCAGCTACGGACGGCAACATTAGTTTTTCAACCCAAGGCCGGTTGTTACGTTGCTTCTGGATTCATTTGGAGACAGTGGACATGGTCTAAAAACATCTGTGTTGGCGCTATTGGCGTACCTTATTATTAATTATTACACAAATACGTCTACGTATATTCTTACGATAAGCTGGTCTTAACACTTGTCAGCATATTTTAACTTGCTTTCCAACAGTTATCTACATATTTCCTTCGAATAGAAAAACTTTTTTTTATATTAATACCTATATTGCTATAAAGTTTTAAAAATATTACATACTTTGGAACACCAACGTTTTCAACACTTGAACCTTAAATTATCGACCCCAAATCTCGACCCAGAAGTCAAAACCGGAGCTCCTAGCAGACGTTAGTCGGATAGTGATATTGTTGGTGTTGACGCCGCCCGCAGTGATTTGTGCACTTGCTGTCTGAGTGCTGCCAACCGCTAAAGCTGAAATGTATGTGATCCTGGTCGTGGAAGTGGCACCAACATATCTGATATCCTGAGTCTGGACCACGTTGGCAGTGGCTAGCTTGCTGTAGTAGCCCCTGTTATACATAATTTTCATGAATTATTACCAAGTCGCTTTAAATGTAATCGATATTTTGTGATTCTCTGCAGTAATAACAATTATTCTAACAAAATGGGAGAAATGCATTTCAAGTACAAACTTCTATGATTTATTTATTTATTTGTTTTATCAACGGTTGTTACAATGATATTATTATTATTTGTCAATAAAGCGCTTTATTTTTTGTTACATACGTTAATGCGTAATTACCTGTGCAACAATCTATCTCCAGTATTGATTATTCCTGAAATGACGTTTCGGCTTCCAACAAATGCAGGCTCGACTTCAACGAAAGAGTCAAGCACTTGTACAAAATCGGCGGCTTCCTCAGGTTCAACAGCTGCGCCACTGACATAAGCCGCCAGAGCTATTAGCACCACAATTTGAATCTTCATCTAAAACAGTTAGAATAATCAAAATGCTATAAGTTAAATATTTACAATTGCTGGACCTTGTACCCCTAATCAAAAAGCAAATCATGAATACCGAGTCAGACCAGCTTTTGATCACAATTAATAGCAGTATTGGTTGTGAGCAGAAGCAACTCCACAACGAAACTCTAAGGAGTTACATTGTCAAGGAAAGATGCTGCGTGTCCGAGCTCTGTGTTAAAGTGGATTGGTGATGTTTGCAGTCAAGCCCAGAACATATTCTAAAAGTAGAATATTGCCGATAAAATTTTCATACGTACATGGGTGTAACGTGGTCTAATCTCAATTTATTTCAAAGAAAGACTACAATGGAGACAACCAGAAAAACTAAAGAGTTTCTAAATCGAAAACAACAGCACTTCAATACAACTAAAAAAACAATATTTAAAACCATTGCATGTTGTTGGTATTATAGTAAAAAGAATGCTCACCTTTTTATTATAGTTTAATATTGTTTTAAAGTCAGACTCTTACACACTGAACCTCTCTAATTCAAGCAACTTTATATATTGGGCAAATTGGAGGTCAAAGATACAATTATCTATTGGATTAATAAATAGGAACACACTGGAATCCCCGCTGAAACTGTCTGACTTGGTAAGTATTTAGTTACTCCTTTAAAAACATTAAGGCTCTAATAATAATAAATCATTTGTCTGCATTAGCCACCTGCATCTAAATATACATATCATAACATATTGTGTTAGTAAATAAAACTTGAAAGTAAGTTAGTAACACTTCACTTGCACTAAGTCTTTGTACTGTCTATAGGCACCTATATGTCCGCGGAAGCGACGGTAATTCACACCTTGGGGATACCTTGTATCGAAGGGGCAGATATCTTTTAACCTTGCAGTGTAACAGGTGTAATATCGTAGCAACTTTTAGCATATTTCGTAAATCATGGTAAACTCAAATAAGCTGTATAATTTTATATAAGTAGGAATTGCAATACGGCACCGATTTCAATCCGGCCGGATGCGGCCGATATCTTCACCAATCTGACCGGATCCGGCCGGATCTGACCGGATTGAAATTGGCATATCATGACATTTTTTTGGTTGGTAGCAATATGAACTGTATAAAAGAGGTTTAAGGTGTTATCATAAATTTTACAAAAAATTCTGTTTATCCAAACAATCATTTTTTTCTTCCTTGTAACCTACAACCAAAATCTCTTCTCAAGTCTTTTTAAAGTTCATGCATTGCGTCAGTAAAAAATCTGGACCGGATCCGGTAAAATAGTACCGGATTGTCGGACGTCTAATTATGCCGGATCCGCCAAATTTCTGGTTTCAGTTTTCTGGATTGCAATCTCTATATGTAATCTGATTGTCTGTTACTGCTAAAAAAATTGACAAAGACATAGGAGAGCGAAATGAAACTTGATTCGGGAGAGAGAAATAGGGGGACAAAATAGGTTACTCGAAATATCAATTCTACGTATACGATGTCGCGGGCAGCCAGTATGTATAAAAATACGTCATATATTACCCTACATACGTACATACACCTGGCCTGTACCCCCAAAGGGGTAGGCAGCGGCGTTTTAGTTAAAATAATTTGGTCCCACTCACGGTACTAAGAAATCACGTAATAGGGGGCAAGCCGATGGCCGACAACCGGGCACTTTTAGAATTAAAAATGGGAATATTGGGAGTACATTGAAAGTGAATGGTAGGGAATGAGGGAAGGCAATGGAAGGCAATGGAAGGGATGGGAATGAGGGAAGGGAAGGGTCAGAAATTTGTTACTCATATTTTCTGTTGCCGGGAAGTCCGAGCTGTGTATATGTTAATAATGACAATGTTTTACATTCCATTCATCATCCGTGCTTTTTCCCAACTAAGTTGAGGTTGGCTTTCAGTCCAACTACGATGCGGCCAAACTTTGATATTTTACGTGCAGCGACTGCCATCGGACCTCCACAACCCAAGTACTAGGCGATATCGAAGTTCTGTAGTCAGACCAGTTTGTCGGACTTTTTAGGGCTCCAACTACATGTAACGAATGCCACAGAAGATGTTCGTATGGCATCTGGGACCAACTGTTTAACATGCTCTCTTAGGTACGGAGGGGTCTCAATGTGTTAAGAATGGTCACCCATCCTAGACTGACCTGGCTAGTATTACTTAACATTGTAATGTGCTAACCTACTCTGTTACCACTTAGCCACGAGCCCCCAATGTATTACGTTCCATTAGCAAGAAAAGAACTTCTGCAACAGGCAATTATTAATTACAATTTTTCATGATAAACCTACTTCTTATAAATGGTGGACTGCCCTGTGTCCATCGTACCAATTGTAATTCCAATTCATCATCCATAACATCTGCTAAATTGTGACATTAATCTTTGATTGTCAGCAGCATAAGTTTTTATCATTTTCATGAAGACGTATTGCATTTGAATGCAACATCAGAGGTTACAGGTTCGAGTCCCACTTAGAGCAAATATTTGTATGCATGAATGTCTATTTGTATTGGTCTGGGTCTTTCTGTGTATAATATGTATGTATTACCAAAATCCGTAATCTGGAACCCATAGTACTGGTCATAGTTTGAATAGCGCTGTGTAATATGACCCACATTATTATTATTATATTATATCTGCACTAAGTCCATGAGTACGAAGTCTGTAAGGGTTTACTCTGACAGTTCTCCTGCCAACTTATCATATCTGACTATGATTAATGTCTATCATTTAATTTAAACAGTTAAATTTTTGCATCCTTGGCATACAATATGGTGGTATTGGCTACTGAAGATATGACAATCTTCACTTCGTTTAGTTTATCAGTCGATAGGATTAATGTGAAAATAATAATAGCTCATTACAAAGAGATATAACGTATAGGGGCATACCCGCTCACCTTGCGATAACAAGCATAATCTACACTAATATTATAAATGCATAAGTAATTCTATCTGCCTGTTAGTTTTCGAGCCTAAACCGCTGAACCAACTTTGATGAATTCTACCTTGGAGAAGGATATGGTGACTTTTTATTTAGAAAATAAAACTTGAAGGGGATCAAATAGGCGATGAAAGTTTAGAATCGAGACCCACTATAAATGTTTCTGTTTACTGAATATGTAATAGTTGCGACCAAAAACTTTGCTTGGGTAACTTTGCTTCCCAAATAGGGGACATTTGCCTTAACGGTCACCATTACATTTTCCCGCAATACAAGAATCCCGTAAATAACACCACAAGTAGAAATGTATGTAAATTGTAAAGATGAGCCAATAATAAAATCACCTATTAGGTACTACTAATTGTGGAACAACGTTGCTCGTACTACGTCACGTCACTTTAAAGGACTGAAAAATATATAAAAACAGCTTGTGTGAGTATGATAGTAATCTGCAAAGAGAATTCTTTAAACAACTTCCCAGACGGCCGAACTCAATCAGACCGGATGAAGTTTTGTGCCAGACCGTGTCTCCGAACGCTGGATAGTAGGGCAACTGTTAGGTATCTTTATAGATATTTATTTCCTAGTAGCCCCGAAGGAAGGGAAAGCTTTGTGGACCTTTGAAACAGTTGTGTCGACCTTTGTATTAGAATAAGGCTTAAATAATTGTCATAATAAATTTTAATAACAATAAGATAACTTTTCCAATGTGTTATAATATATTATGATTCATTGTATTCCGTGTATCCCGAGATAGCATAATGCCCTAAATATGTTTTGGAATGTGTTCCACCCCCTAAAGTGTGATTAAAAGAAAGTGGAATAATGATAATTTTCTTGTGCTCGCTCCCCATAATTGCGATTGACAATTGATGGAGTGGTTTGAGCTTATAATTTGTCTACCGTGTTCAACAACAAATCGATAGTAATGTTTAATTTGATTAACTACATAATCGTCATTAGTTATGTCGAAATTGTTTTATTTTTGTTTACTAATTCATTACAGTTATAAATTTATAATACTGTATTAATTAATTCTACAACTTTGAAAGCTTCGTTAGATTTAATTTAATTACCGAATGTAACTACGTCCGTCTGAATAACTTTTAGAAGTTTCGGTTTGTCTGATCCGGTAGTCAGGGCTTCATTAATATTTATTATTTAAATTATTTCGTTCACAAATAGAAATAAAATACTATTGAAAATGACAATATGCATACCCAGAGAACTTTTATTAAATAATTACTTAGAAAATGACATCCGAAAATTGTTTTACCCTTTCTATTTGTTACAACATATGTTTTTATCGCTCAAGTTTAAAATACGAGACAGTTTTATCTATCCAAATGGACCGAAGTTTAATATAACCATGTCTATATTTTGGGCAGTCTTATCTATTTTATATATCTACAGAATATATACGAGACACGGTGGTATATTGGAAGCAAGCCACATGTTTAGCAGCAAAACTCAATATTTCTAATTATATTTTTATTCGATATATATAATGGTTTTGGAATCGTTGCAGTCTTTATTCTCAATATTATGCATGGTCATAATAATGTATTACTAATATTAAATATCCAGACGATCCACCAATATATTAAGATTGATGAAAAATGTAACACGTTTAATACTATTTGGAATTGGATCTCTTCTATGGCCATAATATGTGTTGATATTGTAACGATATTGCTGCTTTACAACAGATTAGATGATAATATGGATTCTCCCGAACTGCTTGTAGATTATTTGTTCATAATTTTTGACTTGAATCTTATTTATGCGATTCGAATCATAATATTGCTAAATACATATTTAATTACATTTAAAAATAAATATATTACGTGGATGGATACCCAACAAGAACAAGATTGCGATAAAATTTTAAAAATATATGAAACGTTTATGGAAACTTATACCTTGTTTAACAAGATATTTCATTTTATGGTAATTTTGAGCATTTTAATCTATTATTTCTTTCATTTCCATTTATAAGAGAGACATCTAACCGGCGGTAGCGTAATGGCTAAGGCGTCGGACTTGCGATCAAGTGATTGCGGGTTCGAACCCCACCCAGTACTCTACCGTCGTGAACCCACTCCTAACACAAGCATTTTGCTTAGCTGAAGGGGTTAACAAGAATACTAGTAATGTGTGACCCACGTTACCAGTATTCTTATTCTAAAAAAAAAAAAAAAAAACTTTGCAATTTAATAGATATATTTTTATATAAGCTCAATTTTTTATTTTTAGTTTTTTTTTAAATTGAGTTTTGTCTGAATGTAGATTTTAACATATTAATTAACTTTTAATAATATTACATTTTATCTATATATTTATACTTTACAGATATTTGTTCAGTGTGCTGATACACTTTGCCACTTTTTAAGTTACTTGCAAGTAGTCTTTGAAAGTTATAAATTTGACGACGAGCCTTTAAACCCTGATGTAAGTATTTTCGTTAGTCTTTTACAATAAATCAAAATTTATTCACAAACGAACAATGGCCCATGTTACCTAATTAAATATAAAATATTTTTTTTAATAATGTTTTAGGTTAAAGACATAATCGTCTTCGCTGCTATAATTTTAATCTTGATGAAGAATGTTGCTTTGGTAATTTTAATATGCGTGCACTGTGAGAAGTTCTACATGGCTATTGAGGAGTTGGAAACTGTCTGTATGCTGCGGTTGAGAGACGCGTCTTACTCAGGTGTATTTCATTCTTATGGACTGTACAAAAGTGTCATACGCCTGAACCGTGTCTCGTTCAGTAAAATAAGTGCGTGTGGTTTGTTCAACGTAGACGCCGCCCTACTGATGAGCCTAGTGTTCCTTCTTACCAATTATGTAATTGTACTTGTGCAGTTTTTACTAATGTAACAAATCTGTTAATTATATTCATGATGTGCTTACTAAATTAAATGCTATTTCTTAAGTATCGATTATAAATGTTTCTTCTTTACTATATATAAAATAGTTGCGATCAAAAAATTTGTTTGGAGGTTCTTCAGGATCGAAAATCATGCCCGATGAACAAGTCGCTTTACTGTTTATGAATTTGATCTAAAAGTACAGAGTGGACATTTATCACTGTCCAGTAAACCCATAACCACACCAAATATTTCCGGTAGTCATTCGTAAAAAAACAGATCTTCAGAACTGCGAGGAAGATTTCCTCTAAAAAAATGACCGATATAGCAGGGGACGGGGCAGCTGATCATCTAATTAACGGTTCAGCACGAAAGGTGTGCCCTCGTGTTTGGCGTGCCTCTCTCCAGGCGTAAGAGAGCTTACTTTTCTTAAAACTAGACGTACAAAATTTAAAAAAATGTATGCTTTTCTTATTCTTTATTAGATCATATGAATTCCTGTTATTCAGTTTCGAATATGTTTTGTGTGAAAAGGTGTATGTGTTTTTTCCCGTCGCACACCACAGTTCAGTTAAAACGATTATCGTGTCCAGCTACGGACGGCAACATTGGTTTTTCAACCCAAGGCCGGTTGTTACGTTGCTTCTGGATTCATTTGGAGACAGTGGACATGGTCTAAAAACATCTGTGTTGGCGCTATTGGCGTACCTTATTATTAATTATTACACAAATACGTCTACGTATATTCTTACGATAAGCTGGTCTTAACACTTGTCAGCATATTTTAACTTGCTTTCCAACAGTTATCTACATATTTCCTTCGAATAGAAAAACTTTTTTTTATATTAATACCTATATTGCCATAAAGTTTTAAAAATATTACATACTTTGGAACACCAACGTTTTCAACACTTGTACCTTAAATTATCGACCCCAAATCTCGACCCAGAAGTCAAAACCGGAGCTCCTAGCAGACGTTAGTCGGATAGTGATATTGTTGGTGTTGACGCCGCCCGCAGTGATTTGTGCACTTGCTGTCTGAGTGCTGCCAACCGCTAAAGCTGAAATGTATGTGATCCTGGTCGTGGAAGTGGCACCAACATATCTGATATCCTGAGTCTGGACCACGTTGGCAGTGGCTAGCTTGCTGTAGTAGCCCCTGTTATACATAATTTTCATGAATTATTACCAAGTCGCTTTAAATGTAATCGATATTTTGTGATTCTCTGCAGTAATAACAATTATTCTAACAAAATGGGAGAAATGCATTTCAAGTACAAACTTCTATGATTTATTTATTTATTTGTTTTATCAACGGTTGTTACAATGATATTATTATTATTTGTCAATAAAGCGCTTTATTTTTTGTTACATACGTTAATGCGTAATTACCTGTGCAACAATCTATCTCCAGTATTGATTATTCCTGAAATGACGTTTCGGCTTCCAACAAATGCAGGCTCGACTTCAACGAAAGAGTCAAGCACTTGTACAAAATCGGCGGCTTCCTCAGGTTCAACAGCTGCGCCACTGACATAAGCCGCCAGAGCTATTAGCACCACAATTTGAATCTTCATCTAAAACAGTTAGAATAATCAAAATGCTATAAGTTAAATATTTACAATTGCTGGACCTTGTACCCCTAATCAAAAAGCAAATCATGAATACCGAGTCAGACCAGCTTTTGATCACAATTAATAGCAGTATTGGTTGTGAGCAGAAGCAACTCCACAACGAAACTCTAAGGAGTTACATTGTCAAGGAAAGATTCTGCGTGTCCGAGCTCTGTGTTAAAGTGGATTGGTGATGTTTGCAGTCAAGCCCAGAACATATTCTAAAAGTAGAATATTGCCGATAAAATTTTCATACGTACATGGATGTAACGTGGTCTAATCTTAATTTATTTCAAAGAAAGACTACAATGGAGACAACCAGAAAAACTAAAGAGTTTCTAAATCGAAAACAACAGCACTTCAATACAACTAAAAAAACAATATTTAAAACCATTGCATGTTGTTGGTATTATAGTAAAAAGAATGCTCACCTTTTTATTATAGTTTAATATTGTTTTAAAGTCAGACTCTTACACACTGAACCTCTCTAATTCAAGCAACTTTATATATTGGGCAAATTGGAGGTCAAAGATACAATTATCTATTGGATTAATAAATAGGAACACACTGGAATCCCCGCTGAAACTGTCTGACTTGGTAAGTATTTAGTTACTCCTTTAAAAACATTAAGGCTCTAATAATAATAAATCATTTGTCTGCATTAGCCACCTGCATCTAAATATACATATCATAACATATTGTGTTAGTAAATAAAACTTGAAAGTAAGTTAGTAACACTTCACTTGCACTAAGTCTTTGTACTGTCTATAGGCACCTATATGTCCGCGGAAGCGACGGTAATTCACACCTTGGGGATACCTTGTATCGAAGGGGCAGATATCTTTTAACCTTGCAGTGTAACAGGTGTAATATCGTAGCAACTTTTAGCATATTTCGTAAATCATGGTAAACTCAAATAAGCTGTATAATTTTATATAAGTAGGAATTGCAATACGGCACCGATTTCAATCCGGCCGGATGCGGCCGATATCTTCACCAATCTGACCGGATCCGGCCGGATCTGACCGGATTGAAATTGGCATATCATGATATTTTTTTGGTTGGTAGCAATATGAACTGTATAAAAGAGCTTTAAGGTGTTATCATAAATTTTACAAAAAATTCTGTTTATCCAAACAATCATTTTTTTCTTCCTTGTAACCTACAACTAAAATCTACTATCCAATGTAATTCTCTATTATGTTAAGTCTTTTTAAAGTTCATGCATTGCGTCAGTAAAAAATCTGGACCGGATCCGGTAAAATAGTACCGGATTGTCGGACGTCTAATTATGCCGGATCCGCCAAATTTCTGGTTTCAGTTTTCTGGATTGCAATCTCTATATGTAATCTGATTGTCTGTTACTGCTAAAAAAATTGACAAAGACATAGGAGAGCGAAATGAAACTTGATTCGGGAGAGAGAAATAGGGGGACAAAATAGGTTACTCGAAGTATCAATTCTACGTATACGATGTCGCGGGCAGCCAGTATGTATAAAAATACGTCATATATTACCCTACATACGTACATACACCTGGCCTGTACCCCCAAAGGGGTAGGCAGCGGCGTTTTAGTTAAAATAATTTGGTCCCACTCACGGTACTAAGAAATCACGTAATAGGGGGCAAGCCGATGGCCGACAACCGGGCACTTTTAGAATTAAAAATGGGAATATTGGGAGTACATTGAAAGTGAATGGTAGGTAATGAGGGAAGGCAATGGAAGGGATGGGAATGAGGGAAGGGAAGGGTCAGAAATTTGTTACTCATATTTTCTGTTGCCGGGAAGTCCGAGCTGTGTATATGTTAATAATGACAATGTTTTACATTCCATTCATCATCCGTGCTTTTTCCCAACTAAGTTGAGGTTGGCTTTCAGTCCAACTACGATGCGGCCAAACTTTGATATTTTACGTGCAGCGACTGCCATCGGACCTCCACAACCCAAGTACTAGGCGATATCGAAGTTCTGTAGTCAGACCAGCTTGTCGGACTTCTTAGGGCTCCAACTACATGTAACGAATGCCACAGATGTTCGTATGGCACCTGGGACCAACTGTTTAACATGCTCTCTTAGGTACGGAGGGGTCTCAATGTGTTAAGAATGGTCACCCATCCTAGACTGACCTGGCTAGTATTACTTAACATTGTAATGTGCTAACCTACTCTGTTACCACTTAGCCACGAGCCCCCAATGTATTACGTTCCATTAGCAAGAAAAGAACTTCTGCAACAGGCAATTATTAATTACAATTTTTCATGATAAACCTACTTCTTATAAATGGTGGGCTACCCTGTGTCCATCGTACCAATTGTAGTCCCAATTCATCATCCATAAAATCCTCTATATTGTGACAATATATATCTATATTTGAATGCAGCAGCATAAGTATTTATCATTGTCACGGGTTCGAGTCCCGCTTAAAGCAAATATTTGTATGCATGAATGTCTATTTGTATTGGTCTGGGTCTTTCTATGTACAATATGTATGTTTTTACGGAAATCCGTAATCTGGAACCCATAGTACTGATCATAGTTTAAATAGCGCTGTGTAATATGACCCACATTATTATTATTATATTATATCTGCACAAGTCCATGAGTACGAAGTCTGTAAGGGTTTACTCTGCCAGTTCTCCTGCCAACTTATCATATCTGACTATGATTAATGTCTATCATTTAATTTAAACAGTAAAATTTTTGCATCCTTGGCATACAATATGGTGGTATTGGCTACTGAAGATATGACAATCTTCACTTCGTTTAGTTTATCAGTCGATAGGATTAATGTGAAAATAATAATAGCTCATTACAAAGAGATATAACGTACTCGTATAGGGGCATACCCGCTCACCTTGCGATAACAAGCATAATCTACACTAATATTATAAATGCATAAGTAATTCTATCTGCCTGTTAGTTTTCGAGCCTAAACCGCTGAACCAACTTTGATGAATTCTACCTTGGAGAAGGATATGGTGACTTTTTATTTAGAAAATAAAACTTGAAGGGGATCAAATAGGCGATGAAAGTTTAGAATCGAGACCCACTATAAATGTTTCTGTTAACTGAATATGTAATAGTTGCGACCAAAAACTTTGCTTGGGTAACTTTGCTTCCCAAATAGGGGACATTTGCCTTAACGGTCACCATTACATTTTCCCGCAATACAAGAATCCCGTAAATAACACCACAAGTAGAAATGTATGTAAATTGTAAAGATGAGCCAATAATAAAATCACCTATTAGGTACTACTAATTGTGGAACAACGTTGCTCGTACTACGTCACGTCACTTTAAAGGACTGAAAAATATATAAAAACAGCTTGTGTGAGTATGATAGTAATCTGCAAAGAGAATTCTTTAAACAACTTCCCAGATCGCCGAACTCAATCAGACCGGATGAAGTTTTGTGCCAGACCGTGTCTCCGAACGCTGGATAGTAGGGCAACTGTTAGGTAATCTTTATAGATATTTATTTCCTAGTAGCCCCGAAGGAAGGGAAAGCTTTGTTGACCTTTGAAACAGTTGTGTCGACCTTTGTATTAGAATAAGGCTTAAATAATTGTCATAATAAATTTTAATAACAATAAGATAACTTTTCCAATGTGTTATAATATATTATGATTCATTGTATTCCGTGTATCCCGAGATAGCATAATGCCCTAAATATGTTTTGGAATGTGTTCCACCCCCTAAAGTGTGATTAAAAGAAAGTGGAATAATGATAATTTTCTTGTGCTCGCTCCCCATAATTGCGATTGACAATTGATGGAGTGGTTTGAGCTTATAATTTGTCTACCGTGTTCAACAACAAATCGATAGTAATGTTTAATTTGATTAACTACATAATCGTCATTAGTTATGTCGAAATTGTTTTATTTTTGTTTACTAATTCATTACAGTTATAAATTTATAATACTGTATTAATTAATTCTACAACTTTGAAAGCTTTGTTAGATTTAATTTAATTACCGAATGTAACTACGTCCGACTGAATAACTTTTAGAAGTTTCGGTTTGTCTGATCCGGTAGTCAGGGCTTCATTAATATTTATTATTTAAATTATTTCGTTCACAAATAGAAATAAAATACTATTGAAAATGACAATATGCATACCCAGAGAACTTTTATTAAATAATTACTTAGAAAATGACATCCGAAAATTGTTTTACCCTTTCTATTTACTATATACGGGACACGGTGGTATATTAGAAGCAAGCCACATGTTTAGCAGCAAAACTCAATATTTCTTATTATATTTTTATTCGATATATAATGGTTTTGGAATCGTTGCAGTCTTTATTCTCAATATTATGCATGGTCATAATAATGTATTACTAATATTAAATATCCAGACGATCCACCAATATATTAAGATTGATGAAAAATGTAACACGTTTAATACTATTTGGAATTGGATCTCTTCTATGGCCATAATATGTGTTGATATTGTAACGATATTGCTGCTTTACAACAGATTAGATGATAATATGGATTCTCCCGAGCTGCTTGTAGATTATTTGTTCATAATTTTTGACTTGAATCTTATTTATGCGATTCGAATCATAATATTGCTAAATACATATTTAATTACATTTAAAAATAAATATATTACGTGGATGGATACCCAACAAGAACAAGATTGCGATAAAATTTTAAAAATATATGAAACGTTTATAGAAACTTATACCTTGTTTAACAAGATATTTCATTTTATGGTAATTTTGAGCATTTTAATCTATTATTTCTTTCATTTCCATTTATAAGAGAGACATCTAACCGGCGGTAGCGTAATGGCTAAGGCGCCGGACTTGCGATCAAGTGATTGCGGGTTCGAACCCCACCTAGTACTCTACCGTCGTGAACCCACTCCTAACATAAGCATTTAGCTTAGCTGAAGGGGTTAACAAGAATACTAGTAATGTGTGATCCACGTTACTAGTATTCATATTCTAAAAAAAAAAAAAAATCTTTGCAATTTAATAGATATATTTTTATATAAGCTCAATTTTTTATTTTTAGTTTTTTTTTTAAATTGAGTTTTGTCTGAATGTAGATTTTAACATATTAATTAACTTTTAATAATATTAAATTTTATTTATATATTTATACTTTACAGATATTTGTTCAGTGTGCTGATACACTTTGCCACTTTTTAAGTTACTTGCAAGTAGTCTTTGAAAGTTATAAATTTGACGACGAGCCTTTAAACCCTGATGTAAGTATTTTCGTTAGTCTTTTACAATAAATCAAAATTTATTCACAAACGAACAATGGCCCATGTTACCTTATTAAATATAAAATATTTTTTTTTATAATGTTTTAGGTTAAAGACATAATCGTCTTCGCTACTATAATTTTAATCTTGATGAAGAATGTTGCTGTGGTAATTTTAATATGCGTGCACTGTGAGAAGTTCTACATGGCTATTGAGGAGTTGGAAACTGTCTGTATGCTGCGGTTGAGAGACGCGTCTTACTCAGGTGTATTTCATTCTTGTGGACTGTACAAAAGTGTCATACGCCTAAACCGTGTCTCGTTCAATAAAATAAGTGCGTGTGGTTTGTTCAACGTAGACGCCGCCCTACTGATGAGCCTGGTGTTCCTACTTACCAATTATGTAATTGTACTTGTGCAGTTTTTACTAGTGTAACAAATCTGTTAATTATATTCATGATGTACTTTCTAAATTAAATGCTATTTCTTAAGTATCGATTATAAATGTTTCTTCTTTACTATATATAAAATAGTTGCGATCAAAAAATTTGTTTGGAGGTTCTTCAGGATCGAAAATCATGCCCGATGAACAAGTCGCTTTACTGTTTATGAATTTGATCTAAAAGTACAGAGTGGACATTTATCACTGTCCAGTAAACCCATAACCACACCAAACATTTCCGGTAGTCATTCGTAAAAAAACAGATCTTCAGAACTGCGAGGAAGATTTATTCTAAAAAATCACCGATATAGCAGGGGACGGGGCAGCTGATCATCTAATTAACGGTTCAGCACGAAAGGTGTGCCCTCGTGTTTGGCGTGCCTCTCTCCAGACGTAAGAGAGCTTACTCTTCTTAAAACTAGACGTACAAAATTTTAAAAAATGTATGCTTTCCTTATTCTTTATTAGATCATATGAATTCCTGTTATTCAGTTTCGAATATGTTTTGTGTGAAAAGGTGTATGTGTTTTTTCCCGTCGCACACCACAGTTCAGTTAAAACGATTATCGTGTCCAGCTACGGACGGGAACATTGGTTTTTCAAATCCTATGTCGTAACTACCCAAGGCCGATTGTTACGTTGCTTCTGGATTCACTCGGAGGCAGTGGACATGGTCTAAAAACATCTGTGTTGGCGCTATGGTACCTTATTATTAATTATTACACAAATAGGTCTACGTATATTCTTACGATAAGCTGGTCTTAACACTTGTCAGCATATTTTAAGTTGCTTTCCAACAATTATCTACATATTTCCTTCGAATAGAAAAACTTTTTTTTATATTAATACCTATATTGCTATAAAGTTTTAGAAATATTACATACTTTGGAACACCAACGTTTTCAACACTTGTACCTTAAATTATCGACCCCAAATCTCGACCCAGAAGTCAAACCCGGAGCTCCTAGCAGACGTTAGTCGGATAGTGATATTGTTGGTGTTGACGCCGCCCCAAGTGATTTGTGCACTTGCTGTCTGAGTGCTGCCAACCGCTAAAGCTGAAATGTAAGTGATCCTGGTCGTGGACGTGGCACCAACATATCTGATATCCTGAGTCTGGACCACGTCGGCAGCTGCTAGCTTACTGTAGTAGCCCCTGTTATAAATGTCCATGAATTATTGCCAAATCGTTTTAAATGTGATCGATATTTTGTGATTCTCTGCAATAATAACAATTATTCTAACAAAATTGGTTTAATATTACACAATATTGTTATGTTTATCAGCAAAATTGATTATTTTATATCGATATCGAGTGATTTGTTGAATTTCAAGTACAAACTTCTAAAATGTATTAATAAAGCGCTTAATTTTTTTGCAACATTCGTTAATGCGTAATTACCTGTGCAACAATCTATCTCCAGTATTGATTATTCCTGAAATGACGTTTCGGCTTCCAACAAATGCAGGCTCAACTTCTACGAAAGAGTCAAGTACTTGTACAAAATCGGCGGCTTCCTCAGGCTCAACAGCTGCGCCACTGACATAAGCCACGAGAGCTGTTAGCACCGCAATTTGAATCTTCATCTGAAACAGTTAGAATAATCAAAATGCTAAAACTTATAGCAAGTTAAATATTTGCAATTGCTGAACCTTGTACCCCTAATCAAAAAGCAAATCATGAATACCGAGTCAGACCAGCTTTTGATCACAATTAATAGCAGTATTGGTTGTGAGCAGAAGCAACTCCACAACGAAACTCTAAGGAGTTATATTGTCAAGGAAAGATGCTGCGTTAAAGTGGATTGGTGATGTTTGCAGTCAAGCCCAGAACATATTCTAAGAGTAGAATATTGTTGATAAAATTTTCATACGTACATGGGTGTAACGTGGTCTAATCTTAATTTATTTCAATGAAAGACTACAATGGAACCAGAAAAACTAAGAAGTTCCTAAATCAAAAACAACAGTACATGGAAACAACTTAAAATACAATACTTAAAACCATTGCATGTGGTTGGTATTACAGTAAAAAGAACACTCACCTTTTTAATAGTGTTTAATATTGCTTTAAAGTAAGAGTATTCTTACACACTGAACCTCTCTAATTCAACCAACTTTATATATTGGGCGAATTTGAGGTCAAAGATACTATTATCTATTGGATTAATAAATAGGAACACACTTTAATCCCCGCTGAAACTGTCCGACCTGGTAAGTACTTAGTTACTCCTTTAAAAACATTAAGGCTGTAATAATAATAAATCATTTATTTTAGGCTACATAGGCTACCTTTATCTAAATATACATATCATAACATATTGTGTTAGTAAATAAAACTTGAAAGTAAGTTAGTAACACTTCACTTGCACTAAGTCTTTGTACCTACATGTCCGCGGAAGTGACGGTAATCCACACCTTGGGGATACCTTGTATCGAAGGGGCAGATATCGTTTAACCTTACAGTGTAACAGGTGTAATATCGTAGCAACTTTTAGCATATTTTGTAAATCATGGTAAACTCAAATAAGCTGTATTATTTTATATAAGTAGGAATTGCATTTTTTTTATTATTATTCTCTTTATTAACATCTATAAAACATATAAATTACATTTTTAAATACATTATTATAAAAAAAAATATATTTAAAAATATAAAAAATAGTGTCCCACCGGTATCGAGTACAGGGACCAAGCTACCGGTGGTTAGGGTTCCAGAGATAGAAACCTCCTCACAATACGTGCCGTGTCAAGAATGACTGCCTTTTGCATTAGGCCCTTAATCCAGCTGCCTAACGTGAGCCTCTGAAGGTGTTGATCGAGGCTCTTTGCAATCAACCCATGGGCTGATATGACTATCGGCACAATGATTGCCGAATCCACATCCCACATGTCGACCACCTCATGGGCCAAATCCAAATACTTCATTTGTTTTTCTTTTTCAGCCCTTAAGAGATTGTCGTCATGGGGAATGGTGATATCTACAATCATTGCTCGGCGCTCTAATCGGTTTATTACCACTATATCAGGTTTATTGGCAACAATAGTCCTGTCAGTGATAATAGACCGATCCCAGTACAATGTTACACGACCATTTTCAAGAACTGGGTCGGGCACATATCTGTAGTACGGTAATTCCATAGTCACAAGGTTATATTTAAGAGCAAGTTGCTGATGGACTATCCTGGCCACTTGGTTATGTCTGTGCAAGTACTCGCCGTTGGCAAGACGAGAACAACCGGAAATTATATGCCTGAGGCTTTCTCCGGGACAATGACATGCCCGACAAATGTCAATCGTGCCATCCTTCAGGATATGTTTCCGATAGTTGTTCGTCATAACAACTTCATCAGTAATTGCACAGATAAAACCTTCAGTTTCTCCAAAGAGGTCACCGAAACGTAGCCAGGATACAGATGATAATAGATCTACTTCGGGCCCATTTAAGGCCCGATAAAAACGTCCATGCAGCTCTTTGCTCTTCCATATTTCCCTGCGATCTGTAATATTGAGTACTACAGGTTTGCGCCAGTTCTCTCTACCTAAAGCAAGCGGGGTGAGTCCGTTGTCAACTGCCACAACATCCCGATGCACCTCCACGTTAACAGAGAGGAAGTAATCTCTGAGATTGCATACCTCGCGGTTATGTAATGTCTTGGCATTTAAAAAACCACGACCCCCACATTTCCGCGGGATATACAATCTCATTACCGATGAACGTGGATGGTGCATTCGGTACGCGGTTAGCAATGTACGGACTCTTCTATCCAGGGCATCAAGTTCCGTCTGAGTCCATCTAAGTATGCCAAAGGAGTAGGTTCGGACTGGTATGACCCAATCATTATAGGCCCACACCTTATTACCGCCTGACAAAAGACTTTTTAATACTTTTTTCAGGCGGCCAAAGAAGCGTTCCTGTAACGATTGCTTCATAGTCAATTCCTTTAAACCTAACGCCTGTGACATTCCTAGATACTTGTAAGTTTCGTTCGCGGAAAGACGTCTAAGGTGTGTAGAATCTGAGAGTTCCATGCCTTCAGATTCCACAATCTTGCCTCTTTTTACATGCATGACTGCACATTTATCCACACCAAATTCCATCCTGATACATTTACTAAAGTTTTCAGTTACCTCTAGTAATTTTATCAGTTGGAAATTGCTGCAGGCAAAGAGTTTCAAATCATCCATGAAAAGGAGGTGGGATATAACCTGACCTCCTCTCCGCAAACGATAGCCTAGTCCTGAACCCTCCAACATAGTACTGAGAGGATTCAAAGCCAGGCAGAACCACAAGGGACTCAAACTGTCACCTGTCACCCTGAAATATACCCCGCTTGATCTTTATATACTCGCCGTCACCCTGAGATTGTCGACATCCTGGATAGCAAAAGAACTGTTCTCCATTGCTGCATACATGCCTCCAAGAAAGTGCATAGAGTTGTATCAATCTTATACAACTCCATCGCCTTCAGGAGCCACGTATGCGGCACAGAGTCATAGGCTTTCTTATAGTCTATCCAACATGTCGCCAGATCTTTTCGGTTACGGCGAACTTGTTGGTTAATGGTCGTGTCAATAATAAGGAGCTCTTTAGTGCCACGTGCCCCACTTTTACATCCATTCTGAGAGTAAGACATAACAGAGTTGTTGGTAACATGAGATGCTATCTTCACTCTCAGAATGGACGTCAGTAATTTATATACTGTTGGTAGACAGGTGATGGGTCTGTAGTTTTTGGGATCCGTGGCACAACCAGATTTATAGAGCAGGTGAGTCACGCCTGTGGTCATAAAAGTTATTATTATTATTATTATTATTTCTCATACATTTATAAATATCACAAATTGAGACAACTCTATTAAGTTATTAAGAATACTTGTGTCAGGGTTGTCTCGCTTCTTCCCGTAATTTACAATATCTTAATGTAATGAGACTTAAAATTAGCTATATCTTACACAGACCAAAAATAAATAACACACGGTATAACTTAAGAAGAAAAGTTATGTGTTTGCGTGTATGTGTGCATTTGTAGGTGTGTATCGCTCTGTGTGTGTGTGCGTGTGTGTTTGTTAGTTAATTCTTACTAAGATAAGTTCGGTCTCCTCATACGTTATTTCTTTGAGCCATTCTATTATGGTCCTTTTACAGTCGTAAAGCAACATTGCATTACAGCACCAATTTCAATCTGGCCGGATGCGGCCGGTACCTTCACCAATCCGACCGGATCCGGCCGGAGTGCCGAATTTGACCGGATTTAAATTGGCATATCATGACATTTTTTTGGTTGGTAGCAATATGAACTGTGTCAAAGAGGTTTAAGGAGTTATCATAAATTTTATAAAAAACCGTTTAGACAAACAATCAACTTTTTCTTCCTTGTAACTATTAAAATCTAGTATTCAATATAATTAGTTAAATCTTAGTGTTTGTATTCGTAATATTAATGTCTATTATGTTACGTCTTTCTAGAGTTCATGCATGGCGTCAGTAAAAAATCCGGACCGGATCCGGTAAAATAGTACCGGATCGTCGGACGTCTAATGATGCCGGATGCGCCAGATTTCCGAATTCGGGTTTCTGGATTGCAATCTCTACATGTATTCTGATTGTCTGTTTCTGCTAAACCGCTGAATCAATTTTGATTATTTTTGATATAGACATAGGAGAAGGTATATAAGCTACGAAATGAAACTCGATTCGGGAGAGAGAAATAGGGGGAGAAAATACATTCAATTCTACGTATACGATGTCACGGGCAGTCAGTATGTATAAAAATACGTCATATATTACCCTACATACGTACATACACTCAGGCCTGTATCCCCAAAGGGATAGGCAGCGGCGTTTTAGTCAAAATAATTTGGTCCCACTCACGGTACTAAGAAATCACGTAATAGGGGGCAAGCCGATGGCCAACAACCGGGCACTTTTAGAATTAAAAATGGGAATGTTGGGAGTACATTGAAAGTGAATGGTAGGTAATGAGGGAAGGCAATGGATGGGATGGGAATAAGGGAAGGGAAGGGTCACAAATCTGTTACTCATATTTTCTGTTGCCGGGAAGTCCGAGCTGTGTATATGTTAATAATGACAATATATTACATTCCATTCATCCTCCGTGCTTTTTCCCAACTAAGTTGGGTTTGGCTTTCAGTCCAACTACGATACGGCTGAACTTTGATGTTTTACGTGCAGCGATATCGAAGTTCTGTAGTCAGACCAGCTTTTCGGACTTTTTTGGGCTCCAACTACATGTAACGAATGCCACAGATATTCGTATGGCACCTGGGACCAACGGTTTAACATGCTCTCTTAGGTACGGAGGGGTCTCAATGTGTTAAGAATGGTCACCCATCCTAGACTGACCTGGCTAGTATTACTTAACATTGTAATGTGCTAACCTACTCTGTTACCACTTAGCCACGAGCCCCCAATGTATTACATTCCATTAGCAAGAAAAGAACTTCTGCAACAGGCAATTATTAATTACAATTTTTCATGATAAACCTACTTCTTATAAATGGTGGACTGCCCTGTGTCCATCGTACCAATTGTAATTCCAATTCATCATCCATAACATCTGCTAAATTGTGACATTAATCTTTGATTGTCAGCAGCATAAGTTTTTATCATTTTCATGAAGACGTATTGCATTTGAATGCAACATCAGAGGTTACAGGTTCGAGTCCCACTTAGAGCAAATATTTGTATGCATGAATGTCTATTTGTATTGGTCTGGGTCTTTCTGTGTATAATATGTATGTATTACCAAAATCCGTAATCTGGAACCCATAGTACTGGTCATAGTTTGAATAGCGCTGTGTAATATGACCCACATTATTATTATTATATTATATCTGCACTAAGTCCATGAGTACGAAGTCTGTAAGGGTTTACTCTGACAGTTCTCCTGCCAACTTATCATATCTGACTATGATTAATGTCTATCATTTAATTTAAACAGTTAAATTTTTGCATCCTTGGCATACAATATGGTGGTATTGGCTACTGAAGATATGACAATCTTCACTTCGTTTAGTTTATCAGTCGATAGGATTAATGTGAAAATAATAATAGCTCATTACAAAGAGATATAACGTATAGAGGCATACCCGCTCACCTTGCGATAAAAAGCATAATCTACACTAATATTATAAATGCATAAGTAATTCTATCTGTCTGTTAGATTTCGAGCCTAAACCGCTGAACCAACTTTGATGAATTGTACCTTGGAGAAGGACATGGTGACTTTTTATTTAGAAAATAAAACTTGAAGGGGATCAAATAGGCGATGAAAGTTTAGAATCGAGACCCACTATAAATGTTTCTGTTTACTGAATATGTAATAGTTGCGACGAAAAACTTTGCTTGGGTAACTTTGCTTCCCAAATAGGGGACATTTGCCTTAACGGTCACCATTACATTTTCCCGCAATACAAGAATCCCGTAAATAACACCACAAGTAGAAATGTATGTAAATTGTAAAGGTGAGCCAATAATAAAATCACCTATTAGGTACTACTAATTGTGGAACAACGTTGCTCGTACTACGTCACGTCACTTTAAAGGACTGAAAAATATATAAAACCAGCTTGTGTGAGTATGATAGTAATCTGCAAAGAGAATTCTTTAAACAACTTCCCAGATGGCCGAACTCAATCAGACCGGATGAAGTTTTGTGCCAGACCGTGTCTCCGAACTGCAACTGTTAGGTAGTCTTTATAGATATTTATTTCCTAGTAGCCCCGAAGGAAGGGAAAGCTTTATGGACCTTTGTAACAGTTTTGTCGACCTTTGTATTAGAATAAGGCTTAAAAAATAGTTTTTCACTGTGTTATAATAGGTTATGATTCATTGTATTCCGTGTATCCCGAGATAACATAATACCCCAAATAAGTTTGGGAATGTGTTCCACCCCCTAAAGTGTGATTTAAAGGAAGTGGAATAATAATAATTTTCTTTTGCTCGCTTATCTTAATTGCGATTAAAACTGGTGGAGTGCTTCTGAGCATGTCTACCGTGTTCAACAACAAATCGATAGTAATGTTTAATTTTATTAACTACATAATCATCATTAGTTATGTCGTAATAGGTTTCTTGTGTTTACTAATTCATTACAGCTATAAATTTATAATGTTTAATTAATTTATTCTACAACTTTGAAAGCTTTGTTAGATTTAATTCCATTACTGAATGTGAATACGTCCGACTGAATAACTTTTAGAAGTTTCGGTTTGTCTGATCCGGTAGTCAGGGCTTCATTAATATTTATTATTTAAATTATTTCGTTCGTAAGTAGAAATAAAATATTATTGAAAATGACAATATGCATACCCAGAGAACTTTTATTAAATAATTACTTAGAAAATGACATCCGAAAACTGTTTTACCCTTTCTATTTGTTACAACATATGTTTTTATCGTCCAAGTTTACAATACGAGACAATTTTATCTATCCAAACGGACCGAAATTTAATATAACCATGTATTTGTTTTGGGCAGTCTTATCTACTTTATATATCTACAGAATTTATACGAGAAACGGTGGTATATCAGAAGCAAGCCACAAATTTAGCAGCAAAACTCAATATTTCTTATTATATTTTTATTCGATATATAATAGTTTTGGAATCGTTGCAGTCTTTATTCTCAATATTATGGATGGTCATAATAATGTATTACTAATATTGAATATCCAGACGATCCATGAATATATCAAGATTGATGAAAAATTTAACATGTGTACTATTTGGAATTGGATCTCTTCTGTGGCCATAATATGTGTTGATATTGTATCGATATTGCTGTTTTACACCACCTTAATTGATGATTTATATTATGCTATAATTTTTGACTTGAATCTTATTTATGCGATTCATTAAATTTAAAACTAATTACATTATGTCGATGGATACCCAACAGGAACAAGATTGCCATAAAAATTTTAAAATATATGAAACGCTTATACAAACTTATGCTTTGTGCATTTTAATCAATTATTTCTTTCATTTCCATTTATAAGAGAGACATCTCTTGCAATTCAATAGATACATTTTTTTTTATAAGCTCAATTCTTATTTATTGTTTCTTTTTAAATTGAGTACTTATTGTCGGAATCTAGATTTTAATATATTAATTAGGTAGTATAGGGAGCAAGCGAGCAGACGGGTCACCTGGTGGTAAGAGACTACCGCCGCCCATGGGCACCTGCAACTCAAGAGTCACAAGTACTTTGCCGACCTTTAAGGTGGGACTAAGGAAAGAGGGGGGGAAAGGGCAGGGTTAGGGTCTCCGGTAACCTCATTCACTCGGTGAAAAGCCATACAATCATTGCTGCACTGCCGGTTTTCTGTGAGGCCGTGGTATCACTCCAGTCGGACCAGCCCATACGTGCCGAAGCATGGCTCTCCCATTTTACATTTAGCTCTCTTACATTTTATTTATATATTTATGTTTAACAGATATTCGTTCAGTGTGCTGATACACTTTGCCGCTTTTTAAGTTACTTGCAAGTAGTTTTTGAAAGTTATAAATTTGCCGACGAACCTTTAAAATTTGATGTAAGTATTTTCGTTAGTCTTTTACAATTACAACAAAAAAAAAATATAAAATATATTTTTTAATAATGTTTTAGGTTCAAAACATAAACGCCTTCGCTGCTGCAATTTTATTCTTTATTAAGAATGTTGCTTTGGTAATTTTAATATGCGTGCACTGTGAGAAGTTCTACATGGCTATTGAGGAGTTGGAAACTGTCTGTATGATGCGGTTGATGAACGCGTCTTACTCAGGTGTCTTTCATTCTTATGGACTGTACAAAAGTGTCTCATGTCTAAACCGTGTCTCGTTCAGTAAAATAAATGCGTGTGGTTTGTTCGACGTAGACGCCGCCCTACTGATGAGCCTGGTTTACCTACTTACCAATTATGTAATTGTACTTGTGCAGTTTTTACTAATGTAACAAATCTGTTAATTGTATTCATGATGTGCTTTCTAAATTAAATGCTATTTCTTAAGTATCGATTATAAATGTTTTTTTTAAAGATACTTCAGATCACTACTACTACAGATCTTCAGAACTGTGAGAAAGATTTCCTCTAAAAAATAACGATATAGCAGGGAAAGGAGCAACTGATCATCTAATTAACGGTTCAGCACAACACGAAAGGTGTGCCCTCGTGTTTGGCGTGCCCCTCTCCAGACGTAACAGGGCTTACTCTTCTTAAAGCTAGACGCAGACCACTTAAGCTTTGAGCTGATGGGCTGACAGGGCAAAGTATTTCTATAATAGACATACTTTTACAACTAGACATATTTAAAAAAATGTATATGCTTTTCTTATTCTTTATTAGATCATATGTTCCTGTTATTCAGTTTCAAATATTATGTTTTGTGTAAAAAGCTGTATGAGTTTTTTCCCGTCACACACTACAGTTCAGTTAAAACAGTTATCCTGTCCAGCTATGGACGGGAACATGGTTTTTCAAATCCTATGTAAAAATTACCCAGGGCCGGTTGTTACGTTGCTTCTGGATTTATTTGGAGTCAGTGGACATTACCTTATTATTAATTATTATTTATAAAGGTCTACGTATATTCTTACGATAAGCTGGTCTTAACACTTGTCAGCATATTTTAACTTGCTTTCCAACAGTGATCTACATATTTCCTTCGAATAGAAAAACAGTTTTTTTTAATATATATATATTAATAATAATATCGCTTTAAAGTTTTAGAAATATTACATACTTTGGAATACCAACGTTCTCAGCACTTGTACTTTAAATTATCGACCCCAAATCTCGACCCAGAAGTCAAACCCGGAGCTCCTAGCAGACGTCAGTCGGATAGTGATATTGTTGGTGTTGACGCCGCCCGCAGTGATTTGTGCACTTGCTGTCTGAGTGCTGCCAACCGCTAAAGCTGAAATGTATGTGATCCTGGCCGTGGACGTGGCGCCAACATATCTGATATCCTGAGTCTGGACCACGTTGGCAGTGCCTAGCTTGCTGTAGTAGCCCCTGTTATACATAATTTTCATGAATTATTACCAAATCGCTTTAAATGTAATCGATATTTTGTGATTCTCTGCAGTAATAACAATTATTCCAACAAAATGGGGGAAATGCATTTCAAGTACAAACTTCTATGATTTATTTATTTATTTGTTTTATCAACGGTTGTTACAATGATATTATTATTATTTGTCAATAAAGCGCTTTATTTTTTTGTTAGATATGTTAATGCGTAATTACCTGTGAAACAATCTATCTCCAGTATTGAGTATTCCTGAAATGACGTTTCGGCTTCCAACAAATGCAGGCTCGACTTCAACGAAAGAGTCAAGTACTTGTACAAAATCGGCAGCTTCCTCAGGCTCATCAGCTGCGCCACTGACATAAGCCGCCAGAGCTATTAGCACCACAATTTGAATCTTCATCTGAAACAGTAAGTATAATCAAAATGCTATAAGTTTAATATTTACAATTGCTAGACCTTGTACCGCTAATCAAAAAGCAAATCATGAATACTGTGTCAGAACAGCTTTTGATCATAACTAATAGCAGTATTGGTTGTGAGCAGAAGCAACTCCACAACGAAACTCTAAGGAGTTACATTGTCTAGGAAAGATACTGCGTGTCCGAGCTCTGTGTTAAAGTGGATTGGTGATGTTTGCGGTCAAGCTCAGAACATATTCTAATAGTAAACTAATGCCGAAAAAATGTTCATACATACATGGGTGGTCTAATCTTAATTTATTTCATAGAAAGACTACAATGGAGACAACCAGAAAAACTAAGGATTTCTTAAATAAAGAACAGCAGCACTTCGATACAACTTAAAATAAAACATTCAAAACCATTGCATGTTGTTGGTATTATAGTAAAAAGAATACTCACCTTTCTAATAGTGTTTAATATTGTTTTAAAGTCAGACTCTTACACACTGAACCTCTCTCATTCAACCAACTTTATATATTGAGCAAATTGGAGGTCAAAGATACTATTATCTATTGGATTAATAAATAGGAACACACTGGAATCCCCGCTGAACTTGTCCGACTTGATAAATACTTAGTTACTCCTTTAAAAACATTAAGGCTGTAATAATACTAAATCATTTATTTTAGGCTGCATAGGCTACCTTTATCTAAATATACATACGAGTACTATAACATAGTGTGTTAATAAATAAAACTTAAAAGTAAGTTAGTAACACTTCACTTGTACTAAGTCTTCATACTGTCTATAGGTACCTACATGTCCGCGGAAGCGACGGTAATCCACACCTTGCATCGAAGGGGCAGATATCGTTTAACCTTACAGTGTAACAGGTGTAATATCGTAGCAACTTTTAGCATATTTTGTAATTCATGGTAAACTCAAATAAGCTGTATTATTTAATATAAGTAGGAATTGCGTTACAGCGCCAATTTCAATCCGACCGGATGCGGCCGGTGCCTTCACCAATCCGACCGGATCCGGCCCGAGTCCCGAATTTATATATAGCAATATATTATAATAGCAATATGAACTGTGTCAAAGAGGTTTAGGAGTTATCATAAATTTTATAAAAAACCGTTTAGACAAACAATCAACTTTTTCTTCCTATTAAAATCTAGTATTCAATATAATTAGTTAAATCTTAGTGTTTGTATTCGTAATATTAATGTCTATTATGTTACGTCTTTTTTGAGTTCATGCATGGCGTCAGTAAAAAATCTGGACCGGATCCGGTAAAATAGTACCGGATCGTCGGACGTCTAATGATGTCGGATGCGCCAGATTTCCGAATTCGGGTTTCTGGATTGCAATCTCTATATGTAATCTGATTGTCTGTTTCTGCTAAACCGCTGAATCAATTTTGATTATTTTTGATATAGACATAGGAGAAGGTATATAAGCTACGAAATGAAACTCGATTCGGGAGAGAGAAATAGGGGGAGAAAATAGGTTACTCGAAGTATCAATTCTACGTATACGATGTCGCGGGTAGTCAGTATGTATAAAAATACGTCATATATTACCCTACATACGTACATACACTCAGGCCTGTATCCCCAAAGGGGTAGGCAGCGGCGTTTTAGTCAAAATAATTTGTTCCCACTCACGGTACTAAGAAATCACGTAATAGGGGGCAAGCCGATGGCCGACAACCGGACACTTTTAGAATTAAAAATGGGAATGTTGGGAGTACATTGAAAGTGAATGGTAGGTAATGAGGGAAGGCAATGGATGGGATGGGAATAAGGGAAGGGAAGGGTCACAAATCTGTTACTCATATTTTCTGTTGCCGGGAAGTCCGAGCTGTGTATATGTTAATAATGACAATGTATTACATTCCAGTCATCCTCCGTGCTTTTTTTTCCATTCCATAAATATTTCTCTATTACTGTCCAAGTTATCCTACTACGGTTGTGACTCACAGACACTGCGTTGGTTTGATAGCTATTTGAATGATCGATATCAATGTGTGCAGTTGCTGAATAGTAGGGATGGAGGCAGTGCAATATCTACTCTCAGTCCAGTGGCCAGGGGCTTTCCTCAGGGATCTATCCTCGGGCCGCTGTTGTTTATTATTTACACTGCGGATATAACCACTTCTTTAGAGCATTGCAATTACCATCTATATGCTGATGACCTTCAGCTCTATATCTCTTGTCATCCCGGGAATTGCCATGAAGCTGTGGATAAAATGAATAAAGATTTAGATAAGATGTCAGACTGGGCAAAAAAAAATTCACTTGTTCTAAATCCCAGTAAATCAAAATTTTTGGTGATGGGCTCCAGGGCATCTATCGAAAACATCAGCATAGTAACCCAAATATTAAGATTGATGGATCCCAAATTGAGCAGGTTTCGGAAGCTCGTAACCTGGGAGTGGTTATTGATGGTTTACTGCAGTTCGAAACCCATATACTGGAAGCTATGCGTAACTGTTTTTTCCGTCTGAGGTTGCTATACCGTGTTAGACCCTATATAGATGTGGATACGAGAATTATGCTCTGTGAGTCACTTATTCTGTCAAAATTAAATTATACTGACACGGTGTACGGAACCTGTCTACTAAGCAGAACTGAAAGGATGATACAACGGGTCCAAAATGCATGTGCACGCTTTTGTTTCCCTATACCATCCCACTCACATGTTACTCCATTTCTTAATGAAGGCAACATGATGAAAATGGCAACACGCAGAAACCTTCACTTTGCCACACTACTATTTGGTGTAATTCTAACTCAGAGGCCTGAATATCTATATAAGAAGCTTACCTGATCCAGGACCAATAATAAGCACAGTACTCGAGCTTCCTCATATCTTCTTGTGACACCTAGGCACCGAAGTGCCGCATTTCGTGGCAGCTTTAGGCTAACAAGTACTCGGTGTTGGAATAATTTACCTCCACCTCTCCGTACATCAAATTCAGTGTCTAGGTTTAACAAAAAATTTAAACAACATTTGCTTAATTTGCAAAAAAATATAGTATAACCTTACCTAGCCTTGTAAACATCATTTAGGCATTTACATTAGTTGTATTAGATTAGTATTAATCAGATAATTCATTGTCTAAAGTGAGGAATTCGTTGTACACTTACAATAGATAAATTGTATAGATCCATTATGCGCGCCATTTTCCAACCACATTTTATATTGTTTCCTACAGAAAAAAATTATACTTTGATTCTTGATTACAATTAGTTTCATAGTTTTATAATCTTACATGCGGTAGCTTAAATTAGCTATATTAAATCCTCCACTTTCCCATGGTAGATATTTTTTGATTTTTCTTCGCTTTCCTTTTTGACAAGCGTCTTGATTTCGAGACATTGTATTGAAAACCCCGCGCACAGAACACATATACTCTCTACCGAGAGCGTAGACCCCGCGTCTGTCTTTCACCATAGATTTATCAAGGAAATGTAACCATAGAGCTATAATACCACTCAATCTATAGGGATGTAATACGATATTAAAATGGCTGAAATATCTTGTCTTTGGTTTAGATTTATTTAAGTATTATTATTATTCTTCTCTTTATTAACATTTAAATACATATAAATTACATTTTTAAATACATTATTATATAAAAAAAAATATATTTAAAAATATAAAAAATAGTGTCCCACCGGTATCGGGTACAGGGACCAAGCTACCGGTGGTTAGGGTTCCAGAGACAGAAACCTCCCCCAGAAGGACTGCCTATTATTATTATTATTATATATATATATTTTTTTTTTTGATAATGTATTTGTAACCATAAAATCTGGTTTGTCCGTTTGTTAATCGTTATTTTAATGTGTAATCTGAATGTCAGTGTGTTTTCATGTATACAGTTTAGTCTCATAATATTTATTTGATAGCATGATGTCCGTACCTACATCACTTGGCCTTGGCAGAATACCAGCGCCTCTTCGCTAATTAATCGTGCGAAGTAGCATATTGCTGAGCTAAGGACCATTTTTGTCTCATGCAGGGGTATTTATTTAGATATTTATTTTTACTTTTTATTTTTTCCTGTGATGATCTCCCGTGTGAGTCAGAATAAAAATTATTTCTTTCTTTCTTTCTTTCTTTCTTTTTCCCAACTAAGTTGGGGTTGGCTTTCAGTCCAACTAAGATACGGCCAAACTTTGATATTTTACGTGCAGCGACTGCCATCAGACCTCCACAACCCAAGTACTAGGCGATATCGAAGTTCTGTAGTCAGACCAGCTTGTCGGACTTTTTAGGGCTCCAACTACATGTAACGAATGCCACAGATGTTCGTATGGCACCCGGGACCAACGGTTTAACGTGCTCTCTGAGGTACGGAGGGGTCTTAATGTGTTAAGAATGGTCACCCAACCTAGAGTGACCTGGCTTGTATTACTTAACTTTGTAATGTGCTAACCTACTCTGTTACCACTTAGCCACGAGCCCCCAATGTGTTACATTCCATTAGCAAGAAAATAACTTCTGCAACAGGCAATTATTAATTTCAATTTTTCATGATAAACCTACTTCTTATATATGGAGGGCTGCCCTGTCTCCATCGTACCAATTGTAATTCCAATTCATCATCCATAACATCTGCTAAATTGTGACATTAATCTTTGATTGTCAGCAGCATAAGTATTTATCATTTTCATGAAGACGTGGAAGTATTGCATTTGAATGCAATATCAGAGGTCACGGGCTCGAGTCCCGCTTAAAGCAAATATTTGTATACATGAATGTCTATTTGTACTGGTCTGGGTCTTTCTATGTACAATATGTGTGTTTTTACGGAAATCCGTAATCTGGAACCCATAGTACTGGTCATAGTTTGAATAGCGCTGTGTAATATGACCCACATTATTATTAATATATTATATCTGCACTAAGTCCATGAGTACGAAGTCTATAAGGGTTTACTCTGCCAGTTCTCCTGCCAACTTATCATATCTGACTATGATTAATGTCTATCATTTAATTTAAACAGTTAAATTTTTGCATCCTTGGCATACAATATGGTGGTATTGGCTACTGAAGATATGACAATCTTCACTTTAGTTTATCAGTCGATAGGATTAATGTGAAAATAATAATAGCTCATTACAAAGAGATATAACGTATAGGGGCATACCCGCTCACCTTGCGATAACAAGCATAATCTACACTAATATTATAAATGCATAAGTAATTCTATCTGCCTGTTAGTTTTCGAGCCTAAACCGCTGAATCAACTTTGATGAATTCTACCTTGGAGAAGGATATGGTGACTTTTTATTTAGAAAATAAAACTTGAAGGGGATCAAATAGGCAATGAAAGTTTAGAATCGAGACCCACTATAAATGTTTCTGTTTACTGAATATGTAATAGTTGCGACCAAAAACTTTGCTTGGGTAACTTTGCTTCCCAAATAACGGTCTTAACGGTCACCATTACATTTTCACGCAATAGAAGAATCCCGCAAATAACACCAGTAGTAAATACGTAGGTAAATTGTAAAAGTTAACCAACAATAAAAGCACTTACTGGGTACTACTAATTGTATATATCTAATAGTTGCGATCAAAAACTTTGCTTGGGGAACTTTGCTGCCCAAATAGGTTTGCTTGTTGGTATACATTTACCTTAACGGTCACCATTACAACAAGACAATACGCAATACAAGAATCCCGTAAATAACACCACAAGTAGAAATGTATGTAAATTGTAAAGGTGAGCCAATAATAAAATCACCTATTAGGTACTACTAATTGTGGAACAACGTTGCTCGTACTACGTCACGTCACTTTAAAGGACTGAAAAATATATAAAAACAGCTTGTGTGAGTATGATAGTAATCTGCAAAGAGAATTCTTTAAACAACTTCCCAGATGGCCGAACTCAATCAGACCGGATGAAGTTTTGTGCCAGACCGTGTCTCCAAACGCTGGATAGTAGGGCAACTGTTAGGTAATCATTATAGATATTTATTTCCTAGTAGCCCCGAAGGAAGGGAAAGCTTTGTGGACCTTTGTAACAGTTTTGTCGACCTTTGTATTAGAATAAGGCTTAAAAAATAGTTTTTCACTGTGTTATAATAGGTTATGATTCATTGTATTCCGTGTATCCCGAGATAACATAATAGCCCAAATAAGTTTGGGAATGTGTTCCACCCCCTAAAGTGTGATTTAAAGGAAGTGGAATAATAATAATTTTCTTTTGCTCGCTTATCTTAATTGCGATTAAAAACTGGTGGAGTACTTCTGAGCTTGTCTACCGTGCTCAACAACAAATCGATGGTAATGTTTAATTTTATTAACTACATAATCATCATTAGTTATGTCGTAATTGGTTTCTTGTGTTTACTAATTCATTACAGCTATAAATTTATAATGTTGAATTAATTAATTCTACAACTTTGAAAGCTTTGTTAGATTTAATTCCATTACTGAATGTAACTACGTCCGACTGAATAACTTTTAGAAGTTTCCATTTGTCTGATCCGGTAGTCAGGGCTTCATTAATATTTATTATTTAAATTATTTCGTTCGTAAGTAGAAATAAAATACTATTGATAATGACAATATGCATACGCAGAGAACTTTTATTAAATAATTACTTAGAAAATGACATCCGAAAACTGTTTTACCCTTTCTATTTGTTACAACATATGTTTTTATCGTCTAAGTTTACAATACGAGACAATTTTATTTATCCAAACGGACCGAAATTTAATATAACCATGTCTTTGTTTTGGGCAGTCTTATCTACTTTATATATCTACAGAATTTATACGAGAAACGGTGGTATATCAGAAGCAAGCCACAAATTTAGCAGCAAAATTCAATTTTTCTTATTATATTTTTATTCGATATATAATAGTTTTGGAATCATTGCAGTCTTTATTCTCAATATTATGCATGGTCATAATAATGTATTACTGATATTGAATATCCAGACGATCCACGAATATATCAAGATTGATGAAAAATTTAACATGTGTACTATTTGGAATTGGATCTCTTCTGTCATAATATGTGGTGATATTGTACCGATATTGCTGTTTTACACCACCTTAATTGATGATTTGTATTATGCTGAAATGCTTGTAGAATATTTGTTTATAATTTTTGACTTGAATCTTATTTATGCGATTCGAGTCATAATATTGCTAAATACATATTTAATTAAATTTAAAATTAATTACATTCTGTGGATGGATACCCAACAGGAACAAGATTGCCATAATTTTTTTAAAATATATGAAACGCTCATACAAACTTATGCTTTGTTTAACAAGATATTTCATTTTATGGTAATTTTGTGCATTTTAATCAATTATTTCTTTCATTTCCATTTATAAGAGAGACATCTCTTGCAATTCAATAGATACATATTTTTTTATAAGCTCAATTCTTATTTATTGTTTCTTTTTAAATTGAGTACTTATTGTCGGAATCTAGATTTTAATATATTAATAAGGTAGTATAGGGAGCAAGCGAGCAGACGGGTCACCTGGTGGTAAGAGACTACCGCCGCCCATGGGCACCTGCAACTCAAGAGTCACAAGTACTTTGCCGACCTTTAAGGTGGGACTAGGGAAAGAGGGGGGGAAAGGGCAGGGTTAGGGTCTCCGGTAACCTCATTCACTCGGTGAAAAGCCATACAAACATTGCTGCACTGCCGGTTTTCTGTGAGGCCGTGGTATCACTCCAGTCGGACCAGCCCATACGTGCCGAAGCATGGCTCTCCCATTTTTCATTTTACTCTCTTACATTTTATTTATATTTGACAGATATTCATTCAGTGTGCTGATACACTTTGCCGCTTTTTAAGTTACTTGCAAGTAGTTTTTGAAAGTTATAAATTTGCCGACGAACCTTTAAAATTTGATGTAAGTATTTTCGTTAGTCTTTTACAATTACAACAAAAAAAAAAAAAAAAAATATTTTTTTAATAATGTTTTAGGTTCAAAACATAAACGCCTTCGCTGCTGCAATTTTATTCTTTATTAAGAATGTTGCTTTGGTAATTTTAATATGCGTGCACTGTGAGAAGTTCTACATGGCTATTGAGGAGTTGGAAACTGTCTGTATGATGCGGTTGATGGACGCGTCTTACTCAGGTGTCTTTCATTCTTATGGACTGTACAAAAGTGTCTTATGTCTAAACCGTGTCTCGTTCAGTAAAATAAAGGCGTGTGGTTTGTTCGACGTAGACGCCGCCCTACTGATGAGCCTGGTTTACCTACTTACTAATTATGTAATTGTACTTGTGCAGTTCTTTCTAATGTAACAAATCTGTTAATTATATTCATGGTGTGCTTTCTAAATTAAATGCTATTTCTTAAGTATCGATTATAAATGTTTTTTTTAAAGATACTTCAGATCACTACTACTACAGATCTTCAGAACTGTGAGAAAGATTTCCTCTAAAAAATAACCGATATAGCAGGGAAAGGAGCAGCCGATCATCTAATTAACGGTTCAGCACAACACGAAAGGTGTGCCCTCGTGTTTGGCGTGCCCCTCTCCAGACGTAACAGGGCTTACTCTTCTTAAAGCTAGA
The DNA here is from genome assembly GCA_963859945.1 of Euplagia quadripunctaria. Taxonomy (NCBI): domain Eukaryota; kingdom Metazoa; phylum Arthropoda; class Insecta; order Lepidoptera; family Erebidae; genus Euplagia; species Euplagia quadripunctaria. The sequence goes on along the minus strand of OY982581.1, from coordinate 7,602,313 downwards.
CGCAGACCACTTAAGCTTTGAGCTGATGGGCTGACAAGGCAAAGTATTTCTATAATAGACATACTTTTACAACTAGACATATTTAAAAAAAATTATATGCTTTTCTTATTCTTTATTGGATCATATGTTCCTGTTATTCAGTTTCGAATATTATGTTTTGTGTAAAAAGCTGTATGAGCTTTTTCCCGTCACACACTACAGTTCAGTTAAAACGGTTATCCTGTCCAGCTATGGACGGGAACATGGTTTTTCAAATCCTATGTAAAAATTACCCAGGGCCGGTTGTTAAGTTGCTTCTGGATTTATTTTCAGTCAGTGGACATTACCTTATTATTAATTATTATTTATAAAGGTCTACGTATATTCTTACGATAAGCTGGTCTTAACACTTGTCAGCATATTTTAACTTGCTTTCCAACAGTGATCTACATATTTCCTTCGAATAGAAAAACAGTTTTTTTTAACATATATATATTAATAATAATATCGCTTTAAAGTTTTAGAAATATTACATACTTTGGAATACCAACGTTCTCAGCACTTGTACTTTAAATTATCGACCCCAAATCTCGACCCAGAAGTCAAACCCGGAGCTCCTAGCAGACGTCAGTCGGATAGTGATATTGTTGGTGTTGACGCCGCCCGCAGTGATTTGTGCACTTGCTGTCTGAGTGCTGCCAACCGCTAAAGCTGAAATGTATGTGATCCTGGCCGTGGACGTGGCGCCAACATATCTGATATCCTGAGTCTGGACCACGTTGGCAGTGCCTAGCTTGCTGTAGTAGCCCCTGTTATACATAATTTTCATGAATTATTACCAAATCGCTTTAAATGTAATCGATATTTTGTGATTCTCTGCAGTAATAACAATTATTCCAACAAAATGGGGGAAATGCATTTCAAGTACAAACTTCTATGATTTATTTATTTATTTGTTTTATCAACGGTTGTTACAATGATATTATTATTATTTGTCAATAAAGCGCTTTATTTTTTTGTTACATATGTTAATGCGTAATTACCTGTGAAACAATCTATCTCCAGTATTGAGTATTCCTGAAATGACGTTTCGGCTTCCAACAAATGCAGGCTCGACTTCAACGAAAGAGTCAAGTACTTGTACAAAATCGGCAGCTTCCTCAGGCTCATCAGCTGCGCCACTGACATAAGCCGCCAGAGCTATTAGCACCACAATTTGAATCTTCATCTGAAACAGTAAGTATAATCAAAATGCTATAAGTTTAATATTTACAATTGCTAGACCTTGTACCGCTAATCAAAAAGCAAATCATGAATACTGTGTCAGAACAGCTTTTGATCATAACTAATAGCAGTATTGGTTGTGAGCAGAAGCAACTCCACAACGAAACTCTAAGGAGTTACATTGTCTAGGAAAGATACTGCGTGTCCGAGCTCTGTGTTAAAGTGGATTGGTGATGTTTGCGGTCAAGCTCAGAACATATTCTAATAGTAAACTAATGCCGAAAAAATGTTCATACATACATGGGTGGTCTAATCTTAATTTATTTCATAGAAAGACTACAATGGAGACAACCAGAAAAACTAAGGATTTCTTAAATAAAGAACAGCAGCACTTCGATACAACTTAAAATAAAACATTCAAAACCATTGCATGTTGTTGGTATTATAGTAAAAAGAATACTCACCTTTCTAATAGTGTTTAATATTGTTTTAAAGTCAGACTCTTACACACTGAACCTCTCTCATTCAACCAACTTTATATATTGAGCAAATTGGAGGTCAAAGATACTATTATCTATTGGATTAATAAATAGGAACACACTGGAATCCCCGCTGAACTTGTCCGACTTGATAAATACTTAGTTACTCCTTTAAAAACATTAAGGCTGTAATAATACTAAATCATTTATTTTAGGCTGCATAGGCTACCCTTATCTAAATATACATACGAGTACTATAACATAGTGTGTTAATAAATAAAACTTAAAAGTAAGTTAGTAACACTTCACTTGTACTAAGTCTTCATACTGTCTATAGGTACCTACATGTCCGCGGAAGCGACGGAAAATCACACCTTGCGGATACCTCGTTTCAAAGGGGCAGATATCTTTAATCAAGAATTGACTTTTTCCCTTACTTTGAACACATCCTGGAATAGTTTACCGGATCTTACAGTCACACAATTGTAATGGGAGATTTTAATACATGCCTTAAAAAAAAACTCCAGGTCGATCTCTTTATGCAACATAGTCGAATCCTGCAACCTTCTCATCAACGATCTCATCTTTGTTTCGTCGACTGTGCATGTGGCCAAACACGGTCAGTGCTTGGCTGATGTCTTCTCCTATCACGATCTTATCTTTCTTTCTTACAAAATTCGTCCCTACAAAGCTAAGTCAAAGATTCTAATGCAGCGTAATTTTGGTAGTATGGACGTTGAAAAGCTTCGTGAGGATACTGCTAAAATTGACTGGGTTACCCTCTACAATTCTGGCTCTGTCGATGAGAAGGTGAGCATTCTAACAAACAACTTAGTTTCTTTATATGATGTACATGCACCAGTACGTGCAGTGAAGATAGTCTACCATCCCCTTGGCTTATTGCAGAGATCAAATATTTGTTGACAAAGAAAGCCAGGGCTAAAACAGTGTTTAACTGCCGACCAAATCAGCATAATCACGATGACTATGATCCTTCCGATTATAGACTTAATTCTTCCAATAATATGCAACATTCTCAATCGCTCTATCTCAACGGTATATTTCCATCTACGTGGAAAGACGCCCAAATTACCCTTACCTTAAAAGCCTAAGCTTTCATCTTTTACTAAATTCTGACCTATTTCTCTATTACCATTTCTATCAAAAGTCTTGGAACGCCTTGTATGTGCCTAACTTAACCCCTTTCCATCAAAAAACAATCTTTAATCTCCTTTCAATCTCGTTTCCGTCCTGGGCATAGCACGGTTACAGCTCTGATTACCGTTACCGACGACATTAGAATGGCCATGGAAAATGGTAATCTCACGCTACTTACACTTCTTGACTTTAGTAGCGTTTTTAACACTGGATTTCCATATCCTTCTCGGTATACTACGCTCCATTAACATATCTCCAATAGTGATTGATTGGTTTCACAGTCACCTGTCTGGTCGCCGACAACGTATCCGCATTGAGGATTCAGTTTCCTTTTGGTGTGATACCACGCTTGGTATGCCAGAGGGTGGCGTTTTATCTCCTTTACTTTTCGCAATATTTATTTATACCATATCCAAAGAATTAGTTTCACTACACCACACCACTTTTATGCAGATGATTTTCAGATCTACACTCAAGCTTCACAAAATACAATCCACGAAGCTTTTCTAATTATAAACCGTGATTTTGGAACGCATTTGTGACTGAAGTATCAACTATGGTCTACAGGTGAACCCCTCACACACTCAAGTTATTATGGTGGGCAGTCCCAGGATGATTTCACGCATTGAATGGACACAACTGCCACAAATAACTTTTAATAGTTTGCCGCTATTAATCAGTAATAGCGTCAAAAATTTGAGGATATACATAGATAAAACTCTGTCATGGGGGCCACAACTGCAACTGGGTCCTTACGAAGACTGCGGAATTTTCTGTCGATCGCTACATAAATTTCGCTTGCACAGACACTTCTACTCCTAATACTTGACTACTTGATATTATGCTCTTGATCTCACAGAGGAGCAACTGTATAAACTTTAGTGCCTTCAAAATTTTTGTATTAGGTTTTTATTTGGCCTACGCAAATATGACCAAGTATCTGAATACCGCAAATTGCTCAAGTGGCTCCCGATTCGCCTTCGTCGGAATACTCATATCCTCTCTCTACTTTATTACATATTGTTCAATCCTCTTACTCCCTCTTATCTCAAAGAACGTTTTAGGTTCCTACGTGACACACATTTGAAATTATTGAGATCATCGGAAAACTTAAAACTTCAAATACCAGTGCATTCAACAACGTTTGCTGATAAATCTTTTACCGTTGAAGCAGTGCGTCTCTGGAATGCCCTACCAATTTCTATCAGGCAAGTAAAATCGTTAGGATCTTTTAAATCGTTATGTCTAAAATAATCTATTCCATCCAAAGGTTACCTGGAAGTTATTGCTTGCTGTGATAAGGCCACCCATTGTGCATTTAAGTTTTTTTATATGTATATACATTATGTATTTGGTGTACAATAAATAGTACTTACATACTTACTTATGTATGTATCTACGAAAATCCGGAATCCATAGTACTGACCATAGTTTAGATAGCACTATGTAATAGCCCCAGATTATTATTTTTATATTATATCTGTACTTAGTCCATGAGTAAGAGTTTGTACGGATTTACTCTGCCAGTTCTCCTCCCATGCCGTCTTATTTGACTATTATTAAGGTCCATCGTGTACTTTAAACAGTTCAATTTTTTCATCCTGCCTCGTCATAACCTTGGCATACAATATAAAGAGCACTTAACGTTTACTGATAGCGGTATTGGCTATCAGTCGATAGATTTAATGTGAAAATAATAATAGCTCGTTACTAAGAGGTATAAGTTATAGGGGCATCCCCGCTCACCTTGCGATAACAAGCATAATCTATACTAATATTATAAATGCTTAAACTCTGTATGGCTTAAAAACACTGTATGGCTTTTACGTTTCCAAGCCTAAACTGCTGAACAAACTTTGATGAATTCTATCTTGGAAAAGGACATGGTTACTTTTTATTTTCCTTTATTTTCACACACTCACACACACACACACACACACACACACACACGCACACACACGCACACACGCACACACACACACACACACGCGCGCACACACACACACACGCACACACATACACACACACGCGCGCACACACACACACACACACACGCTTATTTAATTTTAATTTGATTTATGTTTATACTGTGATTTAGTGCGCGTGCCAAAGTGACTTTAATAATACAAACACTGTTCTATGGGGGGGGCTGGTATTCTGTGTGACAGGGAATCCTAGTGCAGACACCAGTCTCCCACAAGGGTTTATGCTAAATATGTAATAATAGTATTAACAACCATAGGCTTAAGTTACCTTTGTGGAAGAGAAAAAAATAAAATATTATTATATTATTATTATTATTTTGAAAATAAAACTTGAAGGGGATCAAATAGGCGATGAAAGTTTAGCATCGAGACCCATAAATGTTTCTTTTTACTATATATGTAATAGTTGCGATCAAAAACTATGCTTGGAAATTCCTTAGGGGTAAAAATCACACCTGACGGTAGAGTCGTTTTACTGTCTGTGAGTTTCTAAATTACTGAATCTAAATTAAAAAAATACTGAACCGATTGCGATGAACCTTGGTATGTAGATACCTGGACACCTGGATTAACACATAGGCTACTTTTTATCCCGATGTTTCCACGGCATCGGGACTTACGCGGGTAAAATCGCGAGGTGCAGCTAGTTTATTATATATCTAAAACTAAATTAATGCAATTCTCACAAAGACTACCCACATTCCAACATTTGGATTTTAAAAATATTAAGATTAAGAACTTCCTATTGAAATAAAATAAATTGGAAAACGCACTCAGAGGCATTATGTGATAAAATCAGTAATTCAGTATAGTATATGCTTTTTTTAACTTACGCTGATGCTAAATACTGATACTCTACTTACAGCTTATCATGGTACTGCCACAGATATCTAAGATACAGCATAATGTTTTGGGGAAACTCCACACATAAAGATATCGTTTTTAAAACCCTGAAAAGATGCATTCGAGCTATCTTTAGTTTCAATAGTAGAGATAGCTGTAAACCATATTTTGAAAAACATAGTGTCTTAACTTTACCCTCTCTATACATATATGAACAAATATTTTTAGAAAATCTAATCCAGAACTTTCTTAAACTTTGGCTGACACAGTCAAACGAAATAGAAAGGACAATACCCACAATAGGCTTCGCATACGTAAAGCAAATACAGCTTTATTGCAGAAAAGCATATACTGCATGGCGCCAGTCATCTATAAAAGGATACCTCATGAACTTAAAAAACTAAATATGAATTTATTTAAGCAACGCCTGCATGAATTTTGAAAAAATAAATGTAATATGCAGTAAGTGACTTCCTCGCAGGAAAATAACACATAGTAGTATTACGATAATAAACAATTAAAATATTTTATATTTAAATTATATTGTAACATTCTTATTACTAGTTTTGATTATTTATTAATTTATTTATTTTGTAATAAGAGATTGTAAGATTGTAAAGACATTTTCATTGACATTTTCTTCGAATGTTTTTGATTATTATATCACATGTTAGAACAACAGATAAACTGTACTTATGAGACATTACATATTTTAAAGTTTCATTATTATTGAAGTTTACCTAAAAATGGATTAAATTAAATTTTCCATGCCAACAAGGTAGATAAGACCAAAGAGGACATTTTAAACTAATAAATGTAACACCATTGTACGCCTTTGATCAGCAAATAAATTATTATTGTTATTATAAAAATCACCATACCAGATAGCAGGAAAGACACGATGACCCGATTAACGGTCCTGGGAAGGGGGACCTTAGGGGGAAACTAAAACATTCACATCATTCATTCTCAAATTGATGTTCAGTGATTCTTACTCACTGAACCTCTTTAATTCCACCAATTTTATATATTGGGCAAATGTGTCCTATTTACTTAAGCTTATCGGATTAAGTAATTAGAACACACTGGAATCCATCGATTTTTTTTAATACCTCCACCTTAAAGGCCATTGCGACTGTAATGACCTTCATAAAGCTTCAACCTTTGAATTACCTGACGTTTTGACCACGTTACATTGGCATTGGTATGTAATACATATTTGTGATCGTGTTAATCCCGAAAACATAATTAATTAAATATCATGAAACGAGAAACATGTAAAGTTAGTATAGCAAATCTATATATATTTCTATTGAAGTATGATCTTCTGGTTTTCGATCGAAAAGTAGTCGTGGAAATTAATATGCACACAATATGCTTTTCTCCTTTGTCCTCTTTAGAGAACTCGGACCGTCGGACCTACCTACTTTTCCCTTTCAATACACTTCCAGTTTTCTCATCTTTAATTCCCGGTTGACGGTGATAGGCTTCCTCCTTGAGTGCCACTCTGAGGCCTGTAAAGGTTACAATCTTTGAACGAATTCTTCTTTAATTTTATGCGGAATAGTTGCCCGTTAATCCCATAAAAAATTAACATAGTTTGGCCCAGTAGTGTTTTTATGAACATTATTGTTCACGTGGACGATGTAATTTTAGTTTGTGTACGGCTTTTTTAGGAGTGTTTATACAAATAATAGTATTTTATTAATATTAAAGGTATTAGGTTTGCATAAGAGGTGTATTAAATTAAATCTTTATTAAGCTATTTTATACTTTTTAGTTTTTGAAGTCGGTTTTTTTAAACGTAGTTTTTTTTATGTATTACAAATACACAAAAAAAAATGTGTATTGAATGTGGTATGGGTAATGGTGAATTTCAAAATGACCGCTAAGCAAATTAAAAAATCAAAATTAAACCAAATTGCTGTATAAAATCCAAGTATACGAACTTGACTTTGACCCTAAATTACGATAAAAAAATCGCGTTTCTTTCAATTGAATACTATATAAGGCACACTGAAAGTTCTGCGCTCCTGAAAGCGCCGCTCATAAATGTTTGAATTTCGAATGTTATATTTTTTTAAACATAAGGAACTCAATCATTGATTTACAAAAATGGCAGGAAATCGCGTGTCAATTGCTTTTTATCACATGTTGAAATTCGTCGCCCGTAGCAAAAATGAAATTAACGCGAAAAGATTTTAGGGCGATGATTTTTTATGATTTTAAAAGTTCACTGACTCCGCAAGACTGCACTGCTCATCTTCAAAATGCTTTTGGGAGGGAGGCACCTCATTTGAGCACCGTAAGGCACTCAGAATTTGATCGTGGCCGTGTTTTTCTTCGTAATAAAATTCGTGAAGATCGGCCCTCAAATATCGCAGTTGAGGGCTGATCTGAGGATACTGAGGAAAATGTGGCTACTGTCAAACAACTAATTGAAAAAAACCCGGCGTATCACCTATGATTAGATTCGAGGACGTTTGGGGATTGTTGTGAGCCAAATTGAAAAAATCTTTAAACATTTAAAATTTAGAAAACTTTGTTGGCGCTGGATTCCTCATGAACTCACCCTGGAGATGAAACATGGATATATTGTTAGATGCCGGAAAGAAAGCATCAGTCTTCTGTATGGGTGTTCGAAGTTGACAGCAAACTAACAAAATTGAGGCAGGCGAGAAATGTAGGCAAAAAAAATTGTTGCATTTTATTTCTTCCGGACTGGTCCTGTCTGCACGATCCCACTTCAAGAATAAAAGACAGTTAATGCTGAGTGGTACAGTACCATTTGTTTGCCCAGTGTCTTTGAAAAAGTTAGGGAAAAACGACCAAGAAGTCGCATCCTATTGCACCATGACAATGCTTCGGCGCACACCGCGAACAAGACAAAGTCATTTTAGGCTTCTGAAAAGGTAGAGCTAGTGACCCATCTCGCACATAGTCCAGACTGGCAACATGCGATTTCTTTATTTTCCCAAAAAATTAAAATATGATGAGAAGTATGATATTTACGGGGCCGGAAGAGGCCGTGATAGCTTTCAACCAGCACGTGAAACACAATCACACAACACAAATGGTTTGACTGAAAGAAAAAGTGTTTAAAATGTAATGGAGAATACTTCGAAAAGCAGTAAATAAGTTACTTTAAATGTAAATTGTTTTATTAATGAGTTATGCAAAACTTTCAGTGTACCTCACCTAGTGGAGTCCTACTGATTTATTTTGCCGTTCGTTTTCAACAACAAATCAATAAGCATGTTTTAAAATATTATTTTAATCATTATCTTAGATAGAGTAATTGACTAGTTGCGTTTACTGATTATTTATTTATAGTTATATGTTTATGTACAGTAATTCATTTCTTGTATAAATTAATTAATGGTATAACTTTGAAAAATTTATTAGATTACATTCAATTACTGAATGTAGCTATGGCAGAATCTATAACTTTTGTATTGATAAGGTCTATATTGTGTCCGGTACTCAGGGCATTTTTAAAATATCTTATTTAAAAAAAAAATTGTTCACAAATAGAAAAAAAAAGGTTATTCATAATGTCAATAAGCGTACCCAGAGAGCTGTTATTAAATAATTACTTAGAAAATGACATCCAAGAACTGTTTTACCCTTTCTATTTGTTACAACATATGTTTTTATCGTCCAAGTTTAAAATACGAGATAATTTTATCTATCCTAACGGACTGAAATTTAATATAACCATGTCTATATTTTGGGCAGTCTTATTTATTTTATATATCTACAGAGTGAATACGAGATACGGCGGTATATCAGAAACATTTCACTTATTTAACAGCAAAACTCAATTCCTCATATTTTATTTTTATTTGCTATATAATAGTTTGTTAGTCATTCAAGTCTTTATTCTCAACGTTATGCATGATCATAATAATGTATTACTAATATTAGATATTCAGACGATCCACGAATATATCAAGATTGGTGAAAAATGTAAGACGTATAATACTATTTGGAATTGGATCTCTACTTTGGCCATAATATGTATTGATGTATCGATGATACTCTTTTTCTACATCCAAGATTTATATTTGGATTATCCTGATATACTATTAGATTATTTGTTTATAATTTTTGACTTGAATATTATTTATGCCATTCGACTAATAATAATGCTAAAGATGTATTTATTAAACTTTAAAAATATTTATTTGGTGATGGATGCCCAACAAGAACAAGATTGCGATAATATTTTTAAGATATATCAAACGCTTATGCAAGCTTATACTTTGATTAAGAAGATATTTAATTTCATGGTAATTTTGTGCATTACAATTGTTTATAACGTTCGACTCCAGTTACGTTCAGTTACTAGAGAGATAAAAACAGTAATAATGGTTTATGTTTCTTCTGTCATCTCTTTCAATTTATTAGATTTTTCTTTTCATAAGCTAAATGTTTTGTGTCGGTGTTTAACACACAGTAATCGTTTCCAAATATATGTAGATTTTAAAATATTTATTGATTGAGATTTAGATGAAACGAGTAACTATTCTTAATTTACCATCCGGCCGGTTAATAAGCGAGTATCTCTCTCGACTCGTCTTAAGAATTTTAATCAATTTCAATTGAATCATCTGTGGAGTTCTTTGAGCTTCAGCAACCTCCACGCAGTTTATCTTAAATCTTTGTAAATCGGGATTTCAATGCTCAATTATATCTTCTATTTTTTCCTTTCCGACAAGCAGGACAGGCAATTGAGAATGTTGGTTATCCGGTATCCGGTCAAACAGCTATCCGTTGGATTAATAGTTTCTCCTATCCCCTCTTTCACTTTGATACGTTTGTTTTTTTAAAAGCTTTTGTTTTAACACGACATCAAAAATTGTCAGATAAATAGAAAATATTAGGATATTCTCTGAATATAGTTTTTTTCATTTTAAATAATATTACATTTGATTTATATTTTTGTAACATTTATATTTGGCAGATAACCGTGCAATGTGCTGATACCTTTGGTCGCTTTTTAACTTACTTGCAAATACAATTGGAAAACTTTGGATTGGACAACAAACTTTTAAACTCTGATGTAAATATATTTTCAATTGACTATTACAATTAAATCATAGTTTATTACAATGGAATACGTCCCAACTTAGTTTAAAATAAATAATAAATTATTTACCTACATTGTTTTAGGTTGAAGATATGCTTATCATAACTACAGCAATGCTTCTATTGGTAAAGAATGTGGTTTTGGTAATTTTAATGTGCGTGCACTGTGAGAAGTTCTACATGGCTATTGAGGAGGTGGAAACTGTCTGTATGCTGCGGTCGACGGACTCGTCTTGCTCAGGTGTCTTTTATTCTTATGGATGGAAATACATATATTTGTTATAGTGTTACTGCAAATCTGAACGTCGCACTTTCATTTTCACAGATACTAACGGTCGACTGTCCAAAAGTGTTTTACGCCTGAACCGTGGCTTGTTCAGTAAAATAAGTGCGTGTGGTTTGTTCGACGTAGACGCCGCCCTACTGATGAGCCTGGTGTTCCTACTGACCAATTATGTAATTGTACAAGTGCAGTTCTTTCTAACGTAATATGTGTTTATTTAAAAATTTATATATATGATAATTAATTATATTCATGGTGTGATTTCTAAATTAAACGCTGTTATTTTCTTGTGGTATCAAGATCTATTATAAATATTCTCTTTTACTTATTATTACTATTTATGAAATAATTACCTGGTGTTCCTATTTACCAATTGTGTAATTGTACTAGTGCAGTTCTTTGTACTCTCTTATTCTTCAAATAGTTTTATTTTCAAAAATCGCGTAGTGACTGTAATATTTGTGGTTTTTCAATTAAATGCATTTTACTTAGCACCTAGACCCGTTATGAATGTTTCTCTTTTACGACGTATGAAATAGTTGCGATGAAAAAGTTTGTTTGGCGGTTCTTTTGGAGAAAAAATAAAGGTCTGTGAGTTTCATCTTAAAGAATATTTATCACGGTTAACCATAGTCATAATGCCTGCCATTCGCAAAAGGAGTTCTTCAGAATTGCGAGGAAGAATTCCTCTAGAAAAATCACAGAAATAGCAGGAAAACCCAGCTGATTTCACGATTAACTAGCTAACTAACTTTTTAATTGGCAATCCTGGATTTATTGGAAATAGAAATAAAATGTAAATCCCAAAAAGTTGAGATGACATGTATCTGTTCCCTATTTAGCGGTAGTGTGGTTTTTGGTTTATTTCCATATTCCACTAACATTTTGGCACCGTGGATGTTGGTCTAGTAAATTTATTATCGGAATGCGACAGTAGAATAATGTTCCATTTACAATTGTAGTTCAAATCGAATTTTGATTGAAGTTTACAAATCCCATAAATTTAGATTCAGATCGAATCAAATTTGTTAATTACGTTTTTGCATTCACTAAAACACGACAACAACAGCTATGCATCACCGTTCTAGGAGTTTTTGGTGTTCAAAGATTCAATCATTTTAGTACGTAAATCATTCCATCACCCACCTTCTCCCAATGAAGCGTTGATGACCCTATTCACTAGCGGAACAGAACAGCACTACGCTATTGGTGCTGTCTAACCGTTATCTTCTTTGGGATGGGATCCTGGACGAGTTGGCACAAATTTGCCGTGCCCTACCTCTACTAAAGCCTATGCAAAAGCAAAGAAAAGATGTGAATTAACTGTAGTTAATTAACTTTAATATGTATATCGGAATCGCAATAATTCGTAGACAAGACACTTTGCTGTCAACACGGGACGCAAGCGCCATATTTAGGCGCTCGACCGAGGCTACAAGTCGGCACATAACACCGCCGAGAGACAGTCTTGTTCCAGCGTTCGAGTAGAACAGTTCTCGTAAAAACTTAATCGCAGTCTTCATCCAGTTCTGCTAATTTGGTCCAAGGTATTTATATTTAAGCACATGTTGTTCCTAATGTTTATAGTCACTTGTTTGTTTTATGCCTGACCAAGTTTCGACATGTTTGTTCTTCCTTTACTTAGAACAGATCCTTTCCGTTTACTTTCTTGTGAAGCTCGGCCTGCCCTGAGTGTAATGCTCGGCCTGGCCTGACTGTAATACTTAAGTGTCTAATAAAACATTAGCATCTAGCAATTGAACTGATAAAAACCAATTGTTTCTTTTTTGTTTGATATGAACGGAGAACAGATACTAATAGTATTTCTGCTTAATCCGTTAACAGATTACTTTTGTGAAGCTAGAGAGTATAAATCTACGTTAAAAGTTTTTAACAGGATCAACACACTTTTTGTTACATCTACTTCGTATATCAACAAAAACCAGTTATTAACATCAATTTGAAGAGTTTTTTCTACATATCCGTTAATCATATTATATTTAACCGTGCTTCATTTTCGATTTCCGTCTTAGTTTTATACTTGCTGCCAGTACGTCATGTCAAAAAGATTACATCTATTGTATTTACCTGTATCCTTTCTGTTACAATATATTTTAAACAATATACAATATTTATACTATAATAAATTGGTCCTTTGGGACCCAAATATCAGTAGGTACCTACTACTAGTACTTTAGATAAACACGTCGAATTAAAGTCCGAATTATTGTATTTTTTTAAAGTTCTTAACGTAATAACTCGTAAAAAACCATTTTTAACCATTTTGTCATGCAAAAATTAATCCAAGGAATCAAAGTATTAACAGTTATGTTTTTGTGGCAGATAGTTTCTACAAATATAGAAATATCCGAACACCACATTTTATCCATATACCCTCTTTATTTTAAATAAAATACAGTTAAGCTTCCAACTTTTGGAGATAACCATAAGCATATAACAGAAATTAATCCGATAGTACAAGTATTTGCTTCAATCACGTCTACCCGTATTAGAATAAAGTGTCAAACTCGAAAATTACTAATGAAAACATTTTTGCCTTCTGTTAGACGTTGCATCACGATTGCTCGATGAACACCATGATGAGGACGTTGGGATTTACGAATAACAAAATCTTGCACAATAAACTTTTTGCTTACTACCACTTTTTTTTTCAATTGGGGCGCTTTCTTTATCTCACTTCTGATGTTAGAAACAGTCTCACAACCACTGATATAAACTATGAAAATCACTAACTAACAGTAACCGCCAAGTTGTTCGTACCTCTCTCCGCACTCTAGTGATAGTTCTCCACTTATAATACAATCTTATCCTTTTAAAACCCCACTATTCATCAATATTTCTCAATCGACCAATAGCATTGCGTTACCGGTATAACCAGTCAAAATAATGTCTATTAACTTATTTTTATTAAATAGCGAACTGTGTTTGAGTGAAGTGTGTGTGTGTGTGTATAGTTTGAACCTATTTTTGATAAAATAAATAAGATTTTTTGATGTGGCGACAACAATAGCAATGGTATTGATGAAAATTATTAAAAAAAATCTTTTTTTGTCTTTTAAGGAAATACGTAACTGTTGGCAGGCAAGTTAAAATGTGCTGATAAATGTTAAGACCAGCTTATCTTAAGAATATACGTAGACTTATATGTATAATAACTAATAATAAGGTATAATAGCGCCAACACAGATGTTTTTTGGCAAAACTCTGGACTTTGGACTCAAAGTATGTTCGAGGGCTAGGACTTCCCCGCAACAGAAAGTAAGAGTTACAGATATGCGACCCTGACCTACTCAAGCAATTGCTGACACTCCCCATCCATCTATATAAGCAATATCCCTTTCCTTCCATTGTGTTCCCTCTTTACCTAGCTTCCCCTCTCAATATACTACCAATTTTTCCATCTATAGTTCCCAATGTGCTCGGTTGACGGCAATAGGCTTACTCCTGATGATCCAAATTATTGTTTGTGAAATGTTCCTATTTGCCGCTGTCTACAGATACAATCGTATTTTATGTGTGCTAACGTCCGCTTTTAAATGTGGTTGGAAAGTGCCATTCATTGTGTAGTTGGTAAACCACATCAAACCTAAACCCATTTCTGAAAGAGGTGGTATTCCCACGACACGGCAATTAAACCACCAACCACCATTGAATTTATATACAATCATTTCTACGGTCGACTAGGAGGAGACACGACATAAGAGTCGTCTTCCCTGACCCAATTTCTACAAAGTTTTTCTTTTCGGTCAGTGTGGCTTTCCTAGCCTATGAAGAACCACTGCCACCAAATGAATCCGGAAGCAACGTAACAACCGGTCCTCTGTAGCTGGACAGGATTACCGTTTGAACTGAACTTAGGTATGCGGCGGGGAGAAAACACAGCTTTTCATACAAAACATCATCGAAACTGAGTAACAGGAATTCATATGATCTAATAAAGAATAAGGAAAGCACGCTTTCTTTTTATATGTTAACTTGTAAAAGATATATCTATTACAGAAACTTTGTACTGGCAGCCCATCAGCCTACAGCTTAAGTGGTTTACACCTAGTTTAAAAAAGAGTACGCAGTAAGTAGGTAGGTAGTAAGTAGGCCGCACCTTCCGTGTTGTGCTGAATTGTTAATTAGATGAGCAGCTGCTCCTTCCGCTGCTATATCGGTGATTTTTTTAGAGGAATTCTTTCTCGCAGTTCTAAAGACTTGTTTTCTTGCGAATGACTTTCGGAAATTGTCCATTTTATAACTTTTATATTAAACTCATAAACAGTGATACGACTCGTGCTTCAGGCGTGATTTTCAACCCTGAAGTACCTCCAAACAACCCTGAAGAAACATTTAGAATTGATACATAAGAAACAGCATTTTATTTAGAATTAATATAATTATCAGGTTTTCTTTGAAAATAAACACATGTTACATTAGTAAAAACTGCACAAGTACAATTATATAATTGGTAAGTAGGTACACCAGGCTCACCAGTAGGGCGGCGTCTACATTGAACAAACCACACGCACTTATTTTACTGAACGAGACACGGTTTAGGCGTAGAACACTTTTGAACAGTCGACCGTTAGTATCTGTGAAAATAAAGGTAAGACATTGAGATTTGCAGTTACACTATGACAAATACATGTAATTCCATCCATAAGAATGAAAGACACCTGAACAAGACGCGTCCATCGAGCGCAGCAGACAGACAGTTTCCAACTCCTCAATAGCCATGTAGAACTTCTCACAGTGCACGCATGTTAAAATTACCAAAGCTAAATTCTTTATCAATAATGAAAATACAGCAGCGGAAATGAGTGTATCTTCAACCTAAAACATTATTCAAAAAATTGATTATGTTTAACTAACTTGGGCCAAAATCCGTTTTCAAATAAATTGTGATTTATTGTAAAAGGCTAACAAAAATACTTACACCAGGGTTCAAAGGGTCGTCGCTAAATTTATAACTTTCAAATCCTATTTGCAAGTGACTTAAAAAGCGGCAAAGTGTATCAGCACACTGAACGAATATCTGTCAAATATTAATATAAATATATAACATGTATATAACATTTAAACATATATACATTTAAATTTAATTCACATTTTAAAATCCACATTCAGACAATATTAAATTATTTCCTATATATACCTATTTGGAAACAATTAACTGCGTATCAAACCCAGACATAAAATCAACTTATGATAGTGAGAACAAAAACCATTACTATATCTGTTTCTTTTGTAAATGAAAGAAATAATTGATTAAAATGCACAAAATTACCATAAAATGAAATATCTTGTTAAACAAAGTATAAGCTTGTATTAGCGTTTGGTATATCTTAAAAATGTTATCACAATCTTGTTCTTGTTGGATATCTATCAATGTTATATAATTATGTTTAAAGTTAATTAAATATGCCTTTAGCAATATTATGATTCGAATCGCATAAATACGATTCAGGTCAAAAATTATGTAAAAATAATCTACAAGCATATCGGAATAATCAAAATCGTCTTGTAGTGTGATAAAAGACACCAATATCGATATATCAAATAATATTATGGCTATAGAAGAGATCCAATTCCAAATAGTAATTAATGTATAACATTTTTCATCAAACTTGATATGTTTATGGATCGTCTGAACATTTAATATTAGTAATACATTATTATGACCGTGCACGAAATTGAGAATAAAGACTGCAACGATTGCAAAACCATTATATATCGAATAAAAATTTACTAAGAAATATTGAGTATTGCTGCTAAAGATGTGGCTTGCTTCTGCCATACCGCCGTTTTTCGTAAATACTCTATAGATATATAAAATAAATAAGACTGTCCAAAATATAGACATGGTTATATTAAATTTCTGTCCATTCGGATAGATAAAATTGTCTCGGATTTTAAACTGGGGCGATAGAAACATATGTTGTAACAAATAGAAAGGGTAAAACAGTTTTTGGATGTCATTTGCTAAGTAATTATTTAATAAAAGTTCTCTGGGTATGCAAATTGGCATTTTCGATAATATTTTATTTCTATTTGTGAACGAAATAATTAAAAACAAATATATTGATTAGGCCCTGACTACCGTACCAGACAATCCCGAACTTATAAATATATTCAGTCGGACGTAGTTACATTCGGTAATAGAATTAAAACTAACAAAGCTTTCAAAATTATAGAACTAATTCATACTACAAATAAATTATGTTATGGAATATATAACTGTAATAAATTAGTAAACACAAAAAAACAATTACGATATAACTAGTAATGATGATGTAGTTAATATAATGAAACATTATTATCGATTTGTTGTGAATATGGTAAACAATATATGTTCAAAAGCACTCTACTAATTTTCAATCGCAATTGAGAGGAATGAGCACAAGAAAATTAACATTATTCCACTTCCTTTAAATCACACTTTAGGGGGTGGAACACATTCCCAAACTTATTTAGGGTATTCAGGATTAGGAAAGAGGATTCCATATCTCAGGATACACAGAATACAATGAAATATATTATAACATGATAAAAAAACTTGAATTCGCTTTCCTTTCCCTCGTGACTACAAGGTTATAAAACTCCTTACAAAAACTACCCACAAGATGTTCTACTACCCAGCGTTCGGAGATACGGTCTGGAACAAAGCTTCACCCGGTCTGGTTAATTTTGACCCTCTGGGAAGTCATTTAAACACTGGGATTTTGGCCAACCCGTAACCTGGGGTCCCAGACCCAGCAGCGTTTAGGGAATCCTACTTCGGTACGTCCCCGTGGGCTGAGATGAACTGAGTAAGTATTTCCAGGCGTCACTCGTAAATGTTACACCGATACGTCTCCGACGGTGACATACTACATTAGAGTTTCTAAGTTAATACGCATTAAGATGTACTAGAAACCCTCATCCTATTCGTTCGCTTGACATATTGGCGTAGGATTTCTAGTACCTACTTAACGACAGAATATTTATAGAAAAGCCAACAACCGATTCAGCTCTCCATGCAGATTACTATCAAACTCACACAAGATGTTATTTATTTGTCAGTCCTTTAAAATGATGTGAAGGAGTACGAGCAACGTG
Source organism: Euplagia quadripunctaria (assembly GCA_963859945.1). Classification (NCBI taxonomy): domain Eukaryota; kingdom Metazoa; phylum Arthropoda; class Insecta; order Lepidoptera; family Erebidae; genus Euplagia; species Euplagia quadripunctaria. Next base: position 7,584,167 of record OY982581.1, on the reverse strand, counting down.
CCACAATTAGTAGTACCTTTTTTTTTTTTTTTTTTTGTTGACGGGGTGGAAAATCCCTTTGGATCTCCGGCTCCTCGGGGACGCAGGAGCCAGGAGTATGTGGTGTTTCCACTAAAAACCACCCCGACAGCCGGTCTCAGGCGCCCTGTTCCAGGGAGGACCTGGACCATGTTATTTCAGGTCCCCCCTGGATCGACGCCGCGCCTATCCAAGCCCTATCCTATCTATGGAAAGCAGGCTTCCCAACGCCTATCGGCCTAATCAATATGTGTTGCGGCCCGATCGCAAAAAGCGATCGGCCGCCATCCTATCGCCTACCGCAGCAATTAATCTGCCACCAGAGGTCCCCACTCTCTGGCAGCCTGCGGCCCCGTCGACGGCTGATATCGCCGCCGACGTCCTCTACGCTCGTCCCGTACCCGTATCCCGTACAATTAGTAGTACCTAGTAAGTGCTTTTATTATTGGAGCTAACCTTGTTTATTTGTCGTTTGGTTTGTTTTGTTTATTTTACGTCACATTACTTACCTAAGTGCCGCTGCAACGCCGCTACAAAGTTAACTACATAATTGATAAGTCATGAGCATATTTAAAATGCAATCTTTTTTTTTTTATGGTATAGGGGGCAAACGAGATGACGGATCACCTGATGGTAAATGACTACCGCCGCCCATGGGCACCTGTAACTCAAGAGTCACAAGTGCGTTGCCGCCCTTTAAGGTGGGAAATGGGGGAGGAGCGGGAAGACGAGAGAGGGGGATTAGAGGGGAGGAGAGGGGAAGGACGGGAAGAGGGAGGGGGCAGGGTTAGGGCCTCCGGGAACCTCACTCACGCGGCGAAAAGCAATGCAATCATTGTTTCACGGCCGGTTTTCTGTGAGGCTGTGTTCCTGCGTCTCATCGGGCCGCGCGCGCGCCGTGGCACCGAACCGGTTCCGCGGCTTTTATCTGCGAACGGACGGGGCAAGCTCGGCGCGGGCCAACTCACTCGCTCAACAGTAACCTACGCGTGCGCATCGCTAATATTATAAAGATAAATACATATTTAAAATCTTCAAGCGTTTATCTTTTAATTGCAACACACATCCAGTCAAGAACACCAGCCACACACCTGGAGCTTGGCATTCAAACAGTGGTCCTTCGATGGTCAAGAAATTACCAGCGGCCCTTCCGACATAAGGAGTTACGCAGCAGCCGCCTTCAAAAACTCAGCCGCGACCCTTCCGTCATTGGGAAGTCGTCCAAAGGTATTATGCGCAAGTAGGCTACGCGAAGGCACTGCTCACCCCCGCGCGTCCCTCCTCGCCCACGCCCGCCTCCACCCCGTCAGCTGACGACAGCCCGCGTCACGGATCTGGCTGCAAGCACGATTTTGTCCGTCTGCCTAAGATAGACTTGCCTCACTTCAACGGGGACTATCAGCACTGGCTCGAATTCCGAGATACGTATATTTCTTTAATACACACAAATAATAGTATACAGGACATAAACAAATTTCATTATCTCCGCGCGGCCTTAACAGGCAGCGCATCTTTAGTGATAAAAAGCGTCGACTTTAAAGCCGACAATTATACAATAGCTTGGCAATTATTACTTGATCGTTTTAATAATGAACGCTTACTTATTAACAACCATGTACAATCGTTATTTAATTTTGAAAAAATTGATAAGGAGTCTTGCAGGTCACTAAGGAACATGATTGATGTTACAAATAAGAATTTAAGAGCACTTGCAACTCTCGGGCAGCCTACTGAATACTGGGACACACTAATCATCTACATGATGTCCAAAAAGCTAGATTTTGTGACAAACCGAGAGTGGGAGGAACATAAAAACAATTTAGATACATTTCCTAATTTACAAAATTTCATAAATTTTTTATCAAACAGAGCCGACTTATTGGAGACTATTTATGACAATAAATACTTGAAATCTACATATCCTACCACTAATAAACAAATAACTGAGCATAACAAACCTAAAAATTTTCTTATACAAACAAAGTCAAAACCAATCAACTCTTCTGAGAAATATACATGTCCTATGTGTTCACAAAATCATTATTTATTTAACTGTCAACATTTTAGAAACTTAGATGTAGATTCACGTAACAAAAAGGCATCAGAAAGTAACGTATGTATGAACTGCCTTCGTCCTGGTCATACGGAAAAGCGATGTCAGTTATCGCACTGCAAATACTGCAAAATAAAACACAATACCCTTTTACATAGGAATACATTAACTCAGACAGAAGACAACGTTACATTATCAACTAAAACTGTACTATCTTCTCAACAAGCTAATGGGGTTACTGTGCTATTATCCACAGCTTTGGTGAAAGTGGCGGACAGCTATGGTGAGCTTCATACAGCCAGGCTATTGCTGGATAACGGCAGTACCACCAGTTTCATCACCCAAAGCCTCTGCAAGAAACTTGGCTTGGTAACACGAAGCATTAGCTCCACGGTCGCAGGTATAAGTGGTCAAGTTTCTCATACCTCAGAAAGTTGTAGTCTTACTGTACAGTCTTGTTGTAGCACTTATCGGGTGAACGTAAACTGTCTTGTTTTAACGAAGATCACACAATGGCTGCCTGGTACTTACATGGATAAGACACAAATTACTATACCACCAGGTCTTCAGCTAGCAGATCCTACATTCAACGTGCCGTCAGCCATAGATATTCTTGTAGGAGCTGACGTATTTTGGGACGTCTTAGGTTCCAATACTATCAACTTAGGTAAACATCAGCCTAAATTACAATCATCGAAATTAGGATGGCTTATTTCAGGCTGTGTATACCAGTCTCGTCCTCAACAACCTTCTCTGTGTCACTTTCTTACACATGAGGAGTCTAACCAGTTGTCTCGCTTCTGGGAACTTGATTCTGTATCAAGCAAAAGCTGTTTATCCTCAGAAGAAAAAGCTTGTGAAAAACTTTTTAGTGAAACTACATATCGTAATGATAGCGGCCAATTCGTCGTCACCATACCATTGAAGGACTTACCCGAGTCCTTAGGTGACTCTTATGCGATGGCTAAGTGTAGGTTTCTTTCCCTCGAACGTAAATTTGAGCGTGACTCCATTTTTAAAGAAAGATATTTAAATTTTATGCGTGAATATTTAAATCTCAATCACATGACAGAAAATTCTAAAAATAAATTATCTAACTATAACTACTATATGCCACATCACGGTGTAGTGCGCGAGTCTAGTTCGACCACGAAACTTCGCGTGGTATACGATGCTTCGGCTAGCACCACCTCAGGTAAGTCCTTCAATGATATTCAGATGATAGGGCCAACCGTGCAGGACGATCTTATATCCATATTGTTAAGGTTCAGACAACACAAGTTTGTCGTAACGGGCGACATTGAAAAAATGTATCGTGCCATTTTAGTTACACCGTCCCAACGCTCGTTACAACAAATCGTCTTTAGGTTTGATTCTTCTGAACCTTTGAAAACGTATCATCTGAATACGATCACTTACGGCACTTCTTCAGCGCCATATTTGGCAACAAAGTGCTTAGTGTCTCTTGCAGATTATTGTTCAGACCCTATCGTCAGCGAATCCATCAAAAAAGATTTTTTTGTCGATGACTACTTGCATGGAAATGATTCTATGGAATCTGTCATAGATGTATGCCAAGGAGTAATTAGCACGCTCAAATCAGCACATTTCCACCTTAGAAAATGGCATTCTAATGATCATAGAATATTAGAGGCAATAACTAACATAACTGAAAAATATGAGAATAAAACATTAAACTTAAATGACAAATCTTCTAATAAAACGCTAGGGTTGTATTGGGACTGTGATTTAGATTATTTATATTTCTCAGTAAATTTAACATTACCAAACAAAACTATTACAAAACGCGTTATTTTATCTTTAGTTAGTCAGGTGTTTGATCCTCTCGGCCTCGTTGGGCCCTGCATAGTTCAGGCCAAACGTATGTTACAAAAGCTATGGCTATTAAAATGTGACTGGGATGAAGAAATACCCGTAGATATAAAATCTCAATTTCTTGAATTTTTACATTCCCTTCCATCTCTCAACTCTCTTCGCATTCCTCGTTGGGTGTCTGGTAGTAATAGTCACACTATTGAACTACACACCTTTACTGATGCATCTGAGTACGCCTACGGAGCGTGTATTTATGTTAGAACGGTAACAATTAACGGGACAGTTTGCGTACACCTTTTAACTTCCAAAAACAAGATTGCCCCAATGAAGCCCACAACCATACCACGCTTGGAGTTGTGTGGAGCTTTACTGGGCGTACGACTCTACTTAAAGGTACGCAAAGCACTTACTCTGAATTTCCGTCAATGTTTTTTTTGGTGCGACTCTACCATCGTGCTCGGTTGGCTTGAGTCATTGCCAAATCGGCAGCAGCAATTTGTCCGCCACCGAGTAGCGGAGATTCAAGAAGCTACAATCGACCAGACGTGGAGCTATGTGCCTTCGAAGTGTAATCCCGCTGACCTCGCATCTCGAGGGGTGAAGGCTGATTGCATCAGCAGGTCTACACTTTGGTGGTCAGGACCCGATTTTCTTCATCGATCTGTCATTGAATTCCCAACGTCACCTAACACACAAAACAATTCATTACCCGAAACATTACTTCATACAACCGTAGACAATAACATAAACAACAATAATCCGATTATAAAATTAATACATAAATCATCTTCATTTCCAAAATTAATCAGAATCACAGCTTATATACAAAGATTCATATCTAATTGTCAAAAACATAATATCTCTAAACTATCTTATCTATCATTTAGTGAATTACAGACATCTCAAAACTTAATCTTACAAATTTCTCAGCAGGAAATGTTCCCTGAGGAATACATGATTCTTAAAAATAATCAGCCCTTACATAAAAAGAATCGATTGATTAGTCTTTCTCCTTTCATAGATTCACAAAATTTAATACGTGTAGGCGGACGACTTAAAAATTCACATTATAGTTATGATGTTAAGCACCCAATCATGTTATGCAGCAAACATCACATAACTAAACTTATTTTTAATAAAGAACACCAAACCATTTTACATGCCGGACCTCAACTGCTATTGGCACATATTAGGCTCACTTACTGGCCTCTAGGAGGCAGAAACCTAGCCAAACAAACAGTGCGTAACTGTGTTCGCTGTGCTCGCTTTAAAGCCCAGCCCGTCCAGGTCATAATGGGGAACCTTCCTAGTGACAGAACGCATCTTGAGTTTCCCTTTCTAAACACAGGGCTTGATTACGCCGGACCAGTGCTGATAGCCGACCGAAAGGGTAGGGGTTGCAGACTACTTAAGTCGTACATTTGTGTTTTTGTATGCTTTGCAGTCAGAGCCGTGCACCTGGAGCTGGTCTCCGACCTCACCAAGGAGTCCTTTCTTGCGGCCTTTAACCGTTTCATCAGTCGTCGGGGCAAGCCTCAGCGAGTATACTCTGACAACGGCACTACTTTTGTGGGAGCTTTCAATGAGCTTTCACGCTTCTTACAGGTTTCCTCTGAAATCATAGAGTCTGATCTTGCAAATCAAGGCATTGAATTTAAATTTATACCTGCATATAGCCCACATTTTGGTGGCATTTGGGAAGCGGCGGTAAAATCAATAAAACATCTGCTACGTAGAGTAATGAGCTTAACTCACTTGACGTATGAAGAACTTGCAACGTGTCTTATTCAGGTAGAGGCTATTTTAAATTCTAGACCTTTGACGCCTTTATCCACTGATTCTTCTGATCTCACTTGCCTTACTCCTTCACACTTCCTCCTCGGACGAGCTCTTACGTCAGTTCCCCGTCCAAATATCAGCGACGTTAACTTACAGCGACTGTCACGCTTCGACCGTATCGAGAAGCTGAGGCAGCATTTTTGGCAGCGCTTCTCAAAAGAGTATATTTCGATTCTGCAGCAAAAAACGAAATGGCAGACCTCTGGACAAGAGCTTAAGGCAGGAGACATGGTCTTGGTGAAAGACGCGCACCTACCTCCTCTTCTTTGGATGCTGGGCAGAATAGTCACCGTAAAGCCCGGGCCTGACGGGCATTGCAGAGTTGCAGACATACGCACGAAGAAGGGCATTATTACCCGTGCTTATAATAATGTATGCCCTCTTCCAGTGTCTTGAAGTCCTCCAGTCTTCAACCCGGGGGAATATGTTCCTGCGTCTCATCGGGCCGCGCGCGCGCCGTGGCACCGAACCGGTTCCGCGGCTTTTATCTGCGAACGGACGGGGCAAGCTCGGCGCGGGCCAACTCACTCGCTCAACAGTAACCTACGCGTGCGCATCGCTAATATTATAAAGATAAATACATATTTAAAATCTTCAAGCGTTTATCTTTTAATTGCAACACACATCCAGTCAAGAACACCGTTCCATATTGTTAAGGTTCAGGCAACACAAGTTTGTCATAACGGGCGACATTGAAAAAATGTATCGTGCCATTTTAGTTACACCGTCCCAACGCTCGTTACAACAAATCGTCTTTAGATTTGATTCTTCTGAACCTTTGAAAACGTATCATCTGAATACGATCACTTACGGCACTTCTTCAGCGCCATATTTGGCAACAAAGTGCTTAGTGTCTCTTGCAGATTATTGTTCAGACCCTATCGTCAGCGAATCCATCAAAAAAGATTTTTTTGTCGATGACTACTTGCATGGAAATGATTCTATGGAATCTGTCATAGATGTATGCCAAGGAGTAATTAGCAAGCTCAAATCAGCACATTTCCACCTTAGAAAATGGCATTCTAATGATCATAGAATATTAGAGGCAATAACTAACATAACTGAAAAATATGAGAATAAAACATTAAACTTAAATGACAAATCTTCTAATAAAACGCTAGGGTTGTATTGGGACTGTGATTTAGATTATTTATATTTCTCAGTAAATTTAACATTACCAAACAAAACTATTACAAAACGCGTTATTTTATCTTTAGTTAGTCAGGTGTTTGATCCTCTCGGCCTCGTTGGGCCCTGCATAGTTCAGGCCAAACGTATGTTACAAAAGCTATGGCTATTAAAATGTGACTGGGATGAAGAAATACCCGTAGATATAAAATCTCAATTTCTTGAATTTTTACATTCCCTTCCATCTCTCAACTCTCTTCGCATTCCTCGTTGGGTGTCTGGTAGTAATAGTCACACTATTGAACTACACACCTTTACTGATGCATCTGAGTACGCCTACGGAGCGTGTATTTATGTTAGAACGGTAACAATTAACGGGACAGTTTGCGTACACCTTTTAACTTCCAAAAACAAGATTGCCCCAATGAAGCCCACAACCATACCACGCTTGGAGTTGTGTGGAGCTTTACTGGGCGTACGACTCTACTTAAAGGTACGCAAAGCACTTACTCTGAATTTCCGTCAATGTTTTTTTTGGTGCGACTCTACCATCGTGCTCGGTTGGCTTGAGTCATTGCCAAATCGGCAGCAATTTGTCCGCCACCGAATAGCGGAGATTCAAGAAGCTACAATCGACCAGACGTGGAGCTATGTGCCTTCGAAGTGTAATCCCGCTGACCTCGCATCTCGAGGGGTGAAGGCTGATTGCATCAGCAGGTCTACACTTTGGTGGTCAGGACCCGATTTTCTTCATCGATCTGTCATTGAATTCCCAACGTCACCTAACACACAAAACAATTCATTACCCGAAACATTACTTCATACAACCGTAGACAATAACATAAACAACAATAATCCGATTATAAAATTAATACATAAATCATCTTCATTTCCAAAATTAATCAGAATCACAGCTTATATACAAAGATTCATATCTAATTGTCAAAAACATAATATCTCTAAACTATCTTATCTATCATTTAGTGAATTACAGACATCTCAAAACTTAATCTTACAAATTTCTCAGCAAGAAATGTTCCCTGAGTAATACATGATTCTTAAAAATAATCAGCCCTTACATAAAAAGAATCGATTGATTAGTCTTTCTCCTTTCATAGATTCACAAAATTTAATACGTGTAGGCGGACGACTTAAAAATTCACATTATAGTTATGATGTTAAGCACCCAATCATGTTATGCAGCAAACATCACATAACTAAACTTATTTTTAATAAAGAACATCAAACCATTTTACATGCCGGACCTCAACTGCTATTGGCACATATTAGGCTCACTTACTGGCCTCTAGGAGGCAGAAACCTAGCCAAACAAACAGTGCGTAACTGTGTTCGCTGTGCTCGCTTTAAAGCCCAGCCCGTCCAGGTCATAATGGGGAACCTTCCTAGTGACAGAACGCATCTTGAGTTTCCCTTTCTAAACACAGGGCTTGATTACGCCGGACCAGTGCTGATAGCCGACCGAAAGGGTAGGGGTTGCAGACTACTTAAGTCGTACATTTGTGTTTTTGTATGCTTTGCAGTCAGAGCCGTGCACCTGGAGCTGGTCTCCGACCTCATCAAGGAGTCCTTTCTTGCGGCCTTTAACCGTTTCATCAGTCGTCGGGGCAAGCCTCAGCGAGTATACTCTGACAACGGCACTACTTTTGTGGGAGCTTTCAATGAGCTTTCACGCTTCTTACAGGTTTCCTCTGAAATCATAGAGTCTGATCTTGCAAATCAAGGCATTGAATTTAAATTTATACCTGCATATAGCCCACATTTTGGTGGCATTTGGGAAGCGGCGGTAAAATCAATAAAACATCTGCTACGTAGAGTAATGAGCTTAACTCACTTGACGTATGAAGAACTTGCAACGTGTCTTATTCAGGTAGAGGCTATTTTAAATTCCAGACCTTTGACGCCTTTATCCACTGATCCTTCTGATCTCACTTGCCTTACTCCTTCACACTTCCTCCTCGGACGAGCTCTTACGTCAGTTCCCCGTCCAAATATCAGCGACGTTAACTTACAGCGACTGTCACGCTTCGACCGTATCGAGAAGCTGAGGCAGCATTTTTGGCAGCGCTTCTCAAAAGAGTATATTTCGATTCTGCAGCAAAAAACGAAATGGCAGACCTCTGGACAAGAGCTTAAGGCAGGAGACATGGTCTTGGTGAAAGACGCGCACCTACCTCCTCTTCTTTGGATGCTGGGCAGAATAGTCACCGTAAAGCCCGGGCCTGACGGGCATTGCAGAGTTGCAGACATACGCACGAAGAAGGGCATTATTACCCGTGCTTATAATAATGTATGCCCTCTTCCAGTGTCTTGAAGTCCTCCAGTCTTCAACCCGGGGGAATATGTTCCTGCGTCTCATCGGGCCGCGCGCGCGCCGTGGCACCGAACCGGTTCCGCGGCTTTTATCTGCGAACGGACGGGGCAAGCTCGGCGCGGGCCAACTCACTCGCTCAACAGTAACCTACGCGTGCGCATCGCTAATATTATAAAGATAAATACATATTTAAAATCTTCAAGCGTTTATCTTTTAATTGCAACACACATCCAGTCAAGAACACCAGCCACACACCTGGAGCTTGGCATTCAAACAGGCTGTGGTATCGAGCGCAGTCGAGCCGGCCCATACGTGTCGAAGCATGGCTCTCCCACGTAATCATTTAATTAATAATTTGTTGGTACTATTGGCACAGATAAGATAATAGTTACTTCGTAACAGATACCCGACTCCTATACAAAAGTGAAAATACCTACGCTATAATAGCCTACAATATTTTAATAATAATAGCTGGCGTCGGCTGCAACCGGAAATATATCTTATTTACGCTTTGTTAAAGTTGAGAACGCTTTGCCCACCGCGCGACCTTAGTCTGTGTGTGTAACCGCTCTGCCAAACACTCCAGGGTTGTACAAAATACAAAAATAATGAAATAGATTACTTATTTATTTGATAATCAAATTTATGGGTGTTGAGATTTATAGAGGTAATGAAAAATAAAATTGTCTCCCCTATGTTTATGTTTAATTTTTATAAATACCTATTTAAAATATTCTTCACTTTTAATATTGTATTTTTATTGTTAGCCTGTTGATCTAGTGGTTAGTGATCCTGATTGCTGAGTCAGAGGTTGTGGATTCGATTCCCACCCAGGACAAATAATTGTATGATGAACATGGTCATTTGTTCTGGGTCTGGGTGTAATTTATCTATAATATGTATGTATTTAGAAATATATAAGTATGTTTGTCAGCAGTCTGGTTACCATAGTATGGACTCTGCCTAGTTTGGGATCAGACGGCCGTGTGTGAGATGTGTCAAGTAATTATTATTGTTCTTAAACTTTTCGATAGTGACATAAAATGTTGATACTGTGCACATGTACATATATACTAAGGGCTGCTGCGTTGACGGGAGAAAGATACTCTGCTTACGATGCAATGCTTGCCTTTTTGTAATGTATGTATGCGCTCCAATTTAATACTTTTGTAAAACATAATTATGTTTTACAAAAATATTAAATAACAAATAACCACCTACTCAAATAAATACCTCGATCCGAGCCGCTCTCAATATGTTTTACATTTCAGTAGCTCTTACTATATTATTTTCTAGCCTTATTATAGATGGTCCTAATTTAATTTCGTGTTTTAAGAAAATCCTATAGGTAGGTATCATGTCAAACATATTGTGTGAGAGAAGCAGCCGACCTTCGCCTTGCCCACAACAAATGAATACGCGGGCAGTCCACACCTGCAGTTTTCCTAAATGTGACGGGTTTATTATTTACGGTTTAATAGACTACATTTATTGCAACATCCACCTTGGCTAATCACTCAAAACCTGATTTAGTATTAGTAGCATAATATTTGTATACAGAATATTTATAAGCTAATTACGTTCAGACGCTGTCGGAAGATCTTTTAAAAAAAAGATTTTTATTAACTTACACGAATTTATTTAGATTAAAAGTTACAATTAAACACGATTAAATTAATTACTAAGTAAGCTAGTGACCCTAATCGAGGTTGGAGTAGAAGTGGCTGAGCTCCCCGGTGCCCTGGTGCATCGTGTTGCCGCGCGTTGTCACGTTACGCTGCGTCAGCGCCTCATGCCGGTTGACGCAATCGGGCCGTTTTCTAGAATGTACGGCCACACACGAAACGTCAGCGCTTTCTGTGTAGCTAAGGGTCGTAACAAGCTACATTTAGATATTATTTTTGTTGAGAAGAAAACTACTATTTATTATTAGCACAGCCACGCGGCAATGGCGAATAAAGAATAACCACCTAAAGTATTTTTTAAATTAAATTGACAAAATAAGTAATAACTAAAATCATGTTAGCGACTTATTTAAAAAATAATACTAAATCACTAATATCCAGCAATAACGTAATTTAACATAATAAATACATTTAGCAATAAAAAAACATGTCTACTGCATAATAAGTTCGATTTGGCATTTTGTTTTTATTTACGGAGAATATACCCTTCCTTGGTTAGGTCTGTGACGAGCTCAATGTGTACAGTCTTAACAGCTAGGCATACAAATATGCATAGATAGGCTTTTATAAGCTTACACCCTCGCCCCCTACGATCCGCTATCAATACTGGCCCAGCATAGTCAACACTGCAATTAAAAAATGGAGATTCCAAGTGTGTCCTAGAAGAGGGCAATTGGCCCATTATGGGTTGAACGGTGTCCCACTTATGTTTAAAACATTTTATGCATTTTATAAGTATCGTTTTCGCGAGATTCCACGAGGCCACCAAGAGGCCGGTACTGTCTAATATTTGTTAATAACAGCTGAAAGCCGGCGTGAAATAAATACGTGTTACGTGGGAGAGCCATGCTTCGGCACGTATGGGCCGGTTCGACTCTGCTCGATACCACGGCCTCACAGAAAACCGGCAGTGAAGCTATAAAGGATGCTTGACATTGTAGTCATAGGGAGAGTTGTCAAGTCCCCCCCCCCCCCCATACGAAGTCATTCAATCCAATTACATGTTTACAGAAATTCGACCAGATTCCATGTCAGGTATAACATGGTCTTGTGTATAACGTGTCCCCTTGTATTCAAAGTGTGCCAAAGATGTAAACGACCATGCTGACTGGATTTAAAGGTCTTCTCGTCACAGAACATATTGTTACTCCAATCAAAATTCGAGTAAAGTCTGGCAAAATTTAATCGTGCTGTTCTATGGGCATCAGCCATATGTAATTTCTTTGCATAATGCCTGTCATGCAAACCCATATGATGCAAGTGATTTCTGATTGTCTGAGTAGACACATGAAACATTTCGGCAAAATGTTTAGTCGGTGTAAAACCGTAATTTAAATATTCACGTCTTATAATTGCTCTTTCATTTTCTGAGATTCAAACCGACGACCACTTCGACGGCGATCATTTACATTTCCCTCATCTCCTTCACGTTTAATCCAAAGCCGAACGGCTTGTCGCGACAAATAACCGTCTAGAAATTTCGCTATTATTGAAGGCATTGTTATGTAACGCAATTACATTAGCTCTTTCAGTAATTTATAAATTGCGAGGCATTGCTGAGAAATCAGTAAAACACAAGAAATAATCTTATAAATATATTATATATATATTATTTTATTATGGGCTCTATCCCGCGCAAGAATCAGCGCAGGAATTCCGCCAATGTCAAGTATTTTATAATAAGACGTCTATTCGTCCATCTTGAAAAATATTTTAGCGTAAATAATAAGATGAGATAAATTTTGACAGTTGTCAATATTTTCTTTTTAAGTGAAAAAGAGTTTTTAATGTAATGTAGATTGTTGACGAAAATAATATTCTAAGGTCATAATAACAGCAGCTGATGATATCAGATGTCAGTAGGTAACAAAGATTACGTCATAATTGTGCATCCCTTTCATTGTAGATAAGTTCAACCTTATCACTATTGTGATTACACAGAAACTTTCGTCAAAACTGACTATTTTTTATCAATTATACATGTATCATACTTTTGATATTAATTTCAAATACAACAATTACTTTGTTTTCTTTGTTAATGCACTCTTAGGAGGAAATCTTGTTTGTTGTTCTCAAGATCTGTTTTTTGCGAATGACTCTCGGAAACAGTCAGCGTGGTTAGGGGTTAACCGGACGGTTGTAATTGTCCATTTTATTACTTTTAGATTAAACTCACAAATAGTGAAACGACTCGTGTATCAGGCTTGATTTTACGCTGAAGAACCTCCAAACAAAGTTTTTGATGGAAACTATTGCATATATAGTAAAAAAGAAACATTTATATTCGATACTTAAGAAATAGCATTTTATTTAGAATGAATATAATTATCAGGCTTTCTTTGAAAATAAACACATGTTACAATAGTAAAAACTGCACAAGTACAATTACATAATTGGTTAGTAGGAACACCAGGCTCACCAGTAGGGCGGCGTCTACGTTGAATAAACCACACGCATTTATTTTACTGAACGCGACACGGTTTAGGCGTAGAACACTTTTGTACAGCCGGCCGTTAGTATCTGTGAAAATAAAGATGAGACATTGAGATTTGTAGTTACACTATGACAAATACATGTATTTCTATTCATAAGAATGAAAGACACCTGAACAAGACGCGCCCATCGACCGCAGCAGACAGACAGTTTCCACCTCCTCAATAGCCATGTAGAACTTCTCACAGTGCACGCATATTAAAATTACCAAAGCAACATTCTTCATCAATAATGAAAATATAGTAGCGGAAATGAGTGCTTCTTCAACCTAAAACATTATTTAAAAAGTGTTTATGTTTAACTAACTTGGGCCAAAATCCGTTCTCAAATAAATTGTGATTTATTGCAAAAGACTAACAAAAATACTTACATCAGACTTAAAAGGTTCATCGTTAAATTTAAGATTTTCAAATCCTATTTGCAAGTAACTTAAAAAGCGGCAAAGTGTATCAGCACACTGAACGAATATCTGTTAAATATTAATATAAATATACAAAATGTATATAACATTTATACATTTAAACTTGATTCACATTTTAAAATCCACATTCAGACAATATTAAATTATTTCCTATATACCTATTTGGAAACAATTGACTGCGTATCAAACCCAGACATAAAATCAACTTATGATAGTGAGAACAAAAACCATTACTATATCTGTCTCTTTTGTAAATGAAAGAAATAATTGATTAAAATGCACAAAATTACCATAAAATGAAATATCTTGTTAAACAAAGTATAAGCTTGTATTAGCGTTTGGTATATCTTAAAAACGTTATCACAATCTTGTTCTTGTTGGATATCCATCAATGTTATATAATTATGTTTAAAGTTAATTAAATATGCCTTTAGCAATATTATGATGCGAATCGCATAAATAAGATTCAGGTCATAAATTATATAAAAATAATGAACAAGCATATCGGCATAACTAAAACGATCATCCAGTGTGAAGTAAGACACCAATATCGATATATCAAAAAATATTATGGCCACAGAAGAGATCCAATTCCAAATAGTATTAAATGTATAACATTTTTCATCGAACTTGATAAGTTCGTGAATCGTCTGAACATTTAATATTAGTAATACATTATTATAACCATGCATAATATTGAGAATAAAGACTGCAACGATTGCAAAACCATTATAAATCATATAAAAATTTACTAAGAAATATTGAGTTTTGCTGCTAAAGACGTGGCTTGCTTCTGCTATACCGCCGTATTTCGTAAATACTCTGTAGATATATAAAATAAATAAAACTGCCCAAAATATAGACATGGTTATATTAAATTTCGGTCTATTCGGATAGATAAAATTGTTTCGGATTTTAAACTTGGATGATAAAAACATTTGTTGTGACAAACAGAAAGGGTAAAACAGTTTTTCGATGTCATTTGCAACGTAATTATTTAATAAAAATTCTCTGGGTGTGCGTATTGTCATCATCAATAATATTTTATTTCTATTTGTGAACGAAATAATTAAAAAAGAATTAATAAGGCCCTGACTACCGGGCCAGACAATCCCGAACTTATTAATATAAAAGTTATTTAGTCGGACGTAGTTACATTCGGTAACTGAATTGAATCTAACAAAACTTTCAAAAATATAGAATTAATTCATACCACAACTAAATTAATTGATTAGTAAACACAAGAAAACAATTACGATATAACTACTGACGATGATGTAGTTAATGTAATGAAACATTATTATCGATTTGTTGTGAACACGGTAAACAATATAAGTTCAAAAGTACTTCACTAATTTTCAATCGCAATTAAGGAGACCGAACCCAAGAAAATTAACATTATTCCACTTCTTTTAAATCACACGGTAAGTCATTTAAAGACTGGGATTTTGGCCAACCCGTAACCTGGGGACCCAGACCCGGCAGCGTATATGGAAATCCTACTTCAGTTCGTCCCCGTTGGCTGAGACGAACTGAATTAGTATTTCCAGACGACACTCGTAAATGTTACACCGATACGTCTCCGACGGTGATGTACTACACTAGAAACCCTACTTTCTAGGTTAATACGCATTAAGTTCGACCAACAAGTTTATTTTTCACTTTTCAATTCTTTTCTTCTTTCGTCAGTTTAATTTTTTGTCTGGCCTAACAAATAACTTTTACTGACCAAGAAACTATCAAAGAATACTTTGCGTCTCTACCATTACTACCCAACTCCATTAGCATAATCGACCCGGACCTCTCGAAAATATCTTCCATTGTAAATAACCTGAAAAATGAAGGATGGGATAATATTCCCACTAAATTTATAAAACTAAGTATTGCAATTCAAGCCCCTACTATTGCTTATCTATGTGCTCTATTTTTACATAAGGGAACCTTTTCTTTAGACCTAAAACGTTCAATAATACACGCAATACACAAAAGTGGGGACAGGGACGATATTAACAACTATAGGCCTATTTCGGTACTTACGGTTTTATCGAAAGTAATCGAAAAAGTTATTAACAATTAGACTAATTATTTTCTTTGAAAAATACGATATCTTATCTAATTCACAATACGGTTTTCGGGCGGGGAAGAGCACAGAAGACGCAATTTTAGACCTAACGACTGACATTACTAATTACTAAACAGCTAGACATTAAGCAGAAGTCTCTGTGTATCTTTCTTGATCTGATCAAAGAGGTCTTGAGATGATCAAAATCATTTGATACCGTCCCTGTCTATAAGCTACTTCAGAACTTAGAAAAAATGGGAATAAGAGGAAATTTTCTTTCTCTACTTAATGACTACCCACAAGATCGTACTCAACGGGTAAAACTAGACAATGTCACGCTTAGTGCTGATGAGATAACATTAAAATATGGCGTGCCTCAAGGCAGTGTCCTGGGACCAACCCTTTTCCTAGCCCATGTCAATGACTTGACCAACATGAAATTAAAAAAGGACTAGTTTTCTCATATGCTAATGATACAGCACTTTTATTTTATGGCAGGACCTGGCAGGAGGTATTTCAATACAGCAGAGACAGAACGCCGAAAGGTTATAAACTAGGTAAACATCAACCTACTTTCTCTTAATATTTTCAAAATCAATTACATAACGTTCTCAATTAGTAACACACAACAACCAGATCCCGGCTTAGAATTAACGGCACATTTTTGTTGTGCTAATGTTAATACCTGCAAGTGTTCAGTCTTGAAAAATGTTATCAGCACTTAGTATCTTGGCGTAATAGTTGACCAAAATCTGGTATGTGAAAACATATTATGTTTAATATATAATATGATAATATTATTTTTAAATAAACTAAACACTGCAAATTCTCTTGCCATACATAAACTCTATTTCCAACCAATGGCTGCCTGGAAGATCGCAGAACGCGCTAAGACCGCCGATTGTACAAGGTTTATAGTTTGTAAGATTATTTATATCCAGTCTTGTATAATTTCGTATATTTTGTACAATAAAGAGTTTATCTATCTATCAAAATCTTTCGTGATATCCTCAACTGGAACTAGTCTCAAACAGAGCTCGAAAATTGATCTGGATTTTTAATTATCTTAGAGATAGATATATGTGATAAACAATTACTAACCTACATCTATTTAACACTTGTCCAATCAATACTCTTATACTGTAGGTATACTGGTCTGGGGCGGTACCTTCAAACTAAATTCGTGAGCATTGAGCGCACGCAACTTTATATATTAAAAACAATATTACATAAAAAAAGATGCTATAATACCTACAGTTTATATTGCGTAGCCAACGGTCTAACAGTCAGGCAGATGTATATTTTAAAATGTATTCTTAAAACGCATGGTAAAATAAACATTGATATCAACACACATTTTTTTTAATTTGCTTAAATAGAGGTAGGGCACAGCAAATTTTTGACTCATTCAGGGTCCCATCCTGCAGAAGACAACTGTTAGATAGTACCAACGGTGCTGTTCTTTTCTGCTTATGAGTAGGGTCACTAAAGCTTCATTTGGGGAAGGAGGGTGATGGAATGTACTTGAACTTTACTTTAAACACCAAAGCTCCTAGAAATGGATTCATGGTTGTTGTTGTCATGTTTTAAGTGAAAGCAAAAATGTAATTAACAAATTTGATTCGATCTGGTTATAAATTTTTGTGATTTGTAAACTACAAACAGTATTCACTGGCCCAAAATATTAGTGGAATCCCACTAATATTATAAATCTGAAAGTTTGGATGGATGGATGAGTGGATAGATGGATGGGTGGATAGATGGATGGATGTTTGTTACTCTTTCACGCCAAAACTACTGAACCGATTGCGATGAAATTTGGTATGTAGATAGCTGGAGACCTGGATTAACATGTAGGCTACTTTTTATCCCGATATTCTCACGGGATCGGGACTTACGCGGGTGAAACCGTGGGGCGCTGCTAGTATGGATATAAACCATAAACCACACCACCACCACCAAATATGGAACAAAAACATGTTATCAACTTTTTTGGACATTTTTTGTTATTTTCAATAAATCTTGGATTCTCTGAAAATATAGCTAAATCTGAAGAATATGTCTATCATAGAAAAATTGGCCTCTGACCATGAATTTTTGTAATAGATGTGAATGTTCTAGTTTGAAGAAGGGGGCCTCCAGAGGGAAAGGGGCTCCCCCTTTCCCCCATTTATTTGCTGATCAAAGGTGTACAATAGTGTTACATTTATTAGTTTAACATTGTCCTCTTTGGTCTTATCTACCTTGTTGGCATGAAGAAGGTAAATTTCAATAATAATGAAACTTTAAAATAAGTACAGTTTATCTGTTGTTCTATTCAATCAATTACCATTCAATCAACAACTTAAACAACTTTCAATCTCTAATTACAAAATAAATTAATTAATAAAATAGTAATAATGAAAAATTATCAATACTAATAACAAGAATGTTCCAATTTAAATTAATTAGAAAATATTTTAATTGTTTACAATCAGAATATTACTATATTACTTTCCCCCAAGAAACTTTCAAAATTCATGCAGGGGTTTTTTAAATAAATTCATATTCAGTTTTTTTTAACTCAATATGGTCAAAAAATGCGGTTTAGAGCTATCTCTATTTAAAATAAAAATGGCTTGAATACATATTTTCTGGGCTTTAAAAACGATATCTTTATGTGTGGAGTTTGATGATCAGCTGCTCCTTCTGCTGCTATCTCGGTGATTTTTTTAGAGGAAATCTTCCTCGCAGTTCTAAAGATTTGTTTTCTTGCGAATGACTGTCGGAAATGGTCGGTGCGATTCTGTGTTAACTCGACGGTGGTAATTGTCTATTTTCTATCTTTTAGATATTGATATCACAAACGATGAAATGACTGGTACATCAGGCGTGATTTTTAACCCTGAAGAACCTCCAAGCAACGTTTTTGATCTTTATTAGAAACTATACGGTTTTACACACGTTTGTATTTCGGGGATGCCCAACTAGTTTCGGACCCGACGGGGGCCCTTTTTCAAGGAGTGAAGCATCCTTTCGCGACGGTGTCAGGCGTGAGTAAAACCGTATAGTTTCTAATAAACATAAATACCACTCACGAAAGTTTTTATTGTAACGTTTTTGATCGCAACTAATTCATATATAGTAAAAAAGAAACATTTATAATCGGTACCTAAGAAATAACATTTAATTTAAAAAGCACACCATGAATATAATTATAAGGTTTTCTTTGAAAATAAACACATTTATATTAGTAAAAATTGCACAAGTACAATTACATAATTGGTGACTAGGAACACCAGGCTCATCAGTAGGGCGGCGTCTACGTTGAACAAACCACACGCATTTATTTTACTGAACGAGACACGGTTTAGGCGTAGAACACTTTTGTACAGCCGACCATTATTATCTGTGAAAATGAAAAAGGCACGTTCAGATCCGCAGTAACACTAACAAAATAAATACAGGTATTTCCATCCATACGAATAAAAGACACCTGAGCAAGACGAGTCCATTGACCGCAGCATACAGACAGTTTCCACCTCCTCAATAGCCATGTAGAACTTCTCACAGTGCACGCACATTAAAATTACTAAAGCAACATTCTTTACCAAAAATAAAATTATAGTAGCGAAGGCGAGTGTAAGTTTAACCTAAAACATTATTAAAAAATTATTTTATAAGTATTTAACTAAGTAGTGCCATTGCCCGTTCGTAAATAAACTGTGATTTATTATAAAATACTAAGAAAAATACTTACCTCAAAGTTTAAAGGTTCGTCGTAATATTTATAACTTTCAAAACTTATTTGCAAATAACTTAAAAAGCGGCAAAGTGTATCTGCACACTGAACGAATATCTGTCAAATATAAATAGAAAAATAAATTGTAATATTATTCAAAATTAATTAAAATTTTAAAATCTACATTCAGACAATATTCAATTATTTCGTATAGATTTGGAAACAATTAATGCGTGACAAACCCAGACAGAAAAAATTCAACTTATGAAGAGAATATTAACAAAAATCGTTGTTACAGCTGTCTCTCTTGTAAGTGAAAATGAAAGAAATAATTGATTAAAATGCACAAAATTACCATAAAATGAAATATCTTGGTAAACAAAGCATAAGTTTGTATAAGCGTTTGATATATTTTAAAAATGTTATCGCAATCTTGTTCTTGTTGGGTATCCATCCACATAATATAATTATTTTTAAATTTAATTAAATATGTCTTTAGCATTATTATGATTCGAATCGCATAAATAAGATTCAAGTCAAAATATATATAAAAATATTCTCCCAGCAAATCGGAATAATCCAAATAATCATCTAGTGCGAAGTAAGCCACCAACATCGATAAATCAACGGATATTATGGCCACAGAAGAGATCCAACTCCAAATAGTATTATACGTCTTGCACTTTTTACTAATCTTGATGTGTTTGTGAATCGTCTGAATATTTAATATTAGTAATACATTATTATGACCATGCATAATATTGAGAATAAAGACTGCAACGATTCCAAAACCATTATAAATCGCATAAAAATATACTAAGAAATATTGAGTTTTGCTGTCAAAGATGTGGCTTGCTTCTGATATACCACCGTGGATCGTGAATACTCTGTAGATAAATAAAATAAATAAAAGTGCCCAAAATACAGCCATAGTTATATTAAGTTTCGATCTGTTCGGATAGATAAAACTATCTCGTATTGTAAACTTGGACGATAAAAACATATATTGTAACAAATAGAAAGGGTAAAACAGTTTTTGGATGTCCTTTTCTAAGTAATTATTTAATAAAAGGTCTCTGGGTGTGCATAATGTCATTATTAATAATATTTAATTTCTAATAAATATTAATGAAGCCCTGACTACCGGACCACACAAATCCAAACTTCTAAATATGAAAGTGATTGAGTCGGATGAATTAAATCTAAGAAAGCTTTCAAAGTTTTAGAATAAATTAAAACAACATTATAAATTTATGACTAATTAATTAGTAAACACAAGAAAATAATTACGTTATAACTAATGATGGTGATTGGTAGCTAATATAATGGAACATTATTATCGATTTGTTGTTGAACACGGTAGATAATGTAAGCTCAAAAGCACTCCACTAATTTTTTATCGCGAGCGCAAGAAAATTATATGTCCATTTTCTTTTAAACACACTTTAGGGGGTGTAACACACTTACACACACACATTATGCTCTCTCAGGATAAACAAAATACAAAAAAAAACATATATACAGCACAGTGAAAAACTGGTATTCGCTTTCCCTTCCTTATTTCCTTTATTCTAATGGTGACGTATAATTTGTTATTTAAAAAAAATCACTGCTCCAATTAATTGACACAAATAAAGTTTAACTACTAACAAAACATCTTAGTTTAGACTCTTATAATTTTAGGTTATAGAAGGAACACAAGGAGCAATTCGGGATGTTCCATTTTCTGCCGTAATGATTTGCGACCTCAACGTTGTGCCAAAATATGCAGCACGAGCGTTAACTAATAATTTATTGAAAGCAATATTAAACACTATTAAAAAGGTGAGTGTTTTTTTACTATAATACTAACAACATACAGTGGTTTTAACTGTTTTAAATTGTACCTAAGCGCTGTTGTTTTTTATTTAAGAACTCCTTAGCTTTACCGAATTAAGATTAGACCACATATTTTAGGTGCAATATTTTACTTTTAGAACATGTTCTGGGCTTGACCTCAAACTTCACCAATCCACAATAACACAAAGCTCGGACAACGTCCGTATTATCATCTTTCCTCGACAACGTTCTTAGTTTCGTTGTGGAGTTGCTTCTGCTCACAACCAATACTGGTATTGGTTGTGAGCAGAAGCTGGTCTGACATGGTCTTCATGATTTACTTTTTGGTTAGCGGTTCAAAGTCCAGCAACAATAAGTATTTAACTTATAGAATTTTGATTATTCTGTTTTAGATGAAGATTCAAGTTGTGGTGTTAATAGCGCTGATGGCTTACGTCAGTGACGCAGCTTTTCAGCCTGAAGAAGCCGCTGATTTTGTACAAGTACTTGACTCCTTCGTAAAAGTTGAGCCTGCATTTATTGGAAGCCGAAACGTCATCTCAGGAATACTCAATACAGGAGATAGATTGTTGCACAGGTAATTATACATTAAGGTATGTAACAAAAATATAAAGCTGTTCATTGTTACCTAATAGAAGTTGTAAGATTAATTTTCAGTAAAATTTTCCTTCACAGACACAAGCTTACCTACTTGAAATTCAACAAATCAGTCGATAGCAAGAAAGGGTTATTGTATTAATCAATTCTGTTGATATAAACACAACAATATTGTGTAATATTAAATCTAAATCAAATAATCAATTTACATTTCCCCCATTTTCTTAGAATAATTGTAATTATTGCAGAAAATTACAAAATCTCGATCGCATCTAAAACGATTTGGCAGTAATTCATGGGCATTATTTATAACAGGGCCTACTACAGCAAGGTAACCGCTGCCAACGTGGTCCAGACTCAGGATATCAGATATGTTGCTGCCACGTCCACGACCAGGATCACGTACATTTCAGCTTTAGCGGTTAGCAGCACTCAGTCCGCGAGGGCACAAATCGCTGCCGGAGGCGTGAACAATGTCACTAACCGACTAACGTTTGCCAGGAGCTCCGGGTTTGACTTCTGGGTCGAGATTTGGGGTCGATAATAATTTAAGGTATACAAAGATGGCTTACATGTTGGGTTCATACAGATAGTATTCCAAAGCATGTATATATTTCTAAAGTTTTAATAGTAGTTTTGCAATTAATAAAAACTGTTAAAAAAATATGTCTTTCTTTGTCTTCTTCTAAGGAAATATGTAACTGTTGGCAGGCAAGTTAAAATATACTGATATGTTGTAAGGCCTACCTTATCGTAAGAATATGGATAGACCTATACGTATGATAACTAATTATAATATAATATCATAGCGCCAATATATACGTATTTTGGTAAAACTGTGGACTCGGAGTATGTTAGAGGTTTTCTTTTTATGGTATAGGGAGCAAACGCGCAAACGGGTCACCTGAT
The DNA here is from genome assembly GCA_963859945.1 of Euplagia quadripunctaria. NCBI lineage: Eukaryota > Metazoa > Arthropoda > Insecta > Lepidoptera > Erebidae > Euplagia > Euplagia quadripunctaria. The sequence continues at coordinate 7,561,234 of OY982581.1, read as the reverse complement.
GGTAAGTGACTACCGTTGCCCATGGGCACCTGCAACTCAAGAGTCATAAGTGCGTTGTCGGCTTTTAAGGTGGGAGTAGGGGAAGAGGGAGGGAGAAGGGAAGCGTTAGGGCCTCCGGTAATGTGTGATTAAAACACAGTACGAGTATTCTTTAATAAGAAAATAAACACAATTTTTTTTATTACCCTACAGCATTTTTTTTTGTGGCTAAAGCTACATTAAATCCATTGCCACGAGAGGTGGTACTCACGCGACATGGTGATTAAACCACTAACCCCATTAATTTTGGGTACAATTATTTTTGCCCGGTCGACTTGAAGGAGCTTGTCTCCTTCAAGTCGACCGGGCAAATAATTGAGCATTGAACAAACATGAGCGTCGTCTTCTCGTGTCCCCATTATCTTATGACGGCTGCTACTATCGCTACCACCAGACAATCTGTTTTTTCTGCAGGGATTTTTCTTTTCGGTCAGTGTGGCTTTCCTAACCTATGAAGATCGGTGCCAGACAGTGTCCACTACCACCAAATGAATCCAAAAGCAACGTAACAACTGGCCCTGGGTAATTTATAAATAATGTCTATGAAGACACAAGGGTGTACCTTCCGTGTTGTGCAGAACCGTTTGTTAGATGAGCAGCTGCTCCTTCCGCTATTTTGTTAGATAGTTGTGATAGATAATTGTGATTTTGTTAGAGGAGTTCTTCCTCGCAGTTCTGAAGATTTCTTTTCTTGCGAATAACTGTCGGTGCGGTTATGGGTTAACCGGACGGTGATAATTGTCTATTTTCTATCTTTTAGATCAATTTCACAAACAGTGAAACGACTCGTTCATCAGTCGTGATTTTTAACCCTGAAGAATCTCCAAACAACATTTTTGATCGCAACTATTTCATATATATTAAAAAGAAACATTTATAATCGATCGATCCTTAAGAAATAACATTTAATTTAAAAACACACCATGAATATAATTTTAAAAGTTTTCTGTGAAAACTACATTAGTAAAAATTGCACAAGTACAATTACATAATTGGTGATTAGGAACACCAGGCTCATCAGTAGGGCGGCGTCTACGTTGAACAAACCACACGCATTTATTTTACTGAACGAGACACGGTTTAGGCGTAGAACACTTTTGTACAGCCGGCCATTATTATCTGTGAAAATGAAAAAGGCACGTTCAGATCTGCAGTAACATTAACAAATACAGGTATTTCCATTCATACGAATAAAAGACACCTGAGCAAGACGCGTCCATCGACCGCAGCATACAGACAGTTTCCACCTCCTCAATAGCCATGTAGAACTTCTCACAGTGCACACATATTAAAATTACCAAAACTACATTCTTTACCAATATTAAAATTATATTAGCGAAGGCGAGTGTATCTTCAAACTGAAATATTAAAAATGTATTTTGTAAGTATTTAACTAAGTTGTGCCATAGCCCGTTCGTAAATAAACTGTAATTTATTGTAAAATACTAAGGAAAATACTTACATCAAAGTTTAAAGGTTCGTCGTAATATTTATAACTTTCAAAATGTATTTGCAAGTAACTTAAACAGCGGCAAAGTGTTTCAGCACACTGAACGAATATCTGTCAAATATTAATATAAAAATAAAATTGCAATATTATTCAAAATTAATTAATATTTTAAAATCTACATTCAGACAATATTCAATTATTTCCTAAATATTTGGAAACAATTAATGCGTGACAAACCCAGACACGAAAAATTCAACTTATGAAGAGAATAGAAACAAAAACCATTATTACAGCTGTCTCTTTTGTAAGTGAAAATGAAAGAAATAATTTATTAAAATGCACAAAATTACCATAAAATGAAATATCTTGTTAAACAAAGCATAAGTTTGTATAAACGTTTGATATATTTTAAAAATGTTATCGGAATCTTGTTCTTGTTGGGTATTAATCCACATAATATAATTATTTTTAAATTTAATTAAATATGTCTTTAGCATTATTATGATACGAATCGCATAAATAAGATTCAAGTCAAAAAATACATAAAAATATTCTCCAAGCATATCGGAATAATCCAAATAATTATCTAGTGCGCAGTAAGACACCAATATCGATATAATATTAATACATATTATGGCCACAGAAGAGATCCAACTCCAAATAGTATTATACGTCTTGCACTTTTTACTAATCTTGATGTGTTTGTGAATCGTCTGAATATTTAATATTAGTAATACATTATTATGACCATGCATAATATTGAGAATAAAGACTGCAACGATTCCAAAACCATTATAAATCGCATAAAAATATAATAAGAAATATTGAGTTTTGCTGTTAAAGTTGTGGCTTGCTTCTGATATACCACCGTAGCTCGTATATACTCTGTAGATATATAAAATAAATAAAACTGCCCAAAATACAGACATGGTTATATTAAACTTCGGTCCGTTCGGATAGATAAAACTATCTCGTATTGTAAACTTGGACGATAAAAACATATGTTGTAACAAATAGAAAGGGTAAAATAGTTTTTGTATGTCATTTTCCAAGTAATTTTTAATAAAAGTTCTCTGGGTATGCATATTGTCGTTACCAATAATATTTAACTTCTAATAAATGTTAATAAAGCCCTGACTACTAGACCACACAAACCCAAACTTATAAATATAAAAGTTACGGACGTATTTATTCATTTGGTAATTGTATTAAATCTAACAAAACCTTCCAAGTTTTAGAATTAACGCATACAACATTATAAATTTATGACTGTAATGAATTAGTAAACACAAGAAAACAATTACAATATAACTAGTGATGGTGATGTAGTTAACATAATGAAACATTATTATCGATTTGGTATTGAACACGGTAGACAATATGAGCTCAAAAGCACTGCACTAATTTTCAATCACAAGCACAAGAAAACTAACATTATTCCACTTCCTTTTAAACATACTTTGAGGGGTGGAATACATTTACACATTATGTTATCTCAAGATACACAAAATACAAAAAAAAGATATTATGGCACAGTGAAAAACTGGTATTCGCTTTTCCTTCCTTCAGGGCTACTTGGAAATAAAACTTTCTAGCAGACGCCCTACTGTCCAGCGTTCGGATACATGGTCCGGCACAAAACTTCACACGGTCTGATTGATTTTGGGCCTCTGGGAAATCGATTACAGCTAGTTCACCGCGCTAGGTGGTGCGAGTGTAGCGTCGCCAAGTGTTCGCGAAACTTCGAGTGCGACGTCAGTTCTCCTTTGACACGCGACCGGTGCACACCTCTTTCTCCGACGGATTGTTGCCTCGAAATTAGTTGTGATATTTTGATTGTTTTATCTTATGGTTGAGTTACATGCCGTGAAAAATAGATAGATAGATAGAATATTCTTTATTGTACATCATTAATTGAAATTCATTGAGACAGATCATAGCCTAAAATTAGAGTACAACGGGCGGTCTTATCGCTAACAGCGATCTCTACCAGACAAACCTTTAGATGGAGACAATAATAGAAGTATTAAATAAAAACAATAATTGATGGCGTACTATATTGAAATTACAGACAAGTATTTAAACGTGTATTAGACGACTTTCCGATGATTTTAAGCATTTCGTATGGGTATGGTACCCGTACCCATACCCAAGAAACTCAAATCGTCTTTTTAAATAGGAAGGTGTATGAGGGTTAAACAGTATGCTGTATAGCAAAGAGAGAATTTGAGCATTCTGGCGAAGACGAATTGGTAACCACTTGAGCTTTTTCGCAATTCAGAAACATGATCATATTTACGCAGTCCAAATATGAATCGGATACAAAAGTTTTAAACTCGCTCAAGTTTATCTAATTGGTTTTCAGAAAGATTTGAATAGCTGGCGTCCGCATAGTCAAGAATTGGAAGAAGGAGTGAATTTGCAAGGGCAGTTTTAGTGGCAGTTGGTAGAAAACTTCTCAATCTTTTTAACGAACATGCAGATGCGAGTAACCTGCGGCTTATTTCTTGTATTTGAGGAGACCACGATAGCTCCGAGTCAATAAGTATTGCTAAATTTTTTACTTTTTCACTAAAGGGTATAATAGCGCCATTAAAATGAATTGGAGGAACATGTAACCAGTCAATCTTTGAAACTTTTCTAGTGCTCCTAACGATAATTACGTGAGTCTTCGAAGGGTTTACTTTGAGTCCGCAGGATTCACTCCAAGCACTTCTTTTAGCCAAATCTTTATTGTTGATCTCAATTGCATTAGCGATGTTATCTATTGGTGCTTGGGAATATATTTGAAGATCATCTGCATAAAGGTGGTAAGAAGAGAGAAGTTGATCAGTGATAGAGTTTATAAATAACGCGAAGAGTAAAGGAAATAGAACACCACCCTGGGGCACACCAACCGATCTATTACACCAAGAAGAGAGGGTGTTATCAATGCGTATACATTGTCGGCGCCCACACAGGTAACTTCAAAGCCAATCAATCACCATTGAAGATATGTTAAGTGAGCGAGCTAGAATAATTAGAATGTCGAAGTCCACCGTGTTGAAAGCGATGGAAAAATCTAGAAGTGCGAGACCAGTAAGACTTTCACACTCCATGCCGTATCTGATGTCATCCGTAATATTCACCAAAGCTGACACGGTACTGTGTCAAGCCCGAAAACCTGATTGGAAAGGATTCAGAAGGTTGTTTTTGTAAAGAAATACACTGAGCTGATTATGGACGAGACATTCAAGTACCTTAGACAGAAATGGTAATATTGAAATATGATTATTTTTTAGGTAGGGGAATGATCTGTGCATTTTTCTATAAAGTTGGAAATACACCACTGGAGAGAGAAGAATTAAGGATGTGGCAGATGACTGGAAGAATCTCATCAAGAATAGGAAGGATCATATTAAGGCTGACACAATCACTTCCAACCGCATTAGATGTGATTGACATAATACTCTTCTTAACATCACAAGTAGTGAATTGACTAAAGACAAATGAATGATAGCTAGGGGTTTTCAGAGCTGAAAGATAGTTTATTGTGTTTGCCTTTATAGTCCTATTAAAAAGGGACGAGGCCGAGAAATGTTGATTTAATAAATCAATGTTTAAATTTTTAGGAACGTCTTCGTGTCGTGATTTCCCGACCCCTAATGTTCTAAGAAATTTCCAGACTTTCGCTGGATCACCATTTTCTACAGAGTTGTGGATGTGTTGGCGTTGTGCATCTCTACACACCTTATTGCAGTGATTTCGTATGCGAGTATATCTTTCCCAGTTGGAAGATGTAGGTCTTGTTTTTACTTTAAATCTGGCTGCAGCTTTCTTAGATATAAGTGACCGGATATCATCTGTTAGCCAAGGAGAAGGAGCGTGCTAAATTTTAACCGGTCGAACAGGAGTATGTATATCGTATATTTATATCAGATTTAGATAGATTTAGAAATAGTTGAATTTCTTAGCCGGACGACTCTGTAGAGCGTTAATCAGGATTTTTCTTCGACATCACAAGTAAGATAAGGAACGCACCCCAAGAGTAAAAAAAGCAGTAAGCAATAAGTTTCTTGTGCAAGATTTATTCGTCAATCTCAACATAATCATCATGGGATTCATCGAGCAATCATGCAACGAATATGCGTCTAACAGTAAGCCAAAACGTTATCATTAGTCATTTCCGAGTGTCACCCTTTATTCTAATGTGTGTATTAAAATGTGATTGAAGCAAATATTTGTACTGTCGGATTCGTTCTCATGTTATGCAGCAACAGGGCGGTTACTGGTGAGCTACAAGTTGCAGCTTATTGGCAGCGGCTAGCTCAGTTTCAGAATGGTCTCTGATAAAATGCAGTGTTGTAAAACAAAGTTAAATTGCTATGCTTAAGGACACTGGTATGAGTAGAAACAGGCAGCACAGGTGTAAAACGTACTACTCAAGTAAAATGCTTCATTAACTTTCTAAATAATTTAATTTTAATTTATACGTTTACTTTCTGTCGAGGAATCCACTACCACTATACTGACATGGTTTCAAAAAGAGTAGGCTCATATCCCGCAAAATGATGATTTTTATTTTTGGCATTTTTTAAAACTTATGTTACAGTTGCTTTATTATTTACCTAAGTTCAGTATCAGAAAAAAGCTTAGTAATAGTTGCTTTAAATAAATATTCTATTCTATACTATTTAAATAGTGACGTTTAATTTGTTATTTAAAAAAAAATTCACTGCTCCAATTATTACAAATAAAGCTTAGCATCAATTACATTCCATCAAAACATCTTAGTTTAGACTCTTATAATTTTAGGTTATAGAAGGAACACAAGAAGCAATTTGGGATGTTCCATTTTCTGCCGTAACGGTATGCGACCTCAACGTTGTGCCAAAATATGCAACACAAGAGTTAGCTAATAATTTGTTGAAAGTAATATTAAACACTATTAAAAATGATTTTTACTGTAATACCAACGACATGCAATGGTTTTAAATTTATGTTTTATTTTAAGTTGTATCTAAGTGCTGTTGCTTTTTATTTGGAACTCCTTAGTATTTTCGAATTCAGATTAGACCACAAATTTTATTGGCAATGGTTTACTTTTAGAACATGTTCTGGGCTTGACCGCAAACTTCACCGCTCAGAAAACGTCCGTATTAGTATCTTTCCTCGACAATGTAACTCCTTAGTTTCATTGTAGAGTTGCTTCAGCTTACAGCCAATACTGGTATTGGTTTTGATCAGAAGCTGGTCTGACATGGTCTTCATGATTTACTTTTTGGTTAGCGGTACAAAGTTCAGAAACAATAAGTATTTAACTTATAGCATTTTGATTATTCTAACTGTTTTAGATGAGGATTCAAGTCGGGGTGTTAACAGCGTTGGTGGCTTACTTCAGTGACGCAGCTGTTCAGCTTGATGAAGTCGCTGATTTTATACAACTACTGGACTCTTTCGTAAAAGTTGAGCCTGCATTTGTTGGAAGCCGAAACGGCATCTCAAGAATACTCAATACAGGAGATAGATTGTTGCACAGGTAATTATACATTAAGGTATGTAACAAAAATATAAAGCGGTTCATTGTTACCTAATAGAAGTTGTAAGAATAATTTTCAGTAATATTTTCCTTCACAGACACAAGTTTACCTACTTGAAATTCAACAAATCAATCGATGGCAAAAAAGGGTTATTGTATTAATCAATTCTGTTGATAAACACAACAATATTGTGTAATATTAAATCAATAATAATCAATTTACATTTCCCCCATTTTGTTAGAATAATTGTAATTATTGCAGAAAATTCCAAAATCTCTATCGCATCTAAAACGATTTGGCAGTAATTCATGGGCATTATTTATAACAGGGCCTACTACAGCAAGCTAACCCCTGCCAACGTGGTCCAGACTCAGGATATCAGATATGTTGGTGCCACGTCCACGACCAGGATCACATACATTTCAGCTATAGCGGTACTCAGTCCGCGAGTGCACAAATCGCTGCCAGAGGCGTCAACACCAACAATGTCACTATTCGACTAACGTCTGCTAGGAGCTCTGGGTTTGACTTCTGGGTCGAGATTTGGGGTCAATAATTTAAGGTATAAAAAGATAGCTAACATGTTGGATTCATACACATAGTGTAGGTATTCCAAAGTATGTATAAATTTCTAAAATTTGAATAGTACTATTGGTATTAATAAAAATTATACAAAAAAATAGGAAGTCATGGGACTGCCGACAGAAGGGATAACTTAAAAGTAACGACGAACTTAAAACGTCACATTAACAAGTTGGTGACATTAATTAACAAAGAGCTCTAGTGGTTCTATATATATATTATTAGCGTGACGGTCACGAGTTCAGTTCTCTCTCTCTCTCTCTCTCTCTCTCTCTCTCTCTCCTTCCCTCCCTCTCTCCCTCCCTGACAGACGTAAAAAGTACTACTCAATTAAAATGCCTCGTTAATTTTCTAAATACTTTAATTTTAATTTATACGTTTACTTTCTGTCTAGGAATCCACTACCACTATACTGACATTGTTTCAAAAAGAGTAGGCTCATATCCACGACTTGCAACAAGAATGGTTAGCTGTAGAGCAACAAAGGGATAGTAATATTGTAGATATTATGGAAAAATGGAAAGTTAGCGTCCTACCGAAAGGTTTATTCTTTATTTACTTCCTTTGTAGTGTAAGTCTTGTTGGGCACTGGCTGTGCTGGTAACACAAATATTTTAATATTAATTTTTTGTGGCTAAAGCTACATTAAACCCATTACCACGAGAGGTGGTATTCACGCGACATGGTAATTAAACCACCAAACACCATTAATTTTGGGTACAATTATTTGCCCGGTTGACTTGAAGGAGACAAGACATGAGCGTCGTCTTCCCTGATCTTATGACGGCTGCCACTATCGCCACCACCAATCAAGACAATTTTTTTCTGTTTTCTACATGGGTTTTATTTGCGGTCAGGGTGGCTTCCTTAGCCTATGAAGATCGGTGCCAGACAGTGTCCACTGCCACCAAATGAATCCAGAAGCAACGTAACAACCGACCCTGGGTAATTTATAAATAAGATTTGAAAAACCAATGTGCCCGGTCCGTAGCTGGACAGGAATACCGTTTGAATTGAACTATGGTGTGCGACGGGAAGAAAATACATACAGCTTCTCAGACAAAACATCTTGGAAATTGAATAACAGGAATTCATATGATCTAATAAAGAATAAGGAAAGCATGTCTATGAAGACATGCTTTCCCTTTTCTTTCCATCTCACCTCAAATCTGCAACGTGCACCGCCATAGGATATCCTATATGCGGACGACGTCGTCATCATCAGTGAAGATGTGAACAACCTACAGCAGATCTTAGAAAAGTGGAGGGAAGCTCTGGAACCATCAGGTCTGCGAATAAGCAGAGCGAAGACCGAGTACATGCATTGCAACTTTAGTGGCGTCAACAACAAACACACCATCTGTCTGCAGAACACCCAGCTAAAAAAGTGGACCATTTCAAGTACCTAGAGTCAGTCATCAGGAAAGGTGGGTCAATAGACACTGATGTCACCCATCGCATAAATACCGGGTGGATAAAATGGAGAGAACTATCCGGCGTGATATGCGACAGCCGAATGCCCGTGTGCATAAAGGGACGAGTGTACAGAGCAGGCGTCCGACCGGCCATGACATACGGAGCCGAATGCTGGCCACTCAATTAATTACACTGCGCAGAGATGAAGATGCTCAGGTGGGCAGGTGCTGTAACTAGGCTGGATCATGTCAGAAACACAAAACACGAGAGGCACCTTCAAAGTGAGACCTATCCCAGATAAACTACAGGGGAGCCGTCTGCGGTGGTACGGACACGTTATGAAGCGACCATCCGACCACATGACCAGAAAAGTGATGAATATCGAAACCAAACCCCGAGGACGAGGTAGACCCCCAATCACATGGATGTCCGTAGTAAATAAGAACCTCAAAGAAGCCCAAGTCTACAAAGAGACGACCCAGGACCGAGCTGCCTAAAGAGGCATGACACGGAGGGCCGACCCCAAATAAAATGGGAAAGTGCTAGGCAAAGAAGAAGTCTATGAAGACAAGAGTTGTGACAACCCACCGTGTTGTGCAGAACCGTTGATTAGGTGAGCAGCTGCTGCTCCTTCCGCTGCTATCTCGGTGATTTTTTTAGAGGAATCCTTCCTCGCAGTTCTGAAGATTTCTTTTCTTGCGAATAACTGTCGGTGCGGTTATGGGTTAACCGGACGGTGATAATTGCCTATTTTCTATATTTTAGATCAATATCACAAACAGTGCAACGACTCGTTCATCAACCGTGATTTTTTACCCTGAAGAACCTCCAAACAACGTTTGTGATCGCAACTATTTCATATATAGTAAAAAAGAAACATTTATAACTGGTACTTAAGGAATAACATTTAATTTAAAAAGCACACCATGAATATAATTTTAAGTATTTTTTTAAAAAATAAACACCTTTACATTAGTAAAAATTGCACAAGTACAATTACATAATTGGTGATTAGGAACACCAGGCTCATCAGTAGGGCAGCGTCTACGTTGAACAAACCACACGCATTTATTTTACTGAACGAGACACGGTTTAGGCGTAGGACACTTTTGTACAGCCGACTATTAGTTTCTGTGAAAATAAAAAGGGCTCGTTCAGTTATGCAGTAACACTATTATAAATACAGGTATTTCCATCTATACGAATAAAAGACACCTGAACAAGACGCATCCATCGACCGCAGCACGCAGACAGTTTCCACTTCCTCAATAGCCATGTAGAACTTCTCACAGTGTACGCATATTAAAATTACCAAAGTAACATTCTTTACCAACAATGACATTATAATAGCGAAGGCGAGTGTATCTTCAACCTAGAACATTATAAAAATGTATTTCATAAATATTTAACTAAGTTGTGCCATAGCCCGTTCGTAAATAAACTGTAATTTATTGTAAAATACTAAGGAAAATACTTACATCAAAGTTTAAAGGTTCGTCGTAATATTTATAACTTTCAAAATGTATTTGCAAGTAACTTAAACAGCGGCAAAGTGTTTCAGCACACTGAACGAATATCTGTCAAATATAATTGTAATATTATTCAAAATTAATTAAAATTTAAAATCTACCTTCAGACAATATTTAATTATTTCATGAATATTTAAAAACAAATAATGCGTGGCAAACCCAGACACGACAAATTCAACTTGTGAAGAGAGTAGGAACAAAAACCATTATTACAGCTATCTCTTGTAAGTGAAAATGAAAGAAATAATTTACTAAAATGCACAAAATTACCACAAAATGAAATATCTTGATAAACAAAGCATAAGTTTGTATGAGAGTTTGATATATTTTAAAAATGTTATCGCAATCTTGTTCTTGTTGGGTATCCATCCATGTAATATAATTATTTTTAAATTTAATTAAATATGTCTTTAGCATTATTATGATTCGAATCGCATAAATAAGATTCAAGTCAAAATATACATAAAAATATTCTCCCAGCATATCGGAATAATCCAAATAAGCATCTAGTGCGAAGTAACACACCAATATCGACGTAATATTAACACATATTATGGCCACAGAAGAAATCCAACTCCAAACAGTATTATACGTCTTACACTTTTTACTAATCTTGATGTGTTTGTGAATCGTCTGAATATTTAATATTAGTAATACATTATTATGACCATGCATAATATTGAGAATAAAGACTGCAACGATCCCAAAACCATTATAAATCATATAAAAATTTACTAAGAAATATTGAGTTTTGCTGCTAAAGAAGTGGCTTGCTTCTGATATATCACCGTGGGTCGTAAATACTCTGTAGACATATAAAATAAATAAAACTGCCCAAAATATAGACATGGTTATATTAAATTTCGGTCCGTTCGGATAGATAAAACTATCTCGTATTGTAAACTTGGACGATAAAAACATATATTGTAACAAATAGAAAGGGTAAAACAGTTCTTGGATGTCATTTTCTAAGTAATTATTTAATAAAAGTTCTCTGGGTATGCATATTGTCATTATCAATAATATTTTATTTGTATTTCTGAACGAAATAATTAATACCAATAATATTATATTTGTACTTGTGAATAAAATAATTTTAATAATAAATGTTAATGAAGCCCTGGCTACCGGACCACACAAACCCAAACTTATAAATATAAAAGTGATTGAGCCAGACGTATTGATTCATTTGGTGTAGGTGGTTTTAGAATTAATTCAAACAACATTATAAATTTATGGCTAATGAATTAGAAAACACAAGAAAACAATTACGATTTATCTAATGATGGTGTTTACGATGAACACAAAACCAAATGGATCAATTCATTGATCTTATTATAATTTTTTGTAGATCCTCCATAGATGGCGTTGTGCTATCTTTCTCAATCACGGTATGGTTTCGTTACCGTTATTTACTTAAATCATATTATTTATTTAAATACATGGTCGATCAAGATCGGAATACAGTGCAGTGGTTTTATTTATTTCCCAAACCCTACTCTAGTGTTCTCACTCAGTACACCCACCGGTCGACCGCAGATCGCGACACCTAGCGGCGTGTCGAACATATGGTCCTTCGAGCCGGATCGATTATTTTTGTGCGAAGCTGAGCGTAGCTCGCACCTCCAAGCGTGTAACCTGTAGTGGATCGCTACACAAAGGTACACGACGCCCAACAGCGGGTGCAACCAGCAGAGGGCGCCACCAGTCACTTGGAACGTGTTGGTGTTATTGTGAGTCAGTGCGAACTATAATCAAGGACTTAGCAGAATTTGAGTGCAGTGCAAGAGGTCAAGCTAATTAGAACTTTATATTCTGGAACATTTTAACATAGAATAATTTTAGTTAGTAGTGCATGTTTAGACTTAGAATAGTTTTAGAAAAAACGGGGGATCGCGGAGCCTATGCCCGAATTCCATTCAAAATGAATACACATCCAAACACTTGTAAAATTTCAACAAATTTTGAGACTTAGATATTTTTTTGGACTTGTAATATTTTCAAGAAATATTCAGAATTGTAAAATTTTTAACTTGTAAAATAATACATTTAGAAATGGAGGGTTTACTTAAGGTTTTGAAAAATACTCAAACGATTGTCCAGAAGGGGTTAATTAATTTTAAAAAGAGTCCTAAAGATAGGCTCACTGTAGAGTATATGGAAGCAAAGCTTGAGTTATTAGAAAAAGATTGGGCTTTGTTTCAACAAAATAATACAAAGCTACACGAAAGTTATACTGAGTTAGTAGATGATGAAAAGCTTGTTAACATGTATGAAGTTACTGAGGACACCTATATCACTTATAAATGTTTAGTTAAGACATTGTTAAATAAATGTAAGTCAGAAAGTGCATCTGGTTCAGCTATTTCTAAAGATGTGTCCAAATCTCAAAGTTCAACCGCCAAACTACCAAAAATTGTCATTCCTACTTTTAGCGGAAAATATGATGAATGGACTACATTTCGTGATTTGTTTTTGTCGCTAATAGATAAAAATGAGAATTTGGATAAAGTTCAAAAAATGCATTATTTAAAATTACACCTTACTGGTGAAGCTGAACAATTTGTGCGTCATAAAGAAATTTCAGAATTAAACTACACCCAGTGTTGGGCTAGCTTAGAAAAAAGGTATAGCAATAAAAAATATATTTCGAATTGTATTCTGAAAAGACTTTTTAGTCAAAAGCGTATGTCAGTTGAGTCAGCCACTGGTATTAAGGAGTTGCTAGATACAACTAATGATTGTTTGAGTGCACTTAACAATTTACACGTTGACGTATCTACATGGGACATTATCATCATCCATATTGTTTCCTTTAAATTGGATCCTGAAACGCGAAAGCAGTGGGAACTAAATGCTAATAGTATCGACACTAATGAACTATCTACCTATGAACAATTTGCCACATTTTTAGAGAATCGTTTTCGTGCATTGGAACGTATCGAACCTAAAAGAACTCATCAGGTCACAAGTTCACATGTACCCAGGGCCATGGTGGCGACGAACTCATATAATATGCGTTGCGAATTCTGCAGCGAGCCTCACAAGCTTTGTTTTTGCAAGCAGTTCGCAAAACAAACAACAGAAGCTAGGCGCGAATTCGTGGCGAAACAAAAGATTTGTTTCAATTGCTTGGGTAGCAATCATAGCGTATACAATTGTAAAAAGGCAACCAAATGTAAATTGTGTCAAAAAAGACATCATTCTTTGCTACACATAAGCATCGATACGACGAATGAAGATAAGGGTCCTTCAGTTAATTTATCTACTGTTAGTGCTAACCCTACAGTTAGTACTAATCATGTAACCTCCAACATATCGACAATTCCCCGACAGGTTTTATTAGCCACAGCGCTAATAAAGGCCGAGTCGAAAACGGGTGAATTGCAGGTAATTAGGGCGTTGCTTGATCAAGGCTCTCAAGCATGTTTTATTACTGAGGCCACAGTCCAATACTTACGCCTACCTAAAATTCCTATTCAAGGAGTTGTATGTGGATTAGGTAATAGATCAACCATGGCAAAATTCATGGTACATTTAAATATTCAGTCGCAAATCGATCCCCAGTTCAAATTAACTCTAACCGCTTATGTGTTGAGCAAAATCACATCTTACTTACCCGAAAAGAGTTTTAGTAAAGGTATGCTTGAATGGTTTGATATAACTACTCTCGAGCTTGCTGATCCCCAGTTCAACCAATGTAACAAGATTGATATCTTATTAGGTGCCGATGTCTATAGCTGCATCTTGAAGGAAGGCATTATGCGCAGTCCATCTGGTACTTTGATCGCACAAAGTACTACCTTAGGGTGGGTACTATCAGGTTCAGTGAATAGGTCAAATAATAGTTCGGAACACACACACAAAAACATTACAGTGATGCACGCACAAATGAAAGAGGACGATCTTCTTAAGCGATTCTGGGAGATTGAAGAATTAATTACTAATAAAAAGATACTTACCCCAGATGAACAAAAATGTGAAAATTTTTATAGTGCCACTACCTGTAGACAAAAGGATGGAAGGTACGTAGTTAGATTACCTTTCAGCGTCAAAGATCCCCAATTTGTAGATTCTCGCTCCATTGCTGAAATCCGATTTAAGTCGTTAGAAAAAAGGTTGGAGAAGAACATAGAACTTAAGGAACAGTATCATGCAGTGATTAATGAATACTTGCAATTAGATCACATGAAACCTATAAGAGATGATGATGACAAAAAGGATATAGCAGCTTACTTACCTCATCATGCCGTAATACGTAACGACAAATCCACGACCAAGGTACGGGTTGTTTTCAATGCATCTGAAAAATATAATAAAGATATTTCGTTAAATGATACCTTAATGGTTGGTCCATCACTGCAAGCTGATTTAAGACACACAGTGATGAGATGGAGAGTTCACCCTATAGGTCTTGTAGCCGATATTATAAAAATGTATCGGCAGATAAGAATAGCTGACGAAGACACGAAGTACCAACGTATTCTTTGGCGAGACAGTCCTGTAAAGAAAATTAAAGATTATGAGTTGTTAACAGTTACGTTTGGTACGGCATCAGCACCGTACTTGGCAATCAGAACACTTCATCAAATTGCATATGATGAAGGCGATAAATACCGGCATGCTGTGGATAAAGTATTAAATTGCTTCTACATGGACGATTTAATGACTGGATGCTACAGTGTAGAAGAAGGTATAAAGATATATAAAGAAATTACAGAGTTATTGGCAAAAGGAGGTTTTATTTTACAAAAATGGAACAGCAATAATCAAGAAATTTTAGATATAATAAATTCACTAGAGCAAAAAACAGATAAGCATAAAAGTGTAACATGCAAGCAAGATGAAAATACAAATATTAGTAAAGAAAAGGTCATAGAAAATAAAGATGTAGAGATCAAAATAGATAGCATAATTAAAATACTAGGACTTACCTGGAACCGCAGCGAGGACTCCTTCCAGTACAAGGTGAGTCTCCCGACGCTGTCCTGTATACCTGTAACAAAACGGGCGGTAATTTCTGATATAGCGCGATTATTCGATCCTCTTGGATGGTTAGCTCCAAGTGTAGTTCTAGCTAAGATATTTATACAGAAGTTATGGCTAGCAGGTATCAGCTGGGATGAGAAATTGAATAATGAATTAGCACAGGAATGGAGTACTTACCGGCAAGAATTGTCACTACTTACTAAAGTAACGTTACCTCGTTGGGTCGGCACTAACGTGGATGATGCAGTAGAGCTTCACGGCTTTTGTGACGCATCCAAGGCAGCCTACTCAGCAGTTGTATACTTGCGAATGGTTGACGTTTCAGGTAAGGTCAAGGTTGCTTTGTTAGTTGCTAAAACCAGGGTTGCTCCAATAAAGCAGATTAGCATCCCGCGTTTGGAGCTGTGTGGGGCAGTGCTGCTTTCGAAGCTCTTAATGGAAACAGCAGAGGTGATGAAGATCTCGACAAACAAGGTCAAGGCGTGGACCGATTCTACTATTGTTATAGCTTGGTTAAATAGCCATCCAAGCAAATGGAAAACGTTTGTAGCTAATCGTACATCTGAAATCTTGGTGTCTATGCAGCCATCTCAATGGTTTCACATATCAACCACAGAAAATCCCGCTGACACCGCTTCAAGGGGAGTATTACCAAGCTTATTCTTGGAAAACTCTTTATGGTTTAATGGACCATCTTTCCTAAGAAATAATCCAATTAAGAAATATAGTAAGCCAGATAGTTTTGATATAGACTTAGAACAGTCTATTAAATCGCATGTTGCTGTCATACCAGAAAGTTCAGAACTGTTTACAAGATTTTCTTCTTTACCAAGGCTTATTAGAGTCATTGCATATTGTCGTAGATTTCTGAACCAAGGGATAAACAGGACGAAATATTTGTCAGTTAAAGAAATAGATAAGGCATTAGAATGTTGTATTAGAATTACACAAAAAGATATATTTACAGAAGAATATTTACAAATACAGAATAAAGGGTTCTTACAACTACGGTCAAGTAAATTAAAATCATTGAGTCCTTATCTAGACGAGAATGGTTTGATTAGAGTGCGAGGTAGAATAGACAAGTCTACATTAGAACAACACATGAAGCATCCAATAGTGTTACCAAGCAACGCTCACCTCACTCACCTGATAGTTGCTGACGCGCACTATAAAACTTTGCATGGAGGACTGCAGCTGATGCTTAACTATTTGAGGAGACGCTATTGGATAATCAGTGTTCGAAATTTAGTAAAGCAACACGTTCGGAAGTGTGTCATATGTGCCAAGCAAAGAGCCACTGTTAAACCTCAAATAATGGGCGATCTCCCATCTGTGCGTTGTACACCAGCAAGACCGTTATATAGTAGCGGAGTAGATTACGCTGGACTAATAAAAATTAGAACGACAAAGGGTCGTGGACATCACTCTTTGAAAGGCTATATTTGTTTATTTGTGTGCATGTCCACGCGCGCATTGCACCTTGAAGTCGTAAGCGACATGAGTACACAGGCATTCTTAGCGGCGTTTAGACGCTTCGTTTCTAGACGAGGTCATTGCGCTAGGTTATATAGCGACAATGGAACCACCTTTGTTGGTGCCGCTAAGGAGTTGCAACAATTAGCATCCATTCACGATTCTGTTGCCGAACATTTAGAGGCAAACAACACAGAGTGGCACTTCATCCCTCCCCATGCGCCAAATTTCGGTGGATTATGGGAAGCCGGCGTGAAGTCTACTAAAGCCCATCTAAAGCGAGTTGTGGGCGATGCCACGCTAACCTACGAAGAGCTTTCAACACTGTTAACACAAGTTGAAGCATGTCTGAATTCTAGACCAATGAGCATTGTGAGCCTGGGTGACCCTGGGGAGTGTGTACCTTTGACCCCGGGACATTTTCTTATCGGTGAACCGTTGATTGCTTTACCCGACTGTGGGAATTATGAAACATCAAATGTGCATTCCCTGACTCGCTGGCAATTTGTTCAGAGGATGTTGCAATCGTTTTGGAGGCGCTGGTCACAAGAATATTTGTGTAACTTAATGCACCGGTACAAATGGTCCTCTAAAGTTCAAGAACCAAATATTGGTGATATCGTTCTCATAAAGGAAGATGATTTGCCCCCCAGTCGTTGGTTAATGGGTTGCATATTAGAAAAACATTCAGGAGATGATAAGGTCACCCGTGTAGTTACCTTACGCACAAAATCCGCAATCATAAAAAGACCCACAAACAAATTGTGCATATTGCCTGTAGAACATAAATAGATTTTATTTATTATTATTATTTTATAGTTTATTTTGAAATTGTTTGGGTTGTCGAAAGAAGGTATTCTTTATCATTTAAGAAAGGCCGATCGTCTATATCGTCCTTTGGTGGGCAGTATGTTTACGATGAACACAAAACCAAATGGATCAATTCATTGATCTTATTATAATTTTTTGTAGATCCTCCATAGATGGCGTTGTGCTATCTTTCTCAATCACGGTATGGTTTCGTTACCGTTATTTACTTAAATCATATTATTTATTTAAATACATGGTCGATCAAGATCGGAATACAGTGCAGTGGTTTTATTTATTTCCCAAACCCTACTCTAGTGTTCTCACTCAGTACACCCACCGGTCGACCGCAGATCGCGACACCTAGCGGCGTGTCGAACAGATGGTGATGTAGTTAATACATATAATGAAACATTTTTCTCTCGATTTGTTGTTGAACACGGTATACACACACAATATAAGCTCAAAAGCACTACACTAATTTTCAATCGCGAGCACAAGAATTAGACAGACATATTATGCTATCTCAGGATACACAGAATACAAAAAAAATAGGCAGTCATGAGACTGCCGACAGAAGTGAAAACTTAAAACGACATTAGCATGTCGATGACGCGAATCCATCAACTTTCAAGTCCGATTTGTTAAAATAAACTTTATTTTTGGGTTGTTAAGAAATAATTTTAGTAAGAATTTTTTTAGAAATTATTTTCATCAACGTATTGATACAGTAATAAAATTTTGATTTAATACGAGGCCAAGATACAGACAGATAAAAATGAAAAAGATATAGTTTTGGCGTCCGTATCGATTATAGAGTGCCCCCAAAAATTTTTTTTTCAAATATCTTTAATGTACAAAATTGAACCTGTAACAGTTTTACTATAATCTTAGATCATTTAAATGTCTAGCTAGATAGAACTACAAAACAACTAAAACGATTGGGCCAATTGTATTATGCGTGACAGACAGTTACGTTTTACACTCGCGAAACGTCATTACATCATACTTTACTAATGTGTGTGCATAAAGATACTGTTTGACGAAATACTCCCATTGAATTAGGAAGAAATTTACTCTACGAAAAAAAAATTAATTTTGAATCGAGTAATTATCATACTTTGCTGCGAAGGGCCTCGTTTCTCTCTCTTTCTCAATTGATATGTTTTCTAAAAAGGGTTTGCCTCGATGTAGTGTCGCTTTTGACATAATCTAATTTTGTCATATGAAAACATCAAATGTTTAAAAATTAATTGACAGAACATAACAAGTGTCATTATTACTTGCCATTTCATCATTCGTGTGATTCAAAACTTAAAACCTCGATAATAATACAACTCTTCCAAAACATAAAGGTTTTGCTCGCCACTGTTTTTCGAATATCAGTACATTTGCAGGCCTCATTTTTATATAGGAGTTTAGAGTTCATGAACTGGCAATACTTACGTCAAATCCAAAATTTCGACTAAGAATCGAAATTCATTTCCGAAATTTTGAAAAGGCTTATTTAATTATTTTGCTTTAACTTATATGAAATAATTATACTTACCGATGAAAACTTCAATAAAATTATATAATTAATTTAAAATTTTTCGTTGTTTTAGAACAGTTTTATCACACAAACTGTCATTGTAAACTATAAGATTTTGTACTGCAAATAGAGTGTATCTAGTGACGACGCAACTGACCCTAAGCGCCGGAAAGGCACTGCTAGTGTTTGTATACTCTTTGGGACAGTTCCCAGTTCCCGGCCAACGGTTGGCCTATATGTCCAATCTTTGGCCATATTTTCGATGGTTTCACAGCGTTGTCAGTTTACCTAGACATATAAATGATCTAAGATTATTTAAAGTATAGATTTGATGAAAAGTACCTAAAAATATGTAGGTAAGTTTTTTGATAACTCATATACAAATATATTTTTATAAATAGTTTGATGGTTGCACAGGTGAATAAATCGTAATTTTGTTTTTAAAATCATATACCTACTTCAAACACGGTAATACTATCTATCCAGTATTCTATTTTCATACTAACGGCCCGAAAACGAGTCATACCTACGCGTATCGAGTTCGGTATACACTCGGTACACAAACAGTCGCGAATGCGCCTCAGTGACGAACGAACGGTGTGATGCTTTTGTAAGCAGTAAGCTTGCGATTTATGTATTTGATTGAAATAAGTCCAAGTACGTACTAAGTAAGGCAATGGATTTTTTATACTATTAAATTTAACAATAAAGTTTCTCGTACGTCTCAATCGAGGCGCAAATATTTTTCTGTCAGGTTGTTTTTTTATTATTCCTTTGTTTCGATGATTCGCTAAACCATGTTTAATGTATTATTTGACATAATTATTAATATTATAGTAATAGTCATATAAATTAACAAATATAATAAGTCGCTATTACGTGCAATACTAATTTCCATATTAATTTGAAAAATAAACTGTAAACGACTGTACTTATGTGAAGTCACATAATAAAGTCGCGCGGCCGGCACTTCGACCGCCGTAATTTGAAGAACATGATATCGGAAAATAAATTACGATTTATATACGAGTACACACTTAACTACTTATCAAAATATATTTGTATTTATTATACATTATCAAAAAGCTTATGTATATTTTAGATACTTTTGATTTTATTTTCCAATATAAAACAGTAAAAATACTTCGCGCTGGAAGAAGTTTTTTTTGTTTTCGTGGTATATCACTTTTTTATTGCTTGTTATTTGCAATTATATATCTATCTGTCTATATCTACTATTGACATCCATCAAACTGACGTATGTTCGGACGAAAGTTTGAATAATCGAAAAGCGAAAAATAGTTTTCGCCATTGAGCACTATAGGCGTTGTAAATTTTCACCTCACTTCCAGAGACAAATTAGTTTATTGTTTTCACTTTTTAACACTTTTCATAACTTAATTATTACATGTTCACTTTGTTTGATACCAACACCTATCCACCCTGCCTACTAAACTATGTACAGACGGACATGGACAAAGTGAAATCAAGCTACAGGCGACGTTCTGTAGAGTACTTCAAACACTATTTGTATGGCCGTCACTTTACAGTTCATACTAACTATAATGCGTTAAAGTTATCCAGTATAAAAAAGACCTTACGCCCCGCGTTCGCAGGTTGTGGGTAATATGCAAAGCTACGATATTGATGTGGAGTATATAGGGACGGTACATGTCATACTTTCTGTCTAGGAATTCACTACCACTATACTGACATTGTTTCAAAAAGAGTAGGCTCATATCCTCAACTTGCAACAAGAATGGCTGTAGAGAGCAACAAAGGGATAGTAATATAGTAGATATTATGGAAAATGGTAAGTGGGCGTCCTACCGAAAGGTTTATTTTTTATTTACTAACTTTTTGGTGTAGGTCTTGTTGGGCACTGGCTGTGCTGGTAAGCATCGCTTTAGCAGCATATTTTGTGGTCACTGCCTACAAGTGCTATACAAGAAATCGATAATAACTGTAAGTTTTGGTCGTATTAGATTTTTTTACTTTCTTTTCTGTGTCGTCACATTGTGGTATATGTAAAACTGTCTACATTTGGTAAATAAAAATGGTTACGTAAAATTACCAGCAAAATTATGATTTTTATTTTTTGGCATATTAAAACGTATGTTGCTTTCGTTGCTTTATTATTTACCTAAGTTCAGTTGCAGAAAAAAGTTTCGTAATAGTTGCTTTAAATAAATATTCTATTCTATACTATTTTAATAGTGACTTATAATTTGTTATTAAAAAAAAATTCACTGCTCCAATTAATACAAATAAAGTTTAGTATCAATTACATTCTAACAAAACATTTTTAGGTTATAGAAAGTACATAAGGAGCAATTTGGGATGTTCCATTTTCTGCCGTAACGATATGCGACCTCAACGTTGTGCCAAAAAATGCAGCACTAGAGTTAGCTAATAATTTGTTGAAAACAATATTAAACACTATTGAAAAAGTGAGTGTTCTTTTTACTATAATACCAACAACATGCAATGATTTAAATGCTTTATTTTAAGTTGTACCTAAGTGCTGTTGTTTTTTTATTTAGGAACTCCTTGGTTTTTTCGAATTAAGATTAGACCACAAATTTTATTGGCAATGGTTTACTTTTGGAACATGTTCTGGGCTTGACCGCAAACTTCACCAATCCACAATACCACAAAGCTCGGACAAAGTCCGTATTAGCATCTTTCCTCGACAACGTAACTCGTTAATTTCGTTGTGGAGTTGCTTCTGCTCATAACCAATACTGGTATTGGTTGTGAACAGAAGCTAGTCTGACATGGTCTTCATGATTTGACTTCTTTTTGGATAACGGTATAAAGTCCAGCAATATATAAAATTAAAGAAATTTGATTATTCTGTTTTATGTGAAGATTCAAGTTATGGTGCTAACAGCTCTGGTGGCTTACATCAATGGCGCAGCTGTTGAGCCTAAGGAAACTGCCGATTTTGTACATGTACTTGACTCTTTTGTAAGAGTTGTTGGAAGCCAAAATGTCATCTCAGTAATACTCAATACTGGAGATTTATGCATTAACGTAAGTAACAAAAATATAAAGCGTTTCATTGTTACCTAATAGAAGTTGTTAGAATAATTTTCAGTAATATTTTCCTTCACAGACACAAGCTTACCTACTTGAAATTCAACAAATCAGTCGATAGCAAGAAATGTTTAATGTAATAATTAATTCTGTCGATAAACACAACAATATTGTGTAATATTGAATCAATAATAATCAATTTGCATTTCCCCCAATGTGTTAGAATAGTTGTTATTATTGCAGAAAATTACAAAATTTCGATCGCATCTAAAGCAATTTGGCAGTAATTCATGGACATTATTTATAACAGGGCCTACTACAGCAATGTGGTTCAGACTCAGGATATCAGATATGTTGCTGCCACGTCTACGACCAGGATCACTTACATTTCAGCTTTAGCGGTAGGCAGCACTCAGACAGCAAATGCACAAATCACTGCGGGAGGCGTCAACACCAACAATGTCACTATCCGACTAACGACTGCTAAGAGCTCCGGGTTTGACTTCTGGGTTGAGATTTGGGGTAATAATTTAAGGTATAAGAAGATAGCTAACAAATCGGGTTCATACAGATAATTTAGGGAATACCTACAAAAAAAATCATGTATATATTTCTAAAATTTTATAGCAGTTTGGTTTTACTAAAAACTATTAAGAAAAAAAATGTTTCTTTGTCTTCCAATACGTAACTGTTGGCAGACAAGTTAAAATGTACTGATAAATGTTAAGACCAGCTTATCTTAAGAATATACGAAGAATTATATGTATAATAACTAATAATGAGGTATCATGGCGCCAACACAGATGTTTTTTGGCAAAACTCTCTACTTTGGACTCAAAGTGTGTTCGAGGGCTCGGACTTCCCCGCAATAGAAAGTTACAGGTATGCGACCCTGACCTGCTCAAGCAATTGCTGACACTCCACATCCATCTGTATAAGCAATATCCCTTTCCTTCCATTGTGTTCCCTCTTCACCTACCTTCCCCTTTCGGTGTACTCCCAATTTTTCCATCTATAGTTGACAAATTTGCTCGGCTGACGGCAATAGCCTTGCCCCTTTTTCGTGAGATGGATCAAATTATAGTTTGCAAAATGTTGCCATTTGTCTCCGCCTATAGGTACAATCGTATTTTTTGTGTGCTAACGTCCGCTTTTAAATGTGGTTGGAAAGTGCCAATAATTGTGTAGTTGGTAAACCACATCAAACCTAAACCCATTTCTGAAAGTGGTGGTATTTACGCGACACGGCAACTAAACCATCAACCACCATTGATTTTGCATACAATCATTTGTACGAGACATAAGCGTCGTCTTCCCTGACCCAATTATCTTGTGATGGCTGCCACTATCGCCACTACCAGACAATCTGGTTTTTTTCTACGGAGGTTTTCTTTGGGTCAATGTGGCTTTCCTAGCTTAAGAAGATCTGTGCTAGACACCGAACCGGTACCACCAAATGAATCCAGAAGCAACGTTACAACCGGCCCTGGGGAATTTTTACATAGGATTTGAAACACCCATGTTCCCGTTCGTAGCTGGACAGGATTACCGTTTGAACTGGACTCATTCGTGCGACGAGGAGAAAACAGTTTTTCAGATAAAACATCTTCGAAACTGAATAACAGAAATTCATATGATCTAATAAAGAAAAAGGCAAGCTTACATTTTTTAATATGTCTACTTGCAAAAAAACATCTATCACAGAAAACTTTGTACCGGCAACTCATTAGCCCACAGCTTAATTGATTTATATCTAGTTTAAAAAAGAGTAGGTCCCCTTCCGTCTGGAGATGGGCACGCTAGACACGAGGGCGCACTTTCCGTGTTGAGTTGAACCGTTAATTAGATGAGCACTTACTAACTCCTTTATCTGCTATCTAGATGATTTTTTTAGAGGAATTCTTCCTCGCAGTTCTGAAGATTTCTTTTCTTGCGAATGACTGTCGGTGCGGTTATGGGTTAACCGGACGGTGATAATTGTCTATTTTCTATCTTTTAGATCAATATCACAAACAGTGCAACGACTCGTTCATCAACCGTGATATTTTACCCTGAAGAACTTCCAAACGAAGTTTTGATCGCAACTATTTCATATATAGTAAAGAAGAAACATTTATAATCGATTCTTAAGAAATATAATTTAATTTAAAAAGCACACCATGTTTATAATTAACAGATTTGTTATATTAGTAAAAACTGCACAAGTACAATTACATAATTGGTAAGTAGGAACACCAGGCTCATCAGTAGGACGGCGTCTACGTCGAACAAACCACACGCATTTATTTTACTTAACGAGACACGGTTTAGGCGTATGACACTTTTGTACAGTCGACCGTTAGCATCTGTGAAAATGAAAGTAGGAAGTTCAGATTTGCAGTAACACTATAACAAATACAAGTATTTCCATCTATAACACCAAAAGACACCTGAGCAAGACGCGTCCATTGACCGCAGCATACAGACAGTTTCCAACTCCTCAATAGCCATGTAGAACTTCTCACAGTGTACGCATATTAAAATTACCAAAGCAATATTCTTTGACAAAATTGACATTATAGTAACAAAGACCACTGTATCTTCAACCTAAAACGTTAATAAAAAATGTATATTATATTTAACTAACTTGAGCCATAGTTCGTTCTTAAATAAACTGATTTATTGTAAAAGACTAACAAAAATACTTACATCAGAGTTTAAAGGTTGGTCAAATTTATAACTTTCAAATCCTATTTGCAAGTAACTTAAAAAGCGGCAAAAGGTATCGGCACACTGAACGAATATCTGTCAAATATAAATATTTAAATAAATTGTAATATTATTCAAAATTAATTGATATTTTAAAATCTACGTTCAGACTATATTCAGTTATTAAAAGAAATATCTATTAAATTCCAAGAAATTATAGTACGAACAAAGTCCATTATTACAGCTCTCTCTCCTGTAAGTGAAAACTAAAGAAAAATTGATTAAAATGCACAAAATTACCATAAAATGAAATATCTTGTTAAACAAAGCATAAGTTTGTATAAACGTTTGATATATTTTAAAAATGTTATCGCAATCTTGTTGTTTTTGGTTATCAATCAACATAATATAATTATTTTTAAAGTTAATTAAATATGTCTTTAGCAATATTATGATTCGAACCGCATAAATAAGATTCAAGTCAAAAATTGTATACAAATAATATACAAGCAATTCGGCATAATCCAAATCATCATCTAGTGTGTTGTAATACAGCAATATTGATATAACATCAACACATATTATGGCCACAGAAAAGATCCAACTCCAAATAGTATTAAATTTATTACATTTTTCATTAATCTTGAAATGTTTGTGGATCGTCTGAACATTTAATATTAGTAATACATTATTATGACCATGCATAACGTTGAGAACAAAGACTGCAACGATTCCAAAACCATTATATATCGCATAAAAATATAATAAGAAATATTGAGTTTTGCTGCTAAACTTGTGGCTTGCTTCTGATATACCACCGTATCTCGTAAATATTCTGTAGATATATAAGATAAATAAAACTGCCCAAAATATGGACATGGTTATATTAAACTTCGGTCCGTTCGGATAGATAAAACTATCTCGTATTGTAAACTTGGACGATAAAAACATATGTTGTAACAAATAGAAAGGGTAAAACAGTTTTTGGATATCATTTTCTAAGTAATTATTTAATAAAAATTCTCTGGACATGCAAATTGTCATTATCAATTATTTCTATCTCTAAATAAAATAATTCAAATAATAAATATTAATGAAGCTCTGAATACCGGACCAGACAAACTCGAAATGATAAATGTAAAAGTTATTGAGTCGGCCGTAGTTACATTCATTAATTGAATGAAATCAAACAAAGCTTTCAAAATTATAGAATTAATTCATACAATATTATAGAATTTGTAACTGTAATGAATTAGTAAACACAAGAAAACAATTACGATATTACTAATGATGCTGATGTTGTTAATATAATGTAACATTATTATCGATTTGTTGTTGAACACGGTAGAAAATATAAGCTTAAAAGCACCAATTTTTAATCGCCATTAAAAGGAGCGAGCACAAGAAAATTAACATTATTCCACTTTCTTTAACTCCCGCTTTAGGTGCGGAAACAAATAACTATTCCCAAACCTATTTAGAGTATTATGCTATCTCAGGATACATAGAATACAAAGAAACATATACATACACATAACAGTGAAAAAACTGGGATTCACTTTCCCTTTCTTTCACTTGCACTGGGAATAACTACCCAGCAGACGCCTTCGGAGATACGGTCTGTCACAAAAAATCATATCTGGTTGATTTTGGCCCCCTGAGAAGTCATTTAAAGACTGGGATTTCGGCCAACCCGTAACACTCTCTGGCCTAGAAGCCGGGAGCGTATATGGAAATTCTACTTCGGTTACGTAATGAGCGTCGCTGTATTAACATCGCTGTACCCTGAACTGCGTTCCTATAGTATAGCGAGAATGTTTGTAACGCGGTATCTATATCTTTACTATCTTTATACGCTTTTTTAATAGTAGATGTACACAATTTAACCTCAGCGGCAACATTTGAGAAAGAATGGTATGCTGGTGGAAATGTGTGACGTATGCCGTTAATCTTCAAGAAAGGACCAAATTCTTTACTCATAAAAGGAGGACCTTGATTTGATTCTAGTTCCACCGGTAGACCGAAACGTGCAAAGGTAGTAAAACATTGATTACCTGTTTTGCGTTTGTACGTGGCTTTTCAAAAACCTCCAACCATTTTGAAGTTGCATAAATTAAAATCATAAACCTATTACCCTTCTATGGTAAGAAAACCATGTGGACAAGGGTCCAAGGGCGTGTAGCGTAAGGCCAAAACTGCAGTGGTGCTCGCGGTGGCGCAACGTCCTCTACGGCACAAGTGTCACAACTCTGGCACGCTGCTTTTTCATCCTTATCAAAGTTAGGCCACCATACGTACGACTAATATCTAACTGTTTGAGAATATTCTTCCTACGATATCTTCCGCTATTTCTTTACTAACTTCAATATTACTCGCAGGAAATCCTCTACAATGTTTGAATACTTGATCTCCGTACTCACACTCAATTGTTAACCCTCTTTTTCGTGCGTGTAGAAACCGCTTCATAAAAAGGGGCTGTAGTACAATACATCAAGTAACTTATAATAATAACAACAAACACTTAAATAATAACTACACTTAGCGGTTCAAGTACTGTCCTCTTAAATATGCTACAGAATAGCCTGTAGTAAAGAGAAACAGTGCCACCTCCTCGGAGATTGGAAATACAGTGATTGAAAATATAACATTATCAATCATGTGAGTACTAACTACCCCTTAATTTCACATGACATCATGACATCCAGCTCCCTTCTAGCACCTGGCCGCAAAAGCGCAGGCACCACATTCGGGTAAAATCCTCTTAATTAAGCGACATCCAGGTACAGCATCGGCCGAAAGGAGCGGGTGGAGGGGAAAACCCATCCCGTCCACCTGTGGCCACACTCAGATCATCCTCCTAGGTGCGTTTAAAAAAAAAATTAATATATGCGCCATCTCCAAGTTAGTTTAGGGACTTGAAAGATCTAGTATATTGGTTCGACTATGTCTTTATTGAAATTAGTAAGGCATAAACTTTATTTTCGAATGTACTGAAGTATTATATGCAAAGCACTAAAACGGAAGCCATTGGCTCCATGGTTCTGGGTGCTTATCCGTATGTATTTTAAGGGAAGAATTCAAATGTATGTGAGACACTTCTAATGCACCTAAACGAGTACTCTGGTGGTGATTAACAGTAGAATTTAACAAAATTAAAAATATTTTCTCAAATGCCGAATTGGCCGTAGTTGTAATGGTTATTGATGAGGAACTCAGATTTAAACACCACATAGGGGAGTGAGTAAGAAACTGTTTTTACAGATTAAAGCTCCTGGATAAATTAAGAAATTACCTTAATAGTGAGCTCCGTAAACAGAGAGACAGAGAACAAACTACCTAGATGTTGCTTACGGTCCTAAACTTCTAGCTAGAACAGCGAATCTAATTCAGCGAGTGCAAAATGCATGTGCTCGCTTTTGTTACAATATATCTACCACCCTGGAGCCATGTGACACCATATTTCAATAATGGTAATATTCTTAAGATGAAGTACAGGATGGAGTTGCATTTAGCTACGGCTTTGTTCAGAGTAGTAACAACAGGAAAGCCGGAGTATTTGTATACTAAACTTAAAAAGCCTTATGAAAATAGTAAATATCCTACTAGAGCATCGCGAATAAACTTACATATCCCGCAGCATAAGTCTGCTGCTTTTAGGGGTAGTTTCAGATATCGTGCAATTAAGATCTCGAATAATATTCCTCCTCCCTTTCGAACACTCAAAAGCCTTTATAATTTTAGATCTACGTTTAAAAGTTTGTTATTCAATAATCAAAAATTCTGTGCATAATATTTGTGCCTTGTGACCATTATTCGTATTTTTGTGTGCTAACGTCCGCTTTCAAATCTGGTTGGAAAGTGCCATTAATTGTGTAGTTGGTAACCACATTAAACCTAAACCCATTTCTGAAAGTGGTGGTATTCACGTGACACGGCAATTAAACCACCAACCACTATTGATTTTGGATACAATCATTTGTAGGAGGAGGAGGAGACAAGGCATGAGCGTCGTCTTCCCTGACCCCATTATCTTGTGACAGGTGCCACTATCGCCACTACCAGACAATCTGTTTTTTTTTCTATAGAGGTTTTCTAGACAGTATGTACTGCCACCAAAATGAATCCAGAAGCAACGTAAAAACCAGCCCTGAGTAATTTTTACATTGGGTACTGGATACAGGATTTGAAACACCAATGTTCCCGTCCGTAGCTGGACAGGATTACTGTTTGAACTGAACTCGGGTGCGCGTAAGGGAGAAAAAGTTTTTCAGATAAAACATCTTCGATACTGAATAACAGAAATTCATATAATCTAATAAAGAATAAGGAAAGCTTTCATTTTTTTTATTACGTCTACTTGCAAAAAAACAACTATTTCAGAAAACTTTATACCTTTGTACCATCAGCCCACAGCTCAATTGGTTTACACCTAGTTTAAAAAAGAGTAGGTCCCCTTCCATCTTAAGGTGGGCACGCTAGACACGAGGACGTACCTTTCGTGTTGAGCTGAACCGTTAATTAGATGAGCAGCTACTCCTTCCGCTACTATCTCCATGGTTTTTTTAAGAGGTATTCTTCCTCGCAGTTCTAAAGATTTGTTTTCTTGCGAATGACTTTCGGAAATGGTCGGTGTGGTTATAGGTTAGCCGGACGGTGATAATTATCCATTTTATACCTTTTAAACTCACAGACAGTGAAACGACTCGTGCATCGGGCGTGATTTTTAACCCTGAACAACCTCCAAACAACGTTTTTGATCGCAACTATTTCATATATAGTAAAGAAGAAACATTTATAATCGATGCTTAAGAAATAGCATTTAATTTAGTAAGCACACCATGAATATAATTAAAAGATTTGTTACATTAAGAAAAACTGCACAAGTACAATTACATAATTGGTAAGTAGGTACACCAGGCTCAACAGTAGGACGGCGTCTACGTCGAACAAACCACACGCATTTATTTTACTGAACGAGACACGGTTTAGGCGTAGAACACTTTTGTACAGTCGACCGTTAGCATCTGTGAAAATGAAAGTAGGAAGTTCAGATTTGCAGTAACACTATAACAAATACAAGTATTTCCATCTATAAGACTAAAAGGCACCTGAGCAAGACGCGTCAATTGACCGCAGCATACAGACAGTTTCCAACTCCTCAATAGCCATGTAGAACTTCTCACAGTGTAGACATATTAAAATTACCAAAGCAATATTCTTTGACAAAAATGAAATTACAGTAACGAAGACAAGTGTATCTCCAACCTAAAACATTATTAAAAAATGTTTATTATATATAATTAACTTGGGGCTTTTCGTTCTTAATTAAACAGTGATTTATTGTAAAAGACAAACAAAAATACTTACATCAGACTTTAAAGGTTGGTCGTCAAATTTATAACTTTCAAATCCTATGTGCAAGTAACTTAAAAAGCGGCAAAATGTATCGGCACACTGAACGAATATCTGTCAAATCTAAATTTATTAATAAATTGTAATATTATTCAAAATTAATTGATATTTAAAAATCTACGTTCAGACTATATTCAGTTATTAAAAGAAATATCTATTAAATTCCAAGAAATGATAGTAGGAACAAAGTCCATTATTACAGCTCTCTCTCCTGTAAGTGAAAATTAAAGAAATAATTCATTTAAATGCACAAAATTACCATAAAATGAAATATCTTCTTAAACAAAGCATAAGTTTGTATCAGTGTTTGATATATTTTAAAAATGTTATCGCAATCTTGTTGTTTTTGGTTGTCAATCAACATAATATAATTATTTTTAAATTTAATTAAATATGTCTTTAGCATTATTATGATTCGAACCGCATAAATAATATTCAAGTCAAAAATTGTATACAAATAATATGCAAGCAATTCGGCATAATCCAAATTATCATCTAGTGTGTAAAACAGCAACATCGATGTAACATCAACACATATCATGGCGACAGAAGAGATCCAATTCCAAATAGTATTAAACGTATTACATTTTTCATCAATCTTGATATGCTTGTGGATCGTCTGAACATTTAATATTAGTAATACATTATTATGACCTTGCATAATATTGAGAATAAAGACTGCAACAATTGTAAAACCATTATATATCCCATAAAAATATAATAAGAAATATTGAGTTTTGCTAAAGACATGGCTTGGTTCTGATATACCACCGTATGTCGTAAATATTCTGTAGATATATAAAATAAATGAAACTGCCCAAAATATAGACATGGTTATATTAAATTTCGGTCCATTCGGATAGATAAAACTGTCTCGTATTGTAAACTTAGACGATAAAAACATATATTGTAACAAATAGAAAGGGTAAAACAGTTTTTGGATGTCATTTTCTAAGTAATTATTTAATAAAAGTTCTCTGGGTATGCAAATTGTCATTATGAAAAATATTTTATTTCTATTTGTAAATAAAATAATTCAAATTATAAATATTAATGAAGCCCTTAATACCGGACCAGACAAACCCGAAATTATAAATGTAAAAGTTATTGAGTCGGACCGTAGTTACATTCGTTAATTGAATGAAATCCAACAAAGCTTTCAAAATTACAGAATTAATTCATACAAAATCATAGAATTTCTAACTATAATGAATTAGTAAACACAAGAAAACAATTACGATATAAGTAATGATGCTGATGTTGTTAATATAATGAAATATTATTATCAATTTGTTGTTGAACATGGTAGACAATATAAGCTTAAAAGCACTCCACTAATTTTTAATCGCAATTAAAGTGAGGCACCCAGCCCCGGCAGCGTATATGAAAATCCTACTTCGGTTACTTAATGAGCGTTGCTGTTTTAACATCGCAGTACCCTGAACTGCGTTCTTATAGTTCAGCAAGAATGTTTGTAACGCGGTATTTGTATCTTTACTATCCTTATACACTTTTTCAATAACGGATTTACACAATTTAACCTCAGCGGCAACATTTGAGGAAGAGTGGTATGCTAGTGGAAATCTGTGACGTATGCCGTTAATCTACAAGAAAAGACTAAATTCTTTACTTATAAAAGGAGGACCTTGATCAGATTCTAGTTCCACTGGTAGACCGAAACGTGCAAAGGTAGTAAAACATTGATTACCTGTTTTGCGTTTGTACGTAGCTTTTCAAAAACCTCCAACCATTTTGAAGTTGCATCAATTAAAACCATAAACCTATTACCCTATGGTAAGAAAGCTTTATGGACCCATGTAAGGCCGTGTAGCGTAAGGCCAAAACTGCGGTGGTAATTACGGTGGAGCAGCGTCCTCTACCGCACAAGTGTCATAACTCTGGCACGCTGCTTTTACACCCTTATCAATGTTAGGCCGCCATACGTACAACTAATGTCTAATTGTTTGAGAATATCCTTCCGTAACGATATTTTCCTCTGTTTGTTTACTAATTTCACTATTACTAGCAGGAAATCCTCTACAATGTTTGAATACTTGATCTCCGCACTCACACTTAATTGTTTACCCTCTTTTTCGTGCGTGTGGAAATCGCCTTGGACCGTCACCCCACCGGAGGTTCAGTGGGGCAAAGTGTCGGAATCAAACTGACTGAAACTATATGGTATGCCTATGGCGGTGTTCACACTGCTTCTAAAATAGGAGGGTTCCGGGAACAGCATTTATTAAGACATCCAGCTCCCTTCCAGCGCCTGGCCTCAAAAGCGCAGGTACCTCCTTCGGGTAAAAACCTCCCAATTAGGCAACGTCCAGGTATAGCGGTAGTCGAAAAGAGCAATTGGAGGGAAAACCCATCCCGTCCACCTGCCGCCACACTCAGATCATCCTCCTGAGTCCGTCCCGCCACCTCCTTCTGCGAGGATGTCATCTCGCAGAAGGATGCGACTGCAGTATAACTTCTCTCGCTATCGGCCATGGATCGTAGGACGGTAGCGGGAGATCCCTCCCATGACTGTAGTGAGATCCCGATGCTTTGTCAGTTGGAAAGATAAGGTCCCGTGCTGCCACCCTGCCCACACGACGATGGCGCTTTAACATGCCCCCGGTCGTTGAAAGATACGCTTTCAACCAACTGCAGCTGTAGAAATGGGCAGTGGGTGAAATGGACAGATCTTGATAAAGGCTCTTCTAATAATCCCAGTGGATGTGCAGATGTCAGCAACACGAGCAATTCCAACTGACCTAGGTCAAATCTTCACTATTCTTAACAATCTCCACTTCAAAGGAAGCAGGTTGTCCTCCTTAACGACATCCAAAGAGTCCAGCTTAAACCTATCAGTGCAGGTGCGCCACTTGGTCCTCTACTGCAGTTCAGAGACAAACTGTCTGCTCCACCGAACCCAGAAATGCTGACGAAGCTGTTCAATCTTTTGGAAACGGGTCAGGTGACTTAGAGTGCTACTGGTAGTTTGTCTGGGGCACAGAAGTAAGCGGCCGGCCAACAATAAAATGTCCAGGTGTAAACGGGGTGTAGTCTTTGGTGTCGGATAATGGCGTTTAACGGACGTGAATTCATTATAGCCTCGATCTGTACTAACGTGGTGTTAAGTTCTTCAAAAGTTACATTACAATTTCCCAACACTCGTTGAAGGTGGTACTATGTCCACTTAACACCCGCCTCCCAGAGTTCGTCATAAAAAGAGGGATACGCGGCAGCGTACACACTTAGGATAACAAGCCTTAGCTAAGTTGCGCCCGCCTAAAGGCCAATAAGATTCTCTAATAGTTGCTAATAACAACTGTGGGCCTGCGTGTATTAACCTTTAATGTTCAAAATCAAATAATAACTTAGTTAACGCGTGAGTAGAGTGTAAAAGTATTGGGTGTTTTTTATCGAATGAGAAATTAGAATTCTCTAAGCGTCCTCCCACACGTATTATGTTGTATTTATCGATAAAAACATTTAACTTTAATAAAGCGCTTTTCGCAGGCAAACTTTTCTTATTTAAAAGTATTTTATGATCCGGAAAGGATTCAACCTGACTGTAGAATTAAAACATATAATGCGTCCTGTAACTCTTCTTGAGTTAAATAATTACTAGCAACAGGCAGCTTTCTACATAACTTAATAAACCGAATAACATAAGCCATGCAACGTGTTAGTCTTAAATAATTCGAGAACCGCTTCAAATCTATAAAACTATCACTCTGCTGAGTCTCCTCAACAACGGTGCTCAAAGCAACATGGGGTCGAGTTTCAGGCAACGACTGCAATTCTAAACGTTGAAGCTGAGAAGGCCAATCAGACTGAACTCGTTGTAAGATACTCGGTGCACTTCACCATAGTTAGTTAGTTTTAGATAAAGATTGAAGTTGTGGTGCTAACAGCTCTGGTGGCTTACGTCAGTGGCGCAGCTGTTGAGCCTAAGGAAGCTGCTGATTTTGAACAAGTACTTGACTCTTTCGTAAAAGTTGTTGGAAGCCGAAACGTTATCTCAGGAATACTCAATACTGGAGATAGATTTTGCACAGGTAATAACGCATTAATGTATGTAACAAAAATATAAAGCGGTTCACTGTTACATAATTATAACCGAAGTTGTTAGAATAATTTTCACCTATATTTTCCTTCACATACACAAGTTTACCTACTTGAAATTCAACAAATCAGTCGATAGCAAGAAAGGATCATTGTATTTGTCAATTCTGTTGATAAACACAACAATATTGTTTAATATTCAATCAATAATAATCAATTTGCATTTCCCTCTATTAGAATAATTGTTATTATTGCAAAAAATTACAAAATCTCGATGGCATCTAAAGTGATTTGGCAGTAATTCATGGGCATTATTTATAACAGGGCCTACTACAGCAAGCTAGCCGGTACCAACGTGATCCAGACTCAGGATATCAGATATGTTGCTGCCTCGCCCACGACCCGGATCACGTACATTTCAGTTTTAGCGGTTAGCAGCACTCAGTCCGCGAGTGCACAAATCGCTGCCGGAGGCGTCAACACCAACAATGTCACTATCCGACCAACGTCTGCTAGGAGCTCCAGGTTTGACTTCTGGGTCGAGTGAGTCAAGACTTCGAGGTGCTATCGTCCGCTTTTAAATGTGGTTGGAAAGTGCCAATAATTGTGTAGTTGGTAAACCACATCGAACCTAAACCCATTTCTGAAATTCATTCTCTTTTCGGCCAGTGTGGCTTTCCTAGCCTAAGAAGATCGGTGATAGACAGTGTCTACTGCCACCCAATGAATCCAGAAGCAACGTAACAACCGGCCCTGGGTAATTTTTACATAGGATTTGAAAAAACAATGTTCCCGTCCGTAGCTGGACAGGATTACCCTTTGACCTGAACTCAGATGTGCGACGGGGAGAAAACAGTTTTTCAGATAAAATATCTTCGGAACTGAATAACAGGAATTCATAAATGATCTAATAAAGAATAAGGAAAGCTTGCATTTTTTTTTAATATGTCTACTTGCAAAAAAAACATCTATTACAGAAAATTTTGTACAGGCAGCCCATCAACCCACCATCAGTGGTTAACATCTAGTTTAAAAAAGAGTAGGCCCCCTTCCGTCTTAAGATGGGCACGCTAGACACGAGGACGTACCTTTCGTGTTGAGCTGAACCGTTAATTAGATGAGCAGCTACTCCTTCCGCTACTATCTCCATGGTTTTTTTAAGAGGTATTCTTCCTCGCAGTTCTAAAGATTTGTTTTCTTGCGAATGACTTTCGGAAATGGTCGGTGTGGTTATGGGTTAGCCGGACGGTGATAATTATCCATTTTATACCTTTTAAACTCACAGACAGTGAAACGACTCGTGCATCGGGCGTGATTTTTAACCCTGAACAACCTCCAAACAACGTTTTTGATAGTAACTATTTCATATATAATAAAGAAGAAACATTTATAATCGATACTTAAGAAATAGCATTTAATTTAGTAAGCACACCATGAATATAATTTAAAGATTTGTTAAATTAGTAAAAACTGCACTTGTACAATTACATAATTGGTAAGTAGGTACACCAGGCTCAACAGTAGGACGGCGTCTACGTCGAACAAACCACACGCATTTATTTTACTGAACGAGACACGGTTTAGGCGTAGAACACTTTTGTACAGTCGACCGTTAGCATCTGTGAAAATGAAAGTAGGACGTTCAGATTTGCAGTAACACTATAACAAATACAAGTATTTCCATCTATAAGACTAAAAGGCACCTGAGCAAGACGCGTCAATTGACCGCAGCATACAGACAGTTTCCAACTCCTCAATAGCCATGTAGAACTTCTCACAGTGTACGCATATTAAAATTACCAAAGCAATATTCTTTAACAAAATTGGAATTACAGTAACCAAGATGAGTGTATCTCCAACCTAAAACATTATTAAAAAATGTATATTATATTTAACTGACTTGGGGCTTTTCGTTCTTAAATAAACTGTGATGTATTGTAAAAGACTAACAAAAATACTTACATCAGAGTTTAAAGGTTGGTTGTCAAATTTATAATTTTCAAATCCTATTTGCAAGTAACTTAAGAAGCGGCAAAATGTATCTGCACACTGAACGAATATCTGTCAAATATAAATAAATAAATAGTAATATTATTCAAAATGAATTGATATTTTAAAATTTACGTTCAGACTATGTTCAGTTTTTAAACGAAATATCTATTAAATTCCAAGAAATAATAATAGGAACAAAGTCCATTATTACAGCTCTCTCTCCTGTAAGTGAAAATTAAAGAAATAATTGATTAAAATGCACAAAATTACCATAAAATTAAATATCTTGTTAAACAAAGCATACGTTTCTATAAGCGTTTGATATATTTTAAAAATGTTATCGCAATCTTGTTCTTGTTGGGTATCCATCCACATTATATAATTATTTTTAAATTTAATTAAATATGTCTTTAGCATTATTATGATTCGAATCGCATAAATAAGGTTAAAGTCAAAAAATACATAAAAATATTCTCCAAGTATATCGGAATAATCCAAATAATTATCTAGTGCAAAGTAAGACGCACATATCGATATAATATTAACACATATTATGGCCACAGAAAAGATCCAACTCCAAATAGTATTATACGTCTTGCACTTTTTACTTATTTTGATATGTTTGTGAATCTTCTGAATATTTAATATTAGTAATACATTATTATGACCATGCATAATATTTAGAATAAAGACTGCAACGATTCCAAAACCATTATAAATCACATAAAAATATAATAGGAAATATTGAGTTTTGCTTCTAAAGTTGTGGCTTCCTTCTGATATACCACCGTATCTCGTAAATATTCTATAGATATATAAAATAAATAAAACTGCCCATAATACAGTCATGGTTATATTAAATTTCGGTCCGTTCGGATAGATAAAACTGTCTCGTATTGTAAACTTGGACGATAAAAACATATGTTGTAACAAATAGAAAGGGTAAAACAGTTTTTGGATGTCATTTTCTAAGTAATTATTTAATAAAAATTCTCTGGGTATGCAAATTGTCATTATCAATAATATTTTATTTCTATTTGTAAATAAAGTAATTCAAACAATAAATATTAATGAAGCCCTGAATACCAAACCAGACAAACCGGAAATTGTAAATGTAAAAGTTATTGAGTCGAACCGTAGTTACATTCGTTAATTGAATGGAATCTAACAAAGCTTTCAAAATTATAGAATTAATTCATACAATATTATAGAATTTCTAACTGTAATGTATTAGTAAACACAAGAAAACAATTACGCTATAACTAATGATGCTGATGTTGTTAATATAATGAAATATTATTATCGATTTGTTGTAGAAAATGGCAGACAATTTAAGCTTAAAAGCACTCCACTAACTTTCAATCGCCATTAAAGGGAGCGAGCACAAGAAAATTAACATTATTCCACTTTTTTTAAATTCCACTTTAGGAAAAACTGGGGTTCACTTTCAGTTACCCAGCGCTCGGAGATACGGTCTGGCACAAAAATTCACCCGGTCTGGTTGATGTTGGACCTGGGAAATCGTTTAAAGACTGGGATTTCGGCCAACACTGGCTGGCACCCAGACACGGCAGCGTATATGGAAATTTTACTTCGGTCACTGCGTGACCTGAACTGCGTTCCTAGAGTTCAGCGAGAATGTTTGTAACGCGGTATCTATATCTTTACTATCCTTATACGCTTTTTTAATACCGGATTTACACAATTTAACCTCAACGGCAACATTTGAGGAAGATTGGTATGCTGGTGGAAATCGGTGATGTATGGCGTTAATCTTCAAGAAATAACAAAATTCTTTATTGTAGGGGAATCACTTCAAAATCCAAACACGATATGTAGTATATAATTATGTTTCACAATTT
The DNA here is from genome assembly GCA_963859945.1 of Euplagia quadripunctaria. Lineage (NCBI taxonomy): Eukaryota > Metazoa > Arthropoda > Insecta > Lepidoptera > Erebidae > Euplagia > Euplagia quadripunctaria. The sequence goes on along the minus strand of OY982581.1, from coordinate 7,522,847 downwards.
ATTCATATTTTAGACTAGGGATATTTTACATGAACGTAGCCTTGATTTTCGTACACATGTTATCGCTTTCCATTCCAAAGTCCGAATGCCTTTCGAGTCCCAATCGCTGCCATGTTGCCTTTTCTAGCGGAAATCCCCACTATTTACATAGGAAGTGGAATAATAACAATAAATATAATTTGATATTGTAAATAAGAGGTTACCTGTAAATTAAACATAACTTAAACAGAGTTTCAATACAGTTGTCTAATAATTTATAACGATGTGATTTTATACATATAAGTACTAGTATTTTACAATCACTCAATACAAAATGGCAACGGCGGAAGTATAGAGAAATAATATTGTACACTTAATGTTTGGAGGCATATTTCTTACGGCTATTTACCAGTATGAATAAATGCAATATTATCTTTATCACAATGCAAATGGTATCTATACCTATAATATTACAATTAAATATGTGTATCCTATTATGTTATATATGTATAACCTGACAGCTCGGCCTTCCTGCAATACGCGAGACCCTTCGCGTAGTATAAATTACTCTAGTGTATTTTTTTGAATCATAATATTCGTATCGTTACTTACTATACAAAAGTATAACTGAAAATAATAAAAGTAAAATTTACATTATAATAAACTAAATCAATAAAATGTTACCATCTCAATCATTTTGATTATTAGTCCATCATCCGTAACATTGTCATCCTCATGATTTACTGCATCATCACTAAAAGCCAAGGTCTTATTTTATCGATTCCTACGATTCCCTCATAATTGCGACCATTTTTCATGACAAAGGAGTATCTTGTACTAAACATCATATTAAAGCACTTTAATTATTCAGTAAGGTGTGGCTGACCATCACCAGGTACAAGTCTCCAATCCTATATTTCCTACTTCCAGCTTCCTTCTGCTGCATTACTCACAGTATTCAGGCCTACTAGACGCTGCTAGTGCATTGGTAATGGTTTTATTAAACGTGTCTACTTGGCAATTAGCCCTCTGAGTCGCAACAGCGCTTTGCACATGTTTTATCCCATGTTCCGAAGTGAATGAAGTCCTTGAATATTTTACTGATAAAACTATCATTGTTAAGTAGAGACGGAACAAAAAAAAATGTTATGTGATGTTTTAACCATAAACTCAGTCAGTATATTAAGTTTACGGTTAAAGATTTTTATTTTCTCAAAAGATTACAATAATCACTTACAGAGAAAAATACAATAGTTGACAAAAAATAATAACCAATCAGCGCAGTTACCCAACAAACATTTTAGTCGCATAAGTGAAACTAACGCTACTCGAAGTGCTATAAACGTCTTAATTAAGTAATTTCATTATGTATACGGCTTAGTGTCTCATAACTTTATACGACTTTTTAGTCGTATTAGACAACTAATTCGACTTCTATACAACCTGTCGTAAATGACTTCATACAACTTTTAGCTATATAACCAGTGCTGTCGTCTTAGTAACGCCTATACAACTTTTACACCGTTATTATTCGTATTAGAGTCGCGGGAACTACTTTTACGCGATGGTCGTGTAGGAGTGACAAAATGCACTCTTAAATGATTTTCAATCAGTTTATGGTTTCAACACCTTAATAGTTGTCAGATGTTTCGTGTTTTTGACTGCGGTAATAATTAGAACGCCAGCTATAATACCCGAGGTGGTTAGTGTGGATGGTGTGAAAAGGAATATTTTTTTTTTTTCTATGGAATCGCTTTCCACCCGGTAGCTTATGATGAGTACATTCGAGACAAGCAGTTACATTTTCTTTACGAAACGCCATATTGTACCAAACTAGTCTTTTTTTTTTTATTAGTTCTAATATCTTTTAGTAGCCACCCTCGTGACTTTATAGAATTTGCCATCGCGTACCCTTTGCCACGACCCATCTTAGTTACTCACCCATAAAACTGTATGCTCGGTTATTTTAATTATGTAAATGAAAACATGAGGTACCTTCTCTGACTCCTGATTACTTAGAATGTCCGCTATCCTAGCGATCTCTTCGTATACTGACTGAATGGTGGTGATCCAATCCTACTCCGACTTAACCGAGAAATTATGGGATAAGATCAAGAATCTTATATCAATGGGATTGAGACTTAGAGTATCAACATGTACTATTTTTTTTGTGTGATCTGTTTTCTATCGAACAAGCGAACTCTTAGAGTCGTTGACCTAACGGCGTTGCAATAAGTATTTTGAAGGGAATACCTATGCAAAATACTTTAAAACGGTTCAAAGAGAAAATGATTGCAAGTGTTTCTAGTTAAGACGAGTAATATTTCTGTTCTTCTACAGTTGTCTTTAGACAAAATTACGAAACTGACTAACACTGCTGTAGTAAAATCCCCCCCGCCAAGTCAACCTTGCTGGCGCCAGTATGATTTCCTAAAGATAGCTACCATTTCGTGTACCATATCTCTGATCAGTAACCTCTCTTAATGTGACATACGATAATATGACCTGTAAATGACCAGGTTCTCAATTGTCTAACTCTGTAGTCAATTCGATAATATTTCTGACCCCCAAGTCATTATGACCATTGGAAAAGCAATTGCCGTTCTAACTTATCCTTGACATTGTATGTTCTAAACAACTAGTTTTGATATATTGTTCTAATACATTTAATTTTCCTTGAAATATTTGTACGCTGAAAACAGCAGAATATTATGGACATCATAATTATTATGTGTAACACCGTTGTAACAATAATATTCTAATAAATAATTTGTTTTATTATTATAAGACAATAGGTCTTGAAGCGCTAGGCGCTCTGTAGTTGACAATAGGGTACCCTACTTTATGAATGATGATAAAAAAAACAAGAAATATATCTAGGCAATAGATAATCGGTACATGTTAGTTTCAGTTCATAAATTTAGAAATCAGATTTTATTCCTCCCGTGCATTTTACTCAAATATAACCATGGACAACGGTTTTTGTATTAACATAAAGTACAAACTACCCAAAATAAGCTCTTTAATGATAGGATTTTGTTTCAGTCCTGATTTTTGTTTTGCTAAATTCAGGAATGTTGAGATGTAAACTAATTTTAAAATTGACAAAAAAAAGTCCAATAATTTAATTCTAATTTATGCTTTTACCATCGATTTGACGTCATGACAAACTATCAACATGGCATCTAGCATTTTCATTAATTTAAGCGAGGAATTGAAAAACGTAAGATTGAAATGCATTCTTATGCCATTTATATTATATATTAAGATTTTAGTACATTCAGTGGTTGCTGCCTCAGGATCAAACTGAAACACTTTTTATAAAAAAAATGTGTAATACCATATAGGGGATTGCAGATAACAAAGTCATCAGGCTCGGTTGTACTTATTGTCACTAAGTTAGTATCTAATGCTGTATGTAGATGAGTTTTCTATAAGAAGGAAACAAGTGTGATTTCGTAAGCTATAGTCGCCAGGCAGCAGGTAATATTCGGGTCCCTCTGGACCAAAGAGATTCATTAACGTATACGGTGCCCTCATATAAGATAACACTAACATAACTGTATCATAATCGGCGCGTAAACGACTAAAATGGAAACGTCATTGTGGGAAGTGAGACGAATATTTTTATTGTACTATCTGTTTGTATATGCATTAGTGTAAGCAGTTGTTGATTAACCTTAAATAAATAAATAAAATAAATTGTACAGAATATTTTCAAATATTATTTTGTCAGGGGTCTTAGTAATGATTATTGATGTAGATTATATAGATTAATGATGACAAACAAATTTAACGTTGTACCACTTTCTTTTATTATTATTGAACACCGACTGCCCAAATGATATTTTCAACGATATAGCGTTGACTTTTATGTAACTAGAGAAACTTGTTTTTCATGTTTGGTGGTTTCAATTATTTTATTTTTGTAGCAATTAGTCCTCCGGTGACCTATGCTATCACGTTTCGCACACTTAAGGGGTTTATCCCACCTGAAACCAGGGTGCCCCTGCTGATTCCAGTTAAAACATCTTTTATTTTGGGTAATTAATACCCGATCTTGATTGCTTAGGTTTATTGTTAAGTTGTTCGGAGGTACTTAGGTATGTACCTTCGAAACTGTTATCCGCTCTATTAATTTTGAAGCTATCACTAGTCTTTCTTATATTGCCTACCTTGACTGCTCTAAACTATTTTAAGACATGTTCCGGTTCAGAAAATTACACCGCTTGCGCTCCTAACCTGACCGCGTGATCATCCACCCCATGGAGTATGCAGTCCACACCTTGCATGCGACTTAACCTACATCGATTCAATAAGTTGATCACGATTGACCGTTACTCTCATGCTAAGCATTCAGTGAGCAGCTCTGCGTAATGCTCTCGACAAGGGAAAGGATCTAGAATGTGAAAGACAAGGGATAGATTCTATAAATTTTACTTTTTTTTTTTTGACCTGGGTGGTATCATGGTGATTTTGCAACCCTAGAACGTTTTGGGAAGGAATAATGGTTTTCCTATCATCTCAACCATACATTTTTGCAAATTCCTTTAGTTTGGTAATTCAAGTCAATATGATTTGCTTTTAGGTCATGAGATAAAATTCCGGTGTACTCCTCACATCCCTAACTGTTGAAAGGACTATTGTCTACAATCATACTGCGGTTATTTTCAGTAACCCTAGCACGCTTAAACTATGAATGAGCTTTGTCACTCACCCGATGAATCGTTGCGTCTACTGGGGCATCTTTGCCCGACCTCGACCTTCCTTTCGAAGTGCGTCCTTTTTGTTTCGCCCTGTCTTCGTTAAATTCCACCGACAACGATCGCCTTCATCGTCGACTTCTACTACCGCGGAGTCCAACATCACTTGGATAATCTGGATACTCTTTCCATCCAGTCCTGGGACTTGTCAGTGTGACCTTGACCTCCAATTACATCATTGAACGACCCTTGATATCGGATTCATTGTTGACATCGGTCATCAAAATGCCCTTAACATCGGGCTTGTCCACAACCTCGGACATCATCAACATACCCTTGACATCGGGTTTGTCCTTGACCTCGGACATCAACCACCCTTGACATCGGGTTTGTCCTTAACCTCGGACATTATCAACGTACCCTTGACATCGGGTTTGTCCTTGACCTCGGACATCATGATCAACTAGCCCTTGACCTCGGGCATCATGTTCAACAAGCCCTTAACCTCGGGCATTATTATCAACAAGTCCTCAACCTCGAGGATCATGATTTACAAGCCCTTAACCTCGGGCATCATGATCAACAAGGCCTTTAACTTTGGGCATCATGATAAACAAGCCCTTGACTTCGGGCATCATTTCCTTCCATAAGTCTGAAACTCGAGACAAAGAAAAGAAGCTTAGCACTGCTTATTTTAAAATACATGATGCTACGGTCGTACCAGTTTCATCGTATAGAAATAACCATTGTGGAGTTTTATGAAATTGTATAAGCGTACAATATTCTCCGTCTGAGCTGTACAGCAATTATTTTTCTATATTATTTTTTTTTAGCTACTGCTATAGTTGATGTTCGTTATACATTGTAATGCGTTCTATTTTATTATATATAGATATACCCACATATTCCCATATAACACTCATACATATATATATTTTACACATCATAACCTAGGAATAAGACGTGATTGTTTCATCCCACAAATTCCCATATTACAGTTATATACACAAATATATTATACACATCAGAACTTGGGAATAAGACGTGATTGTTTCAACAAATTTGAAATTGTAGTAAAGGAATGCACATAAAGCAAGCGATTTGAGAGAAATTTATTAGACACAATTTCATCTCGGGATGTTTCTTATTTTGGCATATCAACTGTTCTATTTGATTTGAAAATTTCGATACCGCTCATAAGAGAAAAAATAAATAATTAAAGAGTGAAAGGTCTTCATAATCGGTTTGATCTCGGTACTTTATTGTCTATTATAAGTACTGTAAGACCTTTGCTTAATATTACACACGGATATTAGTTTTTATTACATTCAAAATTAGCGTATTATTTATGAAGAAAAATTACTACCCTCTGCACAACAGAAACCAAAAAACAAAAAAACTTGCATTTAATAAACCACATTGTAAATTTCTAACCAACAATATTTTACGCTACTTACATTTTATTATTTGCAGGCGTGTTAGGAAGTTTTATATATCCTTTACGATATCACACTTCTGAACTGTAGGGGAATCACTTCAAAATCCAAACACGATATGTAGTATATAATTATGTTTCACAATTTATTCATATTTTAGACTAGGGATATTTTACATGAACGTAGCCTTGATTTTCGTACACATGTTATCGCTTTCCATTCCAAAGTCCGAATGCCTTTCGAGTCCCAATCGCTGCCATGTTGCCTTTTCTAGCGGAAATCCCCACTATTTACATAGGAAGTGGAATAATAACAATAAATATAATTTGATATTGTAAATAAGAGGTTACCTGTAAATTAAACATAACTTAAACAGAGTTTCAATACAGTTGTCTAATAATTTATAACGATGTGATTTTATACATATAAGTACTAGTATTTTACAATCACTCAATACAAAATGGCAACGGCGGAAGTATAGAGAAATAATATTGTACACTTAATGTTTGGAGGCATATTTCTTACGGCTATTTACCAGTATGAATAAATGCAATATTATCTTTATCACAATGCAAATGGTATCTATACCTATAATATTACAATTAAATATGTGTATCCTACCATGTTATATATGTATAACCTGACATTATTAAGAAAAGGAGGACCTTGATCTGATTCTAGTTCCACCGATAGACCAAAACGTGCAAAGCTAGTAAAATATTGAAAACCTGTTTTGCGTTTGTACGTGGCTTTTCAAAAATCTACAACCATTTTGAAGTTGCATCAATTAAAATCATAAACCTATTACCCTATGGTAAGAAAACCAAGCCAAAACTGCGGTGGTACTCACGGTGGAGCAGCGCCCTCTACCGCACAAGTGTCACAACTCTGGCACGCTACTTTTACATCCTTATCAATGTTAGGCCACCATACGAACGAGTAATGTCTAATTGTTTGAGAATATCCTTTCGTAATTATATCTTCCGCTGTTTGTTTACTAATTTCACTATTACTCACAGGAAATCCTCTACAATGTTTGAATACTTGATCTCCGTACCCACACTCAATTGCTTAACCTATTTTTGTGCGTGTGGAAACCCCCGCACAGGTACACGTGGACGTCGTCTCCTCGCGGCTGGATACTATAGCTGGTGGAGGGGAAAACCCTTCCTGTCCGCCTGCGGCCACACTTAGGTCGTCCTCCTGAGTCCGTTCCGCCACCTTCTTCTGTGAGGATATCATCTCGCAGAAGGAAGCAACTGCAGTATAACTTATAACTTATCTCGCTACCAACCATGGATGGTGGCGGGAGATCCCTCCCATGACTGAAGTGAGATTCTGATGCTTCCTCGCCCAAGCGGAATTGCATTGGTTTGGCATTGGCATTTGGCATTAGTTCTTTAATTGGCATAGAATGATTTTGTCGTTGGCATTTATCACAACGTTTTACAAAGTTGTAATATATCTTTATCAATACCAGGCCAATAATTATATTTTTTGAAATTGTTCGACATCCTCGTCATACCAACATGGCCACTACTGGATTAAAGATGGAAGTCGTTCAAGATTACTCGTCTATCATCTTTTTCATTAATTGTCCCTACAAATTCACCTCGTGTAATTCGCGATTGAGGTTCATATTCTAATCATTTTGTTATGTTAAAATAATAGTTTTTTTAAGCTGTCTGTCTATCTGTTTGTGTCGGCTAATCTCCGGAACGGGATAACCGATTTCCACGAGATTTTCACTGGCAGATAGCTGGTGTTATAACGAGTAACTTAAGCTACTTTTATTTTGAAAAAGAATTAGGGTTCCGCGCAAAATATATAAATATGTATATGCAAGCGAAGCCGTGCGGGAACTGCTAGTATCTAATGTAAATCGTTCTCTTACTACTTACGTAACACAATACTTCACTTTCTTGACTTATAATTTATTTATTTATTTTTTTACATCAGTAAACACTAATTTTACTGATTTTTAGTTTATTCTGTGTCCCCACGACTTTTGGTTGATCAGGACAATTCTCTGAGCTTGCGCACGCGTTGAAACATTCACTACACTGTCATGCATTTCTTTTAGTTAATTTAACGATGTTCGAGACAACGCGTCTGCAGCCCAATTATTGCAACCTTTTACGTATTCTACATCGAAATTATAATAAATTATTCTAAGGCAAGTCTGAATTGCATTAATCTACTCGACAGATCTTTCACATTAAAAAGGTAAAAAATTAAAATGATTTTAAAAAACCGACCATACAAGTGTAGATGAAAATATTTTACCGCCCATACTATTGCCAATCTTTTCTTCTCTACTGCAGCATAATTCTTTTCAGCCTTATTTAGACTTCTACTAGCGAATGCTACGGGATGCCCATCTTTATTTGTTAAAATTGATCCTATGTCATAATTAGACGCATCTGTTTTAATAATAAAATAACTATTTTCTGAAAAATCTGGATATTGCAAAATGACATTGACATAATTTTCTTCTGAGTGTTTCAAATGCGAGCGCAAAATTTGAGGGTGTGCCATTTCTGCGATTTTTTTTGTAACTAATAGTTAACAAAAGCAAAAATCTCTTAACTTCTTCACAATTTTTTGGACGCGGATAATTTTTTACTAAATTTATTTATTTATATTTATTTATTTTGTCAGGGTTTGGTTGTATACCATTATTAGATATTACTTGTTCGAGATACAATATGTTTTTTCAAGGGTTCAATGACTTTTCGCAACTTTACGAAAACGTCTTGCAGGTTTTTATTGCGAATTTGGGTTAGGGTTTTACCAAAGCAAAACAAATCATCTAAATAAATTAAGCATTTCTCTTAATTAAAAGTTTAAAACCCGCGAGCTATATTCATCATACGGGAGAACGAACTTGGACTCGCTTGTAAAAACTTATTAAAAAAGTGAGTGTTCTTTTTATTATAGTGCCAACAACATGCAATGGTTTTAAATGTTTTATTTTAAGTTGTACCTAAGTGCTGTTGTTTTTTTTTTAGGAACTCCTTGGTTTTTTGGAATTAAAATTAGACCACATATTTTATGTGCAATAGTTTACTTTTAGAACATGTTTTGGGCTTGGCCGTAAACTTCACCAATCCCCATTAACACAAAGCTCGTCCGTCCGTATCAGCATCTTTCCTCGAGAACATAACTCGTTAGTTTCGTTGTGGAATTGCTTCTTCTCTGCTGCTGCAGAAGCTGGTCTGACATGGTTTTCATGATTTACTTTTTGGTTAGCGGTTCAAAGTCATGGTATAGTAAGTACATAACTTACAGCAATTTGATTATTCTGTTTTAGATGAAGATTCAAGTTGTGGTGCTAACAGCGCTGGTGGCTTACATCAGTGGCGCAGCTGTTGAGCCTAAGTAAGCTGCTGATTTTGTACAAGTACCTACTTGACTCTTTCCTAAAAGTTGTTGGAAGCCGAAACGTCATCTCAGGAATACTCAATACTGGAGATAGATTGTTGCACAGGTAAAAGCGGTTCATTGTTACCTAATAGAAGTTGTTACAATAATTTTTACCTATATTTTCCTTAACAGACACAAACTTACTTAATTGAAATTCAACAAATTAGTCGATAGTAGGAAAGGGTTAATGTATTAATCAATTCTGTTGACAAACACAAAAATATTGCGTAATATTCAATCAATAATAATCAATTTGCATTTCCCCCAATTTGTTAGAATAATTGTTATAATTGCAGAAAATTACAAAATCTCGATCGCATCTAAAGCGATTTGGCAGTAATTCATGGACATTATTTATAACAGGGCCTACTACAGCAAACTAGCCGCTGCCAATGTGGTCCAAACTCCGGCTATCAGATATGTTGGCGCCACGTCCACGACCAGCATCACTTACATTTCAGCTTTAGCGGTTGGCAGCACTCAGTCCGCGAATGCACAAATCACTCCCGTAGGCGTCAACATCAACAATGTCACTATCCGACCAACGTCTGCTAGGAGCTTCGAGTTTGACTTCTGGTTTGAAATTTGGGGTCGATAATTTATTTTAAGGTATAAGAAGATAGTTAACATATTAGGTTCATACAGATAATGTAGGTATTCCAAAGCATGTATATATTTCTAAAAGGAGGTCATTCATTTTGGGCCCAAAAGTCAAAGTGCCGGCCAAAAAAAAAATGTGATATTATTGTAGGGGAGATCAATCCAAGTATTTTTTACTAGAGCACCAAATCTCTACTACCATTCCTTCACCTGATATTTTAAGTAGAAAAATCAGATTTTTAGGCATTTGATTAAAAAATATTTTTATCTTCTGGTGGCAAACGTGGTATGTTTTTGTTAGGATGATGCTATACAACTGATACTAGTATCACATCAAACCTTTGTGAATGTTAATTCCATCATTTATCGACTGTGTAGAAAAAAATCCTATTTAGAGCTTAAAAAAGTTATAATTATGTCAAATAATCTAACGGACGGACACATTCGTTCATCCATTTTAAGTGTTTACTTAAAATGGATGAACGAATGTGTATTCAGTGTCGTGAACCTATTGGAAACAGGAGGAGCTTCTTGGGCTTCCAGAGAAGAACGATACACTGATATCTCGCAGATTATTATTACCGAACTGATTTTAACCTGAACCTAGCTTCAATTTTTCGAATGAGGTAAGCTACTTTTTCGCGAATAGTCAATAAGGGTCGCGAATGCCTCTAGCAGGATTTTATGCCATTACACCTAGGTTACGGTCACGTGAATTATCTAGACGTAGCCAGGAGAAATCTCACTGTGCCGGAGGTGCTTTTTGGAAATCCCGGAAGTTTGTTGGAGAACAGAAAGGCAATCGTTATTTGCGATGGAACTTATATAAAAATTCAGAAAAGCACGAATTAATTGATTGCTTTGATGGTCATATCCTTGATATGCCCATATCATGAATAATATTTTATCCAACGAGACTGATAAAGGTGACGGAGTTTTTAATTGGTTTTTCCGAGAAGGCGATATCTTAATACTCGATCGGGGCTTTAGAAATGCTGCAGAGACACTACGAAGTCACGGCTATTCTAAACAGATACCTGAAACACGATATGCCAATGAAGCTGGGTAGCTTACTACAGAACAGGCGAACAAATCCCGTCTTGGAACTATTGCCCGATGGGTGGTGGAGGTAATTAACGGACGATTTAAAAGAGATTTCCGGCTTCTAAAAAACATTTATGTTAACCTCTATTTGGAGTACATGATTGATTATTTCAGAATTGTTGCGGCACTATTAAGTGCGGTACTGATTGAAGATAATACCAGAGCACCAACATTTGTTCAAATAAGACACGAGAGGCTAGCAGTTCCTAGCACGTTGGCAGATTTTGTTAACCGCAGGAGAACAGTTTTCCGTACAATGGAGGCAAATCTCCCTGGATTCGATAATCTTCCAAGAGTCCAAGACTCACAGAGGAAGACTTAATATTGTATAGTCTAGGTATATACCAACTGAAACAGGCTAGGAGCTATTAAGGCGAACGTGTGAATGAGAATGGATCATTTATCATTGAATTGGGTCACTCATTGCCAACATCACATATTAGAGAGTTGGAATGTGGGGATTTATATATCATACGAGGTCGAATCCAATCCCGTCATATGAGGGCGAAAACCTACTATGTATGTATACGTTAGTTTTGACAGAACGTTGAACGGTCAGCAAGCAATCAGTCACTACTACCATACATGTAACACATAGGCAAAAGAATAGTAGGATGTTGTTCGCACGTCATGTGCATCGTTTGGTATCTAACTTATGCAAGGCATGAACGGCATGAACCCCTGAACATGGAAGCCCTCCGGCAATATTCTAAAATTAAATCATGGTACGTGTAGTTCCTAGTTCTTCACTAAACCAGGCAATATGTATATTGTAACAAAACGTTTTTTTATCGGAATTTACTTTTTTAACAAGGCCGTCAATATTATGATGGAATTAACATTCACAAAGGTTTGATGTAATACTAATATCAATTCTAGGCCATCATCCTAACAAACACATTTCATTTTTTTCATCAGAATATAAAAATATTTTTTAATCAAGTGCCTAAAAATCAGATTTTTCTACTTAAAATATCAGGTGAAGGAGTGGTAGTAGAGATTTGGTGCCATAGTAAAAAATACTCGTACTTATCTCCCCTACAATAATATCATTTTTTTTTCGCTTTCCGGCACTTTGACCTTTGGGCCTAAACTTGTACGAAACGTGAATGACCTCCTTTATAGCACTTTTGGTATTAATAAAAACTATTAAAAAAAAAAATTCTTTCTTTGTCTTCTAATACGTAACTACCAACAGGTAGGCAAGTTAAAATGTACTGATAAATGTTAAGACCAGCTTATCTTAAGAATATACGTAGACTTTAATGTAAAATAACTAATAATAAGGTATCATAGCGCCAACACAGATGTTTTTTGGCAAAACTCTGGACTTTGGACTCAAAGTATGTTCGAGGGCTCGGACTTCCCCGCAACAGAAAGTAAGAGTTACAGGTATGCGACCCTGACCTGCTCGAGCAATTACTAACACTCCACATCCATCTGTATAAGCAATATCCCTTTCCTTCCATTGTGTTCCCTCTTCACCTACCTTCCCCTATCGGTATACTCCCAATTTTCCATCTATAGTTCCCAATGTGCTCGGTTGATGGAAATAGGCTTGCCTCTATTACGTGAGATGGATCAAATTATAGTTTGCAACATGTTGCTGTTTGCCTCTGCCTACAGGTACAATCATATTTATTGTGTGCTAACGTCCGCTTTTAAATGTGGTTCTAAAGTGCCAATAATTGTGTAGTTGGTAAATCACATCAAATCTAACCCATTTCTGAAAGAGGTGGTATTCACGCGACACGGCAATTAAACCACCAACCATTTTGGATACAATCATTTGTACAGGAGGAGACAAGACATGAGCGTCGTCTTCCCTGACCCCATTATCTTGTGACAGCTGCCACTAACGCCACTACCAGACAATCTGGTTTTTTCTACAGAGATTTTCGTTTAGGTCAGTGTGGCTTTCCTAGCTTAAGAGGATCGGTGCTAGACAGTGTCTACTGCCACCAAATGAATCCAGAAGCAACGTAACAACCGGCCCTGGGTAATTTTTACATAGGATTTGAAAAAACAACGTTCCCGTCCGTAGCTTGAAAGGATTACCCTTTGAACTGAACTCAGATGTGCGACAGGGAGAAAACAGTTTTTCAAAAAAAAAATCTTCGAAACTGAATAACAGGAATTCATAAATGATCTAATAAAGAATAAGGGAAGCTTGCATTTTTTTAATATGTTTACTTGCAAAAAATACATCTATTACAGAAAACTTTGTACAGGCAGCCCATCAGCCCACCATCAGTGGTTAACATCAAATTTTAAAAAGAGTAGGTCTCATTCCGTCTTAAGATGAGCATGCTAGACACCAGAGCGCACCTTTCGTGTTGAGCTGAACCGTTAATTAGATGAGCAGCTACTCCTTCCGCTGCTATCTCGATGGTTTATTAGAGGAATTCTTCTTCGCAGTTCTAAAGATTTGTTTTCTTGCGAATGACTTTTGGAAATGGTCGGTGTGGTTATGGGTTAACTGGACGGTGATAATTATCCATTTAATACCTCTTTAACTCACAGACAGTGAAACGACTGGTGCATCGGGAGTGATTTTTAACCCTGAAGAACCTCCAAACAACGTTTTTGATAGTAACTATTTCATATATAGTAAAGAAGAAACATTTATAATCGATACTTAAGAAATAGCATTTAATTTAGTAAGCACAGCATGAATATAATTAAAAGATTTGTTACATTAGTAAAAACTGCACAAGTACAATTACATAATTGGTAAGTAGGTACATCAGGCTCATCAGTAGGGCGGCGTCTACGTTGAACAAACCACACGCATTTATTTTACTGAACGAGACACGGTTTAGGCGTAGAACACTTTTGTACAGCCGACCGTTAGCATCTGTGAAAATGAAAGTAGGAAGTTCAGATTTGCAGTAACACTATAACAAATACAAGTATTTCCATCTATAAGACTAAAACACACCTGAGTAAGAAGCGTCCATCGACCGCAGTATACAGACCATTTCCAACTCCTCAATAGCCATGTAAAACTTCTCACAATGTACGCATATTAAAATTACCAAAGCAATATTCTTTAACAAACATGAAATTAGACTAACGAAGACTAGTGTTTCTTTAACCTAAAACATTTTTAAAAAATGTATATTATATTTAACTAACGTTGCCCATAGTTCGTTCTAAAATAAAATGTGATTTATTGTAAGAGACTAACAAAAATACTTACATCAGAGTTTAAAGGTTGGTCGTCAAATTTATAACTTTCAAATGCTATTTGCAAGTAACTTAAAAAGCGGCAAAATGTATCGGCACACTGAACGAATATCTGTCAAATATAAATATCTAAATAAATTGTAATATTATTCAAAATTAAATGATATTTTAAAATCTACGTTCAGACTATGTTCAGTTATCAAAAGAAATATCTAGTAAATGCCAAGAAATGATAGCAGGAACAAAATCCATTATTACAGCTCTCTCTCCTGTAAGTATAAATTAAAGAAATTTAATCAATTATGACTAAAATGCACAAAATTACCATAAAATTAAATATCTTGTTAAACAAAGTATAACTTTGTTCTTGTTTTTTGTTGTCCATCAACATAATATAATTATTTTTAAAGTTAATTAAATATGTCTTTAGCAATATTATGATTCGAACCGCAAAAATAAGATTTAAGTCAAATATTGTATACAAATAATCTACAAGCAATTCGGCATAATCCAAATCATCATCTAGTGTGTTGTAAAACAGCAATATCGATATAATATTAACACATATCATGGCCACAGAAGATATCCAATTCCAAATAGTATTAAATGTATTGCATTTTTCATTAATCTTGAAATGTTTGTGGATCGTCTGAATATTTAATATTAGTAGTACATTATTATGACCATGCATAATATTGAGAATAAAGACTGCAACGATTCCAAAACCATTATAAATAGCATAAAAATATACTAAGAAATATTGAGTTTTGCTGTCAAAGATGTGGCTTGCTTCTGATATACCACCGTATCTCGTAAATATTCTGTAGATATATAAAATAAATAAAACTGCCCAAAATATGGACATGATTATATTAAATTTCGGTCCGTTCGAATAGATAAAACTGTCTCGTATTGTAAACTTAGATGATAAAAACATATGTTGTAACAAATAGAAAGGGTAAAACAGTTTTCGGATGTCATTTTCTAAGTAATTATTTAATAAAAGTTCTCTGGGTATGCAAATTGTCATTATTAACAATATTTTATTCCTATTTGTAAATAAAATAATTCAAATAATAAATATGAATACCGTACCAGACAAACCCGAAATTATAAATATAAAAGTTATTGAGTCGGACCGTAGTTACATTCGTTAATTGAATAAAATCTAATAAAGCTTTCAAAATTATAGAATTAATTCATACAATATTATAGAATTTGTAACTGTAATGAATTAGTAAACACAAGAAAACAATTACGATATAACTAATGATGCTGATGTAGTTAATATAATGAAACATTATTATCAATTTGTTGTTGAACACGGTAGACAATATAAACTTAAAAGCACTCCACTAATTTTCAATCGCCAAAAACCTCCAACCATTTTGAAGTTGCATCAATTAAATCATAAACTTATTACCCTTATATGGTAAAAAAACTATATGGACCCGGGTCCAAGGCCGTGTAGCGTAAGGCCAAAACTGCGGTGGTATACTCACAGTGGCGCAGCGCCCTCTATCGTAGAAGTGTCACAACTCTGGCATCTACTCTTTTACATCCTAATTGTTTGAGAATATCCTTCCGTAATGATATCTTTCGCTGTTTGTTTACTAATTTCACTGTTACTCGCAAGGCAAGAAATCTTCTACAATGTTTGAATACTTGATCTCCGTACTCACACTCACCCCCGCACACGTGGACGTCGTCACCTCGCGGCTGGTCACTATAGCGGGTAGAGAGGAAAACCCATCCCGTTCCAACTTTCTGTAATAGTTAACAAAAGCTACAAGTCTCTCAACTTCTTCACAATTTTTTGGACGCGGATAATTTTTTACTAAATTTATTTTGTCAGGGTCGGGTTGTATACCATTATTAGATATTACTTGTTCGAGATACAATATATTTTTTTCGCACGAAAGGTTCAATAACTTTTCGCAACTTTTCGAAAACGTCTTGCAGGTTTTTATTGCGAATTTGGGTTCTATCAAAGCAAAACAAATCGTCTAAATATATTAAGCATTTCTCATAATTAAAACCCGCCACAGCGAATTTGGGCTCGTTTTCAAGTCAGTTGCCATTCGAGTCATTTGTTCCTGGTCAGAACGAAATGCTGTCTGTTTATGGCCATTTTCATCTAATTTTATATCATAATACCCTTCGTGTAAATCTAAATTACTGAAATAGGCACTACCAGATAGTGATACTAATAATTCACTGATATCTGGTAAAGGGTACTTATCATCTACCATCAAATTGTTCAACTTTCGGTAATCAATACCAATCACCATTTTTTAGTACATACATGTTGTACCTTTTTTTTCGGTACTAATAACACAGGGCTTGACCATTTACTTTTACTTGGCTCTGCTATACCATCTTCAATCATCCTATCTATTTGTTGCTCAATTTGTTTTTCTGGAAGTGAGGTAATCTATACTGTTTTGAAAAAAAATGGTGTCGCATCAGGTTTTAAAGTAATGGTGTGTGTCATCAATCAGTAGTACTTAGTTTATCTCCAAGTAAATAAAAAGTATCTGTATATTTGGCACATCATTTTCATATAGATGTCTACTCTTCATTATTCATAAGAGAAAAATCTACATAAGAAAATAATTGTTTAACTATCTCTGCCTTGTTCTCTATTTTATTCACAGAGCAAACGTTATAATCGCTTAACTTGTGAACATCCAAATTAAATGTTGATAAAGTTATATTATTTTCTGTTGTATTTAATATTCTAATAGGCATAACACCATTTACAGGAGAAGCAATTGAATTAGCTAAGAAAATACCCTTTTGTATCTCTACCGAACATATTACATAGTCTTCTTCAAATTGTGTCTGAATATAATGTATAGACTCGCATCTAGGCGAAACTTCTAATACTAATACTGATTTTTTTTGTAACTTACAAGTTCATATTTACAAGCTGCTTACAAATTTTCATACGAGAGGATAGGACGTATCTAAGGTTGTTCGACATTATGCTCCATACACTAACTGAAAGATATAATTTTATTGTAATGTTTCGGTTTAAACAATATTCTTTATATTATAGATACTTAAACATTGATAAAAATAGAAAGAAATAAATACTGTGATATGTAAGTCAATTAATTTATCGATTCTACCCGTCGATTTCTACATAGTCATGGTCTGAAGGTTCATAAGTGGTTGAGACTTTAAGGTGTGCCTGAGACCAAATATTTACGCTATGTAACAGGATCTTGAGATATACCGTAATATAAAGAATATTGTTTGAATCGAAACATTACAATAAAATTAAATCTTTCAGTTAGTGTTTTGAGCATAATGTCGAATAAATTTAGATACGTTATATCCTCCCGGATAAAAATTCGTGAGCCGCTATAAATATGATCTTGTAAGTTACAAAAAAATCAGCTGGCAGTATACCGAGGGAAAACTCGTCAGATGGTGCGTCTAATAGGCGATAGATACTCCCGTCGGGCTCCTGCGTTACACCTTTCAGGGTATCAGGTGACAATCTTTCCACCGGGATACAGCCAGCAGACATTTTTATTTATACGCAATAGCATATAAACTGTAATCTTATAAATTTTCAATTGAGAATAAATCACCGAACGTATCCCACTATCCCACTAATATTATAAATGTGAAAGTTTGCATGGATGGATGGATGTTTGTTACTCTTTCACGCAAAAACCACTGAACCGATTGCGATGAAACTTGGTATGTAGTTAGCCGGAGACCTGGATTAACGCATAGGCTACTTTTTATCCCGATATTCTTACGGGATCGGGACTTACGCGGGTGAAACCAATTCATGTGACCAGCTGACGTATAATCCACCACTCTATAGTCAGCTGACTTTTCTTTTTCTTTCAGATATTGGTTTAGCTATAATTTGATACAACTTTTTAAAGCAGTTTACAAAGTATCGCCCGAGAGGAAATGACTGACGAAATTTGTGCCTGGCTCGTGGACTATAATGTATTTTATTAGTAATTGGTAAAGTAATAAGTCAACGTATTTGTATCGAAAGGAATACTTTTTTGTATGTTTAACGATAGGGACCACATTCGAGAGCTGACATTGTCAAGTAAACTGAGAGCTTAACAAGCTGAAAGTGTCCTACTTTAAACGCAGGATATTTAAACCACCAAAAATTACCTATTTTTCTACTACAGATTGCACCTAAATTATTTATTGTCACGTACGTAATTGGATACAATTTCTTGCCCTGCCGAGTTTAAGGAGACAAGACACAAGTGCCGTCTTCCCTGACCCGGTAATCTGGTAACGGGGGCCACTATCGCCAATACCAGACGATCTGGGTTATTTTTTAGATAGTTTGTTGTGTCTGCTTGTAAAAAGTATGTCTATTATATAACTTGGTCCTATCAGCCCACCAGCCAAAAGTTTAAGTGGTTTACGTCTAGTTTAAAGAAGTTGAAGCCCTCTTACGTCTGGAGATGGGCACGCCAGACAAGAGGGTCGTGTTGTGTTGTGATGTACGGTTAATTAGGTGAGCAGCTGCTCTTTCCGCTGCTATCTCGATGATTTTTTTAGAGGAATTCTTCCTCGCAGTTCTAAAGATGTGTTATTAGTGGATGCGGTTACTGACGAAAATGGCCAGTGCGGTTACCGGGCGGTATAAATGTCCACTTTATACCCTTTAGATTAAGAAACATTTATAATGGGCCTCGATTCTTAAGAAATGGCATTTAATTTAGAAACAACAACATATTATAGTTATTATGAGACTTTTTAAATAAAAGTACATGTTATATTAGAAAGAACTGCACAAGTACAATTACATAATTGGTAAGTAGGTACACCAGGCTCATCAGTAGGGCGGCGTCTACGTTGAATAAACCACACGCACTTATTTTACTGAACGAGACACGGTTTAGGCGTATGACACTTTTGTACAGCCGACCGTTGGCATCTGTGAAAATGAAAGGAGACGTTGGAATTTGCAATAACACTATAACAAGTACATGTATTTCCATCCATAAGAATGAAAGACACCTGAGTAAGACGCGTCCAACGACCGCAGCGTACAGACAGTTTCCAACTCCTCAATAGCCGTGTAGAACTTCTCACAGTGCACGCATATTAAAATTACCAAAGCCACATTCTTTAGCAATAATAAAATTAAAGTAGCGGAGAGGAGTGTATCTTCAAGCTAAAACAATAATAAAAAAGGTATTTTATATTTAACTAACTCGGGCCATAATCAGTTCTCATATAAATTATGATTTTATTGTAAAAAACTAATGAAATACTTACATCAGAGTTTAAAGATTTGTCGTTAAATGTATAACTTTCAAAGACTATTTGCAAGAAACTTAAAAAGCGACAAAGTATATCAACATGCTGAACGAATACCATTCTGTCAAATATACATTTTATTCAAATAGATTATAAATTTAAAATCTACGTTCGGACTATATTCAGATATTGCCTATATATTTGGAAACAATTAACTGCGTATTAGATCTAGACATAAAAAACCGGACAAGTGCGAGTCTGACTCGCGCACCGAGGGTTCCGTAAGCAAACAAACTTTCGGATTTTTTCCTTTACTTGTGAGTTTTGATTTACCTGCAAATTGAAATTTGATGAAGTCTAAGGCTTAATGGCCGTATCTTTTGATTCCGTTGACTTAGAAGCTTGATTTTTTAAACCCCGACGCAAAAAGAGGGGTGTTATAAGTTTGACGTCGATGTCTGTGTATGCATGTGTGTGTGTGTTTTTGTCTGTCTGTGGCATCGTAGCTCTCAAACGGATGGACCGATTTCGATGCGGTTTTTTTTTTCATTTTAAAGCCAGTTTCCTTGCGGTGGTTCTAGGCTATGTTTGGTTAATATCGGTCCAGCAGTGTAAAATGATGTGAGGCATTTTGTAATCGTTGAAGGGATTTTCGAGTCGGGGGTGTTTTAAATTTTAAATTTATGATTATTTACAGCTTCAATAGACCGCAGACTCATGTATTTGGTATTAATTTCAACTTTATGCCTCCAAGGGTTCCTGAGAAAAAAGTCTTGACAGACAGACAGACAGACGGACAACAGAGTGATCCTATATTCCTTTTTTCCTTTTGAGGAACAGAACCCTAAAAATCAGCATAGGAAGAGAAATATCTATTAAATTGAAAGAGATGATAAATGCAACATTTAAAAAAATATCATAAAATGAAATATCTTGTTAAACAAAGTATAAGCTTGTATAAACGTTTGATATGTTTTAAAAATGCTTTCGCAATCTTGTTCTTGTTGGGTATCAATCAACTTAATGTAATTATTTTTAAAGTAAATAAAATCTGTCTTTAGCAATATTATGATTCGAATCGCATAACTAAGATTCAAGTCAAAAACTATATACAAATAATCTACAAGCATTTGGACATAATCGAAATCATGGACTAGTGTGTTGTAAACCACAAGGTTCACCAGCCTCAATATATCAACACATATTATGGCCACAGAAGAGATCCAACTCCAGATAGTATTAAACGTGTTACATTTTTCATCAATCTTGAAATGTTCGTGGATAGTCTGAATATTTAATATCAGTAATACGTTATTATAAACATGCATGATATTGAGAATAAAGACTGCAACGATACCAAAACCATTATATGTCACATAAAAATATATTAAGAAATATTGAGTTTTGCTGCTAAAGATGTGGCTTGCTTCTGATATACCGCCGTATCTCATAATGCACTCTGTAGATGTAAAAAATAATTAATACTGCCCAAAATATGAACATGGTTATATTCAATTTCGGTCCATTTGGATAGATAAAACTATCTCGTATTGTAAACTTAGACGATAAAAACATATGTTGTAACAAATAGAAAGGGTAAAACAGTTTTTAGGTGTCATATTCTAATTAATTATTTAACAAAGGTCACTGGGTAAGCATCAGTAGCGGATTTACTAGCAGGCTGAGTAGGCTGAAGCCTAGGGCGGCAGATTGTAGGGGCGGCAAATTTGAGGGATTTTTTTCATGACATGACAGAAATTAAAAGCATTCATATTTATTCGGAAAAAATGTGGTGTAATTAGGACGATAGTGAACAAATCATAAACTTACAATTGCATTGAAAAAAAAAGAAAAATTGGTTGCCTGTAAAGTCGGTATACGGGCGAAAGTTTTACGTGACAACGACTTTGAGTGGTAAAATAATAACCATGCCCGAGTGGAAGGGACGCGTGCCTCTCACTCGCTCTCATTGTGAGCGCATAACGTGAGCGGAGCGTAACGCAGTTTCTTGAAGTGTCACCCGGCAAACCAATTTATAAGACGTTGTCACGTCAAAAATGTTATTAATATGATCGTGAAATGGGGGATCGAATCATACTTAAGGTCGGTAGGGGCGGCAAAATTTAAATAGACTACTGTGAACGAAATAATGTGAACAATGAATATTAATAGAGCCCTGAATACCGGACCAGACAAACCCCAACTTATGTATCAATATAAAAGTTATTGAGTCAGACGTAGTTCCATTCGGTAATTGAATTGAATATAACAAAAGTTTTACAAAATTATATAATCAATTCACTTCACAAGTAAAGTGTATAATAGAATGTATAACCTAAATTACTAAACACAAGAAAACAATTACGATATAACTGATGATGATGAAACTACATCATTATCATCAATTATATCGTAATTGTTTTCTTGAACACTTGAATAAAATGAAACATTATTATCTATTTGTTGTTGAACTAAGTAGACAATATTATAATTACATGATCATCATTAGTTGATCCGAATTGTTATCTTGAGTTTACTAATTTACTACAGTCAAAAATTCTATTTCTAGATTAGATTCTATAATTTCGAAAGATTTGTTAGATTCAACTCAGTTAAAGAATGTAACTATGTTTGACCCAATTACTTTCATAATTTCGGGTTTGTCTGGTCCGGTAGGCAGGGCTTTATTAATATTTATCATTTAAATAATTTCATTTACAAATGGAAATAAAATAATGATATAATGCATACCCAGAGAGCTTTTATTAAATAATTTTTGTCCAATTCCACTGGCCTATGTCAGAACTCACGAAACTGAAGACATCGAGAAAGAACTATGTACGTAAGGACCCGTCAAAATAATAAGACTTGCTTTCAAATACCTTATTTTTCAATAGCAACCTGGAGTCCGGAATCGATAGATTTATAGCCAAAGACTAACATGATGATGCTAAAGTAAAAATAAATGTGTATAAAAAAAAATAGGCAGTCATGGGACTGCCGACAGAAGTGAAAACTTAAACGAAACGACGAACTTCAAAAGTTAAATTAACAGGTTGGTGACATTAATTAATAAAGAGCTGACAGAACTCCATGTTTAGATTAGCGCCCTCTAGTGGATCTATATATGTATTATAAATATAAGAAACTCGGCTCCGTCGTACGAATTGTCGATCAAGTATGACACTCGGACGGACACGGACACACGGACACATTTTCGATCAGGGACTCGTGTCCTGACGCGAGTTTAACATTTTTAACCCATCCCAAAAAGTGCACAACGCCGTTAAAGAATTTGTCACTTCAAAAAAAAAATACGTAAAAAAAATTTCATAAGTAGGTAGTGTGACTTGTTAAAAAAGAGGTGCTTATAGATATATGAACGTTATAAAGGTGCTTAATCCGACAAAACTGATTTCCATTTTGTTTGGCCGCTTCCCTAGTTTGGTGAAAAACTTGAGCCATAATCTGTTTTTATGTAAATTATGATGTTTTTGTAATTTGTAAAACACTTACATCAGATTTTAAAGATTCGTGGTCAAATCCATAACTTTCAAATTGTATTTGTAAGTAACTTAAAAAGCGGCAAAGGGTATCAGCACATTGCACGAATATCTGTCAAATATAAACATTGCAATATATAAATAAAATTTTATATTATTATTTAAAATTATTAATATTTTTTAAAAACTTCCTAAATAATATTCAAATGTCTCCTGTTTATTTTGAAACTATTAATGGCGTGTTCGAACCCAGACATGAATTACATACATTTAGCTTATGGAAAGAAATTTCTATTAAATTGAAAGAAATGATAGTTGATAGATGATATCTTATAAGTGGAAACTAAAGAAATAATCGATTTTAATGCACAAAATTACCATAAAATGAAATATCTTGTTAAACAAAGTATAAGCTTGTATTAGCGTTTGGTATATCTTAAAAATGTTATCGCAATCTTGTTCTTGTTGGGCATCCATCAACAAATGATTATTTTGAAAGTTAATTAAATATGTCTTTAGCAATATTATAATTTGAATCGCATAAATAAGATTCAAGTCCAAAATTGTATAAAAATAATCTCCAAGCATATCGGCATAATCCAAATTTTCATCTAGTGTGAAGTAAGACACCGATATCGCTATATCAACACATATTATGGCCACAGAAGAGATCCAATTGCAAATAGTATTAAATGTATAACATTTTTTACTAATCTTGATATGTTCGTGGACCGTCTGAATATTTAATATTAGTAAAACATTATTATGACCATGCATAATATTGAGAATAAAGACTGCAACGATTCCAAAACCATTATATATCGAATAAAAATATACTAAGAAATATTGAGTTTTGCTGCTAAATTTGTGGCTTGCTTCTGATATACCACCGTATCTCATTAATACTCTGTAGATATATAAAATAAATAAAACTGCCCAAAATATAGACATGGCAAAATTAAATTTCGGTCCGTTTGGATAGATAAAATTGTCTCGTATTGTAAACTTGGACGATAAAAACATATGTTGTAACAAATAGAAATGGTAAAACAGTTTTTTGATGTCATATTCTAAGTAATTATTTAATGAAAGCTCTCTGGGTATGCATATTGACATTTTCAATAAGATTTTTTTTCTATTTGTGAACCAAAATATACTTTAAATAATTTTAAATAACTGACCACTGGCAAAGACAAACCCCCACTTATAAATATAAAAAGTATTGAGTCGGACATAGTAAAATTCGGTAATTAAAAATCTAACAAAACTGTAAAATTACTGAATTAATTCACACAACAAGTAAAATATATTATACAATTTATAACTGTAATGTATTAGTAAACACAAGGAGACAATTACGATATTACAATTATTTATATAATGA
Organism: Euplagia quadripunctaria; assembly: GCA_963859945.1. NCBI lineage: Eukaryota > Metazoa > Arthropoda > Insecta > Lepidoptera > Erebidae > Euplagia > Euplagia quadripunctaria. The sequence goes on along the minus strand of OY982581.1, from coordinate 7,498,264 downwards.
AACATTGTTATCGATTTGTTGTTTGTTGAACACGATAGACCACATTATGCTTAAAAGCACTCCACTAATTTTCAATTGGAATAAAGGACAGTAAGCACAAGATATTTAACATTATTCCACTTCCTTCAAATCACACTTTAGACTTTAGAGGGTGAAACACTTCAAAATAAGGGTAGGTACCTAGTTAAACCACAGAATACATAATAGTACCAGTACAGAAGGACCTCTTCGCAATACCATTTAAATAAATAGCGACTTTTGCTTTGACACAATAAGGTGCAATTCAGATCGCACATCGCTAATTGCCAACGGGTTATATTAACCTAAAACTTGCCTCTCTTTCTATCGCATGACTCTGATCTGTTCTGATGACGTTAAGGTTGTCTTCTGTGAGAAGAATTATTAATCTAAATATTTAATAACCAATTATGTGCCTATTACTTTTGTGAACAAATGAAGTTTTAAATAAACCTAGGCTAGGTATTTACTTAGTAGTACCTACGTAGATGGAACTTACATTAAAGAGAACTATTTTATTTCACAATCTCTGCGTAGATACTTTAATCTCTAAGAACATAGGTATTTGGCATACGTTAGTGTGTACCTTGGAATGAAACTATCTCTTTTAGGTATTTAGCTAATTAGGTATATGCGAATCAAATCTTTTTTCAAAATAAAAGTATCCTAAGTCACTCCTTATAACACCAGCTATTTGTCAGTGAAAGTCCCGTGGAAATCGGTCCACCCTTTCCGGAGATTAGCCGGAACAAACAGGCAGACAGGCAGACAAAATTGTTTTGGTCCTAATAAATAAAGATACTTATCAAAGCTAAACTTGACTAAGTTACCCCTGATAACACCAGCTATCTGACAGTGAAAGTCCCGTGAAAATCGGTCCACCCGTTTCGTAGATTAGCCGGAACAAACAGACAGATAAAAATGTGAAAAAAAAAATTGTGGTATAAGTACCGTGTAAACATTCAGATGCATTTAGTAAAAAACTGCCATTATGCCATTACAAACGGACACTTCAAATTTATTTATTTATAGAAGATGTGTATCAGTTGTTGTGGTCCTAATAAATAAATATACTTATTAAAGCTAACCTTGACCTTGTAAAAAGAACTTGTAAGTAATTAACTATACTGATTATAATCAATAATATACTCGTCGGCGGTGCTAGGTACCTGTAGCTTCATACCTACTGAGGGGAGTGGGCCTGGCCTGGTTAAACAAAGGTTTTTAGATACTTAATACACTACACATAAGTATGTTAAAAAATTGCATTTTTTAGCACCCTACCCACTTGTTTTTTTTATATTTTTCGTTTTTACTACAGTAACGTCAGTGTAAGTATAAAATGCCTTGTTAAAATATTTAATGACGAGATTCTTCTATATTAAATAGAAAACTTTATAGCAATATCCAGTAGGTATCCAGAAGCAAAAAAAAAATGTTTTTTGCATCGAGATCGTACGTAATATCTCGATGGTTTTATGAAATTAAAATCATCTTTTCAAGTATTTTCCACAACCATTTCTTACAAGACAAGAATCGTAGAATGAAAACTTAAAAATGCCTAGTTACAGTACAAAATTTGAAAATTCCTTAATGCCATAATACATTACAACAATCGAAATCGATGGAGTGAATTGAGTCTTTCAGCCATCCGCAAGAAAATTGACAATCGTGTGAACGGAACATGATAATCTCACTTGCTCGCACTATACTTATCTGTATAGCGCTATCTTTGTCACAACATATTGCCTGTCAGCGCAGCTCATAATGCGTCAATGACCGTCAGTTTCACAGTCAATTTCGGATTGACACAACGCAGATGCTTTAATCAATATCATTATTGTGTGTTTATTAGATTTTGTTACTTTATGGTAAGGTTTTCAATGGCGCTTCTTAATTAAAACGATTGATTGAGGACCGCATAGATTGATATAATATTTTAGTAAAAATATAACATGGCGTCTGCGTCCGGGTCTGATAGTGAAGTGAAGTTAGTGTGTTTGTCGCAATCCGCTAGTGACGTAGCTGAGCGCGAATTTGTTTTAAAACTTATAGCACTTTATCGCGACAATCCGGTATTATGGGATGTTACTAGCCAACATTATACAAATAAATATCGAAGAATTATAGCCCTGAAGAAAATTTGCGATAATTTAAAAGCGTATAAACCTAATTACACGGTAGAAGAGTTAAAGAAAAAGTTGAATATTCTTAGAACTAATTTTAATAAGGCTAGAAATAAGATCGAGATAAGGAGGTCTGTATCGCCTAAAGGAAATCCAACTGCGATTTTATGGTATTACAACGATATGGCTTTTTTGGTAGGCAAACAAGCACCACCAAATAATGCTACAAAGGTGGGTCACACAATTATTAATATTTAAATTATTTATTTAATATTTTTTTCTTTACTTCTTATTTATAGTAAATAAAGATACAGCTCGATGGCTACTGTTGCCTACAATCAGCGTCTTTTTTCTTCCAGTGTTTAATTTTTTTAAATAAAACGTAACTAACATTTTTTAATGCAGATTACCGAACCGACCCATCACAAGAAACATCGAAATCTAAAGAGAAAGCAAATAAGTATTATCAGCGCGTCGCCATCAGGGATCAAGAAATCTGAAAATGAAGAGGAAATTCTGGCTCAATGTTGGGCTATGAAGCTGCGGAAGCTATCTTCAGATCAAAAACTTTTTGCTGAAAAGATCATTAATGATACTCTCTTTGAGGCCGAGCTGGGCAGTTTGACACGACATGGGGCTACTTTCAATGCTGCTCCTATAGTTTGGACTCAATATTCGACAGAATCGCAGTCCCCTATTTACAAGCGTCGCTCGTCTTCAAGCTAAATAATTAACAAGGCAGCTTACGTTTTTCTTAATACTTTTAGATATTTATGTTTTCTGACAAAAACGAATGTAGTAAGTTGCTGCTGTTAAACACCAAATCTTATTTAAGAGGTTGGCCCAAAGGATGGAAGGAAGGAGGATGCAAGAAGAGGTGCTTTATTATAGGTAGGGGAATTATCTTTATAAATTTTGTATAAAACTACACACAAGCAAGCACGGATCACCTGCGCGCACGCGCGCGATCACGGCGCAACTTAAGCGTGTATCGAAACTACGTTGGCCATCTTCATTGGTCAGGGTAGGGCAGTATCCCCCCTCCATTCCCGTTCTTTTGTTATTACGTACGCATTAAGTGTCGCAGTAAGTACGTATAATGAAGGCAACGATAAAGTAAAACTTTTGATAGCTCTCCCTACCCTACAATAGCATATAGCAGACAAATAGTTATGTAGTTGGTAGAGTTAATAAGAAACAAACAAGTCACACAATGCGGTCGGTTGACTGTCAAGTCAAATCTTACTGATTTGACTCTTTATTAAATGTTAAAATCAGGTATATAAATGATCAACGGTCAAAGCTGTACGTTCTAACATAGAAGTTGGTATTGAAATAACAATTTTGCCGACATACTTACATATTGTCAAGTCATTTGCTTTTAATGTTTGGGTTTACATTTAAATTAATAACAAACATGAAAATAATAACGAATGAAATTTTTCAAATTCTCAATATCTTTATTTGCTTAAAATGTGGTACAAAATATGACATGCGAATTATGAGCATAAGACACATTCAGCCATACATAGTGGCATGATTTGATGAGTTAAATTATGCTTAATCGTATTATCTTTAGCTTCAAACAACCTTAATCGATTACGCTACTTCGAAGATTATAATTTATTAACTGCTACACAAAATAATTTTGTAAAGGTAGATGTATCCTCTATGAAAATAAACACTTTGAAAGTAGTTTTGAACTTTTAGTTATTACCTGTAAAATGTTTTGATTTTTATATATATCTAACACAGAACACGACTAATATATATTTATAGATATTTTTTTTGACAGGAGACTATTGGAATTATTTTAGGGGTGACCACTTCAAAAATATATCGATATTTATGTTCGATGTAAAACATCGGATCTCAGCATCGATATATCGCTTGAAAACATCGATATTTTTTCAATATAGAATACTTTCCACAAAAGTTTATTATTACCTTTTTCCAGTCAAACGCAGAATGTTTGCTATCCTTGATTTCATATGCGTGAATGTAGAATCAGAGACCAGAGTAACATAGCTATACTAATAGTGAGTAACATAGCTATACTAATAGTGTAATAATAATTATTTTCTATGAGTGCTACTTGAATAGGAATTATACTACTATGATAGTGCCGGATGACAGATGAGTGTAGTGTATGTGAGTGTTTTTAAGTGACCGTGGCATTCGATCCAATATATCGTATGGCAAACATCAAGTAAATTCGATGTTAAGTGAATATCTCAAAATCATTTGTAAACTATAGTGTAAAAGGGTAAACAAATAAATGTCATCCAACCCGTACTCTTTATCGTGGTCTTTTTAATTATTTCTATATAACTCTTAATCTACATCAAAAAATTTCGTTTCTTGTTTTACTGTTAAAATCAATCATGGACATAACATTTGTAAGAGCAAAAAGCACAAATTTGCCGAGAGTCGACACATTAATGGTTGGTTAAGGTATATGGATTTACTCACGTGTATATTTCGGGGATGCCCGACTAGTTTCGGACCCGACGGGGGCCCTTTGTCAAGGGGTGAGGCGTTATGCCGCGCCGGTTGCAGATGCCAGACTAGATTGTTGTCTGTCCCACCGATTCATTTGTCGTACCGATCGCCGGGATGGGGACGCCTACGCTTCCATTGCGTTGTGTGTTACGAAGGCTTTTATCGCAGGCACTGTGGTACATACTGAACGTGACTTACGAACAAACTTTGCGTCCACACGTAACGACTAAATCGCCAATTTTCATTTCATTTTATTTTCTGTGCCAGACGGACGTAGTTTAGAAAGGTTACCGCAAACGTAATATTTTTTGTTTTTGAAGAATACTACCTGTATTGATCTAATAATATAAATCATTTTATAAATATTACCACCGACTAAAAAAAAATGCCTTCATAAAGCGTAAATACACACATCCTTTAGAAAACAATCCTAACATGTCCGCTCAGTATACCGCCTGCAGGCAGACTAAATGATAAAATTGGCCGATTAGCGTACACACGAACCGATTTGATGTGACGCGATCAAGTCAGGCGGTCCTGACCACTCCATGACCTTGAATTTGACGATTTGGGTTCACACAAAACGATTCGATTGAAAATCTAGTTAAATTTTGCGTGAAATCATTCCGTGTGTACAGCGTTTTAGCTACCGGTACATGCTACATATAAAACCCATTGACATACCTCAATAGATGGAAGGGAGACTAGCTAATGCACTAAATGACAGAGATTTAAAATTACAATAAAATCATCACTACATATATTATAAAACAAAGTCCCCCGCCGCGTCTGTCTGTCTGTTCGTGATAAACTGAAAAACTACTGAACGGATTTTCATGCGGTTTTCACCAAGTGTGTGTTTGAGTCAAGAGTGATTCATGAGGAAGGTCTATGTGTGTAATTTGTTAACGTTTTGAGTAAATTGGTTGAAATATGACGATGATTGTTGAAGATGTCTGAACTTTCCATGCGAAGCCGGGGCGGGTTGCTAGTTATCATAATGATAGTGGTAACCAAAGAGTTTACAAATTCCAAACACTATTACACTACGGTGGCAACATTGGCTCCCGGAAGCCATCATTGTGCATTGAGAAAATCGCGTAGGTTGAGTAAGTTGAGGTTGGAAGCGGCGTTTTATGGTCTTAAATCTATTCTCTTGTAAATAAACTGTTTTAATCAATATGGGAGTCAACGTTGAAACTATTTCACCCGGAGATGGTAAGTCCTCACCCATTTACATCAAATATTTAAACTGATTACTCGTTTTTCACTGAATTTTCACTATGATTTTTACTATTTTAAAAGCGGTAAATACCTACATATACATATTTTATCATGTGAACTGGAATGCAATATTAATTAGTTACTAATCTTGCTAACAGTTGGAACATTAGATTGACCAATGTACAGCAAAATTAATGGACCTAATTTGATATTGCGGCAATACACACCGCACCTATAATTTTATACAACGAATGATTTGCGAAAACAATGAGGATTTTATCAATGCATTGTATTCCTTGCGTTGCAACTTGCAAGTAGATTAACTATTTAAGAAATTCTAATTAGCGTATTTATTTTCCGAATCATCAATCATTCTGATCTAAAAAATGTAATTTAATAAATACATAAAACCACGTGCATTCTTTTGACTTCAATCACGCCATTTTCACTAATTTTGTAATTGTGACTTATCTTGAAGGTGCGAACTAGTGTGGTAACAGAAAATTAAAAGTGTACTAATTACTAAGAGACCACAATCTGACCCAACTTGACGCTGCTTTTAAAATTTATGTATCATATCACAGAATACGGAACTCCTGTTTACTTTTTAAATCAGACGAACACTATTATCCATCTCTAAGAGACTACTGAGGTCTCGGACAAGTTTTTTTCTAAATTACTATATAACTGTGGTGATGTTTGATAAGGTGACTACTTGAACCGCTGCACAACTACAGAAGACTGACTATAATTAAAGTCAATTCAGAATTTGCAAGTTAATTTTAGCTACAATATGTGGAGTTAATGTTGCTGCTTAGAGGTGGCAGCAAATAACCAGAAGCTACTAGATGATACTTTGGTGACAGGTCTAGACAGAGCTCTCTCTCACAGCATACCAAGATCTTTTGCTTGTATTCATATGTAAAATTAATAAGTTGTCAATCTATCAGTAATCACAACTAATCATGAATAAAATATTTGTCTAAGCATAATCAGTTTACAAAATTAACCATTTTACTGACATTACAAGGTGCCTGTTACAGAATCAACGTACCCAAAGTCTGGCCAGACTGTGGTAGTCCACTACACTGGCACGTTGACTAACGGCAAAAAGTTTGATTCATCCCGTGATCGGGGCAAGCCTTTCAAGTTCAGGATTGGAAAGGGAGAAGTCATCAGAGGCTGGGATGAGGGTGTGGCTAAGGTACAAATCTATTTACTATATGCTATAATAAAGATTTACTGGTAGAGAATGCAAGGCATAGGCAGACCTATGTACCTGAGATGTATAAAGTTTAAATAAATAACACAGTCACCTTTATTATAATTCCTTGTTATCACTGCTTTTGTTTACATTCACTGGATTAAATTGGGATATGTAGTTATGATTACACGCTATGAATCAAATGGGAAATGTCAGTTTCTTACAATAAGTGGCTGCAACAAATGTGAGGATGCATGACCGGAGTTCTGGTAATTGAGCTGGGCTGATTCTAATATAGGAATAAATATATCATTTAAGACAATTTAGTTTTCTAGAGCCCTAGCACACCCACTGCTAAACATACATGGCCTCTCTTAAGTATGTAAGCTGTCACTGGTGCCTGAAGATGTGCACACAACATTATATGCTCATTGGAATGATCTCCAGTTGCATGTCTTCGATTTGACTAGAGTTTACTGTGCCTTTTACATATCCTATATGTTTTTAAGAATGCTTAGTGCTTGAGCTGAGTTACTTCAAGATCAACAGTGACAATTTTTTTTCATAATTTCAGATGTCTGTTGGCGAACGCGCCAAGTTGACCTGCACTCCAGACTATGCATATGGCCAACAGGGTCACCCTGGAGTCATCCCACCTAACTCTACTCTCGTCTTCGATGTGGAGTTGCTCCGTCTTGAGTAAAGCATGCCTACATATAACTTGCGAAACATTTCAAGTTTTAAAGACAGTGACTACTTCAGACTGCCATTTCTTTTATTGGATTTAATATGGGTTTTTTTTATTGGATAATATATTTTTTTCTATGAAAATATTAAGAGAATTCTGCACATTATGTGCATAAGTCAATCTTCTCACTTTTAATAGTAATTATCACAGTGTCTTGTTAAATACTTAGTCATATATTTACAAAACTAATATGATTAACATGCACAATTTATTTAAGAATAATTCAGTGTCTCTTTACAGCATTTTTACCTTTTAAACTCTGAGAACATTCCTTCAAGCATTTTCAAAAAATACATTTGTGCAATAAACAATTGTCGTAGTCACATTTAGCAAGTTATTCTTAATGAAATCGGTGTCGGGAGATTGTGGTAGAATAAAGTCAACTATGTCTATTATGAAATGTGCATTTGGATATTATTGTAACAAAGCTAGTACCCAAAACTGTACATAATTTATGCACAATGTGGAATGTATAATTATATTATCTCTGGATATGAGGTAGGCTAAGGTGATTTCAATAACTTTCTTCAACTGTACTATATTCAGGATGGCGTGACATAAAATGTAAATACTACGTAACTAATTGAAAGCAAACATCCTAGGCATTGAGACATCAAACTATAACTGATATAGTTTTGTTACTTTCTATATCTAGCTGATCTGAATGCAGTATAAGAAAAATAAACTTATTGTCGGCAATAGTTGTTTTATTTTATAAGTACTCCAATAGGTTGAATAAATTTCTACAAAATTTTGAATGATTATTTTGATGATTTTGAATGATTGTACAATCACCATCAGATACAAAGAAACATGTCCAAATAATAAGAACATACCTACATGATGAAAATTAATATAACACATCTGAAGTTTTCAAAATAGAACTATCCTTTGTTTTCAAATACTTGGAACACATACAAACATCGGTAAATAGAAAACAAATATTCAAAACGTCAAAAATAAATGATAACAGTATACCTAGCACAACATTTTCATAAGCTACCATAATAGTCATAAATATGCAACACACTGGGTAAGTAACAATAAAATATCAGTGCAGTGTTAACTGGTGGACATGGCACATTCGGTCATTTGGAGACGATGTGATGTTTGTAAAGTGTGCTTTATGTTGTATGTGTATTCTTTAAAAAAAACCGACTTCAACAAAAAAAACTTCCATAAAAGACATATGGCTTTCTCGTGGATGCCATTGTCAGAACTGGACCAAATTGAAATGGGACCACACGGGAAGCACCAGCTTTCAAATAAAAAAAAGAATCAAACACAAAACAAAACAAAAAAAAAACAGTCGAATTGAGAACCTCCTCCTTTTTTGAAGTCGGTTAAAAATTTACAAATTGTACAAACTAGGTAAATCATTTAAATTTCTTAAAACGTGCATTAACTAAAATGAAAATCAACATGTTTGAAATAAAATTAATGTTACTTAAATATCCTACTTATGACCTAAATCCTACAGATATAATAATAAAAATAGAATCCAAAACGCACGGCGATTGCAAACCCAATCGTAACGTACGGAGCTGCCATCTGAGGCCGTAAAGTAATTCAAACGACTACCTCAAACAAATTAGACAGCCTACAACGTACAGCTTGTTTAATAGCCACTGGTGATCTATCTTTTACACCAGCGGACGCTTTAAACTCACTACCAAGCCTGACTCCGCTCAGCATCTAAGTGCAATAAGAAGCTACCAAGGCTAAGCTAGGATATGTACACAAACGAAACGAACGAACGAAGTGGCAATCACGAACACTCAGTAAAAGAGCCGGTTTTCGAAATAAGATCTCTAAACATGCCAACGGATGAAGTGCAAACAGAGATGGACTTCGTGAGAAGGTACACAGTAGACATCACAGAGGGATACATGGCTGGAAGGCCTCCAATCCAACAAAAAAGATGGTCACGAGTGGTATGTACACCGATGGGTCTAAAAAAGGGACTTGATGTAGGTTGTGGATTTACGGACAGAAGCCAAAACTCAGGTGGAACGCCAACATGGGCACAGAGCCTGTCTTTCAAGCCGAGCTCCGCATTAAATAGATGCGTGGAGATCAACCTTGAAAGAAAAGTAAGACATTAACTCAGACAGCCAAGCGGCGCTATTGGCACTATACAATTTTGAGACCAGCTCAAAGCTAATACAAAATTGCAAGGAAAACCTGAACACACTGAGGCAATCAAACAAAATCACGTTAAGATGGGTACCAGGCCACTCAGCAGTTCACTACAGCGCAGTTAAATAAAAATAAGTTAGTGGTCCTTATTTTGTTTTGAGTACTTCTTAGTATATCGTATAGTTCCAATGGGATAACATACTCTTCCTGTTCAACACGTGTTCATGTCTTTCCTTATAATATATGTATAACTGTCCATTTAATCGACCGCCAATTTCACCTTCGTGTAGGAGGTTACCCGAAGGGGATGCGTCTGCTTTTGCAGGTAGGCGCTAGGCTGTATGTGTCAACAACAGCTGGTCCCGCACTCCCCCCTATTTTAGGCGCAGTATATTACACCTTGCGGTTGTAGTCAGTACGATTCCATTATACCGCCTTAAAAAAATCCACTTGTGATGCTCGTTTGGGTTTCCACACAAAAAAGGTAGTGTTTCTGTACCGTTAACTATTCCCATTAATTCCGCCATGCATAGGTAGGTATAATACTCTTAGAAAGACACTGGCTCCCAAATTTATCATATAGTTAGGTACTATATGATAATTTGGGAGCCAGTGTCTTTCTAAGAGTATTATACCTACCCTAAAGAATAGCTACCTATGCATGGCGGAATTAATGGGAATAGTTCAAGAAAAGTGTATGGTATAGCGAAGATCCAGGACAACTTTTCGTTTGGGGAATCATGTTGAGAGTACCTACATTTTAGGTGTGATAACGGGTACACCATACAACAACATTTACTTAATTTGAAGTTTTCGTGTCAGCTGTTAGGGGTAGCTGACTCGATAAGTTACTTGTGCATGTACTTGCCCTATGTCTGTGCCATCTGGCTGATTAGGAGTCAGTATATCTACCTTTGTCGGCCCAGCTGATATAAGCCTTCGTACTGTAGCTAATTAGGTAGGTATTACTAAGAACAGAAAGAAGTGCCTAACACTAGACCGGCCAAGCTATGAGCTTTTGATCCGTAGCTAGTATGAAGTGAAACACCGGGTAAAGTTGGAATCGAACTTATATTTACTTAAATTCTCCGCTACTAATTCAGTCAGCCCTAGAAAATCAGTAATCGGTAAGTGGGTGTGAGTTCGAAAGTACTCTTTCTCGTAGACCCTTCCAAAAAACAGGCGTGTCTCTTACACGCCTGTGTTTTATGAGTCTAACTCTTCGGCCACAAGAGTCTAGAGTTTCTAGATGGTACTTAGCTGAGTCAACCCAAAGGTGACTGCAGCTCTTCATGCCAGATCGAACTTGGGGTGTATACAGATGAAGCAGCTGTTCAGAGCTGAAATACTGATAGACCTTCGAAATGACTCCAAATTCCTTGGAAGTTGTCTGTGCCATAGACTCGATTTGTTTGTTGATCGAAGTTAAGCTTGGACTTAACTGTGAACGCCCAGAAGCCCTAGATAGTCAGTAATCGGTAAGGATACACCTTGGAAAGTGGATGTAAGTTCGAAAGTACTCTTTCTCGTAGACCCTTCCAAAAAACAGGCGTGTAAGAGATACGCCTGTTTTTTGGAAGGGTTAAAATTGACACGATTGGCGTCACCGCAATCGGACACCCGCTGTAATGTCAAATTAACCCGTCTAATCATGGACTCTCTCAAAGACTGGATTTCTTGTGAACTTGATCGCGCATTTGACATATATCTCTCTACAACGTTGATGTCATCGAGGTAGCCAATAATACCAAGTGTTATACTTCTTCTCAGTCTTTCTCAACCAGTTTGGTGTAGGCCTTCTTCAGATTGTGCTATCTAACCCGGTCTTACGCTAATTCCATCAAATTCGTCCCTGCATTTTCTTGACGTCATCCTTCCATCGCATTTGTGGTCTTCCTCTAGGTCCCTGTTCACCCCAAGGCCTCCAGTCTAAGACAGCTTTACCTCACGAGCCATGTTTACGGGCTATGTGTCCTGCCCACTGCCATTTTAGATGTGCCACTCGTTTAACCGCATCGGTGACCTTAGTTTGGTCTCTAAGCCAGGTATTTGTCTTGCGATCTCTCAGCGTAATCCCCACGAGCTTCCTTTCTAGTGTCCTCTGAGCTAACGCCAGGTGTCAAGATATCATTAAGGTACCCTGAGGTACACCGGCATTGGGTCGGCAGAGCAGCCATCTAAGACGACTCGAATCGATCGTTCCCTTAAGAAATCATATATCCCGTCGCAGAGTTCAGTTGGTAGGTATATTATGCCATACGCTGGAAACTTACACTAGCATTCCACGCGTAATTAAACAAGTCGAGTTTATTAAGTATGTACCTATTCAAAATTTACGATGGGAATGAACATGCGGTTGCGATTTGCACAATTTTTTTTCACCAAAAGAAAATTAAGGAATGTTCCTGCCTGGGCGAGTTTCACACAGTACACGAAATAAATAATAAAAATAGTCAAAAAAAGTGCCTATGAACGCCGACCAAAGCCTCTTGCCTATTTAATTGGGCGACAGCTAACGAGGGTGACCCGAAAGTAATTTAAGTGAGGAGAGGAATTGGGCACGCTCAACCACTTTCACAGTTTATAATTAAACTTTGTAGAAAAGTTATTTAACAGAAATGGATATTATCTAGGTTAGGCTCAGGTCGTGAAGGTCTTGCAGAGGCTTTGGATGTCGCTCCGGCGCAGATAGGTGAAGGACACTTAGCTTCATCGTAGCCTGGATTGGAAGCGCGGCGGGTATATATAGGCCCCAGGGGCGTAGTGCGGCGCGAGAGAGCATCTCAGGTAGTAGTGGGGTGGTGCGCGGCGCAAGGTCTCGGTGAGAGGACGTAGGATGACACGCGGCAACCACTTTTTCAAAACAACTGCATAAATGTGTGGTAAAGAATATCAAACATGCATGCGGGCCCCATCGACTAATGAAAACGGTTACCGTATGCAGGCCCTATGGCATGCTTAAACTTAAATGTCCCGTACCCCGTATTCGGACCCTACGATTAATGAAAATGGTATCCGCATGCGGTCCCTAAGACATGCGTGAACAAAAATCTCTCGCACCTTGAATGCGGGATCTAACGACCAAATGATAATGGGTCTTTACCTTTTTGAGAAATGTAACGTTGGTTGATGGGAGAAAGTGCTACACGTGCCATAAACTGATTTGTGTGTTTGGAATATCTGCGGTCCACCGTCCACCACACACCATTGGACCATAACGTAACTCGTATATAGGGACCGTAAATATATTTGGTTGTTGTTTGGCGATGAAAGTAGATAGGATAGGATTTTGGTGTTCTGTGACTGTGTTCAGTTTATAACAAAGATGAAAAGCAACTTTGTGGCGAATTTTTGTAATAAAAAAAATTGGACTCAAAACTTAAATAAAAGACTGTACCCAGTATCTTCATAAATTTATCTTTTATTCACTTTCAGTATCTAGATATTTTCTTAGTATAAGTAAATACTTAAACTAAATTACAAAAAACTTATAATATCTATTACTCTTAAAGTCAACCTAAAATAATCTCTCCTTACAAATAAAGATGCACCCAGAATGCAAATTTACAAAGCTTTTAGAGAAAAATTATATTTATACTTCTTGCTTCGACAGTTCACTTTAATCTTACATACTAGTTAGTATAATATAATGTTTTTAGCGAAATTGAAATGAGACTATGTCATGTGCACATCGCCAAGGATCGTGTTTAATATTTGTTTGTGAACAGTTATGGTACGACATTAAAATGTTTATTTACAAGTTGTCAACCTGGAAGTTTTGGAGCGTCCAAAACTGACTTTAAAACTTCGTTTTAGTGAAGATTATTTTACGACTGATGACATACGGAGACGACGACCGATGACTAGCTAGTCTAGCTAACAAAACTTGAGCTACAAATAATAAATTTTAATATAAGAACAAAATTTTAACTAAGTACAAAGTGATTTCATTTTACCATCTTAATTTTCGAGATGGGGTTTGCGCATTTCTATACAAGAAATAATAGCGACTGTGGGCGAAAATCAATATATTAAAATAAAAAGTGCTTTACTGTGACCGAGAGACGTCGCGACACGGTTAGCTCATTCTTAGACTAAGAAATTTGTATCCCAATTTAGTAATAGCGACTACAAAAACATTTTGCTATGAAGTTAAATAAACCAGTCAGACTAAAACACATATTTCAACGCGTATTATCGGTCGATATCAATAAAAATATACGAACTCAAAAATAAGCAGACAGAATATCAACAATTTTGTTAAACTGAAACCTATACATGTAAATTTTTGTAATATTTCTTATCATTATTGCACTTTGTTGATCTCTTAATAATAAAGAATATAGTATACGTTAAGAGAAATATTATAGAATTCAGACGCGTCATTAAATATTATAGATTACTCAGGAATTGAAACAGACCTAATTGAAAAATATTATTTTTAAAAAATAGGTAGGATACTGTAACATGTTTTTCACAAGAGTAATTATGCAATATAATATACATTTATTTCTTATTTCTAAATTGTCATTACATCTCTTAACATATTCTAAGATTTATCATCAAAGAGTTTCTTTCTAGGGGTCATCCATAAAATGTCACGAAAAAAATTTGTCAAGCTGGACCTACTCTGATCCATTTTACTTGGTGCCTTATAAATTTTGAAACAACAAATCTATCATCAACATTTTAACTATACTAGTATTCGCTCAGTGGTCACTGGAAGACACTCGAACATAGTCATTATTGAAACATACTCGTATATAAATTTGCCTATTTATATATTAGTATGCACTATATTCAACACTGCAATTAAATTATTATTCTTATAAACATTACTATGATTCAAAGTATTGTTTAAATAAAATATTATATTTCAAAATATTACCTACTATCATAATACGACACGCTAGGCCACATCCTAATGTGCAAAAGTATTTTATGAATGGCCCCCTGTAACTGTAAGCACGGTTTATTTACATCTCATACCTTGAAATTAGTACATAAATTCAAAGTGGATTATCATATAAGTACAAAAATATGTTAGCCTTTTCAATTGCAAATTGGCAAAAAATAGTCAAATTTTATGTTCTTTTAAATTAACTCTGTTACGTCTACTGCTTCCCAGTGCGGTTTCATAAATGTTAATATAAATAATACTCTATACAGAAAAGAAACAGAAAGTAAACCAACTAAAAATCGGTAGATTTACTACCTATCGGCAAACTTCGACATTAAACAAGATGTTTTAGACGTTCCCATAAAATAAAGGCACGAAAAAATCTAATGAAATGGGTCTTCAATTTTTTTTTTTCTTACGAGAACTTATGTAACTATAAATTGTATGTAATAAAAAAAAAAGTGGTTGTCGGTAAAGTCGGTTTACGGACGATAATTTTACGTGATAACGTCACCGATCGTGCCTCTCTATCGCTTGTTCCGCGCTCTCGCTTGCACGCTCGGCTCAGGCGGAACGTGACAATGAGTCATGCTTTTTCGTGCGTGCAGCCAGCGTCCATCGATTTATAAGACGTTTCGACAAACAAAAAACAGATTGCCTGAGGTGGAAGGTTTCATTGTTAAAGCGAGATTTTATCTGGCAACGTTCAAGTGAAAGATTCACAATAGTAGCAGACCCCGTACACAGCATTAGATCTTCTTTTAGCAATCAAAACATCCTTGTCGCACTATATGGTCGTTTATAATAAATTACATGAGAATAAAACTCTGTAATTTACAATATATTCCATTAGTAGGTGCGGAGTTGACAACCCCCAATAAAATAAAAAGTTTTTTTATGGATGATCCATAAACAATGTTTAGAAAAACAAACGTAAATATTTCTCACAGGCTTTTTAGCTTTACTTAATGTTTAAATGATAATGCATATAACGCCTCACAATATTCGTATATCAATTAATTGAATTTTTAACAATTTACAAATCATTGCTACCATTTCCATTTTTTTAGTTTTGACCATTTATTTACAATTTTCATTTTCTGTCACAATGTTGCTCACCAATAAATCACATTTATTCAATAAAACAAACAGAATATTACAAAACGTCCCTTATCAATCGTTATTTAATAGCATCCTTAAGGACCCATAAAAAATTTGGCCGAATTGATTTGATTGAAAAAATACATGCAAAAATACATGATGGGCCGTGAACATTATGTTAGTCACAAAATAAAGAACCCACCACTAATCTCAACAGAAATATTATACTTCTTTAGTAGTTAAACCCTGAGAAAAGAGTGAAATAAAACGATATTTCTGGTAAAAGATTTGTGATGCCTAATGTAGTCATTGATACGCCCTGTTAATTTTTGTTGGACAAGACTGAAAAATATCTGTACATATGGAGGGTATATGACAAAGACTAAATAATAAGTATTAAAGAAATTGCAAAGGATGGTTTAATACAAAATGTAATAAATAACCCCAATGGTGCTCATAACTTCCCTTCGTAATAATATATCTACTTATTTT
Source organism: Euplagia quadripunctaria (assembly GCA_963859945.1). Classification (NCBI taxonomy): domain Eukaryota; kingdom Metazoa; phylum Arthropoda; class Insecta; order Lepidoptera; family Erebidae; genus Euplagia; species Euplagia quadripunctaria. The sequence continues at coordinate 7,481,810 of OY982581.1, read as the reverse complement.
TATGAAATTAGTTAGTATTGCATATTTATTAAAGAAAACCGGAAAATTGTAAGTGATTTTATGTCATCGATTTATAATGTCTGTTTCTGACCAATTATCCTACTCAATCAATATGGTTGTTTACTGTCAAGTGAAAACAGTTTCTCTTGGATTTGGTTTTTGCTTTGAATGTCAAAAATAATCGTGAACAAATTTTTCGAAATCTTGTATGGCAATTTATTCCATGAAGATTGTTAAATCATTTATTTTAACTAAAGGGAAACCCCCTTTTATTGGTTGTCTCTTTCAAATTCGAGACTTGACAGCAAAACATTTTTAATTTCATTCTATTTCTCGGACTTTTTAAAAATGCGAATCCATTCTGCTTGTCTCTACCTTCCATATCTACACAATAAAATTCCGACAATATTTTGAAAGGGCCAATCTACGAATAATATTATGAAAAATATTTAACTCTCACACAGTGATTACTTCAGTTGTAGACTTTGACATACTCTAACAATCAGTGATACTATAGTTTGAAATAAGCTTGAGTTAAATTTGTTTGCACATCTAATGGAATATCTAATCTGCCGTACTTATTGTTAGTGTAATATGCATTAGAAATAAACATGTGTCATGTATTAACAGTAGCGGGGCCCAACAATCATACAGTTTCTGAATATGAAACTCAATAATACAGTATCCAGTTGCAAGTATTTTGTAAAATTTATCTTGTTTAATACCAAGATAACTTGACCAAAGACTCTCTCTAAGTTGTAAATCTGTCAAGTTTTCACAAAGTTTCACTATGAACATTATACAGTACATCAAACTCATCTAAATAATGTTTTTATATAAAATGTGTACTTTAAGTAAATATAACATGTAATATCTTTTGCAAAATAATGTTAACACTTTTACACATAACTTTGTGACAGACAATATAAATTTATGCAAATGACACACCTCAATTGTCTGTAAATGTTCTTCAAAGCACAGGTCCCGATTACGAGGTTAATGCATAAAACCGATACACATCAACAGGTTATAGGGAACGAAGCGTCTATGAATTTGGTAACGGTTTCAGTGGACCCAAACTTAATAATCCATCCGCTCCTAACGCCTGCAAACTGTTTGCCAAACCATTTTGTGCATTATGTACTGAGATTACTGGAATTCCAAAGCATCCATTTGCTTGTTCTCTGTTAGCAAGTGGTATAAAACTATATATGCCTAAACTACTCAATCTTTTTAAGTTGTCTTCTTGTGACAAATCCACAACTGGCAATCCTAATTCTCTGTTTGGCCCACTAACATTGTGGAACACCCTCTTATGGTGCTGCAGCTGGAGGGATTTAGGATATGATGCTGGACACTCGTCACATTTAAAAACGGGTACTTTGCTCTGTGGATGGGCAGCTGACATGTGGACTGATAGTGAATTTTGATTCATGAACATCTTTTTACAAATTCTACATGCGAGCATGCCGCCACCAACTTTTGCTTCAGGTATTGAGAAATTGCTTGTTTTAGACGTGTGTTTAATACTGACGCCAGCGCCTAAGTTAGGAATATGAGGGACAGGTCTTTCTGGAGTTGGTGATCTACTCTTTTGTTTCTGCTTGATACTAATCCCTCTTGACGCTAACACATTCGCCATTGCGTTCGCTTCTTTATTTACAGTTTTCTTAGTAACTGATATTTGGCTGCCAAAATTTAGCTTGTCTTTCGCTCCCTGAACACTGTGTATCATAGGTAGCCCCTCCCTTTGCTTCTGCATTGCCATTACCTGACAGTCCTCGTTATCGTGTTTCCCCGGAAGCAGCATATCTGGTCGTCGCTTTTGACCAGGTCCTGCTGCCATTCCCGCTGGTCTTTTCATCGGCATGCGCATTGGTGGCTTCTGTCCTCGTACCTGGCCTTGGACCTGAATACCTGGCCTTATAGAAGGTCGTGGTCCTCTAGGATTAGCCATACGTGGTCTCGTACCAGTGATATTTGCTCCCGGGGCCATTCTAATCTGATTTGGCGAGGGCATTTGAACTTGTCCAGTAGGCACTCCTGGTCCACCCATTTCTGATCCCGAGACATTTTGACCAGGCGGCAACATTTGTCCTATAGTTTGTCCAACGGGAAACGTCTGTACGTTCTGTATCTTAATACCACTTGAAGGCGGCTTCATAGTTCCACCAGGACTGGATGGCGGAGCGTAGGGTGCTCCAGGTGGACCCATTTGACCCATTTGTGAATTCATACCACCCATTGGCGCTTGTCCATAAACGGTTTGCTGCATACCTTGAAGGAGGGAAGCGGAGGAGTATGGTGATGAAGACGGGGGAAATTGACTTGATGGCATCGCACCAGGATACCCACCTTTAGGCATACCAGGCTGGAATTGTCCGTAGCCATGTTGTCCCCCAACATAACTTTGTCCAGGATATTGTCCTGGCATTGTTTGTCCAGGAGCACCATACATATTACCTCCTTGTGAAAAATCTGGTGGCATATTTTGCCCTGGGCCGTAGGAGCTATATGATTGCGGTGGCATCATCATACCTCCGGCTCCAGGATAGGCCTGGATGTTGATCATGACATTTTGCTGATGTGTAAATCCAGGCCCGCCGCTTCCGATAGTAGACAACTTCCCCACTTGGTCGGCTAGTTGTTTTACCGGCAATAACGATGAGAGAATGTTGGAAGTCGGATTATACGGCATAAGCGTTGATGATGTAGGCGGAATAACTAACGATTTCGAGTGTCCCGTCATTCTTCTATGATCATCGAGCAAAGAAATGTCTGTAAATCTTGTATTACATACATCACATGTGTGCTGCGGACCTAGTGTGTCCAAGGATATGTATTCACTTGCATCTGATATTGAAAGGCTTTCTTTCTTTGTGGTACTAGACAGCAAACTTTCAAAAATGTCATCAGTACTTTTTTCCAACATGTCCAAAGGTGGTTTGGAATCTGGAGCATTCCAATTAAAATTATGCTGTTTTTCTGTAGACGGCGCAGTCAGACGCGTAGAAAGCATACTCGAGGAACTGAAACTAGGTTGTGAACTAGAATACGATGAAGTAGTGGGATAAGATATAGGAGTACTCTCAGTTTTAGGAATAATAGGCTTAATATCGGGCGCTGGCGTCGCAGACACTACACAGCAATCATCATCTTCATCATTTGAGTCACCGTTTATTTCTATGATGGTCAAACCCGTGTCTTCTTTTTTAGTGACAGGTAGAAGTGGGATAGTTGCATTTGGTGTTGAAGCTGTGCTCTGGCTGGAGTAAGCGGGTTGTACCGCTGGTGTTGGTTGTGCAGTCGAGGAGGGAAGTGACGACGAAGTGTCAGGTTCTGTTTTGACTCTTGCTAAAATTGGGGTCGATATAGAATCAACTGGCGGTGGTGAGGACCTTTCCGATTTGATTTGTGTAGAAAATATAGGAACATTTGATGATTGTGTTTCGACAGCTTCCACTTCTTGTTTTACAACAACGTTACTCGTATCTCGTGATTCACGTCTTTCTGGTGTGACAGCAGGCTTATTTGGAATTTCTTGTATTTGTATACTTTGTTTTACTTGAGAATTTTCAGTGTGGGGCATTTCTTTTGCAGCTATAGGAAGGTTGGCTCGTTTTGGGGTCTGCTTTACAGCAGGCCTGCCGGGTGGTCTAGGTGGTTGAATTTCTTTGATTGATATTTTAGAAGGCTGGATTTTTAAGGGTTCTTTCTGGAGGACAGACATACCCTGTAAGTTTTTAAGCGGAGTCGGCTTAACAGTTGACTTCGATGAATCATCGCTTTCAGATGTTTTTCGGTTATTACTAGCACTTTGCTGATTTTCACCATCAGATTCATTATCGGCCCCAGATCCTTCATGTTCACCGGATTTATCCTGGTCTTCATCAAATTCTTCATCTTTGTCTTCGTTGCCGCTACCTTCGTCTTCTTCATCAGAGGCATTAAAATCTTTTAAGCCATTTATCACTTTGAAAGAATTAGTATTATTTCCATCAGATTTTAACTTCAGCTTGATGCCTCCTAATTTTCCTAATTTTTGCATGACATCGCTTGATGTTGGTTCTGGCTCTGGCTCCTTCTTTATAGGCGTGTTATTCTTTTTAATTGTAAACCCTAGGCCGCTAAGTTTGTTTAACGCCAAGTCAGAGCTTTTGTTATCTGTTTCGCCCGCTTTTTTTAAAGAGATGCCAGTATTTTTGAGTATTTGGGATATATCTATTTTTTGGGGAGTTTTGACCGACGGAGGCGGCGGTGCATCTTCCTCTTCGTCAGACCAGTTCTCATCTCCAGAAGGAGGAACATCTTCATCGTCGGACGGCAGCTTGTCGAGCACCACAGAGGGCAATGAAACGTGTTGTATTAAATGGTTTTCTAGATCCTCCCAGTCACGGAAGTCCTCGTCACAAGTGTAGCAACGGTATTCTTGCTTTGGTTTCTTTATCAGCGCACCTGAAGATTGGAGCCTCGCTAAAATGTTCGCAACATTACTGTCTGCAGGTTTTTTTTCGTCTTCCTCTTGAACGCTGGAGTCTACTGAGCCTTGAGCTTCATCATCTGTAAAAGACAAAACGGTTACTTAGTACATAAAGGTCACATGTCAAAAAAATTTAATACATGTTTAAGGGTAGGTTTTTCTTGAAAGTCAGTAAAAGTTTCATTTTATAAAGATACAGTACAAAGGTGGTATATGTAAGTATGGACCAACTAATAGTAAGTGATTACCTTAGCCTCTAGACTTAAACTTAGCCAAAACCTGCATGTGTAATAGGAGCCACTGCGCTAGCTTAAAAGAAGCCTAGTCATGTGCCATATATGCTATTTATTGCCCGCTGAAAAATCATCTAAGAATAGAGAACCATTTTCTACTTTATCTTAAATTATCCTCATTTAATATAAAAAATGCGAAAGTGAATTTGTTTTTTTGTAACGCTTTTACGCATTAACTACTCAACTTTTCATCCCTTGAAAATTTACTGTTGAACGAAGCCTCGGGCAAAAGCTTGTAATTCTGTAAAGGCATTCAAGCATAATAATAACGCAGCGTGTTATTCAAAAATATAAGGAAAACACAGATTTATACGACTACCTTCTACTACGAAAGTCTTAGTTTCCTTACGATTTCGTTCCCGTAGTAATTAGTAGCCAACGGTAATGCAAAAATGATTGAAGACGTGCGATCGCACATTTGAGGTTTAATTCGTCATTGATGTTTTGACAGTGTTAGAACGTATTACAAGCATGATCTTTCACGCCACCCGGAAAACTTACCAAAAGAACTATGCGGGAAAGGTAGTAACCGAGTACCGAGCCCTTTCGGTGTGTCTAAGCGTAGCTCTACTGAGTTTATTCCGTCTACAGACGCCAGTTTTTTTTAATTTAAAGCTGCTTACATCGCTATGCGCAATAGAAAGCCAGCATTAGCGGTCTTTTTAACGCTACAATTTGAAAGCCGTCGTCACTATGTTTAATTTCTTTCAGGAACTCCGATTCAGATACCAACAGCGTTTCTAAGTCGAGTAAACAATGACACATGGAGCTGACAAGCGATTTTGAGCGCACTTTTAGACACCCTTGGATGTTAAACTTGTAGATTGGTTGGTCGGTGTACGGTAGACTTGTTGCCTGAACCGCAACATCCCGCAATTGAAGCTCTATATTTGTCATAGTTTGACTCCATGACGATTTTATCGCTAATAATATAATAAATGTTAATTACATAATTATTTTGCTCACCGACAATAATGTATTATATATTAATAAGTGAGGAGAATTCTTTGTACTACATTTTTTCAAGCAAAAGCGCACAGACAGAAATGTAAATTTATATGTATATGTGCTATAAAGTTAGTTTTTTTTCGATTATCGCGGTGTTATGCACTCGGGATTCTTGGCAAAAGTTGAGGCAGTAAAAAAAATAATTTTATCTGAGCGTTATGTGGCGCTTGAGAAAAAAAAATACCAGAAAAATACCATTGTGCACCACGATAGAAGACCTAAAAGAGAATTCGCAGCGAGAACTGGAGTCGATTGCTAGACATGCGTTTATTAAAATGTTTTGATGATTGTTTAATTCGAGGCCTACTTTGATGGGGATACAATAAATTTGCATTAATACATATTTCGTGTTGCATTGACCAATTCCCGGTATTTTCTTGACAGAATATATAAATAACATGAGCTGACAATAATCAATAATGTCATATAAATCGTTTTTTTTTTAAGATTTCAAAAAGAAGTGGGTTTTAAATTGGGCAATTTCCTTTTGTATATTATAAAAAAAATTGCTGTTCGTTAGTCTCGCTAAAACTCGAATAATGCTGGACGGAGTGGTTTAAAAGAAAAAAAATTCGAAAACCCATAAGAATGGATGAAACTAGATAAATTTAAAATTGGTTATTTTGTATGGACATCGCCCCTTTTGATTACTTTTAATAGACGACTATCATGACGGACCTATCGTCTAACTGACGACCTCCTATACAAAACTATCATTGCTTCCATCGCCACTTACTTTTAATAGATGCGTTCGTGGTAATTTCTTCCGTGTGGTTGTGTAAAATTTATTATTTTCTTTTCTTTGTAAATAAAAATTTAGATGTTAAGGAAAGTGAAGTTAAACCTACACATTGCGATTATTGATTTTGATCTGCCATCCTGTCTACCTATATTGACTTTTAAGGTTTACACACCTACCCAGATATTTTAGCGTGTCTCGAGGACTTAGTTCGAGGGTTTCAAATTGACAATTGATTGATAAATCTATATGACTATTTATTTGAATAAAAGTAATTAGGCAACGTAAATGACAGGGCACAATATGGATGAGAGAGCGGCGACCGACAATAATTGACAGACATACGCAGTAGGCACATTGCTATTAAACTCAGCGTAGGCGTCGATACTTTCAACAAACTTCTTAAATGAAATCTTTTGTTATTTTTAATCAAATCGGCAATATTATTGACTATTTGGCTTTTTATCGGACTGTTAAAAAGAACATAAATGAATGGAGCATAAACTTAATATACTATCGTAATAGAATGTGTGCGAGTGAGATACCTAGCCTTAAATCAAAAATCTAGACTTGCCGATTTGAAATAATTAGTCTCCAAGAGTCTCCTGCCAAAATATTACTCGTTTCAATTTTGATTTTTTAATCTATCTATATTTTAACGGATAAATTTAAAAAAATAATAAATGTGCCGTCTTTTCTGCTAGATTTTGGTGTAACGTACAGCAACAATCCAACATTAGACGTGGACTAATACGTATAGGAAATAGGTATCTCATTTCGTTTGAAAATAACGCAGTCTATCAATTTTTCTTTATATTTGTCACAACTTCTCATATCATACCCATAATATCCACCGGGTCCTTTGCCAAGCAAAAAAAAACCCTCTATAATCGGACAACAAAATGAAAAAACCATAATAGTGTAATACTTTAAATAAGGCAAGCTATTTATTTATAACTAGCAGCACCCGCGGTTTCACCCTAAGTCCCGATCCCGTGGAAATATCGAGATAAAAAGTAGCCTATGCTAACGCATAGGTCTCCAGCTATACATACCAAGTTTCATCGCAATCGGTTCAGTGGTTTTTGCGTGAAAGAGTAACAAACATCCATCCATCTATCCATCCATCCAAACTTTCACATTTATAATATTAGTGGGATAAATGCTACTTACTTGCAAAGGTACAAGTATTTAATAACTTATAAATTCTCACAGTGGCACTGTTTCTATGCAATGATGATGTACTACACCGATCAACTAACAAACTTATCCTTAGCGACATTGATCAAGAATTATCTTAATTGCACAGATGTCGAATGACTCAAAATACTACGTCACAGTACCACAATTTTAAATAAGCGTTTCATACGTCCCCACATTATCACTAAATTTAATTCAAGATGCACTACTTTTACTACACTACTAATACAGTTCAACCGCACCTACAAGGACGTTACAAGAAACGAAAAGCTAACTTAGTGATTACTTCAGAGTAAAAGGGTTACTCTGAAGTATATCACAGATATATATGTATCCTTAGGGAGCATAATTTCATGTATTATTAACTGTCAAGCTGAAAGAAATATTATTCTTATATCTTTTCCTTCTGTAGTCTCTATACCGAAGACTAACAACGGAGCCGTAGTCTCTATAAAGAGACAAAGTTACGTATATCTAAGGTTTGTATACAGGGTAGTGTAGAGGTTTGGTGAATAGTCTCGGTGGTGAGAGTGAAGGTGGACATAGTACCGCCCACATTACCACCTCTACGACCGTTATAAGCTGGGATCAACGGTAGGAACCGTCATCCTCGGTAGAAATACTCCTCGAATTTACAGACGGTAAACCGTTGCCTTTGAATCTACTACAAACTTAAGTTTAGGTAAAATTTTATAAAACCTTATTCCTTAGCAAAATACAACCGTGTAAACAAAAAAGTGAGAACGAACCTTAATATTGTGGTTATATTTGTTAGAATTGACTAAATAGCAGATCACATCCGAAAAAAATGTTTACCTACTACCATGTCAAGTGTTTTCTTCTGTCCCGGAGATAAAAACCACCGCTTAGGGCAACTTTTCTTTGTTAGGAATGCTTTCTCCTTCCTAATCAAATTAGTCATTCATAAAAATGTTTGGAAAAAATAAAACCACAAGCTAACTTTAAATTATGTTCAGAAGTATTACACGAATTATTTTACCATACGTTATCAACTGTCCATTTCTGGTCTATGGCTTATACGAATTATTTTACAATAACGTTATCAACTGTCCATTTCTGGTCTATGACTTACACGAATTATTTTACAATAACGTTATCAACTGTCCATTTCTGGTCTATAGCTTACACGAATTATTTTACTATAACGTTATCAACTGTCCATTTCTGGTCTATGGCTTACACGAATTACTTTACTATAACGTTATCAACTGTCCATTTCTGGTCTATGGCTTACACGAATTATTTTACTATAACGTTATCAACTGTCCATTTCTGGTCTATGGCTTACACGAATTATTTTACTATAACGTTATCAAGTGTTCATTTCTGGTCTATGGCTTACACGAATTATTTTACTATAACGTTATCAACTGTCCATTTCTGGTCTATGGCTTACACGAATTATTTTACTATAACGTTATCAACTGTCCATTTCTGGTCTATGACTTACACGAATTATTTTACAATAACGTTATCAACTGTCCATTTCTGGTCTATGACTTACACGAATTATTTTACAATAACGTTATCAACTGTCCATTTCTGGTCTATAGCTTACACGAATTATTTTACTATAACGTTATCAACTGTCCATTTCTGGTCTATGGCTTATACGAATTATTTTACTATAACGTTATCAACTGTCCATTTCTGGTCTATGGCTTACACGAATTATTTTACTATAACGTTATCAACTGTCCATTTCTGGTCTATGGCTTACACGAATTATTTTACAATAACGTTATCAACTGTCCATTTCTGGTCTATGGCTTACACGAATTATTTTACTATAACGTTATCAACTGTATATTTCTGGTCTATGGCTTACACGAATTATTTTACAATAACGTTATCAACTGTCCATTTCTGGTCTATGACTTACACGAATTATTTTACAATAACGTTATCAACTGTCCATTTCTGGTCTATGGCTTACACGAATTATTTTACTATAACGTTATCAAGTGTTCATTTCTGGTCGATGACTAGATAGAAATCGTTATTTCACAAAGTTACGGTATCCTTATCTTAAACGGAGGAACAGTTACAATAGGAATTAGATTTTGATGATGATACATTTTCTGTTCCCGACTTAAAAGTTTATATTTCGTAAAATACGAAAACCGTACTTGAATCGGTCAAACAATTTTAGAGAATTATGGGGGGCATTCGTTTGTAATAAACTGTTGCCGCGCCTCCTGGTGAGCTAACACCGTAAAATCGTATCTAAGGCTGTCTGTCTCTGAACACGCAACGCTCGCGTCACGTTGCTGTTGATCCGGCTGGCGTCTGCGCTACGCATTCGTTCATCGAACGCCTTTGCTCACAAAAACACACAACCATTCACTCTAACGCATAAACCTTACTTTCTCCGTTCCGTCGTAGGTAATAATTGCACATAGGTTAAATAGTTTTCTAATTTACTTTCGCATCAAAGCTATTTTCAAATTTTATTCCTTGAGTATAAAAATGTTGATTTATAGCTCCTTTGTAGCCTAGATTTTTTTAATCAGTACGTTAGTTGTAAAAGTCAATATAATAAATTCTTTGAAGTACTTTAATTTTCGTTTTTCAATACTTTTTAGCCTAGCCACTCCATTTCCTAAATTATTTATACGTCAGCACCGAGTCATAAAATACTTATTTCATCATCTGTCATTATTTCGTTTACGGTGTGCTCAAGTGTGTTCTGTTTAAATGGAGTTTTGTGTGCCGAATCGCTAAAAATCTTACATAGGGCTTACATTAAATTTATTTGAAAACACGTGCGCGCACGTGTTTGTTTTGTGCATTCAAAAGCAGTTGAGATATTTATGGTGGAAGATTCTCCGATCTCTCGCTCATTAGTGTCTTCAACTTAACATAAGCAAGTAAGTAAAAAAGGTAACCCACAACATTCGGCGCGGCGTAGTGGCGAGATGACCACTTAAACCATTACGCCATTCGTGCAGTCTTCGACACAATTAATTTGGATAAATAATAATAAATACTTTGTATTTCATTGAACAACAAGTGAGTGAGTACCGGGAAGGCACTTCTTTTTAAGAATTTATGATAATAATATATTAGGTATTTGTAAAGTAATAAACTTCACTTTAAACAGCTGTTCGATACGAAACAATTTTTTTTTTCGGAAAATTTGCCACTTTTATATTCAAGATCTTAGTACTAAAATGATATGATATATCAGCATATAATAGGCCATTCACACGTTATATTTCGTTGGATCGTATCTTGGTTATGTTCATTGAGGTAGCCATACTATTTCGAGATTATAATTCACTAAAAATTATGAATGAATGAAAAAATTAATTACTGTGAACATAGTCAATACAAATCAATAATATGCATGTGACTAGGGTTTGAAAATAGTCGTGTCGCCGCCCGTGCTAAAGTCCAAGCTATTGTGATAGGGTAATGACGGGTCAAATGAAATGATTATCTTTTTAGTAACCGTCAAAACAGTTGATTGGGTACAATTTTGTACAAAATAACTACAACTAATAAAAACGAATAAATAAAAACGGACGACAATTTTTATAATATATCAAGGTATTATATAAGAAACTACCCAATTGAAGGAAGACATCAGAGCTTGTGTCTCGGTGAGCATTTTTATTAGTAACAGTTATGGATTACTCCTAAGAAAGAAAGAAAGAAAGAAAGAAACATTTATTCTGCTAACACACAAAGGTAAAACACACTAATAAAAACAAAAATAAACACTAATAAGGTTCCTAAACACATATATGTATTATCCTTAATACTGATTATGTTAAGTATAAATATGTGTTGTTAGGAATATAGTAACTTCATAAAATTATTATAGAATTAGTTGTTATTGTAATTTCATTGATAATTTCTATTTGCTTTTGTTAACGATACCGCTTATCAACGAATACGAAAAAATGCGTATGAGTAGGTATCGGGGTTAGTAACCATCGAAATAAGATTTCTTCAACACGGTATGTAACGAGGGTCTTCTTCCTCTATCCCACTAATATTATAAATGTGAAAGTTTGGATGGATGGATGGATAGATGGATGGATGTTTGTTACTCTTTCACGTCAAAACTACTGAACCGATTGCGATGAAACTTCTTATGTAGATAGCTGGAGACCTGGATTAACATATAGGCTATTTATCCCGATATTCTAACGGGATCGGGACTTCGCAGGTGAAACCGCGGGGGTGCTGCTACTAATAAATACAAAAACACTTTTGTAACATTGTTGTATGCTACAGAAATTCTGCAACTATGTTGAGGGTGAATCAACTTTTTTTGTCTTTGCTGATCCTTAGTGTCGATTCGATTACTTTTAACAATGCCAACAATAAATAAGTAATTAATAAAGTTACCTATGAAGCAGATATTTTTTCACAAATCTATTTAAGTTTTTTATTGGGTGACCTAAAGGACAATTCCGAGGTTCCGTATAATCTTTGGCAGCTCCAAGAGCGATGTGTCATAGGATTACGTACACTATACTTGTGCTTGAGCCAAATTGGTTATGGAATCTTTGTAAACAAACCATATCATCATATTTAGGGTTGTCATAATGAGAATGCAGAAATATTGTAATTTTGCCTTCATTTCTTAGTTAAACAATACAATTTTACTGTTAATGCCTTAGTATGGAACCCCTGAGAAACTTGTATACAATGTTGGTGAAAAAAATCCAACGTAGGTTTGCCAGATATTTGTATAAACGCCAGTATTTACCCATTTCTATACCCGTCAACATTTGTATCGGGCATGGTTGGATCAGATACCCTACAGTATAGGCGGAAACGTATGCATATACCCTGGAGTGCGTGAGACCATACATTTCTATGTACCGGACCAATACATGCGAGGCATTGTTAGGCGGCAGCTAGAGTTGGGTAATGGGTAAAAACCCATTCATCCCATTTGGGTTAAAACCGGGTGATTTGGGTTTTAACCCAGTTATTACCCATTATCACCCGTTTTGCTGGGTGAAAATGGTTATTTCAAAATATTTAATAGTGTTTACTATTAGTAGTATAAGGTAGTAAAAAATAGTAGAAATCAATAAATTAGATACTGCGCAGTTTAAATATCATCATCAATATCGGAAATACAGTCACAAAAATAAAATTGTTAAGGCCAGACGTAGATGGTTCAGGGCTGGTACTACGTAGTGGTGTGATTTCTATATAGCTTCGGGATTCCATGTGTATTGGTGGTGAATCAGGCACGCAATCCTCGATGTCATCACGTACATTCCAATTGAATATCCAATCTTTTTTTGCTGTGAATATTATTGTGGGCACTGAAGGACCGCTCTAAGGCAGCAAAAGAGTAAGGTACTGTGAGTGGAGTAGACCCCATAGCCCCTTTTCACCATGTTACTGGACTGATATCCTTAATATTTGCCCACAGAAATGTTCGGCTCCTAAAACAAGCTCTAGGTCAATAACAAGCCAAGTTAGTCATGACATTTAAACTTATAGTTTGTCATGACATTTAAACGAACTATACGTTGACGTCAATCTTGATGGATGACCTCCCTGGCGTCGTCATTCTGGTTTATGTCTAGTTTACTTCCTCAAACTGTGGGGTTAATAAATATGCTGCTAAGTGAATCGGTTTCAAGCACATTTTGATTCTCTCGTCAACGTTTATAAAAATCTTATCTTTTTAATAATTTTCTGTTAGTGATATCTAGTAAAACTAAACAGTAATTTCGATTACTTATTTTTTTATGTAAACATGCTTTGTGAATATTTATTTCATTACCTTTGAATTGAAATATTGCGTCAGAAATAGACTCCATAATAAATTTGCTTTGCTGAAAATGTCAGAAAAATCAGCATTTATAAGTGCTGATTTTTCTTCTGCCAGTAAAAGTGTTTTTTTTTAGGGTTCCGTACTTCGAAAGGTAAAAAAAGGAACCCTTGTAATAAGATCACTCTCTTGTCCGTCTGTCTGTCTGTCCGTATGTCACCACCAGAAACAGGTGTCAGGAGCGGGTGGACCTAGCAAGTTGAAACTGAAATGGATACTGACAGACAGATACTGAGGTCTATAGTCCCTATTAGGTGTATAAAAATCAAGGTCTTGAGTCAACATGATAAAAAGATTTTCGCGAAAACGAATCGCGAAAATTTTGTAAGTACCAAAATTTTTTTTAATTTTCAACTTTTTTATTTTCGGAATTTTCCCTTTACTTGTGCTGTCAGACCTCGCTTTTAACCAAAATTGACAATTCTAGGTCAACCGGAAGTACCATATAAGTTTTGGGTCGAAAATCTATAGGGTACTTCCCATTTACCTAGCATCATAAGTTCTTAATTTGTTGTTATATCACGTAAAAACAAAATTGTGTGATTACAAACTTATATTTTGCGGTTGGATTGTTCACTTTGTCGTACATCGCAACCGCAAAGTTAAGTTTGTCTTTCGGAAAAGACCTGAGACTTCATTCCCGAGATGGACGTATACAAGTTTGTTTGCTTACGGAACCCTCGGTGCGCGAGTCAGACTCGCACTTGTCCGGTTTTTTTCATGTACAGCTAATGTCTGTAAGGCAACTTTTGTGTTTTTGATACTTTTAAATATGGTGTAATAACTGAACCATCGAGTTTCATTTAGCAGCTTTAGAGTTTCGTTAGCATTTTGAAGTGAAACTTCTTTAGAATCGTTGTCATTTGAAAACTCGATGAAACAAAAAAGTCACACTAAAAAGAGACAAACATATTCATAAAAAGGATTTAGCCTGCGAGAGAATAAGACTAGAATACAAGTATACAGTGTTTCCTATTATCTTTGTCACTACAAGTCGTCGGAAAATGCGCCATAATCAACGTGGTGTATCATTCACGTGTATCATTTTTGTGCATTTGCGTATTAAAATTCGTTGGTTAATTAATTTATGATAATGATTTAACACATCTGTGTTAATTTGAAATTTCACTTCTGCCATACTAAAGTTAAATTTTTTTTATTTACTCGTACTCTTTATCGTCAAACCTGATTCAAGTCTCATATTTTCTTTGTTACTTGGTTGCAAAAATATGTCATTAACTGTAGATCCTTTTAAACTTTGCTATATACCGGTCCTAATCTGTTGTTTGCTGCTTTCGGGGGAATTAGGGCATTTCATTAAATGTCTAGCCATTTTTGCAAGTGTTGACAAGTTTTCGAACAAGTGTGAAAATTGTACATACACTCCTAAAAGATCACTCTTAACTATGTGTTTTACGTGAACGAAGGGAAATACCGAAAGGCTGATAGTGGAGTAAAAATCTCATTAGTGTTTTCCTTTTTTAATTGTAAGTGTAAGCATTATTATTAGTCTCAATAGCATACTAGGTCACCTGAATAGCAGCGACCCCAATATCATTAATTATTATAATATGTATTTCCTACTGAGCAAGCGAAATGATTGTTCCATGTGTGTATAAATGTTAGCTCACACACGTTTGATATAAAGGTATAAATACTAACACAATTTACTAACAAGACAAGGATTAAGAAAGTATTAAAGAGATACAGAACACGCCACCACAGTAGTTTCAATACAAATAGCAACAGTTTTTCCAATAAAACTTCTTATTTCATGTTTATTTATTTATTTGGTTTACTGCCAGTTGTTACATTTATTATTTTCATGCACTTAAATTATCATTATTTATCATACACATACTTATTCTAAATGTACAACCATTTATGAGCAAACAAATTTATGTTGCAGAAGTTTTCATAAGATTTGGATCATATTCACGCTACTATGGTAAATTCCAAATTCCAGTCTTTAATCCATTGGTAAACCCAAGTTCTTCATTTGTGTTTACGGCGTATTTTATTATAATACTAGCTGTGGCCCGCGGTTGCACCTGCGTATAACCTAAAATAAATCATTGATTTAGTTTTTTTTCCTACAATATTTTAGTAGTATTTTCTTGGCATGGAGGCGTTCACAGTTCGTCTCTTCTTAACAATGATCGTTTCTCATCGGGCAGCCAGGGTAACGCGTCACCTGCCCGTCACTCTAGCAGAAGTAGGCCTGAGACGGTGGCGCGACTCTAAATCGGAAGGGGAGCAGAGCGAATCGAATGGTGTGGTGACGCTATAAAGGGCAAAGTTTATCTTCATACAATTGTCTTGACAATGAAGTACCTTTTGTTCGTAAGGATTAATAATTCTCCATGCCTAATAATAATTCTCATAACCAACTTTTTAATTTTCAATTTTTTCTGTCGGAAAGCTTATTGTGGCTTATAACTGTTTCACCCAAACTAACAAACAGTCAAACTATCCTAAAGGTTTTTGCGGTTTTGTGATTATTTTGAAATTTAAATTATACCGAGTATTATCATAATGAGGTCATTAGTCCGGCAAATAAATCCGGAAGAAATTGTGAAGTATGGAGAAAATCAAGTTCCGCGCCGTTATGAAGTTCCTTACCAAGCAAGGAAAAAGTGTTCAAACCATATTGGAAGAGATGTCATCTGTTTACAAGGACCCTTCTCCAGGTAAAACCATGGTATACAAGTGGCACAACCTCTTTAAGCATAGCAGGGAATCAATTGAAGACGATTCCTGACCTGGGCGGTCTGTTGAGGTCACCACTCCAGATGTCATCGAAAAAATCGAAAAATTAATATTGGAGGATGCACGTTTGAAGAGAAAACAACTGGCAGAAACGGTTAGAGTATCCATATGACGGCAAGACAGAAGTCAGTACAAGATGGGTACCTAGAATGCTCGCATCGCCACAAAAACAGTAGCGCATCGAGTGTTCGCGTACGTTTTTGAACCAGTATAATGAAGACGTGGATGGTTTTTTGGCGCGAATTGTTTTTGGGGATGAAACTATGTTTCATCACCATTAAGTATGAACCTGAGTCTAAGAAAGATTCCATGCAGTGGCATAAAAAGGGTACACGACCGCCTAAGTCTGGGCTATAAGGTGTCGCACCCACCTTATAGCCCAGACTTGGCTCTCAGCGACTATTATCTCTTTCCAAATCTGAAAAAAGAAATCCAAAATATTTTTTTATGAAAGTGTTTACAAGTTAATTCATAGAATTGAGAAATGTATTAGGGTTGCTGGTGAATTTATTGAAAAAGAAAAATAATTTTGTAATATTATTTCATCCTCTTCTATCCATTCCGCAAACTTAAATACGCACCTTCGTAAGATATAACTATTTCTAAAAAAATAAATAGATTTCGGAAATTTCACCTCGGAGTATGTATAAGAAGGCAGACTGTAGAGGCAACGATTCAGCGGACGAATTAGCTAGGAGGGCATCGGGGATGGGCGTCATGGGCCATGGGATTTTGCACGGATCGTAACTTCTTATTATTGCACCTGCCATACATTTAAGGTACTCTAAAGATGCGATTCCACCAGTGTGCTGAACTGTGCGACACTGTGATGTAGTGTGCGACACAAATGTTTATTCTGGTCGACTCACTCAAACAAACAACAACAAATTGTGCGCGAACATTTCTAGAATGTTCGCACTAGGGCCCATTTTAAACGAAGATATACAAAGTACGACAGCGTTTTGCGATACTATCTTGTTTTCACAAATTATGTTTGGCAGTAGCTTAGATTTTGGCGTAAACACTTTTTCTGTAGTGTCCATAGTACAGGTGGGCCCTCAATCCTCTATGTGAGAACTGAGGGCCCAACTTTACAGAGTCCATAACTCCCTTATTAGACTTTCACAAATTCTGATTCCAACTTTCACAATTCTTTGGGAATTTTCACTAAATCCTAAGCACATTTTCAAAGAATTTTGAACAAAGTGGCCCTGACACTACACGCACACCTACATAGCTGCTAGATAACTGCGGGGGTGAGGGGAGCGGAGAGGGTGATGTTACTAAAATATTGTCTATACTGAAGTATTATAAATCACCAATTAGTGGTTTCTTTTCAATTATACGCGGGTGAAACCGCGGGGTACAGCTAGTATACTATATTAATAGAAATTTTACAAACATAGTAAGATAAGACGTATTGAGGTTTATACGTGATTGTAATTTTATTGTTCTTTATCGAGGTTTTAGAACTTATCAAGATTTATAATTTATTTTTTATCTTTTCGGCTAGTAATAAAAAAATATAGAGGGCGATTCCTTAAACCTGCATTAATTTCTAATTACTTTGCGATTTAAAATTTTTAACAGCGGTTACGGTAGAAAACGTGTCAGAAATTCAAAATTCCTCGAAGAGAATTGGCGAATCACGTGTAAATATTCAGTTCATATTCAAGATTGGTTCAGGAAGCGTTTAAAAGAAAGAGGACCATAGTTTCGAGCTGGAGACAGCACAACCTCACCGACGTTTCACCTACCAACCTCACAGAAGTTTTCACGCTCGGCGCTCAAAAAGGAGGGACTTCCTGGACAGTACACCAAACATCTATGTCACGCTTCTTACAGCCCTAATTTGGCAGGGTGCTACTTCTGTTTATTCCCTAAAATAAAAAATCTACTCAAAAGGGATACAGTTTTCATCGCCGGAAAATGCGCTGGCTGAATTTGAGCAGCTTGTGGAGGAAGTGTCTAACACATTGAAAAAGTTTATTGAAAATTGGTTTAGACGCATGAAACTTTACACAAATAATGGTGGAGAGTTATTTGAAAAGTTTTGAAGAAAAAATTTGGCGAAATCTAAAAAAAATGTTCTATAGATAGCTCTTTAGAACATTATTTTTTTGATTTTACCAAATTTACGGAGTGTCTAAGGCAGAGAATGCATCGTTGGCTTGAATTGAGTTTACCTTATTTACAGCTCAAGCTCTCATATAGCTGAAGATTGGTACGAATGTTAGGGACACCATTTTAAACAAATTGCGAAAAGTTCACATCGAAACTGGTCAAAAAAAATTCAAGGTTCAACCAAACGGTAAGTTTTATCTGAAAATAGGTCAGATAAAATTTGTTAGATCATCCAGTTACCTATGAAAGACTTCTATACATTTTTCCCAAGAATTACCGTGTCTGAGATATACCTAATTAATATACCTATTAAAAAGTTGAAATAGTCGTGTTCCAAATAATTATGTACATGTTTCCAGGCCCGTTTTTGAGAATGTGGTTTCCCCGGTAGGCCTATTACACGATCTATTGTGGTCTTGCTTAATTAAATAATATTCTATTAAATAAAAAATGGTACTATCGGTAATGATGAAAGTTTTCCCCAATTACTTATAACTTACACCGAGTTATGAGTGATTGGGGAAAATTTTATTCTGATCGATAATTATCTAATGAAACATCACGTGTAAGGTCTTCTTTTTCTCTTATTCCTTTTTTTCTGCTGTATACGAATCTTTGTACTGCAAAACGTCTAGTTTCACGGACGCGTCGATGTGTCCCCGAAAACACTCATACCTTTGGTAGGTACCCTTTTCTCAGGGATATACTCGCTCAGAGCTGCTGTAGCGTCGCCGTTTTGTGTATGTTAAGCGAAATATTCGCCTTTTGTGTACCGATATCAATAATCACTCAAGATTATACTCAAAGTTGGTCTTATTTAAATTTTAAAAAAATATTCTACCTCCAAGGGTAGAAAATGAAAGTATGAAGAATACAGCTTTATACAATTTATCATGATTTAGACACATTGAAGTCGGTGATACTTTTATATAAAAGTTAATTTATTAACATCTGTACTTTTTTGAATAGCTAATTCACTAATTTGGGCGCATAACCATAAAGTTTTAACAGAAACTGATTGTTTGTTTTCTTAAAACGTGATGTTTTCTAAAAAAACAGTTGATTTTTTAACCTTAACTAAAAATCGAGGCCTAATCTTATAGCAGTGTATAATCAATATGAAGACACAAGAAATGAGACACAGATCCTTTGAATGCACGTAAAAATAATGATTGGATTAGGATTCGAGGCAAGAACTGGTGGTGGTCTATTTTTACATGGCTTGTAGGTGTCTGCATAAATACCTTTAGGATATGCGCAAATCAGGAAAATACATTTCATGCTGAATAACCGTCGTGAAATAGTCCTAAACATATTTCAAAAATATGGAATCCTTCCTAAATCTGGTGGGCGACCATTTACTTCTAAGTGTGGATCTATGGTTTTAGAAGGTATACAGTTCGATGGACAGAATCACTTTCCTAAATCAGTGGAAAGGAAACGTAGATGAGTTGTAGCGAATTCTGTTACTACTATTATAACATATGTATGTTCAAAATATGACGTTGGTCTGTCTTAAATATTTTGAAAATTATCATTATAAGTAGATACTTATATATTTTTCTTTTGCCAGCGCGCGACAGTCCACTGAATTTTGGCACGTTTGGTCCCCCCGCCGTGTTTTTGTAGCTTTATACCTACTCTGCGGAGCTGACCTGGCCTGACATTACTGGCGCAAGCGAAAAAGTGTGTCATGCACATTAAAACTTGCATGCATTATCCACATAGTCTACTTATATTTAGGTTTTGAACTAATTAGGAATTGTGTGCTCATTTGAATTACAATACATGTGTGTGTGAACGAACCACTGATTATTTTTCAGACCTCACGAATGGAAATAGTATCTGCTGCTTGCTAGAGGTCCAACACAAGAAAACTGCGGCAGCTAAATTAGCATGAGGTGAACCACAACCAGTCTCGCAAAACGCACCTGTTACCTCAAAGGTTACATTTTTTGTGTATAGATGTGCTGCTGACACTCCTAATCATTGTATATTTGTTAATGTTACGGCACTAAATTGAGCGTACGTCTCAATTTAGTGCCGTAACCATCTATCGACGATTAGAGGAAATCATAAAGGATTACGATTGAGACGCACGCCTTCTTTTGACAATGAACGGAACTAGTAGTCTATTTATAGAATGTCCCCCATTACATTAGAAAATTCCAGAGTAGTTTCGAGTTTTTGGAAATGTCACGCTATCCCTACGACATAACGTATATAAGGCGGTGCATTGTATGATCGGGGTTCTAGTTGAGCGATCAGCAAGTGAATAAGTGAAGGACAAGTGATAATTTCAATAGTGAGAATTTATTATAATTGTGTTATTTGTGAATTATTAAAATTAATTGTGTCTATTTTTGTAATAAATTGGTGTAACTTTCTAATCCCGAACCTCAGCTCGTAACAATAATTTTGAACCCGAACAATTACTAATACCTGTTTCTGTAAGTTTCTGAAAATCCCTTGAAAGATTAGAAAAGAGCTGAATAACTTCGAAGGGCTGAACAGGTTTTGTTAAATATACCTAAGAACACTCCAAGTCACCTTTTAAACAAAGAAAAACTAATACAACATCGTGTCCTGTGTTGTTACATTAATTGTCAATTTATATACTTACAATATTATTTGCAATATAACAGCCTCAATGTAGATCAATGTAAACCCCATTTGTATTCTTTTTTCACGGTCCTCATTATTTATTTGTTTAAAATAAAATATTTATTTAAAGCAAATAAATAAGTACAGAGTGGGTCATAACAAAGTTTAGTTTTAAAAAATAAATAAAAAAATACAGGTTATATTTGTGAAAGTTTAATAACTTTTAAAATATCAATTCACATGATTTTTTAATAATTTCGTTTAAATGCGCTTTAGATTGGCGGTAATACTGTTCCAAACGAAATCTCAGGTTTTCGAAAACTCGCGATAGCAGTTTGCCGATTAATTGGCCGCCATTTCTTGATAGGTTTTGATTTACCTGCGAAATGTTCAAATTTGGTCAAATCTAAGGCTTGAATGGCCTATCTTTTGATTGCGTTGACTTAGCTTGATTTTTTCACAGCTTCAAGGGATTGCAGATCAGTGTCAGATCAATGTTTGGTATTAATTTCAACTTGATGCGTCCCGGGTTCCCGAGGAAAAGGGTCTTGACAGATAGACAGACGGACGACAAAGTGATCCTATAAGTGTTCCTATTTTCCTTTTGAGGAATGCAACCCTAAAACACGTTGCAAAAACGTTTGTGCGAGTTATTATATTAAATGTAGTCCATGAAAAACGCAGTTTTGGTTTGAGGCAATTCATACTTTCATAAGAATTCTCTTTTAAAGAAAACATCATATGGGTGTTAGTTTACACCACCAGTAGTCGGGTACAACAGCTAATCTGATCGGGGGGCTAATCGGGGTCATTTGACACATCACTGCTGCGTAATCAATTATGTGCTTATACTGTTACGATTATCATACGCATAAAGTAGGTAATATAATCGTAACAAGCAGATAAGACGATATTCATTGCAACATAGAGGAAACAATATTAGCCTTTAGAGTAATGCTTCATTAAAAAGATATTTATAGTTACGACATATAATTAATTTTTCGGCTTGTAGCAGGAGTAGGTTCTTCTAGAGTATTACTTAGTTCAACCGGCCGTTCTACCTAAAATAAAGTCTCTTTTGCCTACTGTTTTGTCAGTTATCTTGCTGTATGTTCGCGCTGTATATTGAGTTGTAAAATATTCTGTTAAAAGTGATAAAATACAAAGCGGTGCAAGTTTCAATACGGGTAATACCCCCTGCTAGCTGCTTGTTAGTCTTAAAATCTTCGATATAGCTATCCATACATAGCGAAACACAATGGTTTTTGCGGAACGCATAAATATATTTATTATCACACAATATGTACAGCACAATAACATTTGTTATCCTGTTATATAGTTCTATAGTTTTACATTATTCTAATTAACCTAATTAATAGTTAACTGAAGAGCAGTCATCAGCAACACTTACACGTAGAGGTCAGGTCACGCGAATCACCACGCACCGTTCCGGCGCACGCTCCAAAATGTACGTGTAATGACCGCTATTGGATAAGTCCGAACACACACATACACTGCGGAGCGCGCAACGCCACGTGGTGCCTCACGAGTTCCGGACGCTAGGTGTGAATGGCGTATTACTCCTTATTGATTTAATTACCATTTAAAAACGATAATGTTACGTAAACTGTAATTAAAATTCATAGTTACAGTTTAAATGACATAAAACGCCTTCCGGCATGGGTACTATTCTGACATGGTTTGTGGTAGGATTTGATATCCCTAAAGAGGGCAACACCGTATACGACTTTCGGTGTCTAAGATCGGGCATGTTGTCCGAAAATTCCTAGATTCCGAAGAAGGGTGGCTATATAATTATCTAATTTAATAAGCGCAAGTACTCAGAGTATGTAGTCATTGCAAAACTTTTTTGTAACTACCCTAGGAAATTCGTAATTGTTCTACATATGTAGAACAGCAAACTCATAGTTAGTTTTTCTTACATTATTTCTTTTGACATCTTATTACTACGGCGCTGCATAAGTTTTATCGTTCTTTTTGTGAAATATATATTTTTTCGAAGTAGTCGTCTCTACTGGTATTACTATACACATTGTTCCAGTATCCCTTTGGAACACATCTCCTCAAAAGCTCCTATAAGCTCCTCATCGCTTGAAAACTTAGCTCTGTCAGTTGTTTTTATACATACGGGAATAGTGTAAAGTCGCTAAATTCAGACTATCCCTAAAGAGGGTGTCCCAGCTGTTTGATTCCAGCTTCGCAAATAGTCCGTAGTTTTGCCGGCTCGATATGCAAGTATCGAGTTCAAGACACGATACTTGGCTTTTGGTCGTTCATTGTTTAAGGCTTGAAGTAAACATTTCTCTGTATACCATGCAGCAGTAACAGTCCTTCCTTTATCAAGCACAACCGTAGCCAATATTCCTCTTGTAGTAAAAAATTTAGCAACCATTTTTCTTTACGGATCGGGACATTTTAACAGAAGTCGACGCCGACGGTGGTTCATCTTCAAACACCCACACTTTACTCTAGAATTTAGTAGGACTTCAAAATAATACAGCCAGGTTTCATCATATGTAACAATCGAACACGCTGCTCCCTCAGGCATCAGTAATCAAGTGCGGTACCCAGAGTGAACAAAGATCCAGTACTTTCAAATGGTCGTGAAGAATCCGATCACCTCGGTCTTCCTCCAATAATTTTCGTACAGTCTCAATGTTCTTATCAGTCACTTCTATCGTCCTGCCGGACCC
Source organism: Euplagia quadripunctaria (assembly GCA_963859945.1). Lineage (NCBI taxonomy): Eukaryota > Metazoa > Arthropoda > Insecta > Lepidoptera > Erebidae > Euplagia > Euplagia quadripunctaria. The sequence goes on along the minus strand of OY982581.1, from coordinate 7,458,049 downwards.
TGCATCACCCTCCAAGTTAAAATTGCCGCGATTAAATTGAATATATTATTTAATTAAAAAATTGAACAAATCATAGGATTCCTTGCCTTTTAATTTTTTTTTTTTTAATATCACTTAAGATATGACTATGAAAAATCACAATACAACTTATCTAGCGCCACCACAAGCCCATTTTATCTGTCACACGATATGGTTTGCAATTTTATTTTTAATAACCAAATTTGACCCAAAAAGTGACCCCTATATTCAAAATTTACGACAGTGTTGGGCAAATTTTAATTATAAAGACAATTAAAGATTAACAATTGATTAACTGTTAATTGCAGTGGTAGCAATTAACAATTAATTAATTTTCAATTGTTTTATTAATTTAAATATAAACTAACAATCACTACATATTATAAAACAAAGTCCCCCGCCGCGCCTCTCTGCCTGTTCGCGATAAACTCAAAAACTACTAAATGGATTTTCATGCGGTTTTCAAAAATATTTACTACCTCTTTTACTATTGGGGGTAGGAAAACTACCCTAATTTCTTTATTTTTCATACCAACGCAGAGGTTAGTGGTGACGAAAGTTCCTAAAGGTCTAACACGTACAAACAAGATTTTTTTCAGATTTGACAGTATTTTCAGGCTTATTCACTGTATAATTATTAATCTAGTTTTTAAATCTTGTAATACTTTTAATTGATTTCGGTTAAGTAAGTTAATTGTTAGTTTTTATTGTTTCTTAAAACAATTAAAAAAGTTAGTTGCAATTATTTTAATTGCGAGTTACGATTAACATAGGTTAATCTAAATAATTTAATTGTAATGTGTAATTAAAAGTTTAATTGCGATTAGTTTAAAAGCAATTTTTTTTTGTCAATTAACTTGTTGATTGAAAAAATAATTGATTACTGTTTATTATTATTTATTGAGCACTGATTTACGATGCACATCTGTATTCGGGTCACAAGAATTGATGTGTAATCTAATTAGCTATGGCTATGATATAATGTTTTTTTTTACATTTTATTTTGTTCGTTTTTTTCGGTTCAACAAGTTGCAAGCGTTGTTGTTTTAGCTCATGAAAATCGCACACTAAACATGGCGTAGGTATAAAATATTTTTTCAATGATATTAAACTTTATTCAGATTCCTTCATGAGAACTTATCCTAATAAATAACTATCAAGTCAAAGAAATACATTAAAAAACTTTTAACTAAAACCTTTAAGTCTTAAGCACTGCGCTTATTTACATAGGTAAACTATAACATTTTATAAAAACTAATTTTAAGTCAGCGCCAAACAACAAGCATTAATTATCAAAATTTTATATGTAAGTACGTAGAAATAGAGAAGACTCTACGTAGATAATTAATCATTTTATTTTTTGGCGCCGACTCAAAATTTGTTTATATAAAATTTGATAGTTTATGTAAATAAGCGCAATACTCAAGAAGGTTTATTTATTTCTTGCTTTTTAGTTCTTTAATTTTCGTTTAAATTTTTTTTTGTTTTATTTAGTTTTATTTTATTATTTTTTGTGGCTTGCGTTATCTTTTATATACTCTGACAACTACTATCTTTTAATACTAAGTACTTTAAAACGCTATCAAATGTATTGTCTTCAAAGCATATTAAGTGGTTTCTGTCACTAAAACCACAGTTTTTGTATTTAACTTCTAATTACGTAGGAAAAGTATGGTTTCCATCATCAGCTCAGCTTTATAATGTCATGATTAATAAACGCAAATACCTGCTTTAGTTATGAAAAGTAAACAGAAATACTATTCGTGCCCACAATTTTGAAGGATTTCTCTCTTTTATTATTATTCTTTCTTCTAATTTTATCAGGATCCCATCATCAGATTCTAACTTCCTTTACATGGGACCACCCTTGAGTTATACCTTATCTAACAAAAAAGAACCATCAAAATCGGTTCTTAAATAACAGAGTGAGGGCTGAACATACATAAAATATATATAGGGTCGAATTGAGAACCTTGTCCTTTTTTCGTCGGTTAACAAATAACGTACTTCGTGAAATTTCTATCTGTACACTGATTTTGATGAGATAAATTTTATGTGATGCAATACAGTATGTTTATTATAATAATTTAGTATAATAAAGAACAATACTCATAAATGTATGAAATCCTGTACTGAGTTGCATCAAAACCAAACTTAGTTTTTCATGGACTATATTTAATATACTGACACGCACAACTGTTTTTTACAAATAAAACCCGGGGTCTTTCACAATTTAATAAAATCGAAAATAACCTTAACTACCATTTTCAATCATCTAAAAACTACCATCTTCATTGATAAAAACTACCATATATATGTTCTATTGCCCGTAACATACGTTGGATTCCGTGTAGCAAAACAAAATATCCGTGTTTGAATAATTACGTTAATACGTAAATGAACAGTATAATGTTAATACAATGGGTATTCACTCGATGCCTACGCTGACAACTGACACGAAGGCCGCACCGTTTCGTTTTAATAATCAATACCTATCTGGTCGAAATCGATTAATGTAATAAGAAAAATTAATAACTTTAAGATAAAAAATATATATTTGGATTTCAAATAATTTGCTATATCGGCTAATTATTTGTTTATTTATCTATTTTTTAATAACTTTTCTAATGAAAATACCGGAAGTATAAATCATGAATGACAGGAACGGAACGTCAATAGCAATGCGAATATAAATAGAAATCAAATAACTATTTACATTGTTTTTAAATTATATCCCCTGTTCACAAACCTTATTCCTCACGCAAATAGTAGTAAAAAATGTGACAACAATTACTACAATAATTTGAGTTGGAGTCCTTTAAGTGTTGTTAATTAACTATTATATCTACAATTATACTTCTCCTGTACATCTGTTGTCACACTATCTGCAAATAAAAGAATTCTAAAACCAGACCCAGACATCACACCAGGCTTATTGCGGTGCATACGTAACCGAGATGCTTTACACAAAAAAGCCAAGTAATCAACTGATAATGATGTAATTGTCAATACATATAAGAGATGCAAAATCTTTTGTGGAAGTGTACCTCTTTCGTGCTCCCCGATATGACAGAGAAAAACCTTGCAGAAGAAGCTAAAAATAATCAGTGTTTACCGCAGAAGGTGCCCTTGTGCTCATCAAAACGCAACAAACCCATTGTACTTCAACAAACAGATCCTGATTAGATTGCAATCCGGATAACCGGATCCGGCAATCCGGCGGATCCGGCAACATTAGACGTCAACCGGATCTTTTATCATTTTACCGGATCCGGTCATCGGATCCGGAAAAAAAACGACTTCAACTTTTGGAAGGATTTCCACGAATTGTTACATGTGCAGTCACTACCGCACCCTGCACATGCCCAATCTTACTCCACATTAGATTGCAAGTCCACAACCGACAAGAATAGGAGCTGAACGGGTCTTTGTAACCGCTGGCTATATTTTGAACTGTCTGAGAAGACGATTGGCAAACGATACGAGTAACATTTGTTTGTTACAATTTAAAATCATTACTTATACCAAAAATAATTATTTAATGTCTTTTAAGTAATGTTATCTTAAATAATTATTTAAGATCGAATAACACAATTATTGTGGTCTAAGGTGATCATGGTTGATTAAGTTACATTTAAGTAATACATAATAAAAATTATTCAAATGTAACTTACATTTGAATAATTTTTACTGACGTCATGCATGATCTCTAGAAAGAACTAACTAACTTAACTTAATAGACATTAATAAAAACACTAAGATTTAACTAATTACATTGGATACTAGATTTTAATTGTTGGTTGTAACCAATTGGATTGGATTGAAATTGGTGCCAGATTGCAATCCCTAATCCTGATGAAATTGTCTACCATAAATACACTTGATGCACCTACTTGATAGGACGGTATTCCCCGCACCTTTTTAAAACGATATGCATCCTTGTATCCGTACTTTGCCACATATTCAACCTTTGCTTTCAGACAGCTACCTTTCTCACTTCTTTTAAAAAGGCAGTCATACATCCTGTCTTCAAGGGTGATAATGGAAACCTACCGAATAATTATCGTCCCATAGCTATTCTTAGTGCCATATCTAATGTACTTGAGGGCCTAATAAATAGATTAGTTAATTATCTGGAAAATTTTCGTAAAAACAAGTCAACTTCTGATGCAGTACACAATTTACTAAACAATATAAGTGATGAAATAAAAATGTGTGACCATATTTTAAGGTTTGCAAGAGCCTTCGACACGGTTCCCATCCAACCTTTTCCTCAAACTAGAAAATATAGGTGTTAGAGGACTTCATCTCAATCTCTTTAAAAGTTACGGTGGTGCGGTAAAAACTATCTTAAAGCCAGTATTAATTGCTCGAGCCATTTTAAAAGTCGCAACTTGTCGGCCGATATTTTTTCCGACAAATAATTATAATAATAACCTCACACATCTCACACACGGCCGTCTGATGCTAAACTAGGCAGGGCCTGTACTATGGTAACGAGACTGCTAAAAAACATACTTATATATTTCACGACCTCTAGCTCAGCAATCAGAGTCACTAACCACTAGACCAACAGGCCAGTCAAATGATGTTTATAAAGCCTGCAACGTTCTTAATGTGAGACAACAATATACTCTTCATACAATCTTACTACAACATCGTAAAACACCATTTCGCCAAATAATCAAACGCCTTAAGGATAAGATCTGCTTCATAACACCTGCACCGGTACATGCATTCTTTTATAATAAGATTTTTTATCTATCTTAGGCCATCACTTTATAACAAAATTAACGCAACATGTCCCGTTTATGGATTATCGGCTTTCAATTGGAGGAAGACTGTACGTACATTCCTTTTTACACTTACACACATACACACGTATGCACACATACACACGCACACGTATGCACACATACACACACATAATATGTATATATATATTTACATGCACTTTTGATGAAAATCATCAGGTTTGTATTTATTTCACTAAATTGTTTATTATAACTATTTCTTTTCGTTGTATCCTTTAAGTTTTATTGTGTAACTTCATCAAATACATGTAATCCCATAGGTTATTTGGAAAGTATCACATTATCTATAGAGCACAGCATACTATTTCAAAGGGGATTGGTACTAACCTAAACACCGGTTATACCTATATAACCTAGCTTTTTTTTTTTAATGTGTGGTAACCGCCACGGGTCATCACCTCACCGGGGCCAAACGGCGAGGTGGTATGTCGGACTCGAACCGACTAAAACCACACAGTGTTCCATCACCGGGTCATATAGCCGGGGCCTCAGGTGTACCCTAGAAAGGAAATCCCTGTGAGTACCTAAGGAGTACAGGACCTTAACTAAATTATAATAGTTTTAATGACATTATGATTGATTGAGCCCTGTGTGAGAGGTGTGAATTTATTATTATTATCGGTTGGATATGCATACTTCCTTGTACTACTATCTGTTTCATTAATGAACATTTACTTGTGCTAAAACAAAATTAAGCCATCTTAAACGTAATAATGTCATCAGTTAGTGTCAAAGACCTGCCACAACATCTCAAAATATTTAAGTAAATAAATAGTAATCTTACATGGACTTTATTACTCATTGTTATCTAAACCCAAACTAAGTAAAGTTTGTACTACGGGCTGTAGAACATGGGTATATATAATTAGGTTAAAAATAAAAAGTAGGTAATAACATATCTAAATTTATACATAGGGTACACTGGAAGTTCTACGCTCCTGGCCGCTCATAAATGTTTGAACTTCGAATGTTATATTTTTTAAATACAAGAAACTCGGCTCCGTCTTACGAATTTTCGATTAGGGCCACGTGTCCTGACGCGAGTTTAACATTTTTCACCCATCCCAACGCACAACGCCGCTAAAGAAGTTTTCACTTGAATAAAAATGGGTATATAAATAAATATATAGATAGATACATGAATATATAATTATATTTATAATAAATGTAAATTATCTATATATTTGAACTTTCTGATGACTGCCAATTTACGGAAGAGGAGAGCACGAACCCTGTTGCTTTAAACGATAGGCGACTAAGTGCCATCCCGATTTCCTGCGGTTGGGCGTTCTCGAGGAGGACAGACTGAATAATGAAAGAAGAACCGACACAATCATGTTGAACGATGACTGGGACATAATAGGAGAAGATTATTTGAAGAGCGGAGATTCCGGCTGTGATTGGAGTAAAGATACTTGAGGATGGAGGTAAGATATGTAGGAGAAGTGGGTGGATATGGTCGCGCGTTCTGCTGCCTGGTCCCTGCGCAATGATTGCAGTGCGGGAGAGGAGTTGACGTCTATGTGTAAGATAGCTGCCCGGGTCTTACGCAACGCAACAGAGCAAAATAGTAATGTTTCGTAAGAAAAATTGAACATTCGATTGAAAAAGTTCTTTTGAGAGCTAAAACTATGTGAAAAGTTATTTTTAGAGCTACATTTATGTTAAAGAGTTCTTATCAGAACTATAACTGGAGGGAATCAAGCATTGAGAGCTTGCAAGGTCTCACTGCACAAAATATTGGGACCTCGCAAGCACGCTTGAGGAATCGAGCATTGAGCGGTCACGTCTCACTACACAAAATTTTCGACGTTGCAGGCTCACGCGATATAATTGAGCACCGGCCAACGGCCGTTCAAAGCGGCTCACAGTACAAAGAGAAAGATAACAAGTGACGACATCTAGAGCGCGTAGTAGAATTTTAACTCACAGTAATAGGTCGGCTTTAATTTACGATCCAAACATCGATTATTCTCAGAAGACTACCCTAAATTTACCCTAAGTGCCATGCAAAAATTGGATAGATGCAGGGAACGGTATGTGCTGTGCATCCGACAAAGTGATTCTTCCCAATATTCAGGAACTACCACAACCGCTGAAAAATCTCTGACGGCAATTCATCAGTTGTCTGCACATTTTTTGAAAAATCTTTGTAGGTACAATAGTCTCTTTTAGGTGACTTCGTTTGGGAATATAATAAGTAAAGATATTATATTAGGAAGGAAACTTTATGCCCACTTTTATTGTAGCAGGGCAGGTTTACCACCTCATAGGCAGTCTTTTGCCGCAACCAAATCAAGGTCCGGAAAAATCGCGATACTATGTATCCCTTATAGTCACAAACTGATTTCCACGCGGACGAAGCCGCGAGCACAGCTGATTGACAAATATAGAGAATAATAGAAGAGAGAGAGGATGCCGCCTTGATGGACACCAGAGCGAAGATCACGCTAACTTGATAAGGATTTGTTCACGCGGACAGACTGCTGGCGCCCTCGAAGATATAACGGAGAACCATTGCAGGGCATTAGGCGGTATCATAAGATGGGAGAGGATGAATATAAAAACAACCAGACCAATGTGAATAGACATACTTATGCATACAAACATACTCATTTTTTTACAGATATTTATGATTCATTGTAAAGAGAGGAATCTTATTGTGGTTGGTGGCAAATAAAATATGTAAAAGTATAATGGTGCGAGTGCCCGCCGACAGAAAGTGTCATTTATTAATACACTCCTGAAACTTTTTCTGTGGCTTCATTATGTTCAGTCTACCACACTCAGCAAATATGGAAACTGGATGTGGGGGCGTTTTCACTATAATTAATTTCAAAGATGTAAATTTGGTGTGGCCCAAAAAAATTATACATACAGTTTTTTAATAAAAGTTATTCAAAAGAGAATTCTATCGGAAGCGCGATTACAAGGTTGTCAGACAAAAATGTTGAAACGTTAAGAGTGTCTACCAACGTAATTATGAAAAATGTTCGACTTGAAAAAATTTAATAATACACACCAGATACTTTCAGAATAACTTCATGAAAATATTTAGAATAATGCTATTGTATTGTCCGACAACTAAAAGTTTCCCATTTTTAACCGACGGAAAAAAAAAGGAGGTTCTCAATTCGACCGTATATATTTTTTTTTTTTAGATTTGTTCAGCCCTCTCTCCGTTATTTATGAACCGATTTTGATTATTCTTTTTTTGTTAGATAGGGTATACTTCAAGGGTGGTCCCATGGCAAGGAAGTCAGGATCTGATGATGGGATCCTGATAAAATTGAGAGAAACCCTTGAAAATTGGAGGTTCGAATAGTGTTTCTGTTTACCTTTCATTACTTTATCAGGTATTTGAGTTCAGAAATCATCATATCATCATGTAGCTAAGCTGATGATGAAAAAAAATCATCAAATAAAAATCTTTTTAACAAAAAATTAAACCGACGAAATAACTAAAAAACAATAAATAAATAAACCTCTTAAGTCTTGAGCTTATTTACATAAACTTACTTATTACTTAAACCTTTTAGAGAAACGAAGAAAAGATATTGTTTGTCCCCGGTTAACTACTTGTAAAACGAAATTTGCCCAACGTTTTATTAATTTCATTGCCCCTTTTATCTATAATAAAATTAATAAAGCTTTAAATATATATCCTTTGACAAAAGTGCAAGTAAAGAAACATGTATGTGAATACTTACTAAATCTGAACTATGAAGAAACTGAACTTCTACTAAATATAGATCAGTAAATAAAAGTAGACAGAAATGCCTTACATCGTCATAACTAAATTACGCCTACACACCCAAACATACATCCACTCACAACACACACTCGTACAAGTACACGCACAAGCACACCCGTACACGCACAAATACACAGACACACACACACACACACACACACACAAACACACACACCCACGAACACGCTACTTTATACACCCTCTCACGCTCATACACGTACACTATCACTTTACACACAAGAGAGGACACTTGCATGCACACTTCTTTTTTTTACTTCTTTAAATTAAAAATAAGTATTTAGTTTTATATACAAACCAACGAGTCATATTACCTTAATGTTTAATGGCTATGATAGCTAGACAATATTATATCCGAGAGGATTGGCGCTGATAGCCGAAATACAGGCTCTGCCTAGTTCGGTTACAGATGCTAAACTCATTTGTAATTTGTCACTACATTCAACTGCCGAATACAGAATAATAGTGATGTATTAGATTAGATAGAACTATAGAACTATTATAGTAAGAACCATTGTATAAAATGCAAAATGAGAAATGAGAATAAACTTACTTACTTAAACTTACTTACTTAATAAACTATAAAATTTTATATAAACTTATTTTGAGTCGGCGCCAAATAATAAAATGATTAATTACCTACGTAGAGCCATGTCCATTTCTACGTAGGTACATATAAAATTTAGATAATTAATCAGTATGCATTAAGTATGTAAAGCATGCATGTTTATTTGTTGGCACGCTGCGCGTCCAAGTGTATGTGTTTAGTTAATTTGAAGTGTGATGTACAGATTTCTTTATTTTAGATAGCTCGAAAACGCTTCGTGTACAAATATTTCAGAAAGAGATGATAAACATCTGCATTAAAAAAAGCAAATGAAGCAAGATACACCTGTACTAAATAAAATTATAATATCATTATCTTTATCTGTTATTTTTTTACAACTAATATACGTCAGCTATTAACACATTACATTTTTCTTCTATTGAGCGCTTAAAACCTTCAACCAGAATTTCTTGCTCCATGCTACTACTTACTGATCCAAAACGATGTTTTGTGCAATCGTGAGTTCGTGGTAATACACGCTTAGAAAAGACGTGAGTGCAGTTAACACAATATTTGTTATGGACTCCAATGTGGAGGACCTTTCCGGTGTATTCCCCATTAATCGCTGCACAGCCAGACAAAGCTAAGTAATTTGTTTTGTATGATCATTTCCTCCAACATGCATCACCTTCTAAGAGTATCATTGCGTTTCCAGCACCATTGGAGTCCCCTCGAGATATTGGAGCTTCTCTTTCCTTCGTGTTTAAAAAGAGTGGCTGTGAGTTTTTTTGCCCGATTTCTTGTCACAAGGCTCAACCATTTTGAAACGGGCGGTTATAGATAGACACGGGCAGATATGATATTATGTTTTTTTTTTAATAAGTTGACAAGGCAACCAAAGTGTTGATCTATAATTTTTAATTATAATAATTTTGTTTTTTTTAAATAGACGATTTCGAATAATTCATGTTCAATTTTATGAAATAAAGGTATTAAATCTTTATTTCATAAAATTTAACATAGTCCTTTTGAATGAGATTTGATCGTTCAATACCTGTTCAAATGCCGTGGGGTGCCGGCCAAGAATGTGACACGGTAACGCTGGGGCAAGAGGTGCTAAGAATCCCAAGTTTTGGAATGGCCGGTCCGCTCACCAGAACTAAACCCGATAGAGCATGTCTGAGATAAACTGGGAAGACAGATTAAACAAAGAAAGCCACCAGTAACCAACTTAAGACAACTGAAAAGGACGTTGGTAGAAGAATGGGACCAAATGCCACAAAGTTTTATTGACGACTATAGTTAAACCGCTGTAAGCTAGACCCTCCCGATAGCTTGCGGGACGTGGGGCGGGTGATGCGCTCGGCTATACACGACACGATGTACTAACTCGATATCTTCAGATTTCTTTGTTTGAGATTTAATCTACAAACCATGTAATAAAAATGGAATTTATTTCCATGTTTTATAATTTCAGTTTATGATAAGTTTTTACGATTAATTGTGAAATTTTAATAGTTCGATAATAATTTTAATAAAATCACCTTATCTTTATCATGTATATTATATGTATTCAGATACAATTTAATAATGAAGTAAAATAATACATTTTCTTTATTTGAACTTTATACAGTAGAACCTCTGTAAGTCGAACTTTAAAGAAGACGCCAAATAATTCGAGTTATAGTTTTCGACTTATGGAAGTATTCGATTTAAGCGGTTTTTGTAAGGAAATGTTCGACTTGTAGAGGTTTAAATTCTTTCTTTGACGGTTTTCAATTTTTTTCATGATGTCTGATTCATCCATTACATTCTTGAATCTTTGAAAAATTAAGTACATATTTTAAAATGATGACAAATACTTTTATAAATAGTTTTAAATATTTGGCAACATTTACCAACATAATTTGCGCTTGTCTATTTAATTTTTTGTGACGCAGAGTCGCCAGGTTATCCATGAACGCGTTCAACCAGGTTTTCACGTCAATCACTGATGGCGGACACACTAGCTAATTGGTTGAGCGTACCTCCACCCCACGTCCCGCAAACCATCGGAAGGGCCAAGCTTAGGGCGGCTTGACTATAGCTGACCCGCGCAACTTCTTCTGCGTTTGTAAATTTTCCCCGTTTTTGCAACATTTTTCGTTGATGCTCCGCTCCTATTTGTCGTAGCGTGATGTTATATAGCCTATAAGCCTTCCTCGATAAATGGACTATGCAACACAAATATATTTTTTTAATTCGAACCAGTAGCTTCTGAGATTAGCGCGTTCAACCAAAACACTTCAGCTTTATAATATTATTAGTATAGATTTAATAAAAAGTATGCCCAGGCGGATGGAGGCAGTTTCGACAGCGAGAGGAGGTAACACTAGGTACTGAATGTGCCTACTTATGTTTATGTTACATTACATTACAGAAGAAATCAGCCATTTGATAAAGTTCTGGTATTCAATATGATAAGTTGAGAGTTTTCCGTTTGCTCACATTACGTCAATAAGAGATAGATATAGATAGACTGTCAGTAATTTGTTTTTTTTTCAGTGAATTTTACGTTTATTTACTTAAAAAGTTAATTTAACTAAGTCTACTTTAATTATAAGCCAATAAGCCAAGCTTTTTTTGGTAATTTAACCTTTTTCTTTGCGTTTCTTTAAATAATTCCATGTGTTTATATAGTTTTGATTAATTTTAATCATATTCCTATTATTGAAATAATTTTATTTTAAATACCTACCTACTTAATGGTTTTAAAAATAAAAAATCTACATACTATCATAATCTACACGAGTAAAGCCGCTGGCGCATAGCTAGTGGCAGCAACATTACGCATTATTAACAATATTGTAAGAAAGGAAGTAAAACAAATAATTTAATAGTAGAAAAAGGATCAAGATTGCTTAACCACTGCGCAACACAGTGTCGTGAATTTGTGAGTCAGACCGAGTCGTCGCCCCGTGCGTAAATACCTAATTTTGTGATAAAACTCTTAACATTCATTCTCACATCATTCATACACATGAATATTAAAAATTATGCAAATATTCGGTAATGCAAATTTAACGATTTCATTGAATCAATTCCTATGAAGATATGTTTCAAATCGTGCATTAATCATACATAATATATAAATATATACATTTTGAGTTTGGAAGTACATTAATAATGTACTTCAAAACTCATACTCCAACTTGTAACTTAATATACATAATTTATTTAATTAAGACAAGTTTTGAGGTGAAAAAAAATAATAAAGCAAGCTTTTTAAAATGAAATTTGCAACAGATTTTTAGTTATCTATCAATTGGTATTCATTTTTTGTATTTCGTATTTTATTCTATTTTTTAAATACTGCTGAAATGGAAGAGAACAAGTGTCATACAACTCATGCTATGTGAAAAAATTGTATAGTTCAGTTAATTTGTTAAGTGGAAGGAAATTCATAGATCAGTAATTTTTTTTTTAAATTATTATTTAATTTAAAAAGGATAAGAAGCAACACAGAACTTGAAACATTGTTAAAGGAGATCCGTCACTTTTTTTGAGTTATTGGTACCAAATTGTACAATGTTCATACTCAGAGCATATTATACATTCATGTTTCAGATCAATTTTGAACTTTATTTGACTTCGATAGTTAATGCTTAATAGATATGGTAAGTTTGAAGTTTATCACTAACCCTATGGACTCATGTCTGAAATAAAGAATTTAAATTACTCAACGGTCACACATATAATAATAATGATAATAATAATAGTTTCTCAACTGATTTTAATCCATTTTTTCATTTTAATCTGATACATCTACATCATGTCTTACTAATATAATCAACATACATAACATACATCCAAAAACGTGTTAGATGCATCTATATTATTTTGGTACTGTGCCTAACATGAATAAAATAAAAAAAATATTAGCTACTTCAACCAATACCAATTAGCAGGTTGACAGTTGACAGACTTGACATTACCCAACAAGCAAATGACTTTTTCAAACAAAAACGGACAAACTAACTTAAAAACAGCAGCTGTCAAATAATATTGACTGTCACCCATATCCATCGGGTGCACCTTTTTTCGTGTGGAAACCCCCACGGGTCATCACCTCACCATGGCTATTGGTGAAGTGGTATGTCAAAATCCATCGATTTCACCTAGTTTTTTTTTGCCAAAATTAAGAAGAAAGATTACACCTAATTTTTTAATTTCGTACATTTATTTTATCTTGCATTAATTGATTAATTACATACATTATTAATTGTGCCACAGAAGTGAATGTATCTTTATTGCATACTAGCAACCCGCCCCGGCTTCGCATGGGTAGCAGATATCTTCAACAATCATCATCATATTTCAACCAATTTACACAAAACCTTAACAAATTACCTAAACCTTTCTCATGAATCACTCTATTTATTGGTGAAAACTGCATAAAAATTCATTCAGTATTTTTCGAGTTTATCGCGAACAAACAGATGGACAGACGCGGCAGGGAACTTTGTTTTATAATATGTATTCACATCATAATAAACGGCATAAGGTGGCTAATATAATATATTAAATTTAAAAATCCATTCAGTATTTTTCGAGTTTATCGCAAATAAACAGACGGACAGACGCGGTGGGGAGTTTTGATTAATAATATGTATTGATAACATGGTTAACGGCAGAAGGTGGCTAATATAATATATTAAATTTATTTGTGTTCAATCTGGTAATATTTTGACGGATCTCCTTTTATAAGAAACTAGGACATCACTGAGGCAGTTTTTTTAAATAGTTTTGGGTATTTCACATACAAAGAGGTTTATGGCTAGCAGTGCTGAAATATACACAACTAAAGCATAGAGGTCTAATGACTATGAATGTAACAAGTATGTATACATTAATCTGTGATGAAAAAACATCACCTTATAAACTAACCTGAATCACCATTTGGTGGCGATGATGAAATAGATGCATGCTTTGTGGCCATGTTTTACGATACCTGTGAACAAGTTATAATCATTCTTTTAGCAATGATTATCTGATTAATTTATCATTGTTTGTAAAAATTTCAGGCTGTACAGGCAACAATTATTCAGCTATGGTTAAGTTAGCTACCTCTTTTAGGGTTATAGTTAGTTACTGATAAAGTACATTAATATATTAGAATGATTTATGTAATGTGCGTATAACATTACATTAAGGTTGTTAAGTAACTTATTCACAGATAGGTATTTTGTTAGTAAACAAAAACAATCAACTTTCCAAAAGACTTTACTCAACATGAAAAAAAATTAAGAACTTCGAAAATATGCAAACAAAAGTTATTAATAAACAAATGATGTAGGTGTTTGACTTAACGTAAAAAACTTCCAAGTTCAATTCACCGGTTCACCGTTTGCCCAGGTTATCAAAGCAATGGTGATCGTAAAACACAAACCAGAACATCTATACGGACACAGCAAACAATCAAACAAATTCTGACGAAATTCCATGCCGTTAAACAAATCTTTAAGAAATACTCACTGTCATTATATAGTTATCCTGAAATTGTATAATTCTTTTACAAATATCTCTGTGTTATGGTTCATGTTCACTTAGGAATCTAAATTCGACACAATCCCACACTTCATAATCCAATTTTACACTCAATAACTGCTCCACGCTCCCATTCAAACGTATGAAAACATTTAATCTTTTGTCCGGCTTTCACTGTCGTTAATGATAACCTTGAGGAAATAATAGCAAAACTAGGAAAATGCAAATAATTTATTTTCCGCGAACTTCTGTCACTTCGCTTCTGTTCTGCAAGAAAATACAAAATGGCCGGCCAAATAAACGCGCCTGTCAAAAACGCAAAATGCTATCGATAGTCCCTTCGAGCGCAATCCAAACCACTTTTGTCTCTGACGTCTTGCTGTCAGACGGGTTAAAGATTACAATACAACTGTAATATAATTAATTATGCAAATCACAAATGTAACACTACCTATACGAGATAAAATTAGGCGAGCAAAGTAGCTAGCCTACGTCTTTCGATCGAAACGCACACTCATTTTACCGAGGTAGACAGAAATTCTGTTCCTTTCACTCACAGGCAGACACGGACAGACGCGGTTGCCAGTGCCAGTATGGCGGACTGCCAGTATTGGTCCGCTGGCAAATTCCTAGCGGTTGTCGGCAGCCGGCTCTTCTATCTCTGTCTGGCATTGATAGTCAAAGCTACAGTCGATATATCTATCTCTATCGCGCGAGTTGTAAGCGACGATACTTCGACATACGCATAGCATTATAAATAACTATCAGACAGACGAGCATAGTGGTATAATATCAGAATGGGTCGCCCCCATTTTGTACGTAATGACCTCGCTCGCTCGGCTTGAGTGGCAAACAACGCTTTGGTCGTAAGTAATAATAATACTGGATGTTGTATATTGAGTCGAAACGTTTGAGTCATCGAATGTATAATTTGAGCGTTGTCGTATTGGACGAAATGGGCGTAGCGTGCTCGATTTCGCTTAGAGATTGTGTGATTGATACGATTGTATAATCAATCACTTTTATTGCAGTTAATTACTCCGGTTAAGATGTAAATTCATGTAATTATGTTAGGTATATTATTTTTGTGAGGATAATAAAATGAATTAGACCTCGCATAAAATTGTAAACCTAGGTACAACTTAAGCACTAAGTTCTTGACCTTGAAAAGTACTAAATTAGTGTTTTAGAAAACAAGTAGGTACCTACAATGAATAGGATAGATATCTTACGTCTATGAAGAATATTATCATCTAGGTATTTCATTACAAGTACCTACTTCACAAAAAACTTATAAAATCTATCTAATAGTATCTACCTTAGAAATGTAAGGTGTCTACCTACTTAGATGTTTATTTACTTAGGTACCAACCTAGTAACTATCATAAGTTTAACAATAATGATTAGGTATTTAATGACATAATTAAGAACGAGACTTCTAAAAACGCTTTTTACCTACCTATAGAAATACCTATATTGAAAAAGAAAAAGAATAGTCAAGTTCCGCGATAGGTGTTATTCTGGTCCTAACCGGATTTGTATTTGTACTCAGTACTCAGCCAAGCGGACGCGTTCTCCCTCTCTCTCTCTAACTCATGGGGCCTGGGGGCATTACGCCTATTACTCGTTACGGGCTGTGGCTTTATATCTAGTATTATTATTCAGATATTTTATAACGATAACTCGCGTTGCACGTACACGTTGGGTTCTAGAATTATAGAGATAGGTATGGAATAATCTTATCTTACTAATATTATAAAGGTGAAACTTTGTGAGGATGGATGGATGGATGTTTGTTTGTTACTCTTTTACGCAAACACGGCTGAACGGATCTGGATGAGATTATACACAGACATAAATTATAGTCTGGAATAGCACAGGCAGCGGGTAAGTAGGTATACTTTAAATATATTAATAGGTATTGTAGTTTTAATTTTGGAATTTTAAGTAGGTATTAAAATGAATGGAAGATAGATATTATATACTTTTACCTTTTAAAAATATTAATTATTATTTTTGTAATATGAAGTGTGTGTTTTAGTGATGTCGTCAGGCAGATACCTGATAATAAAGGATTATAAATTGCAATTGTAAGAAAATTTAGTACTTATACCTATAATTAACATAATAGGCAAGTGCTTATCTGCTGCAGCTGCTATCTTCTGTATAATCTACGTATCTTCCTACCCACGTACATATACTCGTACTCAAATACCCGGATAATACACAAGTCTCAAAGTACTCGATCGATACTCAGTAGATACATATACCTACATAGGCATATAACATAAAAGGTACGCTAGGGAGAGGGTGGCTTTTGGAGAGAGTAACCCTCCGATACCACTAGACAGGCAACCCCCTACACCCTTTCCGGCGGAAAGGACCGTATAGTAAACAACTTCATATCTATTATATAGTTATGTTTCCTCCCGTACGGGTGAAGAATTATGGGTGAGTATAATCCAGGGTCCAGGTTACTTAAAATGGTTTTATTCTTTCAGGCATTTGTTAGAGTAATATTTTGATTGTGATTTTCTTTTATAAATATGAATAAGAAATGATTCATCAAGTAGGTAATTACTACCTACTATAATTATTTTTACCTCAAGTAGTATCGGTTTCAAATTCAGTTGGTTGTTTCAAGGTAAGTTCAACCGTCAATTAATTTTAACTTAAAACTACAATTAACGTAATTTATTTATAGCAAAATCAATAAATAGTGATTGCGAAAAGAAAATTCACCACGGACCCTTCACTATAAAACTCCACCAATGACAATAGCCAAGGATAAGCCTAAACAAATTGCCATATCTCCAAAACCATAATACACAATCTTCTGCTGACACGAAGTGATACTTCGACACGTGTTTCGCCTCTACATAAATCATCGCCAAGAATGATTCGGCAGTAAATAAGGTATTAAACTAACTAGTGAGTTGTGGGTTTTCCGTTCCCAATTACTATGTAATTCTGTAACACCTTATTTAATAAATTATCTCAGAGTAAAATCATTTGTTATAAATAATTTTTTTACGTGTAGGTACATCAGCACCTATTGGCTTCTTCAGCAAATCCGGTACTATCCAGGGAAATTCTCTCTTCTGTACCGGTTAATCCTCAAAAGCTGAGAAAAACAAATTCAATCATTTAATAGGCTAGGTAGGTACCTGTTCTTTTCAGCTTTTTTAATGTGTACACCAAGAAATTGGAAGCTGGATCGTTTTTACCTGTTAATATTGCTGGTGAGAATGAGCAGCGCTACATTGCCGAGTCATTTAGGGAATCACCCTGGGCTGATCACAGCGCGAGTTTGGTGCTGGGGACGTCTCTGGTAAGCGGAGTAAGCCACGTAGGCACGACCTAAGCATCGAACACTTGCAGTAAGCAGGTGTTCATTTACCACAGTGCTGGCTTTGTTTTCAATTAACGTATAGGTCATGCTTATTTAACCCAGGAGTGTAAAAAGACCACCGTTGAACATTGGTTCAACGGTGGTCTAAAAATAAGGCAGGTAGTGCCTCCGACAAGACCAACTACAGACCAATTTCACTGGCTACAGTGATTGTAAAGATGCTGGATGGTCTGCTTGATCAACTAGGTAGGCATGTACATCTGCATGACGCCCAGTTTAAGTTTTGGGATAAACTCCGGGAAGAGATTGGTACACCCAAAGATATGTGAGTCTATCGAGTTGCTGGTACAACATAACCAAACTAATACGGTTAAGTGGGCGGGCTCGTTTTCTACAGAGTATAGTTTGGAGTGTGGGGCTAGACAGGAAGGCCTGTCTGCACCTCGTCTCTTTAACCTTTACATTAATGAATTGATAGATGACTTCACCATCACCAGACTTGACTTTTCAATTGATAGTTCATGTGTAAATAATATTACCTAGTTATGTAGGTGACATAGTGTTGCTGTGCCCGTCTGTTAAGGCTCTCAACAGATTGATAGCCATATATGAGAGGTACGCGGTGGTTCATAGTTTCAAGTATAATAGTAAGAAGAGAGAGAAATAAATTACTTATGACAGTCAGAACGACTGTCAATCTAGAAGGTACCGCTTGGTAAAGTAACTAAAATTAAATACTTGGAACACTAGTTCACCGAAGATCTCTTCGATAACCTGATCATTGAGAGGGCAGTGATATTTAACATGCTGACTTGCAGGTTTGCGAGGTGTTCATGACACCTCAAAATAATTGCCATTTAAAACACACTGTCAAGTTTTTTACACCTGTAGCATCTGGGTCTTCTATCTCAGTTTCCTTCGAGTCATCTATAATAATGACTTTAGGATGCTGTTAAGGCTGCCACATTATTGAAGCGCATCAGGAATATTTGCTGAGGCTAGCAGGGACTGCTGCAAAGCAATAATAAGGAGAAAAACGAACTCCCTGATGCGTCGAGTACGGGACAGCACTAGCGGCATTAGCATTTACGTGGGAGAGCCATGCTTCGGCACGTATGGGCCGGCTCGACTCCGCTCTATCGATCGATATCGATCGTGGTATCCCACGGCCTCACAGAAAACCGGCAGTGAAGCAATGATTGTATTACATTTCTCCGCGTGAGTGAGGTTACCGGAGGCCCTAACCCTTCCCTCTCCCCTATTCCCGTCCTTCCCCTCTCCCCTCTTCCCACTCTTCCCCCCTTCCCCTCTTCTCCTATTCCCACCTTGAAGGGCGGCAACGCACTTGACTCTGGAGTTACAGGTGCCCCAGCGGTAGTCATTTACCATCAGGTGACCCGTCTGCTCGTTTGCCCCCTATACCATAAAAAAAGCGGTATTCTAATACCATTTTAGACAAAAATTGTCCAATAGCTGGCCAGGTCCACTCCGCAGTGTAGATATAAAGCTACAAGGACACGGCGAGGTCAACTAATCGTGACAAAATTCAGTAGGCTGCCGCGCGCTAGCGGGTCGCGCTACTCACGCACTGAGTCGCGTCATCCGTTCGTATCTAGAGTATCGAGTTATTAGTAGGTACCTAGTCTGTAATAGGTTTAATTGTTTACAAAAATAGAGTAATAGGCCAACACCTGTTAATTAAATATTTAGCGGCAGTAGTCATTTACCATCAGGTGACCCGTCTGCTCGTTTGCCCGCCTATACTATAAAAAAAAAAACAATGCGTTTCAATTAAGAATAGGAACGTCAATGACCTTAATCTCTCAACTGTCACTAGGAAAGAACGGTTTGCAAACAAAATTAATTTGCGTAAATTTCACATTTTTTACTTTACTTTTTGACGTGATAACGTCTTATAAATCGATGAAGCCGGCTGCACGCACGAAAAAGCATGACTCATTGTCACGTTCCGCCTGAGCCGAGCGTGCAAGCGAGAGCGCGGAACAAGCGATAGAGAGGCACGATCGGCCTAAGCGTTCGGCTTGTGACGCATCTATCTCTCTTCCACTGTTTTCTTATAACGTTATCACGTAAAATTATCGTTCGTAAACCGACTTTACAGACAAGCATTTTTTTTGCTCTTAATAATTATTAATGTTGCCTGTTGGTCGATATTTGACTATGATTTATAATAAGTTTTGAATGTTTTGGTTTATTTCATTGACCAGTAGGTACATCTTGAACAGTCATTGTAGACTTTCCTAACATGACAGGTCAACATGTATACTGGATACCTTTACCGTTTTCACATAATTTAAATAGTAAGATAATAACTGAATGTAATCTAACAACAGCATCTTGAATATCAAATAATTATAGATGACTAACACAGGTAAAAAATTACCTACTAACAAATTATGGATGTGAGTGTGAAATAAAAGTCAGTTATTATGTCAGCAGTTAGTAAAGTAGGTAATTATATTATAAAATAAATAGTTTCAATTTCTGAGTAAAGAGTTAGCCTAGTGTATGTGTATGTAGGTACTATATTTTTGTGAATTAATTGCTATTACAAATATAAAAATCGTATACAAAGAAGACTCACAATATAAGTAAGTAATTATATGTATACCTACGTATAATATTTTTATATGTATATTTACTTAAATACTTATACCTAGGTATTTATACTCACTTGCTAAGTATTTGGTAGGAAAGTAAAAATCTATAGAAAACAGCAAACAAAGTTAAAGTTACTATCTCGCAATAAATGACCTTGAGAGTTATAATGTACAATATTCATCATTTACGTCAAACCGGGTACGATAAGAAGACTTAAAAACATCTACCTACCTACTTTACCGAGCAAATAAGTCGTTTCAAGACATCACGCTCCGCTGCCATGTAGTTGCGTTGCGTTGCGATATGAACGCGCGATAGTTACGTCACAGATAGCACCATCTGGCAACATAGCGTTCGACCCAGCGACCCCCGGCTAGCCACATTGTGGTGCAGGATTGTATTGTAACCCATCTTTTCTAGAATTAAAATATTCTATATACAAGTGATTCTTAACCTTATG
Source organism: Euplagia quadripunctaria (assembly GCA_963859945.1). NCBI lineage: Eukaryota > Metazoa > Arthropoda > Insecta > Lepidoptera > Erebidae > Euplagia > Euplagia quadripunctaria. Next base: position 7,436,938 of record OY982581.1, on the reverse strand, counting down.
CATGGCGCATTAAAGTTTTATATTGTTTAGGGATGTACTTACGTTTATGATTAGTCTGTATCCATTAGGTAGAAGGTACAAGGTCTATTAAAAGTGATTTTAACATTGTTGCGCATAAAGTGCTATATTACCTACAATGTAACCTAAGTGGAAGTAGACTTATTTTATACACAATTTATCAATGAAATGGTTATATCTTGCATTGTTATTTACTGAAATACTAATAACATAAAATCATTAAACAAAAAAAAAGGAATAAGAAACTTTTTCTCCTTGTGATCCAAGTCCCAATTTAGTTTTCGTGTACAAAAAGACGAGACCGTGACGCAACGTTGCCATTCCGACCTGGCCTGGCCGGGGGTCGTAATCGTAAGATACGATTACAGGGTTCCAGCATGGAATGAGGTGAATGGGTGCGGGAGGGCGGTGGTTCGGTGAATAGTTGTAGGTAGGTACTTTCATAAATTGTTATAAGTACCTACCTACTGCAAAGCCCTGCGATGTCATTGACTTGCACCGTGCACGTAAAAATGTTTCTTTTCCTTATAATATAGTTTATTTAAAATATTTATTTACACACTGTTAATGAATACTGTACACACAAACCTTATAATTAAGTAAGTAGGTATTTAAAAACTAATTAAAAATAGTCTTTTCCTCATAGTTTTACAAATATTCTTCTATTCTATTCTAAGAACGTAACAACATACTTAGGGCTGCCATCCGTCCGGGTTTCCCCGGATTTGTCCTAGTTCAGAGGGCGTCCGGATAAAACCCGGACACTCCGTGCCATGGGCAACTTATAATTATTAGATGAACAAGCTGTTTAATTTCATAAAAAAATGAAATCGGCTTTTTGTTAAGGAGTCCGGGAAAGAATCTCGATTTTAGACGTGTCCGGGATTTTTGAAGAGGTGACATCGCTTTGTCCCTGGTTAAAAACAGAAAATATCTTAGATCATGAATCATGAGATATTAATGATCTAAGGAAAATTTATATATAGATAGACAGATTGAAACAGATCTGATCTTAAAAATTAAAGTAGGTACAATGGGGGGTCGTTTCGCTCATAGCAATCTCTACCATACTACGTATTTGTTTATACTGCCCCCACCCCACCCAACGCAATCGTTATATGAGTAGGGTCAGTATATCTGCATCAAGTTCCCCAAACCAAGGTCCCGAGACGCGGGGACCTTTATACGGCAGGTCTTACCTCCAACACCATGGCGCCGCTACTAGGCTAGTTACCCGTATGCCTATCGATCACTCGTGAAACCACACTTGCGGCGACCCCCGTTCGCGACCAGCACACTCCCTATTGTCCAGATAGGTACCGGAGCTGTAAGGCACGATCACTTCCCGCATATTTGCATATGGTCGCGGTATCACCGCTAGGATCGTCAGAGAAGCCGACTACCAGTATCCAGCTGGTACCGGAGCGGTCAGCACGCTCTCATCCCTATCTATAATCATGTGTAGGTCTACCCAGGCCTACAGACGGGTGTCCGGATCAATGTCTAGTCACCTTTCTACTTGCTTAGCAGGCAAGTGCCCGAGCTGCATCGGTCCGACGGGACCTCTGCTAAGGGACGCTCCAAACCCCGCAGCGGAAAACCAAGGGGCACTTCGCCTTAGACCGGTTCATTCCGTTGCTCGCTGCGCGTGAGACCAGACGCTCTACCGACATATTAGTGGAGCAGACGAACGTGCCCGTTCTCTGCAGCTAACCACAAACCACCACGAATCTAACTACAGAACCGGTATCTGACGGCTTTCGCCATCAGAAGGCTCAGGAACCGGTTCCCGTGGTACCTTGATCTAACAGCCGGACCCGTAGTTCCAGCTGTGAACCTATCTGTCAATGAATGGCAAGCTAGGTAGCTCAGTTAGTAGTACTGCTGCGTGAGCTATGCGCAGACGACTTGTACACTCAAAACATAAGCGCAACAAAAATTATCAATATTACTCAAAGGCAGTGGCGTAGCTAGGTAACCAAAGGCCCTGGGGCAAAAAATAAACTAGGGCCCCAACTAAACTATTTAAAATCGTTTGTTCCGTATTTGACGTGTTCCAAATTCGACGTATTCCAGAATTGTCGTAATCTAGATTCGTCGTACTCCATATTCAAGTTATCAAGTACGTAATTTTTTGTGGTTTAGTCACAACTCTAGTACAAACCTGATAACTTCTGGTTCTAAAAAATCTGGTTTATTTATATTTCGAATGTGGGCGAAAATTTCACTAGTTCAATTTATAGTTTGTAAGTCAGAGTCCGAGGGGCCCTCTGAACTTGGGGGCCGCGGGGCACTGCCCCGTCCAGCCCTCCGGTAGCTACGCCACTGCTCAAAGATCTAAACGGCGATGCCCGTCGAGTGAAGCTGATATAACAAAAGACTATTTATCCGATTTCAAATAGGAGATTAAGGACATAATCCACAACAATTTTTTTTCTTTGTTTTTTTTTTTTTTAGAGATGGCACAATAATCATGGATGGATTAAAAAATCATTAGCTTAGAAAAGGGGCGTAGCACGTTGTCCGTCAAATTAGTAGCGATGGAAGAGAAGATGGAGTCCCTAGACCGTTCACTTGTTAAAACTAGTGTTAAAATCCGTACGTACCAAAAAGGTCGAACGAAATAAAGAAGATGCTATACGATGCGCTTATGAGCCTATCTAAATCAATTCAGTAGGTTGACGTATTTATCGCTGTGTAAGTAGGCGTTGAAATATTTAAATTTATTTCTTCTTTACCGTTTCATACAGTTCATACACAATGCTATATTGCGAATAGATTAGCTGCCTTTGGTTAAAATTTAAAATAAATTAATAACAGTTATCATGAAATTAATTGATAAATATGACAAAAATATTACTATGGGGTCTTATGACCGGGCCTCAGGTGTACACTAGAAAAAGGGAATCACCCGTTGAGCAAGGCACCCCTCTACGAAGTGCGGAGGGTCCTGCTCCTTCTAATTTAGAGAGGCGCGCACGGAACACGTCTAACCGCCGTCTCGGGCCTGCTTCTCCTAGGGCGACAGACAGCATTTGCACTGGTGCCTGGTGCGTCTTCTGCGGGACCGGAGAGTACTAGTTGTCTCCCGTTCCCTTTCCGCCGCTTCTTTGGCATACAACACTACCTCGTAGAACGCGTCGGCGGAATCCCACGCACTCTCGCTCTGGGCTCTGGTGTATGCAACATTTCATGATGATCGTTTAGGTTAGTAGTTGAGACTTGAAAGCATAACAAACACAAACTAAAAAAAACCACGTTATTAACAATGAAAGAAGGAAAAACTATTGCTGAAACTTAACACTTCTTAATTTTAGGTATATTGTTTTCTAAAGTTTATGAAATGTGATAACCATAGGCAAACTAGGCCAGCGAGGTTAACTGTGACCGTGCTGATCAGTAGGTCAGTTTCTATACGGGGCTGATATTTACAAGGTAAGATGACATTTTTATATAATACGAAAGAAAAAATCTTATTTCTCAACTATCCTTTAGTCTCTTAACCTATGAAAATGCCTATGACAATTCAACGTTAATAATAAATAAAAACCGGATGTGCGAGTCTGAGGGTTCCGTAAGGAAACAAACTTGTATACGTCCATCTCGGGAATCAATTCTCACGTTTTTGCCCGTCTTTTTCGAAAGACAAACTTAACTTTGCGGTTGCGATGTACGACAAAGTGAACAATCCAACCGCAAAATATAAGTTTGTAATCACTTTTTTTTTTTAATGTGATATAACAACAAATTCACGACTTTCAGATTTTTTCCTTCACTTGTGCTGTCAGAGGTTGCTTTTTACCAAATTTCATGATTCTAGGTAAATGCCCTATAGGTTTTCGACCCAAAATCAGTTGACCTAGAATTGTCAATTCTGGTTAAAAGCAAGGTCTTACAATACAAGTAAAGGGAAAATTCCGAAGAATAAAAAAGTTGAAAATTAAGGTAAATTTTAGTACTTACAGGTTTCCCTTTCTCAGGACTCAGGACCTTGATTTTTATACACCCAATAGGGACTTGTATAGTCCCTATTAGGTGTATAAAAATCAAGGTCCTCAGTATCTGGTATAAATTTCAACTTACTAGGTCCACCCGTTTCTGAGAAAACGGTGGTGACACACGGACAGACAGACAGACGGACAAGAGAGTGATCTTATAAGAGTTCCTTTTTTTACCTTTTGAGGTACGGAACCCTAAAAACGTGTGTTTTATCGCTGGAGACTATGATTATGTCTAAACATTTCAGCGCAAATATGTGTGAAATTCCGTTTTGGCAGATTTATCTGCCTGTTCAGATGTTCCAGATTATACCCGAGTCCTATCAATAAGACCCCGTGACGAAACATCGTATGGTTTTCGGCATTTCTAGTCCGACCACCATGACGTTAGCTTCGATAAGGTGAGGATCAACCGCCGCCTGGTTCGCCGGCGGCAAATTAAGTCGGAGTGGAGATCGTCACCCTGGACCCGTTCCGCCGCCTCTTTCTGCGAGATGACGTCCTCACAGAAGGTTGCGACCGCTATAATATTCTTTTCGCTACTGGCCATGGAGCGTATGACGGCCGGTAGAGAGAGATCCCCTCCGATGACTGCAATGAGGGCCTGACGCTGCGTAGCCCAAGCGGAGCAAACCGCCAGCGTGTGCTGAGCTAAGTCCTCAATGTACTCGTAGTGGTGACAGGCGGGACTCAATTCCTTCCTAGCGACCTTCCGCCATTCGCGTACCTGTTCGGGCGGGGGCCGACTGCCGCTTCGGAACTCAGTAACCCGATGGGCCTATAAGCCGCGACAGAGTCGGTAGGTCGTCCCGGCTTCGTTAAAAGTACTAGCTTCCCGCTCTTCCAGCAGTTAGGGAAGCATCCGGACGCCAGGTTAGCATCGAACACTTCCCTGAGGCAGTCCGACATGTGGTCGAGGGCGAGGGCCAATGCTCGGGCAGGAATCCCGTTTGGCCTGGGGGCGATGTTCTTGGAATGGTGACAGGCGGAACGTCCTCATTTTCGACCTCCCCGTCGTGTCCCAATAGGGCCATCGACGGGGATGTGTGTTTCGCCCGTTGCGGGAAAAGACCATCAACCACCTCCTGCAGGAAGCCGCAGGGTGCCCTACACTACTTTTGCCTAATCGCGTTCTCCACTCTAGCACATGTCGGCTCCAGCGACCATCAGTCTGCCTGGAAAAATAACCAGACCACTTCCACTTCAATATACCGATTCGCTGTGCGATGTCGGTTAAATAAATGTCAAATGTTATAAAACCGTAAATAAAACTGTGAAAGTGAAGTTTACTATTTATTACTTCTTCGCTGCTATGTCTATGGAAAAACTAAAGTTCTATTTCCTGTCTGGCCACTCCGTGTGGAGTTGTAACAATAGTCGCCGTACCTGCTTTGACTTAATCTATAGATGGCATCTTTATCCGAATATATAATTATCGATAGACCTCCTGAAGAAAAAAGTATAATACTATAAAGGTCATCAATATGAGCAAGTTTCTTTATTCTGCCGGTAACTACATCATCCATATAAACTCCATCTTGCGCACAAAAATACGCATTACCATAAACATCCTCTGTGATTTGCCTTACAGTCATTGTATCATTAATCAAAATCGGCGGATCAAAAGGAATGTGAGAATTCTCAACTTTATATAAACCAGTAATGTTGGAGAAATACAATATAGAACGTTTGGTAACAAAGAAATTTTCGACTTCCACATCGGCAACTTCTTGTACTTTTTCAAAGCCATCGTCCATGTAGACGAAAAGTTTCTTCCCTGGATATGTTATATAATACAACTTTTTATCGCTGATGAACAAACCCCATATCGGCTTGCGATTATCTAGTATAATCTCTGCCTTCTTAGTTTTGAAATTGTATTGATAAATGCCGAAGTACCCGCCGAAGTATAACCCGTTAATTTGTTGGTAGTAAAACACCGCGTTGCCTCCTTCAATCCCTGTTACCGCATCACAAATCTTGTTATGTATATCACAGAGTTTGATGCTTCGGTAGCTGTAAGAGTCGTTGTTGGCTGCGTGGCTGAAGAACAGTTGTCCGGTAGCCCTAGAAATATGGAGATTATCTATATTAATATAATATTAATAATAAATAAGTATGAACATAATAAGCTGATTTTAGCAATACTTTCGCCGATATAGCACAAGGAGATTATAACAAAGTAAAGGTTCTTCAGATTCTTTTTGTAGGAGATTACAAATGTAACTACAACAAGTTACTTCACGTAACAAGGCCATCGTTTAGCACATAAACAAACCATTTTTGTTTTTTCTTTTGATATATCTCATTAATTCTCAATTTTATTCGAAGGTAGTCGAATAGCTTGGATTGGTTGAACATATTCGCTAGAAAAGTAAATTAAGAACTCAACTTACTCATGCATCATCAAGTTGTATGACCGTCCAAAATCTTTGAACAGCAGCTGCTTATCGTAATACTGGTCATTAAACACCACGCCATCACACACGACCTTTATATCAGACTGAGACTGGGCTATTGAACTGCTTGCCGATACAAGCAGTAACAGGATATACATAAGGATCTGAAAAGTGACTTAATAGTTTTATTAAGAACTAGCTGTTCCTGGATATTCAATTCAATTGCTGAAATTAAAATAAATTTATCTCACAGGATCCCTACATTTTTTCGGGATAAAACCCGGGATATAATCTATATCCATGTCAAATTTAATTACATTCCATTTAGTCGTTTAGTCGTGAAAAGGTAACAAACAAACAAACAGAATTACTTCCGCATTTATAATATTAGTATGGATAGTATGGACTAGCCGTTCCCCGTTCCCCGCAGTTGTACCCGCGTTAATGGCCAATACTCCGTTCTTAAGTGTCATAGCGTGGGTCTTACATACCCCGTTCCTGTAATCAAGATTTTTTGTTGAAAACTCAACGAAATTTTACCGTCCGTAAGCAAAACGAATCGTTTCTTAATTATAAGAACGGGGCAACAGTCTATTTCAATATTATCCTTTCTTTCTAAAGTACTCGAATGACTTGTAATAATTAACTCAGTATGTTTCTTTACCAAAACAACCTCCTGAATCCTTACCAGGTTTCCGGCCTGGACAAAGTACCGTTTCAGTAGATCTTTAGTGATAGAGTAAATAATTTAAGATTACTTATCGGTTCAGAGCTATCCTGGGCTCCTAAAATGCAGGAAATAAGTCGTAAGTTATTTGGTGCTGCAGGTTCCTTAAAATGATTGAAAAAATTTCTACCAATTCTGTCACCAAAACTGCCCTTGCAAATTCCCTTCTTCTTCCAATTCTTGACTATGCTGATGCCAGCTATCCAGACCTCCCAAAAACCAATTACAGAAACAAGAGTAACTTCAGACTTCTACGTAAATTTGATCATGTCTCTGAATTCCGAATAATGGTCAAGATGTTATCTATTCGTGTTCGCCAGAACGCTTATATTCTTTCTTTGCTATATATAGTACTGTGTTTAACCCTCGTATAACTTCCTATGTAAAAGGACGACTTGAGTTCATTCACGATACTCATACGAAGTTCTTACGATTATCAGAAATCTGATATTAAAAGTGCCGTTGCATTCAACAACTTTCTTTGACATACCATTTATGGTTCTGTCTCTTCGTTTGTGGAATGCATTAACGGTACAAATAAGGCAAGCTGAAAATCTTACAGCTTTAAAAAGTTTGGTCTAGCTTCCTTATCTGTCACTGTAATATTGTTTATTCTATCTATTCCACAGTTAAGATCTAAATTGCTTTCTATAATTCTATTATATATATGTATATCTATTTATATGTTTAGGTATATGTATTATCTATATGTCGATGATCGACTACTATGTTTTTAATAACTGTTTTTCTTATTATCTCTATCCAAAGGTTGCCTGGTAGAGATGTTCACCATAATTAAGCCATAAGACCTCCCTTTTGTTCTCAGATTTGTAAGAATATTATTTTTTTCAACGGTACTTTAGTAATGGTGTACTTACAAGAAAGAATATTCTATCTATCTCTCTACGCAATTACGTCATATATACTTATATAAGTAGGCAAAGACAAAACTGTTCAGTTAAACCATTTCTTCTTTGTTTGTAAACAGATTTTCTTTATTTGCTTATGTTTAGCAGCTATTGACAAGTTTGGGTGACTTAAAAAAATTTAAAAGAAAAAACAAAAAAATGTTTTTTTTTTTTCAAAATAAAGGTAATGATTATTATGGTCAAATTTCGACCATTGGGCGAACGCTAGCAATAGTAAAAACAGTACAGCCATAACGGTGTAACTCGTAAGTAGTGATGGTTTCCATCGGTCTTCGATAAGGTAAAGTTGTAAAAACCCTATTATTTTTAATAGGTACACATATATTTCGAGATGTTTCGAAACCTTATTAATATTGAAGTACATTTCCAGATACACACCTTGAACATCATCACGTCACATTCACAGGTCTGCCTTTCAGATTATATAGTTTGATAATTTAAATTTTTGTTAAATTTATATATTAATTCTTTATGCACAGATTGTACAAAGGCGGACTTAATGCCTAAGACATTCTCTGCCAGTCAACCTTGCAGAAATAAAAGTGGTAGGTGCAAAGACATGTTAAAGAGAGAAAACAGAGAAGATAGAGAGAGACAGAGAGAGAGAGGGAGAGAGAGAGAGAGAGAGAGAGAGAGAGAGAGAACTAAATATACAAATTAAGTACATAAATAAAATACACTGTTACATAGGTGCAAAGTTTACTATGCGTCATTGATAGATAATAATCTACATATTATAAACATACATAGACATGCATATCAAGTCAGAGAGTTATGTACTAGCGCTGTGTCAATTCTGCCACCTCATTGTGGAGAAGATTTACCCTGATTGTCTGATTTCTTTCTGCATGTTTAAAAAGAATTTGTTAGACTGTTTGTTAAAGGGAATCGAGATACCTATTATATCTGAATTGCCGGGTACAACTGAATCGGAGCTGGATAAGTTGAAAAGGTCTACCATCGTTGCCATCCATAACAGTTACAGGATAAGACTCGCACTACAGTGGTATTTTTTTAAACTTAACATTTTTATGTTAGTTTTCAAAACACTGTTTTCCTACCTGGCGATGATCTGAATGTCCGTGCACTTAGAAACAGTAGTATCGCAAGCAGCTATCCGATAGATGTTCTAAATAAACCAACTGCTTTTCGAATATTGAAACACATTAAACAAACGAAGAATTTCCAGTAAATGTTGTAGCTAAACATTACGGTCACGTTTCACTTCCAATCTTCATATACCGATTTCTAAACAAATTTATAACGTTATAAAACGTACAAAATTTGCAATTTCCAATAGTAAAATAACATTTCCGATGAAAAACAAATAGTTTAATCTTGCGTTCTAACATTTTAATTCTTTTTAACTCTAATTAACGAAGTAAAATTCTTTTTGAAAGAATATATATTATCAAAATAATTATAATGTCAAAACTTTTGTGTTAGCCGAATGGTGCTGAAAAATAATCAATCTATTTTTATAGAAGTTTTTAAATAGTATTTATAAGGCTAATATTATGTTGCATAACTTGTACTATTCTTGCTTTTGCTATCAAGACTTGCAAATAAATAAAATTAAAGTGTCTGTTTGTAATGTCATAATATTAGACCAAAAATCCGTTTTAATATTTTTTGTCTGTGTGTCTGTCTGTTTGTTCCGGCTAATCTCCAGAACGGGTGGACCGATTTTACGGGACTTTCACTGGCAGATAGCTGGTGTTATAAAGAGTAACTTAGGTTACTTTTATTTTGGAAAAGAATTATGTACGCGTCAGTGAAGCCGCGCGGGAACTGCTAGTTACTAATATTTTGGATGCTGCAAGGGAACACTGATTGTCAACCGGGCTTACGAGACGGAGGATTTCATAGGACCTTTCGTATACAAGGTGAGGTTTAGGTGAGAAAGTCCCGGGTGTGGGCTTGCGTGTCTTCAAATGATCATATCTATATATTAATACTAGCGACCCGCCCCGGCTTCGCACGGGTGCCATGATGATACTAAATATACTACAGAATGTCTTTACATACAACGTTCACAGCTTTTTTGTCATTAGACAATACAAACATGTTTTCTTCAGAGGTTACTCTTGAAAGAGCGACATATAATTATTGGCCATGTGAAAAACACTCAACGCTCAAATCTAAGCCTGCAACATTGAAAGTTTGACCCTGCGATTTATTAATGGTCATTGCAAGAAATATCTTTACCGGAAATTGTCCGGCCCTCTGGCCGGTACCGCCACAACCGCTATGTCCCTACATTTTAAATCTGTAATATCTTCGAAAATATTCATTGAAATTACATGCTGTAAAGGGCCATTTTGATCTATATTAAATGCACAATGTATTTAAGGTACTTAATTGGATAAGGATTAATGCTGTATTGCTTAAAATCGTAAATAAGCCATTATTTCTCCTAAAAAGTAAACGATAAAAAATGGTTATTGTGGGTTATCGTTAAGAGATAGACATATACCATCGCGAACTTTTTTGTAGACCTTTTTCAGGTATACAATACTGTGGTACATTATTTTGATCAATCTCGTAGGGTTCAGCCAGCGTTTGCAATGTAAACGCAAAAAAAAAGTGTTTATTTACGACATCACATTAGAAACCTTAAAGTTGTCAGTGTTTCTCTACTATATTATGCATGTATTATACATATAAACCTTCCTCTTGAATCACTCTATCTATTAAAAAAAAACCGCATCAAATTCCGTTGCGTAGTTTTAAAAATCTAAGCATACATAGGCACAGACGGACAGCAGGAAGCGACTTTGTTTTATACTATGTAGTGACGTGAAGCAAAAACTTTGGATCCCTTTTTACGAAAATTGGGCGGACGGAGGAGTATGAAATTTCGCACACTTATAGTTTATACAGAGAAGAAGTGACAGATGCTAAAATTTTTGAATAATATTTGCTGCAAAGTTAAAAAAAATGCAAAAACGGGTACATACAGCTATGAGTGTCCAGTATATATTTTGACCTGTCATGGTACAAAAGTCTATACAATGACAGGTCAAGTAATATTGGCCAATGAAATAAACCATGGTCGAAATTCGACCACCACGCGATCTCTAGTAATTATTTAATGTGTGACCCACGTTACTAGTAGTCTTATAAATAAATCAAAATCAAACCTATAAGTCATTTGATAGGCCTGTTGGTCTAGGGGTTAGTGATCCTGTCTGCTCAGCCAGAGGTCGTAGGTTCGATTCCCACCAAGGACCAAAAATTTTGTGATGAGCACGATCATTTGTTCTGCGTGTCGGTGTTATTTATCTATAATGTATGTATTTAGTAATATTTTATAAGTATTTTTATCAGCAGTCTGGTTACCATAATACAGGCTCTGCCTAGTTTGGGATCAGACAGTCGTGTGTGAGATGTCTCAAATTATTAATATTATTTGTTACAATACAAATTAGAACCTACATTTTCATACTACCCGCCATGTTGTCAATGCAATGCCGGCTCTAGGGGGGGCAAGCCGGGGCCCGGGCCCCGGGCGGCAGACTCAGAAGGCGGGAAATACAAGTTTGACAGATGAATATCTCAGCATTATCGCAACTTTACGATGACTGAAAGCGCAGTATAGTAAAATAATAAATCGTTAAATACATATGTCCACGTATTTAAAAAAAAAATATAGGCGGATAAGTAAGGGCGGCATTTTTCAGTTTTTGCCCCGCCTCGAAAAAATTCAAGATCCCGGGGCTGTGTCAATGCAATAGAAACACACGACCATTTTTACGTTGCCAATATTCAAGGATTTAAATTGATAATAAAATTTACATTTACATTTTACACTCCGATTGTGTAGTGTAATAAACTACTTACACTCTCATACTAAGGCAAAAAGTGCTCAGATTCTAGAGTAGAAAGTGAGAAGAATGAATGAAAGAATCAAGCCTAACATTGCCAATATTACACGTGTATTTTCATGAACGGCTTGCGCGGTGCCTTCGACTGTGGCCATCCCTATAGTTAACTGTAATCGTAGAAACATGAACACAAGATAGATTGTATTAAAAATCACATTAAGAGATAACTGACTAATAGGTTAGATAATACTTAACAAGGTTCACACAAGGTTGCTCGACTAACACTCGTTTGGAGAGAATGACGCTGCAGCAATTGAAGACACCAAAAGGATTAATAATTTTTCATCTTCTTTAAACGATGACATGAAAATGGAAGATGTATAAACGTAACACGTATACTTTTAATAAAAAAATAAATATAACAAAAAACATTCTGTACAACTTCACACAACTTCTCCTTGTATAAAATAATTTCGTTCAAAAGAGAAATGTTGGAAAGCTGCATGGCGCGGTTGAAAGAGTCATTCCACAACGTATAAAGCCGCCCTCTGAAGCCACCCTCCCCCCGAGACCTCACTACCGCCATATATAACCCTCTTATATTTATACTACGGTTTGCGGTAAAATAGAAACCTTTGTGCGGTTATCTTGTGTGACCTCAGCGAAATATCGGTAAAATTAGGGGCTTGGAGATTTTAGAACCCTTTACACTATACTGCGATTATAACATTGGCTATAGGCGAAAGAAAACATCTCTTTGAAAAAAACAAAACTAATGGTCAGAAAGGAATAGACCAATATTACGTAAAGCGCAATTAGGTTGTATTTATATGTGAATTTCTTTGCATTTTTTGCAATACGTAAGAAAAACTCTGCTTACTACACTTATTTTTATTCCAAGAACAACAATGTGTTTTTGTACATTTTCCCACCCAACGCCAACGCGTTTCGACCACAAAGAGACAAGTGGGATAAATGTTGTTTCGTACTTGTTTTTTGTCATTAAAAGAATATATTATATACCTACTCGAATATGTTATTTTAATATCACATATCAAAATATTGCACCTGCAACACTCTTAAAGAAAATGCGTAATTTCTTCCAAACTGTTACTAAATCGAACTGACGCAAAGTTGAATTCAGTAGCATTTATTCTTCTTCCTATTTTTGAGTTTGACGACGTCAGCTATCTTGATCTTAGTAAGGATCAACGTGATAGTGGTTTCAGAATTTCTGAATTCTGAGAATATTATTTTTTGGCTTATGCAAGTATGATCATATCTCTGTAGGCTACAAACTCAAGTGGCAACTCAAATCTAATTTAGTCTTGTTACTCATGCGTTTTTTAAATGAATAATTTTGAACGATTTTTGAAATGAAAACTTCTGTAGGAACGTTGTCCACTTTTGCTTTGGGGAAAAAGCACTGAACTCGTGACCGTCACGCTAATAATACATATATGGATCCACTAGAGGGCGCTAATCTTAACATTGAGTTCTGTCAGCTCCTTATTAATTTAATTAGTTTAATAAAGTACTTATTGTGTGCGCAATTTATATGATAAAATAAACAAAAACATAATTGTAATTAAGGTGAAAACTTATAACGCCTATAGTGCTCAATAGCGAAAACCTTTATTCAAAATTTCGTCCGAACGTACGTCAGTTTGATGGATGTCACTAGTACATGGCATCACTTTATTAAAAAATTAACACTTCTGATCGGCAACTCATAATTACTTATTAACAATTTTTTAACACAATCATTATAATTATTTAAACAAGGCATTTTGAAGTGAAAACTTCTTTAGACACGTTGGGCACTTTTAGTCTGGGGAAAAAGCACTGAACTCGCGTGACCGTCACACATCTCACATTTATACCGATGTGTTTGTGGGTGTCTGTATAATAATTATATGTATACTTTAAGTGTAAGTTATGTTTTTTTACTTCTGACGTGCAGTCCTACTACTGACAGATTTTTTTGCATGCTATTTGTATAACTCTCTTCTTCTTTTATAAATTGGTCGTCAATCTGCGGGCGAGGCCTTTGATTATAAATCAAAAGACGAGGCGAAGTAGGTAACTATTATTTCATCTGTATTATTGGTGATATTTTTAGTTTCGATACGGTTCCAAATAGTATTAACGCATCTACCACGTTTTTGGATGTATATTATGATAGTATAAAGAGACGATATAGAAAATAAAGAAAGTGATTGAAATCGGCCCAGAAGCCATTATTATTGTCCTTCTAAGTGTGACTGTTCACTAATCTTTAAACTAACAATCTATTAAACCCCGCTAGCCGCCGCGAAGTCAAATAAAGTTCAATGTTAATCTAAAACACTAATGTATACAATGATCTAAGCTTTAAGATTCTTACAACTGAATACCAACATTCCATATAAAGTGGCGGATCTTCTATGGATTAGAGTTTTTTTAATTGTTTAGTAGCTTGTTTCAATACCTTGCAATACTTAATGTAATTTTGTTTAAATGATTGACTATATTTTTGTTTAGCATAATGGTTGTATAATTTTATTTTTATTTTGCTAAATATACGTAGGCGTAAATCTTCAAAATTAAACATTGTTTTTTAAGCAATTATATTATCATAGAAATATCCAAAATACATTAGACTAATATCGACTGGCCTGTTAGCCTAGTGGTTAGTGACTCTGACTGCTATGCCATAGCTCGTGGGTTCGATTCCCACCCTGGATGTTCTTTGTGTCCGTTGTTTGTATGTTTGTAAAGTCCCCCGCGACAGGAGTAATTCCTAATGCGGGAGATGTTTTTCTAAAAAAATTTTTTTTTTTTTACAAAAAACAGTAAAACAATTATTTATCAAGCTTTAATATTTAGTTCCAATAGACACTTGTGACTGTTTAAAGTCGAACATATGATTCAAATAGGTACTCATTCAAAATAATAATATATTCAAATAGTGTAAATGTGCAAAATAAAGTCTATTGCAATTAATATTATTATTCTGTTTCGAATTTTATTATTTTATGCATTCAATAAAACTTATCTTCCACTGAATCCTGATTGCAGCGCCATCTGCTGACGATCTTCACAAAAATAACATTTGTTTATATTAAATAAATGGAATTTGCGTAAAACAAATCATTTAATGTTTTGTAAAATTGATTAACATATTTATTTTGAATATTAAGCTATATATCAAGAACTATTTCTAGTCATTTCATTTATTTGTTGTAAAAGAGGTTGTAGTCGCTTATCCGTTTAAAAAGCTATTGTAAGGTTATCTGTAAAAATGTTTGAATTGTGAAAAACATGTGAAAAAGAGATTGATTGTACTAATTGTGCTGACGGTTGTGTGAAAATAAACTAAGTAATTTTTAGTGCTTGGTTTCATTCTGATGGACCCTGAACATGGAAACCCTGGCGTATCGCCGACATACACAACGATGTAACAATTTCTTCTTTCTTTAATAATTTTATCATAAGTCTACTTAAATATATAAATAAATACCAAACAACAAATGAGTCACATTTGATGTGAAGCACCCCGCTCTCTCTACATAAAAATAAATATTTTTTACTTTTTAGTTCGGTTTGGCGTGTTTTTTAGTTTTTCAATCTAAAATTTATTTTCTTATTTTTTAGTCTTGTATTGTCATCGGTCTTTGATACGTGTGTTGATTAAATTGAATCAGATGTCATGAAGTTGGTGAAGACTACGTAGAAAGATTGCAATACATCGATAGATAGATACAGGTCAAGCTAATACGCGGGACATACTGAATGTTTTTGGGACTATCCACTTACAATAAAAATAATAATAATAACTCTGGGAACATGTTACTTTAAAATTTTCGAAACTGTCATTTGATTTTCATTGTGGCGTCCTTTAGAAAATTGTATGTCGCTATTACAATGAATTTAACTCGTGAAAAATTTCGCTTAATTATTTTTAACGATTTTCGGTTTGACTAAATCAATAAAAGTCGACAGTCTTTTGGCATTTGGTGATGAAGCCCCATGTCGCAGCTCTGTGTATTCCTGGTTCGGCGAATTGGACGTACTGGTCATCTCCATAAAAATGTACGTGAAGGTCTGCCAGCAACTCCTGTTACAGAATCCAATATTGATACCGTACGACAACTGATAGAAACTGACAAAAAAAATACTTAGCAGCATTGCAGCTCGTATTTCTTTAATAAATATTTTAATACACACATCACAATGGTTTGGGATTTGATCTCGTTATAATGATAGTCAAACAGTATCACTATTCGTAACAATAATATAATTTAAAATGCTTTAAGTGTTTATTCTTTACTCGCCATAGTCGCGTGGCCTATGCTGCTAAAAAAAAAATCTTAAGTGTCCGAACATCACATTTCATATGTAAGTATTCTATTTCGTAATGTATTTATAAACAATAGAACAAAATTTCAAATTAATAAAATTACGACGCCATTACTAGATATGTTGCCAGGACGTGAATTTCATTTACCCATAACGCATTCTAGCAGTATATATATTTTTCTTTGCCAAACTTGTTATTTATAGAAAGACGAGAAATATGCTTAATGTTAATGTTCGCGAAACTGGAATCCTTCAAATATTCTTAATTTCTAAACTCTAGCACCCGGAGTTCAACGTGTCCGTCAAACGATACTTTAGCTGTGGGACTGTACTCGTATTATAACTTATTATTACTACTCCTAACAAACACAGCTATAGAGCACTTAGGACTTGTAAAATTTTGCTAGTTTCTTGATACTTTATAAATATATATATATATCCAAGTCCTACAAACCAAGGCAAAACATTTACTTTATTTTATCAAAATACCTTTTGTTACTCTGTTCCTGTGAATAAAGTTGCATTTAATTTTATTACTCAAAAGTGCTTTTATGTTATATTTACCATAAAAAAAATTACTCTTATTCTCATATTTTTTTCATACGGCCTTATATGAAAATTGATTCTTAAGGAGGAAACTCTAAAAAAAAACGTCTTGAAAACAAACCAAAAAATATTGTTATAAATAAATAGTTCCTAAGTAGTTTTATTTTACATTTGTCTTTTTAACTAAACGAATTAAATGAAAAAACGAAAAAATGAAATAAACGAATATTTGTAACTGATTTAAATACATTCAAAATGTATTTATTTAATATTACTTACATCAAAAAAAAAATTATGTATATTAAAAAAGTCCCTGAATTTTGGGGTAACCTCTATGCACTGGTAGTAAAACCGTCTATGTACACAATCATAAACATTGTACGTAGACACTCGCGTTGGGGGCGGGGTTCACTCACACAGCACCAAAAAGTGGCTTCAAAGTAAACGGTGACTTTTGTACTAGTCACGGTATCTGGACCTATATATAATCTAAGCGGTAAACGTATTTTTCAAATCTTAGCAACAAGTCTATGTTATATAACTTTTGAAGTGTACTTAAAAAATCAGAAAAAAATCAAGCTTTCTATTGACATATTTATTTCTTTACTTTAATGTCTCATTTGGATAAAATGCACAGTACTGCATTTTCATTTCCCATCTGGGCTTGTGAGCTTTACAGTATCACTAAGACCAAATGCAGTATTTCTGTTTATTACTGCAAAATCACCTAGCACGTGTTCAATACTGCGTTTTTAGTTAGTGGTTCCATCCGCGAATGACATCAACGCACTGATTTGCTAGCACGAAACGCGGCACTGCATACTAATCCTGCATTTAGTTTTAGCAGCGCAAGAGTGGCTCTTTGTTATGCTCGCTACACTCAAACGCATTATTGTAGAATACTGCGTTTGGCTTTAGTTAGTATTTGTTTCAAAAGAAGTTAAATGCTAAACTAAGTTACAGTAAACGTATCAAGTATTGCACAACCTTCTAGCACATGCTGAATGCTGCAGATCTTGTTAACAAAAGCAATGTTTTTGTGCAAGTGCTACGTTTCTCGTTAAATAAAAAACATGTTTATAATAAAACAAAACATAAGAATATTTTTTTATGCATAGATTAACCCCTTAAGATGTCATTGTTGCAAAAAGTGAAAATCACAAAAATGTCGATTACTGCAAGTACAATTAGCAGGGCAGTATAATAATAAGTTTTTTTTTTAATTATGAATTTTTATGAATATATATTAAAAATATATTATTTCTGGACGGCACTTTTATTTTGGTTACGCTATGAATGTTAGCTTTTTCTAACGTTTATCTTTTTCTTTCTTTCGTCTGTTTCGACGCTACCGTATACTGAATTATGTTGAAAAATATGTGATAAAGAATACACCAATTCTCACCATAGTTACATTTTGAATACTGCACACATTACTTTCGAAAAGCTTCAGAATATTTTCATTACTTATTAAAATTAAACATATCAATTTTAGCGAGGGAAATAATTTTTATTTCTATTTATCATTTTATAAAACTTAACACTCATAATATGAGTTTATTGCAATAGCTTATTGATTTGAAAATAAATATATTATATTTATTTTCAAATCATTTAACTATTTCATTATTTCTAGTCTGTCATCATACTCATCATTATTGCACAACCCGAAATCGTCGGCTACTGCGCGAGACGCACACAAACACAACCGAGCCACGGTGGGCAAAGCGTTCTCAACGTTCGAAAAGTGTGCAAAAGATATCTTTTTTGTTGCAGCGTAGGTATTTTCGCTTTTGTATGGGAATGATGTATCCGTTATAAAGTAACTACATATTATCTTATCTGTGCCTGTCTACAATACAAGCTGCCTTTTACCAATGCCGTATACAGACCATACAAAGGTTTTCTGTTAGAGATCTCGATCCGAGATAAGATTGCCCATTGTACCACTGTATCCGGTCATTGTATACTATATTTTCTATTGTCTGGTTTGGGTTGCAAAAAAAATATACGGAAAAAATATAAATTTCAGACATCACATTTATAGGAATAAAGTTTAAATCCTACTAACATTATAAACGTGAAAATTTGTGAGGATGTATGGATGTTTGTTGCACTTTCACCCAAAAACTACTGAACCGATTGCAATGAAACATGGTCTGTAGATAGCTGGATACCTGGATTAACACATAGGCTACTTTCGGGCGAAATATATTTCAGAAACACCAATTTAGCCGCGTTTTTACTATTGAGACTGGAATTATATGCCACGGATAGATGCAGTAGTTTATTTTGCACTTCTATCTAACGCTGGTCGGCAGAGGAGGGCTACGACATTTTTGAGCAAGACGTATTTAGTATTTCTCTCCACTACGAATATTCGTTTTCGCATATGCGATTGCGCATATGCGAAAACGAATACGAACAAGATGTAAACTAACTCGCATCCCCAGGCCAAAGCAGTGTAATTAATGTCAGTTGTGGGTCCCCCAAGTCCTCATAAATGGGTAGAGGATTTCCCGTTCACCAGTTTAGGAAACTCGCGATTTCGTAAGTCTTCCGCTTCTACACCACCCACATGTTCGGCGAAGACAAGTACGCTATATCTATTATATTACATAGGTAGACAGTATGTAATTGTGAAGTGGTTTTAATTACTAGTTAAAGTACCTACTTAGTAATACGAATTAGGAGTACAAGTACAATTTTATTTTATTGTTATTACTATAGGTAGGTACTTAAACAGTTTTTATTGCAATCAGTCATGCAAAAGAATTTGCCGTAGATAAGATCATATATAGCCGAGGTGGCACTAAGAATAAGTAATAATAGAATGATTACAAATAGTAAGAATAATCTTACATCATAATTATCTTTTTATTAGATAGATGAATCTCGCGTCGAGTGTTGTAGGTTTGGTCCTTTCTTTCATTTGAAATCGTCCTGAGGTTTTACGGAAACTTGCTATAGCCACACATGGGACAATTATTATTGTGACTTACATTTATTCTGAGTGTGTGTGTACATTAGCTGTACCACGGTAATATTATCCATACAGTACTGTGTCTTCATAGAAACGGTCGGATCGCGAAAATTGTCTACACGCCTTGCGTTCGGTTGAAACTCAGCACGCAAACAGTTCGCGATTGCTCCGCAGTGACGAAGAAACGGGGTGATCGTTTTTTAACAGTAAGTATTTAATATGGCAATTAGAAATTATAGAGTATATTATGCTGTTTTTGGTTGCTTGAATTCTTCAAAAACGCACCCAGAGATAACATTTTTTAAATATTTATTTAATATAAAAAACTAGTAGGTAGTTCCTAGGCTAAGCTATCTATTTACTTATGTATTTAGCTATATACATATATTATTGAATTAGACGAAATATCATTATGAAATGATTATGAAAGTAAAAAATGGTAGGTACCTACCTAGCAAGAATTACACTTTTTTTTTATGGTATAGGGGGCAAACGAGCAGACGGGTCACCTGATGGTAAATGACTACCGTCGCCCATAGGCACCTGTAACTCGTGAGTCACAAAAGCGTTGCCTCCCTTTAAGGTGGGAGTAGAGTAGGAGAAGAAGGCGAGGGGGGAAGAGTGCTAAAAGGGGGAGGGGGAAGAGGGGGAGGGGGGAAGAGTGGGAAGGGGGAGGGGAGAGTGAGGGGGAGGGGGGAAGAGTGGGAAGAGGGGCAGGGGGAAAGTGGGGGAGAGTGGGAAAGGGGGTAGAGTGGGAAGTGGTATGGAAGAGTGGGAAGAGGGGGGAAGAGTGGGAGGGGTGAAGAGGGAGGGGGAAGAGGGGAAGGACGGGAATAAGGGAATAAGGGAGAGTGAAGGGTTAGGGCCTCCGGTGACCTCAGTCACGAAGCGAAATGCAATGCAACCCGTTTTTCTGTGAGGCCGTGGTATCGAGCGGAGTCGAGCCGGCCTATATGTGCCGAACCATGGCTCTCCCACGTTTTAATTTACTTTATAAATAAGATTTTATTGTAGCTAGTTAGAAGTTTTGATTGCTTTAGGTGGCGCACACGCGATGATATGGTTTGATATTAAGTAACGTTTGCAGCGGTTTTTGATTTGCTCTGTGCTGTAGGTAATGGGGTCGTTAATTTTACGGACAGTTACTCGTCAGTTGTTTCTTGCATTTTGATTGAGTAGGTTGGTGTTGAAGTTTGTAAGGATTGGAGTTTGGTAACAGCAGTTTATTTTAACACCCAGAATAAAGGGAAATCTATTTATATTTATAAAAATTAATTATAATATTTACAATCACAAAACTAGAAAGAAACTCAAGTAGGTAGATGAAATTATGGGCAGCCCTATCGTCGTCGTCGTCTGTCGTGTTTACGTACCGTCCGGCTGTAGGTAATTATATCAAGGAAAGGGCCGAGTCACAATACTGTATATACTTATACTGTGGCTGTACGTTTTTAAAACCCGTGCACTATAAGAACGGCTAACTAGCTTCACGACTGTCTGAGTCTGACTGCTCATGACAATTAAAAAATCCTATAATTGGTTCAATTGAATTAAATGATTTTGATTTTATTTGACTTCAGATTACTTACTAGGATTTAACTTAATAAAAAGAAAACGAGGCATCATCGCCTGTTAAATAACTTTAATGGGAGCGAAGCCGCTGGGGTTCGTGGCTAAGTGGTAATTGAGTAGGTTAGCAGATTACAAAGTTAAGTAATACTAGCCAGGTAAGTCTAGGATGGGACCATTCTTAACACATTCAGACCCCTCCGTGCCTCAGAGAGCACGTTAAACCGTCAGTCCCGGGTGCCATACAAACATCTGCGGCATTCCTGTGGCAAAAAGCACAACAAAGTGTTAAAGCGTTACGCTGTTAATCGGTCGCAGATTAGCACCACTAATAGCGTATCAGTGTATTGTTGATAGTGAGTATGATAGCTAGAAATTTCATTACAGGGTATGCAAAGGCCAAGAGGTGTTTCTTGCGCATTGACTTGCATGCCCTGTAACTTATTTATTGGTGTTGCCAGAGCTTACAGGTAAGGATAATTGCCAGCCGGGACGCCGGCCATGTCCACTCGGCACTTTAGGTATGAAGTTACAAGTACGCGGCAGGCTGGATTTGCGCCAAATTCATATATTATAAATATTTTTGAATATGTTCCTAGTTGTTTAAATCAAAGAGTCCACAATCAAAAGGCATGTGCAGAAGACGGAATTTTCTCTTTTTAAATTTTATGTTATATTTTTAAATAAATCTGTAGATCTAGAGGTTAATAAAATAATAACTTTTGTTAATATATTTATTTACATAATAATGAAAACATCAAATATTCAAATTCAAGTTTTCGACATAATATGACTCATAATCTTTATAAGTCCTACCCTCGACGGTACGGCTAATAGATATATATTTTCTCATTTGGTTCTCCGACCAAAGTTTCAAGTTCTCCTGTCCCAAATCCAATGTTTTGACAGTCTTCTGTAAACTAAGAAGATTCTCGTTCAGGCGCTTTTTTATTTTGTCTGTGGTTTTTTGTTCTTCTTCAACTTGTGAGGTTATGTCTGCAAAAAATGTTTAACCGCTTAACACCATGCGAGTCCAGTCCAATAATAATTATTGGAATAAAAACGACCTTTCCTCAATCATACAATAGAAAAATCAAAAAAATAAAATAAGTCTCACCTATAACCACATCCTTGTTCTGCCTACCCTCCAACTCTCTCAACTTGAAACTAATTTCCTCCCTCTCATGTACCAATTGTACCACTCGTTGTAGGTTCTTAGTCAAGCTGACGGACGGACAAACAATTGAACAAGATAGGTCGTTGTCTTGCAGTCTTGTGTATAGGCGGTTGATGGAGGCTTTTAAACTCTCGAATATCCAAATTTTCTCACCGCTAGAACAAGTTTTAATCATTAGGTGCAATCCGAGAGTCTGCGGCACGTATGGGCCGGCCCGACCGGAGTGATACCACAGACTCACAGAAAACCGGCAGTGAAGCAATGCTTGCATTGCTTTTCGCCGAGTGAGTGAGATTACCGGAGGGCCTAATCCTTCCCCCTCTGCCACCCTTCCCCTACTCCCACCTTAAAGGCCGGTAACGTGTGACTCTTGGGTTGCAGGTGCCCATGGGCGGCGGTAGTCATTTACCATCAGGTGACCCGTCTGCTCGTTTACCCCCAATACCATAAAAAAAAAACTTAGTCACAGTACTAGTCACGTTCGTGACCTCATCCGCTGTCGGTAAATGCCTACTGGGACGTGGGTGTGCACGCCCCAGTCGGCTTACCCACCGCTTACGGCCACGACCTGCCATACTTTCAAGAGATTTTCTACCCCGAAGCCCAGAAAAGACTCTGTTTCTTGTTACAAGTAAGAACTGCTATATCCACCACTTCGAAATTATTGTAACTTAGAAAACCTGCCGACCCATTGTAGTTTCTACACTGTACTCTCTCACTAATCCAGAGACCACATGGAGAAACAGAGTAGCCCAAAACATGGACAGAATATTACCCAAAAACAGCGTAAATGCCCGAAGAATTATAAGAAAAATTAATAATTGCAAATACATTAATAACCAGACTATGACTTGACAGGAATTATTATTACTCACCTCTCCAAAATAAGTTTTCTGTTGTTTTCTAAGTTGAATTTCTTCAGATAGACTTTCAGTTCATCAATGAATTTCGGATTATGGTTATCTGAAAACGACAAATAGTTAATAAGCACAATTTATAATCACAATCGGGAACATGGTAAATATGAAAAGGACTGCAACGTAATGAGCACTATGAGCAATAAATATGAAAAGGACTGCAACATAATGAGCACTGTGCAGTAAATATGAAAAGGACTGCAACGTAATGAGCACTATAAGCAATAAATATGAAAAGGACTGCAACGTAATGAGCACTATGAGCAGTAAATATGAAAAAGACTGCAACGTAATGAGCACTATGAGCAGTAAATATGAAAAGGACTGCAACGTAATGAGCACTATGAGCAGTAAATATGAAAAGGACTGCAAGGTAATGAACACTATGAGCAGTAAATATGAAAAGGACTGCAACGTAATGAGCACTATGAGCAGTAAATATGAAAAGGACTGCAACGTATGAGCACTATGAGCAGTAAATATGAAAAGGACTGCAGCGTAATGAGCACTATAAGCAGTAAATATGAAAAGGTCTGCAACGTAATGAGCACTATGAGCAGTAAATATGAAAAGGACTGCAAGGTAATGAGCACTATGAGCAGTAAATATGAAAAGGACTGCAACGTAATGAGCACTATGAGCAGTAAATATGAAAAGGACTGCAACGTAATGAGCACTATGAGCAGTAAATTTGAAAAGGACTGCAACGTAATGAGCACTATAAGCAGTAAATATGAAAAGGACTGCAACGTAATGAGCACTATAAGCAATAAATATGAAAAGGACTGCAACGTAATGAGCACTGTGCAGTAAATATGAAAAGGACTGCAACGTAATGAGCACTATGAGCAGTAAATATGAAAAGGACTGCAACGTATGAGCACTATGAGCAGTAAATATGAAAAGGACTGCAACGTAATGAGCACTATAAGCAGTAAATATGAAAAGGACTGCAACGTATTGAGCACTTTGAGAAATAAATATGAAAAGGACTGCAACGTAATGAGCACTGTGCAGTAAATATGAAAAGGACTGCAAAGTAATGAGCACTATAAGCAATAAATATGAAAAGGACTGCAACGTAATGAGCACTATGAGCAGTAAATATGAAAAAGACTGCAACGTAATGAGCACTATGAGCAGTAAATATGAAAAGGACTGCAACGTAATGAGCAGTAAATATGAAAAGGACTGCAAGGTAATGAGCACTATGAGCAGTAAATATGAAAAGGACTGCAACGTAATGAGCATTATGAGCAGTAAATATGAAAAGGACTGCAAGGTAATGAGCACTATGAGCAGTAAATATGAAAAGGACTGCAACGTAATGAGCATTATGAGCAGTAAATATGAAAAGGAATGCAACGTAATGAGCATTATGAGCAGTACAGACGTAGGCACGCTACTCTACAAACTGAACTGTGAAGCGACTGAGAGTATTTTTTATAAAACAAATAGCTTCTGCCTGCGGCTTTGCTTGCGTTCTTGCGAATCTATCCCTCGGGTACAATACTTTTTTTTAATGAAAGGGACTCTATGCATAGAGATAATATAAATAGAGGCGGCTAGCCGTATGTTAGCCTGTATGTGGAATCGTAACAGCGTTAGAGAGAAAAAAATTGTGCAGGTCTTGCATCTTTCTCTTTCCTCTTCATTGATTGGCTGTCACAGTTCCCTACAATCGTGCTTGTTGGGAGGAACGATTGTAGGGAAGAGGGGAGAGAGAGATGCAAGAGCTGCTCAATCTTTTTTCTCTCTCTGACGCTGTTACGCTTCTATAGCCAGCTTTCCTACTCTATTTATATTATCTCTATGATCCATGTCCTTTTCTGTACCACTGAAAATCAAAAAAATCATTATAATCGGTCGAGTAGTTTAGGCGTGAAAGTAACACACAAACTCACATTCACATTTATAGTTCTTTTTCAATTAATTAATAATTTATGTTTTGCTGACTTCCTATTGTATTTTATTTCCATTTTTTTATTTAGATTAATATTGTGTTTCTAAGTGATTAATATTTGTAAGTTTTTGACAATTTTTTTTTTGGTATATGTGGCAATCGAGCAGACGGATCACCTGATGGTAAGTGACTATCTCCACTAATGGGCACTTAGAGTCACAAGTGCGTTGCTGGCGTTTATAGGGATTTAAGGGAAGGGACGGAAGGGAGGAAAGGGAGGGAAGAGAGGGAGAGGGGGAGGAGATGGGGACGGGGTGAGGAGGGAAGAGAGGAAAAGGGGGAGAAGGTAGGGTTAGGGCCTCCGGTAACTTCACTCGGCGAAACACAACACAAGTGCTATGAGGCCAGTTTTCTGTGAGGAATGTGAGCACATAAACACATAACGCTATTGGTACTCTGATTAAACGCGATCCTCATCATCGCACATTTTGGATGCGATACCATTAAAGATTCCAATTCAAGGTACTTGTCAAGATCCTATTTGATTTAGGATATTTCAACTTCATCTATTAAGTACATATCCGGACTTAGTCCAGAGGCCTTTTGTACCAGTGAATCTTAGGATATGGCGACTTCTGTCGTTATTTAGATATTTATTTGTATTACCAACCTCCATCATTATAAGAGCAATTCTCCTCCGTGTCGAATTCTAAACTCAACTCTATTTTATTTCTTGATTTCGCTCTCTTTTCCTCGTAAAAGCGCTGAAGAGTCGATATAGGTTCTTGGGGCATTGACAGTTGACCTGAAACAACAAATTGGAGTTATAAGGAATGCAGACAACATTGTCTTCTACCATATAATGGTCTGTTGTTTACCATATTTTTTTTTATGCGATAGTAGGCAAACGAGTAAACAAACGGGTTTATTTAATTCCTATTTATGTAAAAAATTGAAATTATTCATGTTTATACATGAAAATAAAAGCAGATCTCGAAATTACGTGGGACGAAATTTATACGTGGGAGAGCCATGCTTCGGCACGTATGAGCCGGCTCGACTCCGCTCGATACCACGGCTCACAGAAAAACAGGCAGTGAAGCAATGATTGCATTGCATTTCGCCGCGTGAGTGAGGTACCGGAGGCCCTAACCCTTCCCTCTCCCCTATTCCCGTCCTTCCCCCCTCCCCATCTTCTCCTACTCCCACCTTAAAGGGCGGCAACGCACTTGTGGCTCTTGAGTTGCAGGTGCCCATGGGCGGCGGTAGTCATTTACCATCAGGTGACCCGTCTGCTCGTTTGACCCCTATACCATAAAAAATAAATTATAAAACTTCAAGTTAACCCTAAGGAACCCTGGGAACGTTTATGACATGCAACAAAGCAAGAAGTACTTACTGCCAAACCTGTCAATGGACCTATCGGAGTAGCCTTCAGTGTGAAAACTGTTGAACACTGTGATGAGACACTCCCGAACATTCTGGATCTTTCTCTCAGTGACAGCGAGGGAAGTTATGACTCTTCTTAGTTCATCTCGCTTACTCTCCTACAAATAATAATATTAAATCTTACAAAAGTGATTTTGTGAATATATTTTTTTTATTATGCTTGATGCAATTTGTTTTCTGTCTGAATTTAAATGTAAAATCCTTTATTTTTTATATGACTGTCCAAAAAAGGGGTGTAATGTTTTCAGGGTTTATGTATGTATGTGAATTTCTTTTCTAAAGCATAATCTGTATCATTAGAATTCTTACATCATCCTGAGTGAAATTTGCTATAATATTTTGAAAAAAAAAAATTATGGCGTGTTTTCTTATTTGTAAATTAACTTGTTAAATCAATAACTCAAAATTATATACCCCAGTTTTTTTATTTACCATTTCTACTTAGCTAAAAGCTTAGAATCTATCTTGTGCTTAAAAGGGGTAGTTTTACGTGGGAAATATTTTAGTTCTAATACTGCAATAAAAAAGTGTACGTATGTACGCACGTAAGTTATACTTCTTTGGCGTAATAAATAATACATACCGTCAATTAACCTCAAATTCTACAAACGTACTCAAAGTAATATGTAAAAACCATTTTTATGACTTATAATCACAGTAAATTATATTTAAATCAATAAATTGTTAATAA
The DNA here is from genome assembly GCA_963859945.1 of Euplagia quadripunctaria. Classification (NCBI taxonomy): domain Eukaryota; kingdom Metazoa; phylum Arthropoda; class Insecta; order Lepidoptera; family Erebidae; genus Euplagia; species Euplagia quadripunctaria. The sequence goes on along the minus strand of OY982581.1, from coordinate 7,409,464 downwards.
ATATTAGTCATCGCGATATATTATTTGAAAAAATATATATTTATGTATATTTTATTCGGACTAATACAAAACACGTGTTGTAGGTTCAGACACACTTGAATAAATATCGTGAAGTTGGTAACTTTTTTTGAGAAACTAAAATGTTGACTAGCTAACTTCGGAGTGTCGGTTTTTCGTGACGGTGTGCACGTGGATCGTAAAAATCTACTCTCATCTTTTTTCCATAACGCGCCAAAAGAAGTATAACTTCAAAAATAATAGTAGTAGGTAAGTCTAAGCTAAGTAGTCTATCGCCAAACCGATGCAAATGAGGAAATAGCCACACGCTTACATTGTTTGGGTAAAAGTAACAACACGATTGATTATTTAAAGCTAACCGAAGTCGTCAATATAGCGAATAGTCGGCGACAAAATAAATGCTGCGGACCTTCGCATAACTGTGACACGGGCGATAACTATCCGTCTGTTTCTATTCCACTGTGGCTGCAACCATCATCATCATCCTGTAGCGTGAGCCGTTAATATACCGTCGTACATTAGAAATTTATTAATAATATTGAAAATGGTACTCACAATATTCTTATCGATAACGCTGATCTGTTTCCCACTG